>MTQE01002208.1:11512252-11534410 GCA_014337955.1 Aspidoscelis marmoratus | reverse complement strand
GGCTGTGGCCTGATCCAGCAAGGCTTCTCTTATGTTCTTATGTTCTCTTGCTAGCTTTAAAGAAGAGCTGAAAACCTCCATGTCTATCTCACATTCCCTTCTGAATAGCCTGCGTTTTCAAATTATTTCTTTCATAGGTTTTAATAGTTTATTCTTTTGGTATGTTTTAGCCTTGAACACCATAAAGCAATTTGGTCTAGTGGTTAAGGAGCCGAACTCTTATCTGGGAATACTGGGTTTGATTCTGTGCTCCTCCATGAAGCCACCTGGGTGACCTTGGGCTAGTCACAGCTCTCTTCTGAGCTCTCACAGGCTCACCCACCTCACAGGGTGTTCTGTTGTGAGAAGAATATAAAGCTTTGTCAGCCGCTTTGAATCCCCTTAAATGGTTGAGAAAAGCGGGGTACAAAAGCCAAGTCTTCTTCTTCTTCAGTAGAGCAAGTCATAAATACAAATTAAGGATAATTCCAATACACAAAAACTATGCAATACATCAATCTTTAGGGCGTTATTGTATTCTAAAACGGAATCTATTTTCGGTTGACTGTTCATAGTTGTGCAGGGGAAAGAATGTTAGCAGGTACATCCTGAAATTCAGATACCACCTGCTGAAATGTCCTCTTCTATACCATTCATAAAAGGTATAGCAACCCTGACTTGAACCTGCATATGCTAAGAATCTGTATTTCCCTATAAATTTTAGATTATAATAATCTTTTTATCTCGCTAATCCATTTTATGGGACTCAGTACTGAAACTGTGCCAGAAGTAATCACGGGGTAAGTGAGCGAGGAACTAGCAGCAGCAGCAGCACCTAAGCTATTCTGTTCTTCCTCCAGCAGCAGCACGAAACGTGGTGGTGGTGCTGGTGGTGCCTCATCCTCTCTCCGACCCACCCTGCTACTCCCACCCACTTCCGCTTTGATGGCCGCCACTCTGGCTGTTTCGCGCCTCTATGATTTCGGCGGGACTTCCAGCCACGCCCCCATTTTCCCTCGCTTGAACGCGGCCGCGGCTAAGGTGCAGCCCCCTTTGCTCTTGGCGGCTGCTGCTGCTGCTCCTGCTAGGGTGAGTCTCAGTTCGGGCCCTGCTGGCGTGGAGCTCCGGGACGAGCCATGGGCATCACGCTGCTCCTGCCCAGCTAAAGCACCCGCTTTTCTCCCCTGGTTTGGAAAGCGGCTGCGCCCAGTTTGGGTATGTCCGCCCCAGGGGAGGCGTTGCATTGGGGGGGGGGTGCGGTTCGGAGGGTTTAGGAAGGATTTGTGGATCCTTGTAGAAGGCTTTGGCCTGCCTCTCTTCTTGATATGCATGGGGTGGGGTGGGGGTTTGCAAGCTGGTTAGCGGCTGCGTCCTCCTCCTTCCCGATCGGTGGCTGCAAAAGAAAGAGCCGTTGTGCTGCCCCTTGCCATATGGGACAGGAGAGGTGCATGCAAGGAGAGGTGCTCTGGAAAAGGCAGGCGGTGGGGCTTTGTTAGGCTGAGCTCTGCTCCGGATTGTTCGGCGGAGGCAGGAGGCTGGGGCCGAGGCGTTGATTGCACCGGTGAACCTTAAATCGCATTAAGGAATAGCCGGAGGCGATTGAATGAGGCTGCGGCGTCGACAAGACGAAAGCCCTAAGCAAGTCGCTTCCTGGGCCAAACATTTCCATTCAGATCGAAGGCACGACCCGTGCCTTAGATCTGAATGGAAATGTTTGGCCCAGGAAGCGACTTGCTTAGGGCTTTCGTCTCCCTCCAGGCACTAAGGGGAAGGATGCTGGTGCCTCTGATCCAGGAGAGATGTGTGCAAGGGGGGAAAAAAAGCACTGTTATTTTTAAAGCCTTGCACGATGGTTTGCTGCAACAGACCTAACTTGCAGACAGCGCTTTGTGACCGGGAAGCTTGTGGCTCTGGAGCGGGGGTGGGGATGGGGATGGGGTTGTGCTCTGAAACTCCTGAAAGACAGCACAGCCTGGTTTGTGGTGTTGGTGTGTTCCCCAACTGGGAACAGATCTCTTTAAGGTAACGGTGAATCGTGCAAAGCAAAGTAGAGATGATTCAGTGAGTACACCAGATGACAGCCTTGCATTTTGTCAAATGTACCAGTCTAGTGGTTGTGTGTTTGCACATATACTGGAATTCGAGGGCCCCGTAAGCACTGCAGAGGTGGAAGACGCACACACTACCACCCACCCTTCCCTGGGTTGTGCCTATGACACAGCAAGCTTTTAGAGAACAGAAGTATGCGTGCTTAAGGTGCAGAGGAGGGATGGGTGAAGCGTGGGATTGTGGCAGGAGGCCCTGGCCTACACATGTTTGCAAACCTGTTCAGAGTTGCTGAGTAAACACCTGCACATGCATATTCTCCAAAAATGTAGAATTGTGCTTTTTTAAAAAAAGTTTGCTGTCATGCCTGATGTATGCCAAGTTCTCATATAGCTTAGTGAAGATGAATAGAACTGCAATTAGAATCCTGCTTTTGCTAATCCTCACTTTATCGTTCCATGTGCACCCATTTATTTCCTGGGAAGAGGGAATTGGGCAGCAAAAACAAGGAGGGTTTAATGGAAGTTGTGCAATTTGTGTTAGTACAGAACTGAGGGAGCTGGGATGTGCAGGCAGAAATAGATTGAATTGGGGGAAGCACTGGACTGAAAACCATATAAGCTGGGTTTGAGTTTGATTGCTTAGGTCTATCCTATAGTAATCGTGAAGAAAAGAATGGCTTGTACCCATGTACTGAAAAGGGCACCGCTGCCTCCCGTTGACTGAAATCATACAGCTTATTGTCTGGAGATGGAGAGACTTTTCTGTAGAGGCACCTTCTCGTGGCCCTGATGCTCTTGGGTTTCCAGCATTTTGATTGTGAACCTTTCGTGAAGTGCAATATTTAAGTATTTCTCGAATGTGAACTTGATTGTATGGTTTTATTCTTTGTTAATAAATTCGGGACTTCTCGCTTTTTGTGATCCACCCAGCAAAGAAGTACGTGTGGCCTGCCCCTATGGTCATGTGTAGACTGCCCAATTTGGAATCCATTGTGGATGCTGCCTGTGAGACAGGTTGTGTCTTTTTATGTGGGATAAAGATGTTTCTATCTTTCCTTCTCTTAAGAGAGGATTTAGACTTTCTTATGTGACCCATTCTTAGGGAAGCCAATGAGGAGGGGGGGGGAATTAAATACTGATAATAGGTTTTCATAGGTTTTGTAGGAGGAAGAATGAACTGTATAACTGCTGTGTTACATATGGATGTCTGGTTTCCTGAAGAACAATGGAAACTGAGTGGAGCACTGGGAGGCATGTAGGGAAGAAAGATCACCTTAGTAGTGATTTCTAACCAGCCTTTTCTTTAATCTTTTAAAGCCTCTGAGGCCTTTTGGAGCAGACTGCCAGGATGGCTATGAGGGTGTGGGAACAGTATGAACCCGTGGCTGAGATTGGAATTGGGGCTTACGGCACTGTCTTCAAGGCCCGTGACCTGCAGAGTGGCAAATTCGTGGCCCTCAAGAATGTGCGAGTACAGAACAGTGAGAACGGATTGCCACTGTCTACGGTTCGTGAGGTGGCCCTACTTAAACGGCTGGAACACTTTGATCATCCCAACATTGTCCGGTAAGGGTATAGTTGGTGTTTGTGGGTGTTCCAGGATAGCATTATAAGGGGTGTTGGGGAGCGGAAGTGGGGATCAGCATTGAAGCTGTAGCCCCTGAAATGAGATACTTTAGTGATGTACATAAGCAAAAATCATATCAACAAATGAGCACCTATTTGTTTGGTTCAACAGTGAACCAGTTAATCAAACGAACAGTTGTTCATGTTTATTTCTGAACGTTTTTGAAAACAAAAAAATACAGGGTCTTTTTCCCTTTGAAAAATGCCCTTTTCAGTGGCAAAAACACAATGAACACAAACTATTTGATCACGTTGTGCTTGCAAGTAGCAATGCAAACATTTGTAAACACGAACAGTTCAGATGACTTTTTAAACACGAATCCAACTTTGCACATCCCATATATACTTGCTAATTTTGTATGTGTGTATGATTAGAATGAAAAATCCTTTGTCTTTTAACTATTGTAAAATTGTCTCCTCTCGTCATTCTCAGCACCTCTGGCTAGTTATCAGGAATGAGGGGAATCATAGTCCAGCCAATTCTGGAAAATTTCACATGCCGTATCTGTGCTGCACCAGTGGAGTGTGGTTAGAACGAAAGGGTATATTTTATGTCTGCTTGAAGTAATCTTATCCCTCTGTGATCCTCTGGGGTTGAGATATAGAGTTGAAAATGAGATCAAGAACTCAAATTAAACCCCAGGCTGAGAAAATCTGTCATAATCATAGAGGGACTTTTCAAAGGGCCCATATTTTACCTTGTCTTAAGTAAACTCATTTTTATTAACTATTAAAAAGGCTTAAGATTTCCTGTATATTATTGCACCTTTCATGTGCGTTTTTAAATTCAAGTGAATTCTATCTATTTGGAACACAATAAGAAGAAAATGTGAAGGTAAAGAAACTACGAATAGGAAAATAAAAATAAAAATGAGGAGTAGGGAAAGAAAACAGAACTTTTTAATTTGAAAGAGGACAGAACTTTTTAATTTGAAAGAGGATTCAGTATTGATAAGCTGTCACCATACATAAATGCATGAGAACAAGGCACGAGGCTATGCTTTATCCGGAAATGATATTTTCCGTTAATGTATAAAGTGGAGTTGCTATAGCTGGTTATTAGAGCATCTCTCTTGCATGAAGGAGACCCATACTTCAGTCCAAAGCTTCTCTTGGAGAAAGGCAATGCCAAATTATTTTTATATTATTATAAAAATTGGATATATTCTTGTCATCACCTGAAGTGCACCCTAACTGGAGTGTGTGTTTTACCAATTATAAAGTCCATCTTTAAGCACATTTGATGTTTTCTCACTAAAGTTTCTAAAGCTGTGAAGATTTTCTATTATGATTCCTTTTGGAAGCAGCAGGTCAGTGAGCATCATTTTCTGGATACGAGTGATTGAAATTGCCAGTTTTACCTGATGGTTTCAGAAATGTTTTTTTTTTTCCGTATGGAAGTGTGGCTGAGAGGCCTTATTGTAAGAGCTCTGGCCAAGTTGGAATTGTGCTTTATAAACAGATAGGCTGGGATTTTTTTTTTTTAACTAGGAAAGGAGCAAATAAATATATTTACAGAAGCACATGTAGTATGCTCATGTTTGGTTTGTTCCTTGTGCCAGTTCAGGCCCTATCTGATATATCTGTTTCCCATGAAGCCATGATGGCTTTAAGTCAGAGTACTTCTTGCTTGTCCAATACAAGGGTTTAGCTTAGAGCTGTGTAGGCTTAGAAGACTTGGAAGTTTATTGTTTTATCCTAAATGTTTCTGGTTTTTTTTAAAAAGAACATAAGAGGAGCCCTGCTGGATCAGACCACAGCCCATTTAGTCTAGCAGCCTGTCCATTTGCTTTTGGCCTTCAAGTAGAAGACAAAGGCAAAACCTTCACTTGCACATAGTTCCTTGCAAATAGCCTTGATGGGGATCCTGCCTGTCTCTCCAACCTAGAGACAGCACACAGGCATCCATTCTAGTAGCCATTGGTACACCTGAACTATCAAGGCTGGTTGATGTCGCCATCTCATCTGATAATAAGCAGGGAGGATCGAATTGTATATGGATGAAAGCTTGTGTGTTCCTAAATAGATCATAAGTTCTGAAGACCACTTTTACCGAGCTGAAATGCATCAAAGATAAAAGCCTTTTGTCATATAACTGATACATAAACCTCTCAAAGGATGAGAATTGGGTGGTCTAGGTGTTTAATTCAAAACTATTCAAATTTATTCTGTTTTTGACTGGAACACATTATTTTATACAGTATTGCAGGGATAAAAATATCAATATCAATTAAAATTACACTTTAAAACCTGTATATTAGTGCCTTTGTTTTAGTCTTTCCTCACAGTACTGATAATGGCACATTGCACTGAAATGTTTATTATCATTTTTTAGCTCTGGTATATTTTAGCATAATACAAGTGGGAGGAAAATTAAAAGAGGGTTTGATCTGCCATATCTTGAGCTTTACCATTGAAAACTGGTGGATGAACACAATCCTCTCATTTTCCTCTTGAATTTAAGGTTTGTGGAACATTTATAGGATTTTTTTGTGTGTGGTGGGGTGACAATTTCTATCCCTGTTTTGTTGATGAGTGGGTAATACCTAAAGTTTTCTAGGTGATTATAGAAGACAAAAACCTGCTTGAGACCTTTGTGGCTTCCCTGGTTTTGCTTCTTTAAGCATGGGCCTGGTTTATCTTTTGTAAGGAAGGCAAGAGGATCTGTTTGGGGAAAAGTGGCTGTAGCAGTAATCCTTACCAGAACTTGTGTGTGAGTCAGTGTGCAGGCATGTTGAAGCTTTCTGGGCCTGTGCAATGGTTTGTACATCTGAATGTTTGTATGTTTGCATAATATGTACTAATGGCAGCTGCTACATTGACAGTGGTGCAGATTATTTATTTGCATTGTTTTCCTGCCTTATACCTTAAGCTCTCAAGAGTGGGTTACAGTGGTCAAAACAAATGAAAAAGAACACACTAAAAACAATACCTGTTCTTGACAGTGTTGGGGGGAAACTGTTTCCTCAGTCCAAGGCCAGGGTGGTTCTCATGGTCTGGTGCTGAGGGCCTTTGGAACCTTGGGTAAAGCCTCCTTGCTATGCTGCAAAGTAGAGGAAGAAAAGATCTTCTGAAGCCTTCTCTTGCTGCTTTCCCTATCTTTGTGTGAGCAGTCAAGGTGAATTTGTGATCAAGAAAAGAAGGGATGTGTTATCTCATATAATGTGTCTGAGGTTTTTTTTTTAAGGTGTTAGCTCTATTTGATCATAAGTAAGTACTGTGGGCCTGTGTGTTTCCCACAGTGGTTTGTCTGAGGTTGCACTTTGGATTATGCCATCATTTACACCGCTGCCCGCTCCACTTCATCCCAAACATAACCTATCAACATCTGCTTTCTTTGCTAAGTTGACAAACTGAGAACAGGAGGTTGGGTTGTTTGTTCATACTTTGCATTTTGGAGTAATTGGCATAGCTGCAAAAAAAACAGTCTTACAGGAGAGGCCAGATCAATATTATGGGCACTTTGGCTTGAAGGACTGTAAACTGGGAACTGAATTAAACTGGTTTTTCTACATAACTCTTTGTACTGTCTCCTGAAAAGGGGGAAACAGAGGTCTTGGTTCAATATGCTGTTTACAGCTCTTGATGGCCTTTGTTTTAAGGAGTAATAACACAGGAGAAAATGTGAATGCTGGCAAATTACTTGGCCAGAATAGGGGTAGAGAAGTTCATTGAGGCATGGAGTTCTGGAACTTGGTAAAACAGTATGGAGGCTGGAATGGAGGAAAGCTAGCGGTATAGGAGGCAGTGAAAGACCACATGGCTAGGATAGAACAGATCAATGAAAGATGATTTATGGATAGTGTAGGTGATGTGTCATAGATTAGAACCTTTGGAGAATGCTGGAGCCAGGGAGTCTTGCAGTCAGAATAATTTCCAGACTTGCTTTTAATTGATGGCTTTAAGATAACCCCTTGAATTGTGTCGTAGGGTGGTTGTTTTTAGCTCCATAAATCTCATTCTTTCTCATCCTCTGAATTGCTTTGCCTGTAGGCTAATGGATGTTTGCACAACAACCCGGACTGAACGTGAAACTAAAGTCACATTGGTCTTTGAGCATGTGGATCAGGACCTGAAAGCATATTTGGAAAAGACCCCACCTCCTGGCTTACCAGTGGAAGTAATAAAGGTAAATATTTCTCATTGCATTCTGGAGTGATGTCACACAAGTACCATCATTTCCAACCAGGTATCTGAATTGGGTCCATTATTATGCACACATGTATTTCATGTTACCTTCTTTTCTCCTCCTTCTCAGGATATGATGCGCCAGCTCTTGAGTGGCTTGGATTTCCTCCACTCAAACTGTATTGTTCATCGGGACCTCAAACCTGAGAATATCCTGGTGACAAGTTCTGGTCAAGTCAAGCTGGCTGATTTTGGCCTTGCACGCATTTATAGCTGCCAAATGGCTCTGACGCCACTGGTGAGTCACTGTGTCTGGCTGAAGTGAAACATCAATGGCTTTGTGTCTGCTCACTTAGGAGGTTGACTCTCAAATATTGATGAATGGAGAGGAAAGCTCCATGGTTCTTTTAAATCAAATTCAGTGTAGACAAAGACGTACCACAGTGTCCAAGGTGCAAGGAGTTTATATAGGAGGAATGGAGAACATGTGCTTTCTGGATGTTGTGGAATTCTGCCAGCCCCAGTATATGTGATGGCTAAACACTATGGGAATTGGAGTCAGAAATAACAAAGAGGACATTAATCGCCAATATGGTATAGGGAGATCTTTGTCTTGAATAAAGAGCAAGAGATTGTACAGTTATGCAGTTTCCAAACTATCAACTGAGTGCCGCTGAAAATGGAAAGGGGAATGGACTGGCCTAGTCATGTCATCTTTTGACAAATATCAGGGGATAGTTACTAGAAACAGGTCTTTCTCTGTAATTGCCCCATTTTTATGGCACATTCTTCTAAAGGAGTTGCACCAGGTGTCTTTTTTTGATACTTTTAGGCATGTGGTGAAATTACACTTTTTCTCACAGACACTTACAAATTAGGGTGCACAGTATATTACTTTACTATATTATAATAAAATACATTTAGTTTTATTTTTTACCTAGATTTTAATGGCTTGTTTATTTCTTTTACTCAATTTTACTTTATTTAGTGTTTCTTATTGTCTTTGTTGCTATAACTTGTACATTGCCCTGGAACTGTGGTGAAGCACAGTATAGAAACAAACAAACCTATCTTCACCCAAAGTTCCCAGGTGACAAGCTCTGGTCATGGTATTCAAAGAAAAAACGATTTGATAAAATAGAATACAGCATGCTTAAAATATAACCTTCCCACCCCAGCAGGACTACATTCAGAGGAAGCGAAGTATGAACCGTCTGGGTGAAGAGAAGTTTTAACCAGACACCAAAAACCATATAACATAGGTGCCCGGTATACCTCCACTGGGAGACTGTTACAGAGCCTTGGGGCTACCACAGAAAAGGCCCTCTCATTTGCCACCATTCTTCACATCTGAGAGGAACTACCAAAAGGGCCTTCCCTCCTGATTTTAGTGATTGGGCAAGTCTTTGTGATCATAAGAGACAGCTTACATCAGAGAATAAGAGCTCTTAGCCAGGAGTAGAAGTGTTCATTGTGATGCATAGACTGTATAGGAGGCTTTAGTATGAACCTCATTCACTGATCATTAATAACTCTACCATTCACTGCAGGTTGTCACCCTCTGGTACCGTGCTCCAGAAGTTCTTCTCCAGTCAGCTTATGCTACTCCTGTGGACTTGTGGAGCGTGGGCTGCATTTTTGCAGAGATGTTTCGAAGAAAGTAAGTAAGGGCAGCTTGTTAGAAAAGGTGGATGAGAGAAGACTTGAAAACATGAGGGCAACACACTGTCTCTCTGAGGCACCTCTGAGGGGCCCCTTTTGTTAAGTCTGAATACAGCCTCAGAGAAGGGAATAGGATGGTAGTTCTGATTATGGTAGATGCTTCAGTGTGGCTGTCAGAGGTGGCAGTTTGAGAATATGGTTTGGTGGCTGATTGGCTTTTTGCCAAAACTTTTGCTGGTAACTGTTACTGCATTCACATTGCCTCAGGGACTCTCTCTTCTTCCCCTAAACCTTTCAAGTTTATTTTGTTTTATTTCATTGCACTGTATTTGCTCAAAGCAATATCATTGAGATAAGTGGCAGAAATGAAACCAGGGAGAACTGGGGGTGTTTCTGTTTTCTGCATGGCTGGGTTGAATTTTGCTTTTAAAATTGCCTGTTTTAGATATATCTCTGAGAAACGTTCAGTACAGGTGATGCCACTATAAACTAAAGATCGGTACCAAAAATGTCTGAGCCCACACGCTCCGCCTGCTCATTTTTAGCGACACCCATGTACTCATCTGTTGCTTTTCCAGTGTCTGCTCAGGTTTTCAAAACTGCATTTGGGACTCTGAGGCTTTTTCTCTCGTAGGATACCGAGGCCATCAGCACAGCTGGGAGACAATAGATTAGGGCTGGGCCTGCCCAAACCCTCTGTCTCGCTTATCTTGGTGACCTGCTCTGCAGATGATGATGTGGCGGCAGCAGACACTTGCTCTGTTTTATGGAGGAATGTGATGGTTGTGGCTGTAAATGGACTAAGGCCAGTCTGTTCTATTTCCCCCTGCAATTACCAGGTTTCTCTTTGACTAGTTCAGGCTGCTGTCAAGAAAGATATCATTCAAAACTGGGAGTAGTGGAAGTGTAAAGAATTCTCAGTTGTTTTGATTGGGTGCCTCCAAGGGAATCTTCTTCTTATAGGACAATGCCCTTCACTGTTCAACGTTTGGATTTTCCTAGAGTTGTCTGTTAATGTATCTGTAGTGTCTGAGGCTGTTACTCTTTGCTCTTTAGCTGTATTAGCAAGGGAGCCCATGTCGGACTGTATGGATTTGCAGCTTTCCAGTCTTAAGCCAGTGGGTTTCTTAGCTTTTCCAGTGCACTTTTCTGGTGGAGCTGGCTCTTCTGTAATTCTTCCACACTTGTTTCTGGTGCCTCTGGTTGCCATTTTGGTTGCTTGGTTTATCAGAGTGCTTGGTGCACTGGCTTTTTTCGTATAAAAAAAATTCCCCTTTGCAGGCATTTTCTCTATATCCCTCTCAGATAAGGGGAGGGGGGGGCTAACTGTCTGGAAGTTGTTTTGAAAGGCCAATCACAACCCATTTTCAGTGTTTTGGGGAGGAATTAGCAGGTGAGAGGCATGAGCCACAGAGCCAGATGTGATAGTCTCACATGTGTGTCTTTGTAGACAGAGAATCTTTAAATATCACCCCCCATGGTTAGATACATCTTTGATTGTGAGTTCTTGAAAATAACAACATTACAGACAAAGTGGCATCTCAGTGTGCTTATGGTTAAATACTTGGGGCACAGAAT
The DNA here is from genome assembly GCA_014337955.1 of Aspidoscelis marmoratus. Classification (NCBI taxonomy): domain Eukaryota; kingdom Metazoa; phylum Chordata; class Lepidosauria; order Squamata; family Teiidae; genus Aspidoscelis; species Aspidoscelis marmoratus. The sequence continues at coordinate 11,523,389 of MTQE01002208.1, read as the reverse complement.
GGCCTTCTGTATCATCCCTCAAGAGCTTGCACATATCTGCTCACTGGGAAGCTGCAGCCACTAAAAGTTGTTATGTGAAGGAAAACCTAGATGCCCGGTCATTATTTAGTAACAGATATGGATGTCACAGTTGAATTCAGCAATAGTCTACATAGAAATTATGCTTATTGCAAAGGGCTTTGTATCCCTTACATGTTTGGGTTAAAGCTTTGTTTTGTTTCTGAATCCCAAGATACCATTGCTTGGTCTTTGCCACCTGAAAATTTTTGTCAATCTCTCTTACAAATGACTATGGTCAGGCCCTGACAGATAACTACTCGATGCATACCCATTCCATTCCAAAACCTGTTCGAAGTGGATTTTTGTAAATCGGCCTTCTGTCTAATTTGCTTGTTTTTATTCAGTGGGTTGGTATATAAATGCTTTGTTACACTTGTGAATTTATTGACTTGATTTATATAGTAGCCCGATAACCAAACATTTACAACCAAAAGTACATACATATAAAATACACAATGAATAAAAACAGCATAGTTGAAGCTGCTAATTAATAAAAGAAATAGATTTGAAACCATGACAATTAGGGATATTTTAAAAATCTTTAGGCAAATAAAATGGTTCTTTCCTGGTAAGTATCCAAACAGATCTCTCTGGGGAGACCATGCCAAAACCTAGGGGTTATCACAAAGAAGAACTGTGCCTTTTCACTGGGTTAGGGGCCACGCAGGATAGGCCACCTTTTGCAAATCTGTGGCTATGAGGAGGGATGCATTGTGTAATGTGCTCTTTCACTTAATGTAAGTTCTGTCTCTACTGTATAGGTACAGGGGTAAATTTAAGAAGTTGGCCCCCAAAGGGGTTATTGAGAATAAAAGTAGTTTTCAGGTTTGCTAAAAGTTGAAGACTTTAATGTTTCCCTTTGGAATATAGCAGTAAGGTTTTCTTCTGTTTGTGTACTTGCTCAGATCCAGTAATGTTCGGTGATGTCTTGGACCCATCTGTGCAGTTTTCCAGACAGTTGGTCTGCCATTGAGCTACGACCACTACCTTCTTTGTAAATTAAGAAGAAATTTATTCTAGAGTAAATTTAAGTAATATGTATTTTTCATATCAAAAAGAAATATTCCAAGTTTACCTCATCAAAATTTGCTGCTCTAGTGTGTTCAGTAACAGTTGGACTTGGGGCATTTCATTTTTGTTTGCTATTAATGGTGGGCCTAGCCTAAGGTAAAGGGAAGCTAAAAGGAGCAACACACAAATCCCTCTCTTTTCAGCACCACCTATCTTGGAGAAAAGCCTACTGAACTCAGCCAGCCTTTCTTTTAAGTAGAAATTGCACAGGATTTGCCCTTTTAGCCTATTCTGAGTGTTGGCCATTTGAGAGGTCTCTGTGACAGGAGTGGGAATAATTTTTTCATGCTAATTCTCAGGGTTCCCTGGCAGTTAATCTGTCCAAGGTTCAAGTGCTAGTAGCTGACCGAGGCTGAACCAGAAACGTGGCTCATCTTTTCACTCTCCTTCTGCTTTGCTTCTTTTCTCTTTGTGCTCTGCACATTAGACTTCTGGGTGAAGGAGAAATTGCTGTTGCAGATCTAAATTAATCTTATTTGGAATTAATAAATACCCAGCCTAGCTATTTCTAAAAGACACTCCTCCTTTACTGGCAAAAGCAGACAAATGCGTCAAATGACAGGGTCTTATAAAAACTGACTCTAAGCCTAGCATGGTTTGTAAGTTTGCCATATTAATTGTGGAGGAAATAAAATTTATGGTGTGTACATGGAAATCTTGAAGTAAATCAGTCTAGCTGGGCTTTGGGCGCTTTACAGTAGACTGTTGTGCCTACTCCACCCTGAGTTTCTTTAGCAGATACTAAGTGGATGCCTGGATGGTGTGATTTGGCCAGGGTATCCTCACCAGGCAATTCAATGCTCATCTATATAGTGCCACTTGACATAAATATTCTCCTTGGCCCTATGGATTGAGTCATAGGGCCTTTTCACACCTTGATGAGGCATGAAGTCCCAATGTATCTGAAACTTACCCAATGCTTGGGAAAATGTTGGGTAAGTGTGATTACTGCTGAACAAGCAGCGATTACTTTAATTGCTTTGCCACAGCAACAGACTTGCATGGTACTGTTGCTGTGGTGACCGGGCAATGCTGCATCACCTCACTCCCTTTGCCTGGGCGCAGGATGGTCCAGGAAGCATGGAGATGCTTCCAGGACGGAAGCATCTCTGTGCAGTGTGGATGCTCTGTCTGAGAGCAGCCCCAGACGCCCCCTGTATGTCGAGTGTGGACAGGTCCATTGTTTTCTGAAATAGCTTGGCTGTAATAATAATCCATCTCTTATCACTGGGTGATCTAGGATTGTACAGGTCGTCTTCTGGACTGAAAAGACTTTGTAACAAAAAAATCACATGGAAGGAATAAGTCTAGTTTTAGATGCTGGGCTCATGTTGCCTTCCCAGTACAATAACTAGCCTATTTCTTGTTTTTTACAGGCCTCTCTTCTGTGGCATCTCTGAAGCTGACCAGCTGGGCAAGATCTTCGAGTAAGTCTCCTCTCAGCCCCTTTTTGTTTTCTCTGGAGGATCGTGGCTGGTGAAATTCATCAAGAAAAGGAAGCATCTTCAGTCAAAGCACTTAGTTTGCGTAGTCAGGTTCTTTATGAAATCCCTAAGTAAAAGGCACATGGTGTGAATCAGGGAAAAGGTTACATCACTGTTTGGCAAGCTGATTCCATTGACCTTTTTGTCAGATTTTGAAAGGCTCAGCTGATCATGGGATATTTTTGCCTCTAGTCAGATTTTCTTACCATAGGGAAATGGGGGAAATGAGTGGATGCCTACCACTGCTATGTCCCCTTGGTTTATGAGATCATTTAGGCATTCTGCTTGCTTTAATGTCTCACACTCTAGCTAGTTGAAGGCTGAACCAGATTAATGCTTGTGTGTTTAGCAGGGAATGCTCCTGACTTATAAAAGTGGGTTGAGATGGGTAGCTTCTGCTTTATTCCATCTGTATCCTATATGTGTTTTGACATATACTTGGATTTCCTGTTTTCTTACTAGCAAATGAAAGCAAATAGTGGGTTGCTAAATGATCATCTGTGAGCCTCATTCCTCACTGGTAGTAACTATAGCAGTTCTGTTTCAATTTCTATAGTGAGGCAAGGTGGATTTGTGCTATATTTCAAGTACAAACAGAATATATGAATAACAAAACAGTTCTCTGAAAAAATCCACTTGAATTGGTTGTGTTTATTGCTAACGGTTAAGTGTTTATCAAATTGTTGCCTCAACAAAGCCCTCTTGCATCAATTTCTCAAAACCTTTGAGTGAGAAAGCTGAGAGGGGGACTGCATATCATGATCAGGTAAACTGGAAATTATTTAGACATTGAAATATGGAATTCCTGGAAATCAGCTTCTGCTACATAGGGCCTTTCCATACTCGCTGGCAAATCAGTCCAGCAGGAAGCCTAGCCCGCTTCTAAGCCTCTGTCTTCCATACTATGGTGTGGATGAGAGAGGCCACACCCCCTGTGAAAATGGCTATCGTATATTCAGGTGTATAAGGTCATAGACGAATCGAGCTAGAGCGGCAGCCTCTGAGGCTGGATTGCAGCCCAGATCCTTTGCTGGCTGTTTATTGGAGCAAGGTTTTCCCCTCGCAACAGCGCCACAAGCAAAGCTAGAAGCCACATTCTTGGGATTAGCAGGTAAGGCTGCCGTCTCTCCCCAAGTCCCCGAAGCGCCGGGAAGTCCGAGGCTCCGTTTAGGCTGCGCACCCCAGTTTTGCAAAAACTCAATTTTAAGTGGAAAAATTGGGTCGTCTTATACACCCATTTGCCTTATATGTGGGAATATACGGTAACTAGACTGGCCTTACCAGTCTGGGATACTAATAGACCAGGGACAGCTGGAACAGAATAGGGAGGCATGTGGAAGGGTGCCCGCCTCCTTGTTCCGGTTTCACAGGAGGGCCTATCTTGTCAGGATATGAAATTGTGCTACTGAATGGGTCTCTCTTGGCCCCTGAGGCCTGGAACACCCATTCCTGACTACTGGAACTCTCAGGGTGGTGATGGGGCTGTCTCATGACAGTTATCCAAAAGGCAGATAGTTTTGTTTCAGGACAGCAAGACCATTTCAGCAGGTACTGTTCCTTTGGAAACCATTCCAGTTGGAGCAGTCTGGCCCTACAAACATGGAAACACAAAATCTTTGCAACGCATGGATTAGGAAGTTGGCTACAGCATGGAAATACTATGAAGGAACCAAATCATTGGACTGTCTAGTGTTTTCTCAGTTGCCACTCACCTCCTGCTTGGCTGGAAAAAGGGAGGGTGTGAGTTAGATATGACTGGTTGAGATAAGAAACAAATGATATCTATAACCTGGTTTTACAGATCCTTATAGGGGTTTGTCAAATACAATTTTGAATGCTTTATGCAGTATTCAAAAGAACCACCCCCTTCTCACTTGTCCCTGTTTTTTTCATCCTGATGTTTTTAAGAATTCGGAGGGTGGGATTGGGAAAAGCCCCATCAGGTCTGAAATCATGTTGGGCCACACCATGACACAATTGCATGGCTCACCACAAAAAGGGAACTCCACCCTCTTCTAGGCTGCAGAAAAGGCAAGAAGGAGCAGCCAGAGGCAAGGGGAGCTGAGGTTCTTGCAAATGCGGTACTCCCTTAAGAGGGGGCGTGTCTGTTTTGAATGCTTCCTACATCATTTGAAACAGTGTTTTGCACACCCCTATATCATAAGGATTTAACATAGGTAAGACTGGGAAAACTCTGACATTAGTATGCAATTGAGGAAACTTGCTCACAGAATTTGTGAAAAGCGATGTGTCACTAACACGATGTGTTGCTGTTTATGTCAACTACAAGATGACTTTAACTCGCCTTGTCTCTTTCATTTGCAGCTTGATTGGACTCCCATCTGAGGAGGATTGGCCACTAGACGTGTCTTTGCCGCGCTGTGCCTTTGCTGCCCGAGCAGCACAGCCTGTTGAGAAGTTTGTGCCCGAGATAGAACCCCTTGGGGCTCAGCTGCTCTTGGTATGTTACATGGGTGGCTGGAAGAATAGTTCTGGAAGCTGTGGACGGGGAAAGGGACTCAAGATTGTCTTGCTCTGGCAACAGAAACATGAGCAATACATACTTCCACACAAATTCCTCTTTTAATTCAGCCTGGAATTTGCTGGGACCGTCTGCCACACTTAGGTCATCCCCTCAGTTTTGTTTTCCAAGATGCTTTGTCGTTTTTTGATTTTGCTTTTTTAATGATGCTTCCCCCCCTCCCTCCCAAGCACTGATGTTCTTAAGTTGTATTTGGTTTGTGCATTGGGAAAGTAAGCATTCTTTTAATGGCATTGGAAAGATGCTCTCTGAGCAATGTTAGGCCTTACTGTGAGCCAGTTTGGTCTTGTGGTTAAAGTGCCAGACTCTTACCTAGTAGCCCCCCAGTTTGAGTCCACTGTCCTCTACAAAGCCAGCTGGGTGACCTTGGGCTAGTCACAGCTCTTTCTGAGCTCGCACAGCCCCACCTACCTCAGGGTATCTGTTGAGGTGAGGAAACCAGAATGTTTGTCAGGCGCTTTGGATTCCCTTAAAGAGTGAGAAAAGTGGGGTATGAGAGCCAGCTCTTCTTATTTTTAAGAGTATATGCAAATACACCTGCTATAACTATGCATGTTAAACTTTAAATCCACTCTTGAAATCCTGTCCAAGTAAACAAGGACCTGGTGGTGATAAAACTCTTTTGGACTATATTACTTTGAGAGTGGAATGGTTGTGATCACACGATGTTGATGGAACAAAAGATATGTGTACTTGGGAAAAATATAGGGAGTCTAGATTTGTTTTAACGTCGTGTTTATATTGATCCAAGGCCCTTTCCACACATGGTCTTATTCTGGGACATATCTCAGGATGGGGTCAGCTGTCTGCATGCAGATGCAGACTATGGCAGGGATACTGTAGCAGGGATATTTGATTTTGTTGTCATGTAAGGAACTATTTGGGTTTTGCTTTTTACCTTAGGACACTTAGTTCTGGAGGTGAAGAAGCAATGAATGCTGGCAACTCAGTGTTTGATAACTGGGGTGTGGCTACTTGTTCTAACATGTTTAAGCCATTGGTGATAACTGAATAATGGACTTGACATAGACTCCTGCAGAGGAATGTCTTTTACTTTGATTAGACCTTGTTTCTGGGTATTTTACAGATCTTGCTTAGAGGTTTGGATCCTGTTGTACTTGGAATAATAGTGGTTTTTTAATATGATTAATTTCTTTTCTCTTTCTCTCTCCAGGAGATGCTGACATTCAATCCTTGCAAACGCATCTGTGCCTTCAAAGCATTGCATCACCTGTACTTTCAGGACAAGAGTGCAGGTGAAGGCTAATGTCCCAGCAAATCTTTTGTGTGGGAGGAAAAGACTCTTGAGAAAGGAATTTGTGTGTGTATGGGGATCATTTATATCCCACTGAAAGGCTGAAGTAAAACCATCCTCCAAGCCTTGTGGCTGTGCTGGGATTGATGGAGCAAAGAGTCAGAGCTGTTGCCAGCATGCATTTAAAAAAAAAATGAAAAGAGATATGTTGCAGGAAATGCAACGCTGAATTTTTTTCCCACCTTGGAAATGCTAGGATTCTCTCGTCTCATTGCAATGCACACATACAGTTTTGATGGGTTGATCCTCAGTGGTGTTTTTGAAGGTCAGTTTTGTGTTCAGGAGAGCCTGGTTTGAGGCATGTCAGTCATCTGTGAGTTCTTTGCCAAAGTCTCTCTTAACTTTTTTTAAAATGAAATTAAAAAACTTTTATAACCGTTTACACACAATAATGTTGCTGCCTTATCACATTCCTGTGGCTAACAGTTTGACACTAAAGCCTTGCCCTAAATTGTTCAGGGCCCCATGAAAATGGGAGCAAAGGATATTTTTGTACACATTTTCACAATTCACTGTTTTGTTTTGAATTGCCAAGACACTGGTCGGGACAGACCTACGTGATTGAATATGTGAGCATGGGAAACTTTCCTTGACCACAAATTTTTGATTCCAGCCATTGGGGTGAAGCTTCCGTGGAAAACCTTAAAACAACAAACATTTCAATAAAGAATATGGATCGGGGACCAAGCGAATACAGCTTGGCCTTTCCCTTTTCTTTTCACTTGAAAATGTCTTGTGTTGTCACTAGTATGATGAATAAGAATAAAGTATTGTGTGTGTGAGAGTGTGTGAGTGTGTATTACAAGGGCGTGTGAGCCGATTCCTCCACTAATTCCATTACCTTCTGGTGAAACAAAAGTGGAAAATCTCAGACTCTTTCTGCAATACCAGTTCTGAAATTTGGACAATTAAATAACATTTTAAGGGCTGTTCCATACCTTTGAATTGATTCCTGTTCATCACAGGGAGAAATAAGAGTTCAGGAGGGTCAGTGACTTACTGTTGTACTATGTTTACTTCCTGCTACTTTGAACTTGAATGAAGCTCGGCTGGTCCTCTGTATAGGACACTTGAGAGCTGTTGTCAAAGCTTGATGGGTTAAGGGCCTAATTAATGGTTTAATGGGAGCAAATATAGTGCCCACATTTTGAACAGTTTTGTTTTCTTAAGGTCCTGAGGTTGGTGGACTTAATTGCTTCTAGTAGACACTCATTGAAATCCAAGCCATCAGTGTAGGCATGTGTGCTGATTCAGTCTCAATCACCATCGTTAGATTGATTCAACCATGGGCCAAGTTGAGGATTGCTTTACTATTGGTGTAATTTACTTCCTATTTCTAACATGTGAGCTTCATGCAGAGGTGAAATAGTGAAAAGGGGGTAGGGGTTTGCTAGTGTGCAGCCAAGCTCTCATTTCATTTAAGGGTTCATGCCTAACGTCTGGTGGCTCTACTCAGCTTCATGCCTGTCTGAATATGATCAAAGTCCACCAACCTCTTTGGAGAGCATCGCTCTATGCATTCTGCTTACCTTTAAGCATAGTCTAGCAATGCTTTCTGCTTTCACATTCCTCTTCTCTTTCCTCATCTTAGTGTGTTTTTTATATCACTTTGTTTCATCCGTTTTGCCTTTTTAGGTACAAAGTGACTAGTGATATCATGTACTAGGAAGGCAATTTTCCCCATCTCTGTATGCTGTATTTTAGGATGGAGGACATGCCTGGAAGTCGGGGCATCAAATGCTTCTATTTTGGAAGCACTGACTGTGAATTAGCATGCTTAGGTCAGCTGTAGAGCAAGTGACAGGACACTATACTTCCTGTGTTCTGGGGTTGTGAATTTGTGGTGATTGCATTCAGTAATAGAAAACACTTTTAGAAAAGGAAGTTGGGTGTATCTTTACTTTGACATATGTTGATCTGGATTTTTTTTCTGGTATGAATTCTAAAGAAACTTAAAATTCTAATTAAAACCATCCAGAAAACTCTTGTTTACCAGTTACTTGTGACTGAGCAGCTTTCTAGGCTCATCATTTGGGCTTCAGATCTTATGCCCTACACTGAGGATGTTCTTGTAGGCAGTGCAGCTTGAAGAAGTTGACAGTCTTAACTTGGGTGGCTGCCAGAACCCCGTCTATTAAAATTGAGATGTATGTTAAATGAAGCGTTCTTTCATGTTGAGATTTGGAATGACTGTCTTTAATACATTTTGAAAAAGTTGCACAGGTGGCTTGATTGCCTCATACAGTTCACAGATCTATATGTGGTTTAAGTTTCTTGGTATCTCATTCAATAGGGAGTTAGTGTGGTGCTGCAAGTCCTAGACTTCTAGCATTTTAGGAACACAACGTAAGAGGAGCCCTGCTGGATTGGGCCACAGCCCACCTAATCCAGCATTCTGTCTCACACATTGGCCCATCAACTGCTAATGGGCATCCTATAGTTTCCTTACCCAAAATAATTTGTTCTCTTTCCTCTCAGTATCCTGAATTGTGGAGGATGCAGATCTGCTCGTTGATACCAAATGTAGTGTATTTCAGTTATTCACAGCTACTGTATTTATATCCCATAGTTCACTTGAATGTATACAGCTGGATTGGCAAGTATTACAAAATGAAGGCCACATCAAAAGCCATTAGTGTTCTTGTAGGAATACTCATTCTATAAACATTTAATGCTCTTGCAGGACAGCATATCCTTTGGTATCTTGTAAATATTTCAACTGTTTACAGAATGTTGTGTGAAGATCCATTACATGAACAAGTCCTTGCTTGACAAAATACTTTTGAGAAATTACATCTCTGAACACTAGATGCCAAGACAAAACAGCAAGGGAAGGGCATTGCTGTCTTAGGCCCCAGTCACACCTTACGTTGAAAAAGGACAGGGGCCGTGTTTAGTCCTCAGAGACCAGACTCCAAAGGGCTGTCATTCAGCTCAGCAGTAGTATGGAGGGCAGCCCCCTGCTGCCATTGCCATTGCCACCGCTACCGTTACCATCGTCAAACAACATGGCTTTCTGGATCATTTCACCTGATGTAAGTTTCAGCTTGGCGGTGGAGGAGGCTGCCTCTACTGTCTGCCCAGCCCCCACCACACTGAAGCTTACCTTTTATCATGTGAAGGGGATCCACAAAAGCTTGGTGTGGAAAGGGGCAGGTGACATGGTAAATGTGACCAGTCCATTCCGATCTGAAAACAGCCTGAATTCCTTCAGTCTCTGGGATAGACTATCCTTTTAAGGTGTGACCATAGCCTTACTGTGGCTATAAGCTCCAGGATCACCCAATTTGATCTGCCAAAACAGCTGCTGTGCCAACTGCAAATTAAATCAGCCAATAACAACTAGCTGTGCACCGATGCTATTAATTTTTGAGCTATTATGGTTTTCCTGAATAAACCTAAAACCTAACATATGATGGTGCTGCCCTCTTTTGGAATCAAAAAGACTATGCATGTAAAAATAGTGAAAGGTCTAAAAACTTGTATGAATTCTGATTTTCATTAAGTAAAGCAGCAGCCTGCAGTTGAAGATGTGCAAGACATGAACTTTAAGAAAACAACAGCTTTTCTAAAACATGCCACAGATCATAAGCTGCCAAGTGAATAGGACAGGTTGTAGAACTGAATAGGATTTCAGTTTACTGCACTATGAGACCGAGTTGCCATTAGCTCTTTTGAAAGTGTGGCGCTCAACTTTACTCTTGTGTCCATTCCTTCATAAGAAAGACGAACTAATGCATATCATTAAGTGTGGGGACTGACAAATGTATTTATTTAAATAATCTTTCACATAGTAACTCCAGTCTTACAATACAGCAGGCTCAAGTGTACATGATAGTAGAAGTGTAGAGACCTTAAGAAGCCATCTGGGGTGAGAACTTCTGAGTATCAACTTTGCACAGATTTTTAGCTTTTCTTCTGACTCCAAACAAAACTACAGGGCAAGGATATTCGGTACTGAAAGAAATCCACTCAAGCACATAGCTACACAGCTGTCCTTTCCAAGGAGCAAATGGCTTGAGCAGGAACCCTCAGCCCTTGTCAACTTGGTGCCCCCCTGGAGGTTGGGGTTAATGGAAGGTGGAAGGTTCCGCTACAGCAGAAGGGCACCAAGCTGGCTTCTCCTTGTCTAAGGTGAATGGGGATTGTAAATCATTTGTAATGCTAGCTACTACCACCCTCACATTTTAAAAGATCTACTTATTTAAAGTACATGGTAGCTTACATCAGTAAGTTCCATGGTGATGCAGTTCAACACAATGTTGGTTGCCTGAATTTCTTCCTACTCCCCAGCCAGTCCTAACTAGAACTCTTAGCTCAGATAGTAGCAAGAATAAATGTAACAGCATTATATAATCAAAGACCTGCTAAGCCACTCCTGCTTTGGGAAGACATATAACACTGCAATATTCCAGGGTTTTTTTCTTAATACTGTGTTTAGACTTCATTGGGTGTATCTTAAGCTGGTAGCTGCTGCCTTTTCCTTACAACACGGAGTACCTCTTACTCCATCTGCAGAATGTGGCCCTTTACTGCACACTGCATGTCCCCATAATTAGAAGCTAGTTTGCACAAAAGTGTCATGACCCTTCCTTATATAAATAAATAACAAAAGGGCTGTTAAACTTGAAGCAGTCATGGTTTATAAAGATTTGTATCTTCCTC
>MTQE01002208.1:11487934-11502693 GCA_014337955.1 Aspidoscelis marmoratus | reverse complement strand
TCTCAGGGCGGGTTACAATATTATATTAATCTTAGACAGGCTTACAATCTTTAGTATTTTAGAGAATCTTCCAGTCTGAGAATCTGAATACAATCAAATATAAAAGTTGAATACAAGATATTTAAAGAGGAAAGGAAAAAATAGACAATCCTTGAAGATTTTCAGAGAGGGTATTCCCATATCACATCAGTACAGAAGGAAAAAAATACTTTAAGCCTAAAACATTTTCCATAATCTTTTCTTAAGAACATAGCAGCAGCCCTGCTGGATTGGGTCAAAGCCCATCTAGTCCAGCACCCCATTTCACACTGTCCCAGCAATTACTTCTTACAAAGGCAAAACCACCTGTTCTCAACTCCTTGTAAAGGGCTTTTAGAGTCCTCCTGCTTATCTCTCCAACCTGGAAGCAGTACCTAGGCATCCATTCTAGTAGCCATTGATACACTTGATCTCCATGAATTTAGCTAATGCTTTATTAAATCCTTTCTTGGTAAACTGCTATTTTCTTTCTTTTCTTTTTTTATTACTTATGTATGATCCCTCTACAAATGTGGCTGAAAGCAAAACTGGTCCTTTTGAGCCTGCAGTAATGGGCCTATGCCTCATTACTGAAAACTGGAGGCCTGGAATTCAGTGAAAAGTCTTGGAGAGGCTAATGCAGCTATGTCACAGCAATTAAAAAGGGGGGGGGGACTCAATAAATTAATGGGAGGCCACAAGAACCTCTTCTTTGGCTATCATTTGGGAGTAGACATTTTCATTCCAGCACACTTTTGCTGCACCATTTTATCTGAACGAATCATTTTCACCTGAACTTCCTGCTTTTGTACTCCTTCAAATGCATTTTTAAAGCTGAGCATTTATACTTGCTCTTCAAGCACCCTTTTTTTGTGACCGCAGTTTTAAATTACGATTAAGCAGGTCCCAACGTATACAGTGCATGGACATTAAAAGGGCAGTATACAGATACCTAGGCAAATCAAATCAGAATGGGGTATAAATGTTTTACAAATGTTTTCTGGCAGTGGGACTCTTACTCTTACAATTCTGGTGTTTCCCCCATCTTTACAGTAAGCAGCAAAGGAATTTCCAATAGCACTTTCTTATATCTAAGCAAAGAAGGTTGATTCATAACCCTACCCTTAATGAACTCTGCAGTTCTGCTTACTGTACAAATGTGGGTGTGTGGGAAAGCACCTTCACAATTCAGGGAAAATGCCATCACTGATTTTTTAAAAATCTGTATTTCTATCCTGCCTTATACCCGAAGGTCTTAGGAAAGGTCACAACAAAACTGCTGTAAATATAGATAAAATAGATCGGCACTTGCATGGGGACGGAATGGTGTTCCCTTAGCCAAATACCAGGGTAAAGAGGAGCATCTTCATCTGATGGTTAAACACATACAATGAGAGTGCCTGATGTATCTCTAAGGAAAGGCTATTCCTTAGCTGCTGTCCTTAGGACAATACAGCCAAGAAAGACTCACTGGCAGATGTATAGGGTAAGAGGCATTTGTTTAGATGTTTGGGCCCCAAGCAGTTTAGGGCAACGTGTGTTAAGGATACTACCTTGAACTGGGTTCAATATCTTGTAGCCGGCCACCGCAGTTCCTTTAGGACTGGCATAATGTATGTCTAGCCAGCAGTGCCAGTTAGCTGTAATAGCTGCTGCATTTGGCACCAGCTGCAGCTTCCAGACCATCTTCAAGGGCAGCCCCACGTACAGCATATTACAATAATCCAGTCTGAAAGTTACCAGAGCATGGATTACATACATATCCCTTCCAAGCAAATGATACCCCATCAAAAACAGGATGCCTTCCTTCTCCATGGGCATCAGACCCCATAACACACAACACCTCCATCTTTGTCTGGATTAAATTTCAATTTGAACAAGTCCTACTGTGCCATAAGCCTCTGAAAGATGTCACTCTGCACTTGCTGTTTCTTGTGTGGTTCATGTTTTCTTACAGGTGTCAGAGAGATGGTGGCCACCACATGTGTGGAAATGTTAAGAGATACGAGGCCTCAAAAAACTATAAAAATATCTTCTAAATTTAGTTACTACCAAAACCATTTGTATGTGTGCCCTTCATCAGAGGCTCATATATAAATGATGTTTCAGACAGTAAAATAGAGACAAATCAATTCCATGGCAAGAAAGGTCTCAATTTATTTCTTCTTTGGAAGGCGCTTCCTTTCCACCATTCCTGGACAAACTACTTGAATCCATGTCTTGTAGAATAAAGCATTGCTCTTGCTATGACACCTATAGGTTCTGTTCTGTTTTGTTTTAAAACATACATACCCCAGGCACTGATGTAAATGAGAGAAATTTGCTAAAGTAAATATGAGAGCAGTGCCACTTCCACAGTTGTTCAGAAAGCTCAATTCACTTTGTAACTAGCTACTGAACCTAGACTGCACATCTGAAAATGCAAATGCGGAAAGGGGGGAAATGGCTTGATTTGTTTCCTATGTCCGAAGTATGGTCCCCCAGATGTTGAACAGGTACTGCCCAAACTGGCTGAGACGCATGAGACGTATAGTTCAACAATATAAGACTGATCACATCATGACCAGTTCTGTTTGAAGATGGCAAGCTAAACTCTTCCAATGTACCACAAACAATTATTTCCCTGGAAAAGTAGAGTGGCTTTTGCCCACTGGATACCAACTCCCATCAGCCCCAATAAGCAAAGGGAAGAGGGAGGAAAGGAGCTGGAAATCATCAACATCAGTTAGGTGTTGCACTTACCAGTGTAATGCATGATAGATACCTGTATAACAAATTTCAAGACACATGCAATGAACTCTACTTTGCCTATAACATGGAAGGATACAAAGAACAACATGACTTGGTGATGGTTGATAGCACCAATGAGTCCAACAATAGCGATGAGGAGCAGGAAGAAGCCAACAATAATTACCCCTCCAATGATGTGGAGGCTGGAAACAATGCCAACGCCTTTAACCCAGGCAGCCACACCTATCAGGAGCACCCCAACCAGCTGAAAAGCAAACACAAACAAAAAAATGAATTGGGGTGGGAAGAATAGAAAGATCAGAAGAACAGAGGAAGTCTCTGAACTGAATATGTCCCTTCTGTGTGATTTAGTACTTTGAGACACCCTCCCCACAAGTTTTTATTATACAAGAAGAAGAAGAGTTGGCTTTTCTACCTCACTTTTCTCACACATTTAAGGGGACTCAAAGTGGCTAACAAAGCTTTCTGTTCTTCTCCCAACAACAGAACACCCTCTGAGGTAGATGGGGCTATGAGAGCTCAGAAGAGAGCTGTGACTAACCCAAAGTCACCCAGATGGCTTCATATAGGAGTGTGGAATCACTCGGTATTCCCAGATAAGAGTCCAGCTCCCTAACCATTAGATCAAACTATCTCTTTTGTTTCAGGCAGAAGATTACAAGCACACAGATTGATCCATACACAATTTTAACAATTCATCTGTCCTAGATTGATGGCTCAAAGTCCCCATATTCTACCCCTTTATTCTAGCTTGTCAAAGACTTTCCCAGCAGCACACAAAATCATTTCTAGGAAGCAACAGCAAAATTGCTACCCACTGAAGATAAAGTGTTTAGATAGGAATCTGTGTGGCTCAGGAATTCACATTTTATATCACATACATAACACTGTTACTAAATGGCACACCATGGTTCTTTTAAGTTTAATTTAGACCTACTTTTAACACAAAAGAACAACTAAATGGAAACATCCCATTATATGTTTGCTGGCATGACTGATGAGGAACCCTTCCAATACATTTTAAGGTGGGGAGGGGGAACACAGTTTAAGCCATTTCAATCTGGCTTCAGGCCCGGTCATGGCACGGAAACCACCTTGGTCGCCCTGGTTGATGATCTCCTCCGGGAGAAAGACAGAGGGAATGCTACACTGCTGGTTCTGAAGATTCTGCAGAAATCAGTCTATTTCTGCTATAATAATAATATAAGGCCCGAGAACATATGCAACAGGGAGGCATAACATTTTACCCTTGATTCATAAAGGAACTTTCATAGCTTAGTGGCAAAGCATTGATTTTACATGCCAGTGGTCTCTGGTTCAGCTGTTCATGTCTCCCAAGAATAAGGCAATGGCAGACTAGTTCTGCAACACTGCCAGAAAAACTGCAGAAAAAAAATGTGTTTTTGTAGGCAGGAGTGTCAAACCCGTATTTAGCCCCTAAATGATTCTTTTCTGCAACCCTGCCCATTTGGCATCTTCTCGCCCTATTATCACTGTCACTACAAGAAAAGCAGGAAAAATCTGTCAGATTACAAGAATATTTGAGTAGCAGAAGACAACCTGTGCCCCAAAACCAATATTAAAGCTGTTCCTTGGGCAGGAATGGCAATGGACTTTCTGATTTATTCAAAACTGTTCCAGGGAGTGGGATATAAAGTTACATATGGGCAGATAAACCATTATGAAGAGAGCAAATGGAAGATGCTCCAGTTAGAGGTAAAGAAGTGAGCTTAATTCTAGTGACTGCATGGACAAATCCACAAAGATTTTTTAGCCAGACTCCAGAAATAGTTTGCCATGGTCGTCTTCTGAGGTACAGTATTCTCAGACTCTCAGTCTAACCTATAATGCTAATATCCCTAGGTGGCCTCTCATCCTAGTAATAACTAGGCTTGACTGTATTTAATTCCCGAGCTGAGATAAGACCAGACCAGAGAGAGCAGCCTAAATGCTGAGGTACTCAACTCGTATCCTTTTAAAGATGTTCATAACTTTATCCTAAATACAATATTAGAACCTATATTACAAAATAAGCTAAACTAAGACTACTTTCAGAACAAAAAAAATCTAAGGACAGTATAATTGGCCTCACAGTTCAAACTATTCATTCACATTTGAAGAAACAGCTAAACCACCCAATACTGATATCACTTTCAACATAAAGTGATAGATCTCCACTTCAGTTGTTTCACACTGTCCAGTACTTAATTTGTCTGCATGGTACATTTGAGAGGAAGAGACTAGATTGGTTTCCTGCCTTTCACAGAAAATCAAATAAGAAATGCTCTGATGACCAGCTGACAGTGTTGGTTATTTTTGTTCATGAAGCTGAATGGCTTTTAAGAATACATGTCGTTTTATGGTTCCATCAAGTCAGAGCTGACTCCTAATTATGTGGACAAATCCATGCAGTTTTGTTGGCAGATACAGAAGAAATTTACCACTGCCATCCTCTGGGGAGACACTGGGAACTGAGTTTATATGGGCAGTTGTTCTACCAATGAGCTACATCCAACCCTGTGGATATTTATGGGGTCGCTTAAATGTGTAATCCTCAGTATGGTCAGTTCTGGGAGCTGTAGTTTAAAGAATGGCTCCAGTAGAAAGTGGCAGACGGGAAAATAAATATGATAACTAACTCTTAAAGAACAAAGTACTGTAGTTTACAGAAGTATGATAATGTATCTGATAGATGTCACACTTTCCAAACTTCAAAGGCCCTCAAGCAGATGAGAGAGTAATGACTTGATCACTGTTAACCCAAAAGGCAGAACAACATTTAATAGGCTTGAGTTACAGAAGATCAGATTTTGGATGCTCGTTAGGAGAACAGCTTGCCGCTAAGAGCAAATCCACAATGGAACCAATTACAGTATTTCCAGTCTAGTTTTAGAAAATCACCTTGCATCATTACAATACACCTTGCATCATAACGTACGTAAACAACATAGGCAGTTTCTTGTACTTGTTCAATGCTGTTGAGTTGACAGCTGACAGTGCTATATCCAAACCAATATCAGTAGATTTTACAACCAACTGCAATCAAAACTTAAAACTGACGTGAAGTTTTACAGAATCTGAAAACTTCAGAAAACCTGGTTCAAAGAACTTCTCTGATATATTTATATTTTTCACCAGATTTAGAGGATCATATTTAACTGCAAGAAAAATTAAGAGTTCTTTGCTTCATGGCTTTAGAAATATAGGAATTTGAAAAATGTAGTTTTAAAATAAGTTTTATTATTACTTCACATGCTCTATTTGAATATGTTTTCTTGTTCACTTCTGGTTATTATGCCACTATAGTACTACATAAATATACTGAACAATAATATCAGTGCACTGCAATATTTGTTTGCAAAATCATATAATTAATTTCTGTTCAGTTCTTGAATACTGGAGAAGGAATTTCAGTGGAGAGACTATTTCTCTATATAATTATATCTGAGGATTTAGGTAATTGTTCTTCAGGGCTCAAAGTAGTGGGAGCAGTGAAAAGCATCTTTAGCTTAAAGACATGCATTGCCCTTAGTCTCAAGGACTTGCAAAGAATAAAGGATGTGAAGCAAAAAATGCTATTTTGTGTATCTACAAGGTTTGCCTGGCTGAGGTAGAATGAAGTGTTCTATGCCTAGTAATCCCAGATTTCTTGTACTTTGTGGTGGCAAGGTGACTTAAGCCAAGGATTTGATAAGCATCTTAAGATGCTTTTCTGCAAAAGAAAATCATATCCTCATTATCTAACACTTCCTGTCATTGTTTACTGCACTGCTACTAAAGGAGCATTTGATTCCACCTTTGCTCACTCTATGGCTTCTTTGACAGCTTCAATTTAACTGAGACCTCCTGTAACTGCAAAAATGATTCTTGGTGTCATGGATTACTGATTAATTCCACAAACAGTAAACTAGGTGGTAAGAAGAACACCCTGAAGTAACTGGAACAGTTTCAAACCTCCAGGAACAATAATGCTTCCCTGATATAAAACTGTAGCCTGTTATAGGGCGTGGGGGGGGGAGGAGGAGGAGAGAGACACAAAAAAACTTATGAAACACTTTTCGGAAACCATGTTCCTATTTACAACTAGATGTGGGCCCCAACAAGAGGATTGTAGCATCTGGACATTTTTAAAACCAAAGCAGCTCTTCCATGGTGTCCTTCCATTGGGTCCCATTACACACTCCTCTTGCTATACTAACCTCAAAAAGCAGCTGTCCAGACACATTAGCACAAGATCCTTGGATCTGACCCTTTTCACCAAGCCTAACTCGATTTTTAAAAAAGAAAATTCCCAAGCCTTCCCAGATGGCCCCTCTCACCCCTCCCCTTTTTATCCTAAAAAAATAGGAAGAAGCCGGCCTTTCCCCTCCTCACCCCACAAAAGCAGCCATGGGCAACCTTGTCTTTCCCTCGTGATCCCAAAAGCTAGAGGATCGTCCTGACCCTACCCACCCCTTTCCTCTTATTTATTTTAAGAAAGCAGAGGCGACTTGGGGGGGGGCGTTGTAGGGAGGCTATTTCCCTGCCCTCAGGCGCACTTTCTCCCGATTTGCTGCTCCCCCAGAGGGCCAACAGCTGCCCCATGGCAGGCAGGGCCCTCCACATCCCCCTTCTTCCTCCCCTGCTTCTCTCCTTGCGCCCCTCCACCCTCCAGCACACCGCTACCCCCATTTCCAGGCCTTTCTCTGCTCCCCATCCATCCCACCCGACCCCACCCCCATTAACCCCACCCTCCAACTCCTGCTAGGAGGACCAGCACGGCAAGGAGGAGGCAGCCCGGCAGCCGGCTGTCATACTCACCACATACACCACGTTCAGCGCGCATAGCGCATTACGGGAGCAGGCGAAGCCCCCGCAAACCATTTTCCTGGAATGGCGAAGCCCCCTCCTCCCACCGCCCCCTAATGAAAGAGAACACCACCACCACCCCAAAGGGGCAGCTCTACTGCTCCTATGCCTTTAAATCCAAGCTCGGCCCCACTGCGCCTGCGCAGAGCCGCCGCCGCCGCTCTTGCTCCTCCCCTGCTTCTTTCCGGCAAGTAGGCAAGTTCCTTTTCTTTCACGCCTACCTCCATCCAGCGGCGCTACGTGTGCGCCTGCGCGCGAGTAGTTTTTCTTTCCTCCTCCTACCGTAATTCTCTGGCCCAGGATGTTGAAAAGCGGGACGGGAGGAGGAAATTGCGTTCCCGTTCAAATCCGGATTAAATTTTCCAGTGGAAAACTTCACTTCGGGTTCTTCTGAATGGACTCTTCTATATCCGGGGCAACAGACAATATAAAAAACTTAGCCTTGCGCATGCACATAATAATAACTGTATGATAACTTCCAAGGGAAGTTGTTGGCAATGAATTATTTATATTTTGATAGCTAGTATGGCATTGATACAATATTTCAAATACATCTGTAAACCTTCTAAGATGCCAACAGCAAGGCTGAAGTGTTAATACATTCATTAAAAAAAAAACCTGAAAGCAATTCTTTCATTACAGATTTTTGAAACGATTGTGTTTATGACCCTCCCTTCTTATTGTTTATTTATTTTAAATATTTATATACTGTTCATTTATTTCAAACATTTTTATAATATCCACTTTTCATAAAAATTACCGAAGTACAGATAAAGATGCCTTCAAGCTTGGCTCAGGGTGGCTAAGCTTGGCAGTGACTGTAGCCCAATGGTGAAACTGTCAGCCTGGGTCAGGTAGAAAGCAGGTCTGCCAATTCAGTCCCTTGCTCTCCCTAGAACTAGGCAATGACAAACCACTTCTGTATCTCTGCCCAAAAAAAAGCATAGAGATGCTCCATGCAGTCAACCAGAAGTTGGCCACGCCTCAGTGGGACACAACAACATGGCTAAATTTCCACATTTATGCAGTTTTCTTGGCAACAATGTTTTCTTTTGCTCTTTACGTGAATATGCTCCCTGATGAGTTAAGTAGTTTAATCAGGAAGTTAAAATACATCCATTTACAACCTCAGTTATTTGCAGACAGTTCTTTCTACTTTGTCTTGTTTTACAGTATTTGAGACAAGTTAATGCCTTTTCAATATCTATCTGATCAGAGGTTTGTTTTTATATATAAAATATTACAATCCATTTTGAGACATTCTTCCAGAACAAATTCTGGAATTTTTAATGGTGTTAATCAGTATTTAGCATTACTGCTGTAGTGTTGTTAGTTACTACCAGATTGAGGCCAGACCTGCTCACTCCCTGGATGTTTCCTTGGTGCAGTTTCCTTGGCAGACATAGGAATAGTGGTGTAAGCTGTTGGCTGTCTTGACCTGGGAAGAAAGTTGGGCTTGAACTTGTGACCATCTGTTTTCCAAACACATGCTCTACCACTGAGCTAAGGCAACATTTAATTCGTTTCTGAAGACTCTTGTGTAATGTAAGTGTTCTAAAGAGCAGGTGTTTGAGCAATTGAGCCCTTTATGCTAAATTGGGAGAAATCCCCTCCAAACTCTGAGACATGTTTCTCAGTGAAATACACTTGTTATTTCTGTCAGATCTCAATAGTACTTGATTCCCTCTCTAGAATGGGCTCTATTCTTCTTTGAAATTCTTGCATAGGACGAATTGAAGAAAGGACTCCTCAGGGCCCTGAAGTGCAAAAACATAAAACAATCTCAAAAAACAAGATCAGAGAAATAGCCGTGTTAGTGTAATTCAAGAAGTCCAGCAAGGTAGTTAGTAGCACTTGGAGACTAACAGGAGAAGGGTTGGTGGCATGAGGTTTCGTAGGCACATCTGAAGAAGTAGACGTGTCTACAAAAGCTCATGCCACCAACCCTTCTCCTGTTCGTCTCCAAGGCCCCGTTCCCATTACAAGCTTAAAACGGTTTTCCTAAACCAAAATAAAAGAACCGGATGCAAACACGAATTTGCCTGATCCCATTACTTTCAACTTTAATCGTGTTCGATCCCGATTCTGAAAGAGCTTGAAAACTTCATTTGGGAAAGCATATCTTTTTCTCTCCTCCCCCCCGCTCGGTGACCATCCTGAGGCGAGGCGAGAGGGCGGCATGCGACCCCCTCCCTCCCTCCCTCCCTCCCTCCCTCCTTCCAGTGGTGGCGGTGACGGGGCCAAGTGAGGGTCATCTGCCACTGTTGTGCAGTCTCTCGTTCTCCTGCCGTCCTTCCGCCGCCAGCGGCAGCGACGGGGACCAAGCACAAGGAGAGGCACTCGCCCATTGCCAGTCTCTCCGATTGGGGTTGTTCCTGCCGCAAAAAACTCTCATCCCACTACAACGGTACCGTTCCCACAGTAAGAAATGTAAACCGTTTCAAATGCAAGAACCAGAGTGAGACCTCTTGATATGAGTGTTTTATTTACAATGCTTTGAGGCAATTTAACACACGAAAAATGTGTTAACCCAACCTGATGTGAGGACTGTGAGGATCGAAACTGTTTTGAAACAGTTTTAAGCTCATAATGGGAACGGCCTCCAAGTGTTACTAACTACCTTGCTGGACTTTTTTTTTAAAAAGACTACATTTGAAGGAAGAGTACAAGTCAATAAAGTTTCATAGACAGTGTGTACATGCAAAGTCTTTCTGTATATTAAAGGTGGAAAAGGAGGACCTGTGTAACATGGAGCCCTTCCACTCATTATCTTGGTTCAATAAATTCACTTTAAAAAGAAAGCATGATTTTTACCACCAACAGAACTCTTTTCCCTACTGAGTTCAGGCCTAAGCCTTACACAGCTTGATCATCCCTCTAGTCCTGTCAGAGCCAGGGTTTGGCTGCTGGGCATTTTTGCCAAAGATCAAGAGGGGTGCAGTTGGAAAAGGAAGCAATGTAGATGTACTACACATTTTTGGACAGATATCGTTGATTTCATCCATCTACTTCAAGAAGGAATATTGTTTGTACATGCATCAACTTTTTGGGATAATCGTTGTATTTTCTGCCCCCTTGTGATGATTTTTTTATTCTTATTATTTTGCTTGCTTTTCTTACCCCAACTTACATATGGCATCTTTGTATGCAGTCCAGCCTATTTCTGATTTTATGGTTATAAACAATTCATGTACTTTTTAATTGTGCAGTGTAGTAAACAAGTAATCCATGGTCCAAATAAGTCTTTAAGTTATCCCCATCTCACAGTGTTCAAAAAAGAGGTACCCAACAGTCTGCTATTGTTTCCTAATACCCCCTCCGCTATGTGAATCACTTACAAAGGGGTTGTGGTCTTTTAACTGTAATTTACAAACTTTAGCAATGTGGCGAGCCACCAGAAACTTGCTGAGAAGGTACAGGTAATGATGTGAACCTTCTTCTTTATATTCCATTATATTACTTTCAATCTATATCTTTGCTGCTCTTAACCTTGGTCAGGGATGGATTGTTTATTCCACAAGATCATAACAATATATAAGAAGGCCACCAATTGCTTCTGCATGCTCAAGCAGAAGGCTAAGGCAAAACCTTCACCTGCTCTAGAATCCCTGCAAATGGACTTGAGAGTCATCCTATCTGTCTCTGGATGTTAAGGTTATCTAGGGAGGGATAGGTTAGCTGGTAAGTTCTTATCCTCCCTGGTCCTTGGTGAGGATGAGATATCTGTTAAGGAACTGTCCCCAACAGATGTGACTGACAGTGTTAATGTCCAGTATGAGTCTGCCCAGCAACTTTGGATGAGCCTTGTGGAGCCACAGATTTAAGCTGCCTCCATACAACAAGAGGAAAGTGTGGGATCATATTTAGATCTCACTGTCCCTGCCAGACAGTGGGGTGATATTCCAGGGCAAGCCCAGCCCTTAACTCTTCTGATGCTTTTCCCTGTGATGCTTCAATAGCAAAAATATCCAGAAATGTGCAAGTACTCATCCTCACACTAGAGCAGTGGACATTTTCATCTGGGTTTCATCCCTGCACTTTTGCAGTGGATATTTTTGACAGGAAAAGTCCTCAGATCAAGAGCCAGAGAAGTTAAGTAATATAACTTTTTTGGTGGTGGGGGGAATGAAGTTCTTTATCTTCCAACAGGATATCTTGGAATTTCCCCTCTATATTGTGGCAATCTCAGTATAATTCTGGGATATTCCTAGGTTTTAGACCAGATACAGTCCTAACCAGGAAAGTGCTGCTTATCTGCCAGCTTTGGGATGGGTATAGGGTTTTGTTTTTTGAGGTTTTTTGCTTTTTTCCTCAATTTCACCCATTTGCGTGCTCAGGCCACATTCCCAAGCCGCTTAGTTGCCTCTCTATTGTCCCTGTATTGCTCCTCTATTCCAACGGACTTTAAAAGTGCCCTTCAATTCTGGAATAAGCATCCCCATGAGGTTCAGTAAAACATGCATTTTAAATGCACCTACTGTCCCCAAGGAAGCGTGTTTTGTTTGCCCACATCTTTTTCTCCCTGCCCCCTCTCTGCTTGATAGGGTGCCGGTGGGAACGGGGAGGGACTGCGATCTGCGGGGCCACAACCAGGGAGACAACCCCTGACAAGTCCAAAAGAAAAATAGCCATATTTACAAGTTCTCTGTTCTTCTCCCCTGCCTGCAAAACCCACCACAAACATTTATCACTTTGGGATCCAGAGCTTGCTTCCAAAGATAGTGATTTCACTGTAAAAATCCACCCTGTACAGCAGCGGTTACACTGTAGCAATCCACCCACTTCACAACTGGTAACAATGTTGCAATTCTGGCTCTTTAAAAGTTTTGACCTTTAGAAAGGGAAAAGGAAGGAAAGCTGCTGCAGTTCTGGGAGATGTGTGAATGTTTAAGGCTGGCAGAGGCAGCAGAACCAGGGTGCTTTTTTTGGAGATCTTGGCCGCCAATCCCCGCCCCTTTTGCCATGGAGTGTCTCCATGCACAATGTTGCTAGGAATACCCGCGGCTTCCAAAAAGTGTGCTGGTAGTCTTGTTTAAAGGGCACTTTTTTCTGCACAATTTCCCCCTTTTGTGCCGCTGGAAGCTCGGAGAAAAGCCATGCATGGAGATGCTCCAGGGCAAAAGAAGCTTTTTAATGGACTTTTTATTGCTTGGGGATGCAGCCACATGCTCAGTGCCTTCAAACCCAAGAAAACTGCTGCTTAATTAGGTCAAGACAAGGGAAAGCAGCCTGTTCTTCCTTTATTGTTCAAGGCATGTGGCTGGTATTTTGCACTTGTGGCCTATAAAGGGAGGCATTTAAGATCAATTTTTATCTTTAACTTGGATTTGTTGTCTGTAGAGTTTACATTTTCTCGATATGACTAATTAGCTTTGCCCTGTCCTCCTTTTTTTTAATGCATACGTCATTTGTAACAGCTGAACTGGTAATGTACCCAAAAAATGTAGAGAACGTATCAGTGCACAAAACATAAAACGTTTAAGAACCAAATAGCATTGAAATAACCTTTACTAAAATAAACAATATCTCTAGAGCATTAAAATACAAAAGCACATTTATGCTTAACATCCTAATCAGCATAAAATGAAAGCAACCCAATTATTAAACAGTTCAGGGCTGAGAAATTCTCTCAGTCCCAAAACATCCCCTCAGCTGCGAAAAGCTATAATTTAATTTCCTGAAATGTTAGGAAATGGGAGGTTGAAGTAAAGGCCACGTCTCCATGTGCGTTTTGAAGTGGCTTGAAGGTGCAGTGAATTCAGTTCGACTCCACTTCCACAGCACTTCACACTGGAGGGGAATGAGGATGTGTGGAGTGACTTCAACCCTCCCTCCAACTCACAAAAACTTCAGTGCATGAAATGCAGACATGAAACTGTTTCTCACAAACAGAAACAGCCCTTTGCCACACTGCAATGGCCCAAACTCCTTGCCACCCTTCTGCGCCTGTGCTCAGAGGGCAAGGCAACCCTCTGAGCACAGGCGTGAAAAAATCAAAATGGCAGCCTTGGTGGCAGCAGTAGAACTTTCAAACCTCATTCCCAAGGTGGAACCTTCAGGTAAGCTTGCACTGAGGCCGGTACCATGAAGACACAGACAAATTTAATATGGGAAGCCAGAACTATAATTTGGGGATATTTTTCCTGTACTATTGTTCCATCACTTAAGTTAAGTTGTCTGCAAATAACAATCTGTAGATCTTCTCAGACACTTCTGATGCTTCCGTCTTTGATGCTAGGCTGCATCAAGGGCCAAAGAGGCTTTTGCCCTCCAGAAAGTGGTAGATTTAAATTCTTATCAGCCTTAACCAGCACAGAAAGGAGTAGCCAATAACATATAAAACTGTTGTTGCTGATCTCCGGTTGAACTTTTAATGCCAAAAATCAATTTTGCAATTGAAGCAAATTGTGTCAGTGGGATTACGACAACAGGACAGTCTTTCCTCCCTTAATAGTATGATATAATGCATACCTTTTGAAGTTGTGTTGATAATGGAAGGCTTTACTGCCGCAACAACCCTATGAGGTTTGTTAGAATTAGATGCAGTTGCTGGTCCAAGGTTATCCAGTTACCTTTCATGGTTGAAAAGGGTCTCAGACCTAAGGATACTATGCAGTACTGACTCTCAAAGAAGGTACAGTTTTGAATTCTCTCAAATAAGGGATTCATTTTGTAAAATTGGTAAGAACTGTTCTTCACATAATGGAAAAGGGTAGAAGGAGAAGAAGAGTCGGCTTTTTTACCCTGCTTTTCTCACCCATTCAAGGGACTTACAGCCTGTTCCCATTACAAACTTAAAACCATTTGGAAACAGTTTTGATCCTCACAGTCCCCACGTCAGGTTGGCTTAACATGCTTTCTGCGTGTTAAATCGCCCCAAAGCATTGTAAATAAAACACTCATTTCAACAGGTCTCGCTCTTGTTCTTAGATTTTAAACGGTTTACATTTCTTACTGTGGGAACGGTACCGTTGTAGTGGGATGAGAATGCGTGTTTAGGGTTTCCCTCCCCCAATAGCACTCTACCCAAGTTTTCAAGTGCTTTGGGGGTACCTCAGAATCAGGATTGAATGTGATTACAGTTGAAAGTAATGGGATCAGGCAAATTTGTGTTTGTATCCGGTTCTTTTATTTTGGTTTAG
>MTQE01002208.1:11458226-11487924 GCA_014337955.1 Aspidoscelis marmoratus | reverse complement strand
AGAGCTCAAAAGAGAGCTGTGACTAACCCAAGGTCACCCAGATGACTTCATGGAGGAGAGCAGACTCAAGCCAGGAAACAACCAAAACAACACTCTAACCACAACAACAGACTGCTGCTCATCATTTAGAATAAAGGCAGAGGTGTACCTTCTCACCAGCAGTTTCCTCAAGTGCCACCTATTACAAACTCCCGCCCCGCCCCGCCCCACCTCGCCTCACTTCACCTATGTTAATACTGTAGATGCTCCTTATTGTTTTCATGGAAAGTAAATTGCTTCTAGTAGGCAGTCAGGGTATATCTTCCCTCTGTGAATGAAAAAGCCTGGTATGTTCCTCACTAACTGGAAGCAGAGCACCACAGGGGTTGAGAAGCTGTGATACACAAGTGCACATGTGTCTGTGTTTGTATGTTTGTGCAGTGCACACACGCACACTGTACATTTTTCAGCCCAGCCACCTACATACTTGACATGACAGGCATATTGCTAATTATTTATTATTGCCATGCTGGGCCATCTTGCAAATGTCCTCCCACTGCCCACACTCCCCAAGCAACTGCTACAATGGAATTGCTCCTAAAAGAGGAAGCAGAATTTCCCCTCCCCAACAGATGCCCCTCCCTCCACTTGAGCAATTCCCTTTTTCTCAACAGTGACAGGCCTCAATTCCCCGGTGCTAAAGATCCTTTTTCCTGAACTGGCTGACAAATGAACTAGGGCAACGAATTAGAAGCACCTGTGTGCCCCATAGGTATGTTATACTGGATTCCAGGTTTTGATGGACATATTATACTTACCAGCTCAGGAAAATAATTTATCATGCTGGCCCCTTTGCATCAGGGAAGTCACAGGAGAAAATATTTGCACTACACTGCCATCTGGATTGGGTAAGTTCCTTACTGAATCTAATTTTTTCCCTTCGGAATTTAAATAGGATCCCATTCTTGTGAAGAATGAGGACAGTACGGCAGGGGAAACCAAGTACGATTTTCAGGAAACATTTTGGGGATACAGGCCCCATTTGTGGTTTCATGCTTCCATAAATCCTTTTTCTAGAGTCACATCTATAGGCTACTGAGAGCTCCAAAGTAGAGGATTCATTTCTGTCACCTTCCTATAAGGCATGGCACCACCTGCAATCCTCAAATCCCACTTGGAGACTTCCTTTGAGTTAGAGGAGAGGCAACCGCAATCATGGTTTTATTTAGGTCAGTTCTTGAGAGATAATGTAGACATTATTCATATTAATGAAAAACTCCAGATTAGCACATTTTAAGTCACTGATGAGGGAATAAAGGGCAAAGGAAATAAATGGGAGCGTTCATGCAAAGAGAGGTCTTTGGATTTTAATTCTTTTATCGAGGGGATTGTCTAAAGTGGCTTGCGGAGTTAGATTGGAAGGTTTAGGACTTTCAGTATGTAGCTCTCTTTGTTCTCTGGCACAGAGGATCCTGTTTGGAGCTGTTATTAGCCTGTCCAAAGACCTTGAGAGAAAGGCTTAATTGGAACAGGACAAGTTAAGCAAGGGTTAGTCCAGGATGAACTAATGGGAGAATCAAAGCTCACTCCCAACCCCAATGGAAAAGACTTTGCTCAGTTACTGCAAAGAGAGGAGAAGTTTTCAGGACTGGCTGGATAGGCATTTTCAGGAAGGTGGATTTACCTGCACTAGGCTGGAAGCTAGAACAGATGGTCTTACAAGACCCCCTACAAACTTATGGGAACTCTAGTATGGATTTCCCTGTGCAGGGTTGGGAGCTGGAATAGACTGTCCTAGAAGCTCCCACTCCATAAATGTATGATTATCAGTACATGCTACATTTCCAAGAAGACCAACTGTGAAGACAAAGAGGGAATCTTTATGTATATTCTACCCATTGCCTTGGGATTACCCATTACCCATTGACTTTCCTGGCCAAGAAGTTTGTTTAAAAATATATATCCTGCCCTTCACCCGAGGGTCCCAGGATGGATTACAACAAACTCTGTGGGAGCCACTACAGAAAAGGCCGTCTTGCACCTTTGAGGGAGGAAGAACTTCAAGAACTGAGATCTCTGTTCTCAGGAAGGTCTATATAGAAGAAGGGGCTCCTTCAGATAGCATAATATATTGAAAGTGGCAGGGGTTTGGAGCTTTTCTTTTAATTTGCAAATTTGTTTTATAAAAAAGATTATTTCACAGGGCACTCTCTGAATTTGTATGCTATGTCTGTAGATTGCCACAGATACCAAGTATTCATATTCACTTACTGGGGCACATGTCACATATATGAGTGGACATGTGTAGCCACATGTGTTTCAGTGGCTGACTCTCAGTTTATGGTAAGGTTCCTAGTGTGACATGTTTGCTGCCTACTCACCAATAAGGAGATTTCCCTGCATGGGCTTTAGAGCACATCTTTTCCGAGTTGCTATTTACATATTCGAGGACCGACCTTAAGCATTGAAAACCACCAATAGAACATGCCACTGCCTAGCACTGCATGATAACAATGTAAATGGGTTCAAACCTGTATAAGGAACCCTGGCTAATGGTTTTTCATGATTTATGCTAGGAGTGAAGCCCTGGGTAAAAAGATGCAAGAATAAATGTTGATCTCCTTTCCTGTCATGCATACCTGTATTTCACCTCGTCTTTCATTTTTCTCCAACAACAGCATCCTAAAAATATGAAGTGGTAGAATTTATAAAGACAGCAGAGGGGAGGGGCTCAAGTAGCGTCCCCTCCATGTACTTGCAAATGCATTTATGTTCGAGGCAGGAAATCCGTAAGTAATCTACTTGCTTTCTCAAAAATGGGTCCTAATTCACAGAAACATACCCTCCCCCCCCAAAAAAAAAGCATGTCTAGCATTGCTTTCTAAAAAAAATTCTCTTCCAAAACCTATAGAATATGTTTTTCCTTATTTGGATTTAATGTGCAAAAATATTCAGATGCTTGGGCCATGTGGAATGACACCCCCCCCAAAAAAAAACAATGTGTATTCTGCACATTTCTGTCTGCATGCTGTCTTTTACCTGCTCCTTCCCCCTTCCTTTCTCCTTTGTCTTTAACCCTGCATTACAAGTTTAATTCCTTTTAGTGCTCAGATGCAATTTGCCTGACAACAGCCGGTTCCCGATGGCTGCACAGAACCAGCAGAGTAACAGCCCTCTCTGGAAGGAAAGATGATTGGCCAGTTGCTTCCTGTTGCCTGACTGTGCGTCTCCCTCTCTTCTTCTCCTGTCAGCCTGACATCTAGCGGACAATTATCCAAACTCAAGAGGAATATTGTGCACCACATATTCCACCCTCTCCCTCCAGGTGATTCCAAAAAACATGCAGAAGTAGTTCACGATGTTTTGCTGCTTGATATGGAAAAGTAAATGGCCTACCCACCCTGCCTTCAGAAAAATGCATAATGGTCGGGTCCAGCCAGACCTGATTCTGAACCCTGAACTACTTGTTTATTTACATTTCTATTCTACCCTATGCCATATGGTCTGGAAAATTTACCAGAGCAAAGCTATGGATTTTCTGTCGGGATTTACTCCCTTGCTAGCACCTTTTCATGATCCTTGATTCTAATAAATAACCATGTGCTGTTCTATCACTCTGTCTAAAGGTAAGTATAGACCAGTTGCCCTTGAAATGAGCTGTCTCAGATGGAGTGAGGGGCATTTTTCAGTGCATGAATCACCTAACTGCATCCAAAAGGATTTAAACAGTTTCTAGGAGAGGCCTGCTTCCCCTTACTGCAGTATTGACATTCAGCTTCATCACTCTCAGTCAGCATGGCTGTGGATACAAATGAGGAGGAGTTTTGGCTGTAGCCTAGTAGTAGAGCAAACCACCTGGAAAGCAGAGGGGAGCCTGTTCAATCCCCAGCTTCTCCCTGGAAGTAGGCAGTGGCAAACTACTCCTATTATCTCTGCCAACAAAACTGCATAGAGGTACTCATGAAGACAGCCAGAAGTTGGACACAACTCAGTGATACCCAACAACAACAACGTAATCCAGGAACATCTGTAATGGCATCTGTTCCTCACCTCTGCTGAATTGCCCTCAATGAGGATACTGTAGTCCAAACGTATTGTTACCATGACCCTTTCAGTGCTTAAACATCAGTGACAAAAACTGTTAATGAAACTTTTCAAAATCAAGGGAACAATTCAGACACATTTCTCAATCTGGTTGGGACTACACGGCAGAGGGATGTTAGAGAAGTGATGTGATTAAAAACCAAAAAAAAACCTGGCCTCTGTAGATAATCTGTACTTTTCCAAGCAGACGCATACTAGCGTATTTGAATAATAGCAACATTTTCACTCCTATAGATTTCTTGACTCAATGATTTGCAGGAACTTGTAAAAACGTTCCAGGACTAGAAACAGGAATGGAGTGAACCTCTTTGAGGTTGTGATCACACCTGGCTGAACCCGGTTGTCCTCTTAAACTGAACTGAAGCCATCCTAATCCTGTTCACACCCAATCCCTGATAATCAGTCCTCGATCATCCTCAGTTTGGGCTGCTATGCTCATAGTTTTTATGTTATTTCCCTGAGTCTCCTTTACCTGACTCTTTAGTTCTCCACCCCATCAATTACTTCAACACCACCTGCATTCCGATAGGATAAAGTTTTGTCAATAGACAGTGGCAATAGGGTGTGTTTGGAGTTGTGTAGTGCTGAGGGCAAAATCAGGGTATTGTTGGGGTGAGGGGACTGTGCCCCCAAACAGATGCAGCTGAGGCGTATCCCAGCCAGCAGTCACCTCCACCTCCACAGCCTTTCTGGTAGAAAAAGGAGAGACTGTAATGAATCTGCCATTTTCCATCAAGCTGCTGAAGAAATTTTACTTCTCAGTCCTTTTCACAGCAATGAAACTTTGTTTCCCTTGCAGATTGCTGAGGGAAAACAGAAGCTACATTGTCCTTAGAAATGTATCGTTATACTCTTGCTCCACATTTCTCTCACTCCCCCTCCTGACAGTGCTTTTCTGGCCATTTAATTTTTAAATCCCTCCATGTTCTTTGCAAAAGCACATTTTCAGTCTAGCGTTAACTTGATTTCTATTTTTAAAAATGATGGGCAGAGTCCACAATTGGAAGAAAGGGGAATGGTGACAGAAATGGATAGGGATGCAAGGAGGGGGGACTGAGTGTGTGCCACCCACGGCCAGGCATTGGGTGGGAGGGAAGGGTAGATCCACCCACCCCAGCATGGTTCAGCCCCCTCTAGCCTGGTTCCATGCTCACACTGGGGAAGGGAAAATGGACTGGCTCTCCAAGACGGCTTGAGTCCTCTGTAAAAGTTGACTCCAGACGTGCCCCCAGGACAATCCCAGCAAAAAACAATCTGGGCAACATGACGAGAAGATGGGCAGAAGCTGTCTTGAACTACAGGTGTGATCTTGGTCCAATGGTATCAATTTTTGCAGGTCTGACTGACGATATTGCATGTGTTGCATAATTAAGGAGTAATTTTTGGGCCCTTATGTTGGCTCAAAATCATTATTTGACAATCTGAATTTTATCTATCAGAATGTGTTTACAAATAATTGATGCGTAAGATCGTATGATTAAGCAGATGCAAGACAGCATTTTTTGTATTGATGCAGCAATGGGAAACTCAATGAAATAAATCAGTGAACTTCAAAACTAACACATTGATTGCATAAAATTACTCAGAAGTTCTACCATTGGTGTAAGACTCCAGCTCTTCTTGCAAAAGTTAATCCTGCTTATTCTGATTTATGTTGGAAATGTAAAAGAGCCATTGGTTTTTCTTCCCCATTTCTGGTAAAAATACGAAGAGGCTCAAAAGTATTGACAACAGTGTGTTATTTAGTGCAGCAGATTTTGAATATTATTTTGACCATTTTAACATATTTTTTAATCTTAATACTTGATGGAATGTTGTGTCTCCAGCCAGTGAGGTGCAGAGACTAAACACACGAGGAGTTGCAGCAGCAACAGTCAGTCAAAGTACCTGGGGGCTTGAAAGTTAAATATGTAGTAAAAAGAGTTCCAGAGTCAACGTTATCAGAGGGTCAGAAGATCGGTAATGAATCAGAAGCAGGGTCACAAATCTGGGAGTTACAGGTTTTTTTGAGTGTTTGTCTGCAACAAAACTTACCAGAATATTTCTGACTTAAACAGGCAAGTCAGGGTCATACCTCCTTCACTGCAGGTGACGGGTTTGGATTCTTTCTGATTTGCGCAGCTCACGCCTCAAACCGGTCGGTGAAGGGCATCACCCAGCATCTTCCAATCCTGAGCTGCTGTCATCTTGAGCTAGAGACCCAGCATTCTCACTAGCTGCTTATGTCAGGCATTTCTCATTTTGTCCAGCTGAGTAGCCTGCCTGAGCTGGGCTGGGTATCATGACTGCCCCTTCATCTTTGGAGGAAGAGGTGCTGACAACAGGGGGCATGACATGGAACTAATTTGATATATGATCTCTGCAGCAAAGAATTGTTCTGCACTGACTTCAACTTTGAGAATATAACTCTTTCTCTAGACTACCCACAGCTGAAATGACAGAAACTAGATGGATTTTAAGGACTCGGAAACCATTGAATGTTTAACCTGGGATGACCAAAAGCATGGGAATGGTCTGATACAACTGAGGTTGTTTGATACCTAATCTGAGTCTCCTCCTTTGCTGCCTATATTAACTGCCAGGCTGGAAGAATAAGCCATAGCGAGAGACTGTGTTCTGAGTTTCTCACATGGATTCTCTTTTTAAACAAACTGAATTGCATAATAAACATTTAAAAGAAAAAAGTAAGGTGGCTGGACAGCTGAATCCTACTTTTATGTTGGCAACAGGATTGTAGTTTAGGGCAACAGACTTATTATGGGAGGTTGCCATGGAATGATGGTTATGCTGGCATTGGCACAGAATGATGGGAAGTGTAATCCAAGGACCTATAGAGGTCTGTAGTACAGTATCCCTGCTGTAAGGCATACAATCTGTCTTCTAACAGGAGGCAATGAGGCCAGTAGACTCATCTGAGCAATCACCTTAGCCTGATGCCAGGATTTGCCCATACCCTAAAGCATCCAGTCATTGCTTGCTAGCAATCAGGAGAACTGGGTGAGTGAGGTGGCCTCCCTTAGCTCTGAAGGAGTCAGCTAGTATACTTTGTTGCTCTCCATATTTCCATGACTCCATCAAAGGACATTATGTAATGATGCATACTTAGTATGTACTGATCTACATTTACTTGCTTTTAAAGATTCCACTCATTTTCACGGTCTCTTGGGAGTTCGTTAATATTCTATTGCAAGAAAACTGTCTCACATATTTGGTGTCCCATGAACACCATTGTGTGATATTGTATTTTTGTGATAACTGATTCTTACTGTACAACTGCATTTTAAAAAACACCCTGAAAAATACTTTTGTCAATTTTACAGGAGAATTCCAGGAAGCATTTTAAAATTGGCTCTCAGAGTATTAACAAACAGTGGCGGACTGAAAGGAAAATAAATACTTTTACAAAGGGCAAGACTAAGTGGATTGCTATTTATTATTGTTTAGCAGCCTACCTAGCTTGAACTAGGTTAATTTACTACCACTTTTTTTTCTTCAGCCAACCTATTTGGGAGCTTGATTTCTGAATGTGCACAGATCTGCAAAATTTTGCTTTGCTAGCTCTCACACAGGCAAACATTTTTTTAAAAAAAGAGATTGCTTTGGTGAGAATGGTTTTATATCCCAACTGAAATTAATGATAGGACTGTTTTTTGTTTTTTTTTTCTTCAGGCTGTACCATTTATAGCAATGGGCTGAAATTTGCAAGTGTCATTTTTTGGTCATGGTCACACCTTCACTTTAAACCTTCAGTCCATCTTCAGGTCTGACTGCTCACACCTTTTCATTTCATGCATGAAAAGGTGTGAGCAATCAGACCTGAAGTTGGACTGAAGAAGATTTAAAGCGAAGGTGTGCCCATGCCCTTTGTGTTTGTGTGTGTTCTACAAATGATTAAAGAGTCATGACTGTGGGGTTAAAAACCAAAGAATTATAGTGATCTTATCAACAACTAGCAGATGGTTAGGCCTGGTACTACAAATATTTTAAAGTTAAATGATAAAAGCTCAGCAAACTCAGTGCCCTCTATTTTGTAGTCCTGCTGAAGATAACATAAATTGCTGCCTTCTTTCAATTATCATCCACCCAGGCCTTCTGTGTGATGGCCCCTACCTTGTAAATTATCATCTCTAATATTTATGAAGCACTGACAATTACATTCTTTTAAAGTGCCTGTTGTCTGCTTGTTTCTTATCAGTGTATCAGCACTGTTTTTAAACTGTTTTATTTAACGTTGAACTTATGTGAGTGGTAAATTTATGTTTTCATGGGCAGTGGTATAGAAATATTTTAAATAAGTTTAAAAAGGGACAGGGGGAGAAAGAGTACAAGATTTTGCTGGCTAGGTCCCAGGTGAAAGGACCATGTCCCAAGCCATGCCAAATCTCTGCAAACAGCAGCACTGTATACATGTAACCATGTCTCTGCATTATTCTTATATTGAGAGAAAGTAACTTCCCTGGGGCCATTGAATTTATTGGAGAGGCAAGATTCAGACTAGATTGGCCTTAGAGTTATTACACTATACTAATTTTCAGAATGCTAGCAGCATTTGTTTCATGCTCTATAGTTCATTACAAGCATCTGATGAAGTAATTTGTAGTCTGTAGAAAGTTTACACTAAATTAGATGTGGTTTTCATTAGTCACATTTTTTTTATGAGTACCAACATTTTTGCTACAAAGCCATTGTTATATTGCAGCCCCACCACAATATTAGAGGCATCAATGGTTTCAGGGCCAGGGCATGGATAACAATGGCTTGGTGGATGGTCAGGACCAATTGGATAACCAATCCTATTGGTTGAACTAAACTCTTTTTTGTGTGTGTTCCAGGAGGCAGGGTGTTCGCCGGCAGCTGCAGTATTAGACAGCCATCGCCTTCGTTCAGATTGGATTTGGATCAGATTCAGAAGCACAACTGATGGTGGCATGGATTGATGGGCATTCAAGGCAAATTTGAAGCCTAGTGCATTCAAAGTGGCTCCATTTGCATAAATGTTAATTTGGTCACTTCAGTGCAAAGCGAATGAAAAAAAAATTGGGTATACCCCTGCATGGTGCAGAAAGAGTCTTTGGGTGTGTTCTCATAGGGACTAAAATCCGGACTGGATTTGGACTCAGCTTCCAGAGTTCCCATTAAATTGACCAGTAGCCTGAATCTGGGCAGTCCTGTCCCCATGCCACTTCTTTTCCTCTGGATTTTCCGCAGAAACCCCTGCAGAAATCGCAGAGGGGGAAATCCCTGGAGAAACAGGGATTCTCCTATCCAGTCCGGATTTTAGTGCCAGAGAAGGTGAGTGAAGGAGGAGAGCCGGCAGCCGGGGCAAGCAAATTAGCGAGAGAGTGAGTAGTGTGGTGCAGGGAGGCCGTCCCCCCAGATGCCGCAGTGTTGGACGGCAGGCAGGCCTGGAATGTAGTGGGGGGGGGGGAGAAGTGAGGACGAAAAAGGAAGGAAGGCAGCCGAGGATGGAGCTTTGCTAAGGCCTTGTTGGTTGCAGGCAGCTGAGGATCGGAGGAGGAAGAGGAGGCTGGCAGCAGTGGCGGTGGCCTCTGTCCTCAAAAACTGCTGCACCATTCACTAATGTGCTTCTGCACACTTGCAGGTCCAGTTTGGGAACAGCTCGGTGCTGTTCCTGGCCTCCAACAAAAACCCGCAGCAGAACACGGACCAGAGTAATCCGGATACTAAGGCAGAGGTCATGAAGTTTCTGGATCCCTTATATACATAAAAAAGACTCAACTCCAAATGTCTTAGTAAGTTTCTTAGTACTTTTCTGCCTGAAGTCAGTAGTTGGAAACATAGACTAGAGGATGAAATATGAGTGACTCGGTCAGTCCCTAGTAGATGGTGAGATGCGAAACTAAATTTTCTCAAACTGAAACTGCAACTGCTGCTTGATATGACATTAAATATTTTGTATAACATTGACATTAATATTTTAAAAGCACAGAATTATCAAAGCTGAAGCTATGAATTTCCTAGGTTTGTTACGATCCTATTTCTAACATTTTTTAAAAAAAGAATTTTTGCTGAAGCCTGGTAAGTGCTCTTTACTTGACATTATGTTCACTTCGTATGTTCACATCTCATTTCACAGATTTCTCAGACTTGTGCTTTACATGAAAGATGCAAACATTTACAGTGGCCACTCAGGAGCTGTCAGTGTAGCATGTTATTTAAGATTTCATAGATGGGTGGTTGATCTATATTAGCTGTTTGCCCCAAGGAATTCTAGAAAATTTGATATAAAAGGTAGGACTCCACTTTGACAATGGCAAACACACCTCTACACCTCTTGCAAATAGTGCATAGATATCACATACAGAAATAATCACATGGACAGATTAGCAGTTCCAGATTTTTTTAAAAAGTAATTAATGCTTTGGTGTAAGAGTTAAAGGATGATCGGTCTCCAGGAAGCTGTCAGTTCAGGTCTTATTGTTATTAAATATGAGCTAATTCTTTGCTACAGTGTTAGTAACATTTCCTGATTTGCTACTGAGACATGTAAGGGTTGAGGCCAAATTAGGCATGATGGGAAGAGTTCAGGAAATTGATTTCTTGTCTCACAGTGGGATTTATGCCACCTGTGCACTAGTTGTTGACTTTCCTGTTTCATTTAAGAGGGGACCTGATTGAAGTATATAAAATTATGCATGGTATAGAAAAGGTGGATACAGAAAATTTCTTTTCTCTATCACACAACACTAGAACCAGGGGGCACTCTATGAAGCTGATGGGTAGGAGAGTAAGGTCTGAGAGGGGGAAGTATTTCTTCACCCAGAGGGTCATTGGCTTATGGAATGTGCTGCCGGAAGAGGTGGTGACAGCTACCAGTCTAGATGGCTTTAAGGTAGGGTTAGACAAATGTATGGATGACAGATGTATCAATGGCTACTAGAACGAATGCCTAGATGCATCTTTCAGGCTGGGGGGGGGGAGGAACTGGGGCTCTTCTAAGGCCATTTGCTGGGATTTGGGAGCAGGAAAAGGTTTGTCCTTGTCTCTGCTTGAGATGCCCATGAGCAATTTGGTGGGCTACTGTGTGCGACAGGATGCTGGACTAGATGGGCAGTGGCCTGATCCAGCAAGGCTTCTCTTATGTTCTTATGTTCTTATCATCAGTATCTCCATGGAATACCAAGGTGCTTTATGGGCTCTACAGGTAGACTTGGGGGCATTTGGAACAATCATGCCGATGGTCCTGCTCATCTCCTGATTCCAAAGTCTCAACAGAAGCAACCATCCACGTCAACCAAAAAATCTCCCCAGAGCATTCAGGGATCACTCTTGTATTAGACACAGTGTTTGCACTTTCTTCCATTCAGATGGCATGGCTATGACTGCACAAATGCACACCTCATTGCAACCATCATGACAATGGCTGGGTATGTGGTAGAAGTTGTCGCAGCCATTGTCACGGTAAATCAGATGGTCCAGGATAGACTGTCCACAGTACAAGTGCCAGTGGTAAAGTTGGGGATTACACCAGTGTTCACACTGTGAACACAACCCTCTGTCCCTGAACCATGCTGTGGTGGAATGCTATAGTTATAACATTCCATGCAGTTAAGTGGGAACAGGATGTCAATCTGCAAACAAGATAAATTAAAATAGTACTGCTCTACTTTTCCTAAATGTCAGTTTCTTACTATCCCCACCAACCATATATTTAAGACTTGCATTCTCCAATTCCAGTTATTTTGCCATTGGGAGGGACACGGGAGCAAGGGCCTGAATGGAGAGGGCCCAGACCTGTTTTTTGGTATGGTCCTGCCATCTGGCAGGGATGGCGAGAGGCAATTGCAGGATCTAAACAATCTCACCCCAAGTTGTAAAAGGGCGCCTAGGACATGCCATCCCTCTCTTTCAGCAGGATGATCTTTCAGGATCTCCAGGATGCATTTAGGACACAAAGAAAGAATCTGGATATGAATCTGGATATGTCATCCTTTCCCCAGCATCTAGATGTAGCCAAATAGATGTAAAAATTCAGTCACACAGGATTAACCTGATCATCACAAAAACTGGGTAACATTGCCTAAAGGATGCTGAAATATATATTTTAGCCAGCAAAATGGGCATACACAAGGTTCGTGGGGAGGAGGGTAGATCCAAACTCTCACATTACTAATGAAATTAATAAATCATAAATAGGACAATGAAATGGTTGTAAACATAGAAGCATCCTTCTTGGGGAAAAACTGAATTTTGTTCTTATGATAGCACAACCTAGGCACTATAATAGGATTATTGTTAGGATATAAGTCCCATTAGCCTTAATTGTTTTTCACCAACCAATGATAAGGATTGTTTAAAATCCTATAAGTAATCAACACAGTCTTTTTTGATTCTTATAATAGCAACCCACATTTGAGTGGTGCTAATTGTAAGGTTACCACACAAAAAAATGACTTTAAATTATGATTTTAAAAGCTGTACGGATATAGGATTCTCATCTTCTTTATCATACCATAACATTAGTTTTAGGAAAACACATTAAGACCTTAATGTAGGTTGTTAGAAAACTTGTTCGAAATCACATATACAAACTCTTATGTTTAATAAGGATAGCTGATTTGGCTTAATTTTGTAACAAAGCTGTGTAGTTGTATCTTTATGAGAGTCCCCTGGCACCTTGTTCTTACACAGCAAGATACATTCCATTTCTTAACTGGAATCTAAAAGAACAAGTGGTCAATGAGTATCTACTGATAACACAAGCAAGGACATTGGGGAAGTTAATGCTGGGCTAAAAGGGAATATGCTGTCATAACTCAGGTGGCTGATAAGAAATGGAGCCAGTAAAGCCTCTAAGAAAGATAAATGATGCAACTGTGACCCTGAGACATTCAGAATCAGCAAAGACTAGAATTCATTGATTGGAGTAGTAATGGAAACACAAAATGCCAAATCAAATGTTTTACAAAGCCTTTAAAATAGCCCTACTCACTGCATGCCCTATTCATTCATTCATTTTATTCATTCATCCAGCCCCCATGTAAGAAGCTTGTGGCCATTTCAGATGCTTCATAGAGATCCAATGGCTAAAAAAACCCCTCTGAAATAGGGAGTCTCCAGTTAAATACTTGAAAGGAACATTAAACAGCAAAAAAGACCTATGAAAATTAAAAAAAATGCATCTAAATGAGAAACAAAAAATCTCCATTTCATAACGTCTACTAGTCCTTGTAGGATTCCGCTCCACAATTTACTTCATCACTACCTCTGTTCTAATGATGTGACCCACTTACCTGGCAGACATCCCTCTTTAGCATATGTTGTATTAGGTTTTTGAAACCTCTGAAATGTTGCTTCAGCTAGAGATGGGGTTTCTCACACTGGAGTTGTCTCTTTTCACAAACTGCACTGATCTCCTTTTTTTGGCAGGAAAACTGTAATCAATGAGTGAAAGTTTCTGGTCCATTTGTATATTAGAACATCTGAACTAAGGATGTGCATGGATGTTCTAAACATTTGAAATTCGATCGAATGTGGACATTTGAATTCAAATAAAATGTCTACACATTTGAATTTAAACATTTGATCAAATTTTGAATGTTCCGAAACATTTGTTTGAATGATTTGAAACATTCGAATGTACAGATATGTATGTATTACATATCTGTACAAATCTCATACATATCTGTATGCATTTGCACCCTGTACTATCAGTGCAAATGCATACAGATATGTATAACATATGATGTTGACATTCATATCTTCAAATTGGAATCTAACATTTGAACAAATAGACTTGAATGTATTAGATTCAAATTGGATTTTGTTGCATTCGGATTCTAAACATTTGAATTGAATTGAATGTTTGGATATCCTTCCCCTCCCCCCCCCAGATTTTATTTTATTTTATAACATCCAACATTAACAAACAATAACATCCATATACGTAACAGCCGCATGTCAGTAGGATATACATATCATTCAGAGGTCATACATGTTTGGATATCCAATTCAATTTGAATGCAAATGCAAAAAAACCCATTTCTTGTTCTGCTTGTGGGAGGAAGCAATGGAATGGGACATCTGCAAACCTGGAGAAGGATGGTACAAGAAAACTGAAGTAGGAAAGCAAGCAATGTTGGTATCATGGCAATTAAAGGGCAGCTAAAAAATAGAGGTCATGTATGTATTAATGTGATCATATTCACAAATCTAAAAATCTGGATTTCCAGAAAAACTGTAGTTCAGGAAATGTAGGTAATCATGGAATAGAAACCATTACTAGAGGTGCTTTACCAATCACAGAGAGGGAATGGTGGGCAGACCAGCGTCCAGTCACTGGGTAGCAACTGCTGTCAGAGGAGGCGTGCCCCGACATGAGAGTGAATTCAGGCTGCAGTGTGGCACAACAGCGTTCTTGTTTATTTTCATCACACCAATATCCCCCATTTCTTGATTGAAACAAATGTATTACTTGTATCCATATTATCATGCATTTGTATTTTATTTTGCAACATATACACTTGGTTATTATATTTTTGCTTAGGATCAATATACAGTACATATAATTGCTTTTATCTGTGGAACGAGTGTGCCTCGTGAATTTAGATTAAAAAATCAAACTTCAGTTGAGCCTAAGCTGCCTCAATATGCGTGTGTGTGTTTGGCTTATTATTTGCAATATTTTGTATGATGTGCAATTTTAATAATGTACTTTTATTATAATATTTTTATTATTATTTTGCATTGTATATTTTCTGTTTGTTGTAAACCACCTTGGGCAAATTGTATTTTGGAAAGGTGGTATACAAATAAAATGAAAATGAATCTTCCTTCTCAGATGACTCTTTCCAAGGAATGTTTCAATTCCTTCTTTATATTGACACAGCCTAGATTTTTAGAACTCTGTCCTGTTTAAGATTTGAAATAAATATACCAGCTTTGGCAATGAAGCTAAACAAAAATTATCTATGAAGAAAACGGGTGGGAAGCTGCTAATGCAGTGTCAGAAATTTCATTTTTTAAAATCTTGTTTACTCCCCCCCCCATGTTTGCTTGATGTGGCTTGCTTTAAAAAAGCTGAGAAACAGATGTTCCTTCCACAGTTAAAGGCTGCTGCTGTGATAGATGAGTAGAATTCAACAGAGCGAGAACTATGGTGACCAGATGCAAAAGAGAACTATCTTTGATTTTAAATTTAAATGTAGTAGTGGGGACTTTACAGAGAATGTCTGTAGCTCAGTGGTAGAGCCTGGAAAGTGTTACTGATTTGATTCCCAGCCTCTACATGGAAGTAGGCAATGAGAAACCACTTCTGTATCTTTGCCAAGATAGCTGCATGGGGGTACCTGTGGAGGCACCCATGTAGTCAGCCAGGAGTTGGACATGACTCAGTAATACTTTCAACAGTAGATCCTGAGCAGGTACATTTGTGGGAGAAGATATGCATTTGATTTCTGCAGCTAAGAGGAACATATATTTATTTGCATAGCATCTGGAAGATGCAGGAAAGGATACACAGCTCTACTTGTGCTCTTACCTTACCTGTTTCCAATCAAACACACATCTGTGTAATCAATGAAGTCTATATTCCTTTTTCGATTTGGGATCCTTTGTGATTCTGTCAGTCTAACATGTTACAAGAACAACAATGTGCCTAACAGCATTCCACATTCAGGACTCTACAAGATTAGAGGTATGGTTCCACAGATCACGCAGTTGGCAGCTGATCCTCAGGGAAGGAGAAACAGGCCAATTTAGATGCAAAGTCTGCCTTTATTAAGGAGTATGAAATCCACAGAATATCATGATTACAAGGCACAGAGAAACAATGTCCAGACAAGGAAAAACTCAGTGGTAGTACCAGCTTGAAGTGAAGAGTAGTTCAAGTAAACAAATACTAACTTTTATCAAGCAGAGAACTAGTATGCTAACTTCTAACTGCAGCAAAAGGAACTCAAGACAGAAGTGGAACAAAAGTTACAGCTCTAATAATTGATACAGGCCCTGTCCCCAAGCAATTTAAAGTCTGCTAAAAATCTTCTTTTGCCTCTGAGCGCCCCCATGCCAGGGTTTTTAACGAGCTTCCAGCGCTACAAAAGCAGGAAAACCCACGACAAAATACATGCCCTTTAAAGAAGAGTTTTAGCGCTCTTTCTGGAATTCGCAGGTTTTCCTTGGGGACGCTCCGTGGCAAAAGGGGCAGGGATTGCTGCCTGCACACACAGCCATAAAACATTCACACACCTCCCAGAAATGCTGCAGCTTCCCTCCCTTTCCTTTGTAAAAGTCAGAACTTTCAAAGAGCCAGAATTGCTCAGAATTGCAACACTGTTATCAAGTGTGAAGTGGGTGATCTGTGAAAGTGTTAAGAGTAAATGAGCGCACGATCGCGCGGCTGATGGCTGCAGCCGAACAGAGAACAGAGTGAAAGTAAGTGCTGCTTTGCCGGCACTGGAAGCCACTTCGGGGGACTGAGATCTGGCTATTTTTCCTCTGAACAAGAGGGGGGGCAGGGAGAAAAAGATGCGGGGAAAGAAAACATGCTTCTGTGGGGACGGATGGTGTGTTTTAAACACACGTTTTGCTGAGCCTCGTGTGGAT
Organism: Aspidoscelis marmoratus; assembly: GCA_014337955.1. Classification (NCBI taxonomy): domain Eukaryota; kingdom Metazoa; phylum Chordata; class Lepidosauria; order Squamata; family Teiidae; genus Aspidoscelis; species Aspidoscelis marmoratus. The sequence goes on along the minus strand of MTQE01002208.1, from coordinate 11,471,277 downwards.
GCTTATTCCGGAAGTGCAGGGCACTTTTAAAGTCCGCTTGAATACAGTGACAGTAGAGGGAGACCAGAGAGGCAAATAAGTCTTTTGGAGACTCAGCCACAGGGAAGTAAAAAGGGAGCAGAGAGGCCAGGTGGCCTAGGGAATTGGGAATTAGGAGCCAATCAAGACTTGTTGCTAGGAGAGAGAAGGCAGATTGAAGGGTAAGAAGTGGAGAGCTGGAGAGTTAAGGTTTACAGCTGGGGAGAGATAGTGCTGTAGGTTGGAACACCTCAAGTCAATGATCTCTTCCCCCACAATTTATCAGTTCAAGGAAGCATATCAGTTTTTGCCCACATAAATGAACTGGAGGGATCCAGCTGAGCTACAACTCCCTTTTCTTAAGAGTTTAAAAAGTGAGATATGAGCACAAGTGAAAGGTGAAGTAAATGAGCTAAGAGCAAGGAGAGGGAGGAATTACATCTTCTCATGAACAGTGAAGGTTTGCAGTGCAAAAGTGGAATTATGTTGCCGGACACACACACATATACAACCTGACCTAGAACTTTATGAAAGGTGCAAGATTTGTAACAGCTGCTGGGGGCTTAGCTCAAGCAAGAGAAGTTCTCAGCACTCTGAAGAACTTTTTCAGAAAGGAGATGCCCATGCAGCGATATGCGGTGGGTCCAGAAATTTAGGAATAACAAGTTCAGAAAGGGATTATAGCAGTTGAAGTCCTCTCAATTCTTTTCTCTATCATGTAACATTAGAGCTAGGGGGCACACTATGAAGCTGATGTGTAGGAGAGTCAGATCAGACAAGGGGAGCTATTTCTTAACCCAGAAAGTCATTGGCCTATGGAATTTGCTGCCCCAAAGTATGGTAACAACAACCAGCCTAGATGGCTTTAAGGGTTAGACAAATTTTTGGATGACAGATGCATCAATGGCTACTAGAATGGATGCCTAAGTACATCTTTCAGGTTGGGGTGACAAGCTGGGTGTCCCCAAGGCCATTTGCTGAAATCTGAGAGCAGGAAAAGGTTTGCCCTTGTCTTCTCTTTGAGATGCCCATGAGAAATGTGGATGATTGTGTGGGACAGGATGCTGGACTAGATGGGCTGTAGCCTAATCCAACAGGTCTACTCTTATGTTCTTATGAGGGGTGTGCTACTTGAGGGGATATGCAGGTAGGCAAAGTCTTTCCGCTTTGATGAAATGCAGTTCCCATGGCACCAGCCAGCTAAGCTATTGGCAATGAATTATGGGTGCTGTAGTATAACAATATCTGGAAAGTCATCTGACTGTTGCCCCTGTACTGCTTTTCCATTTACAGTCCATAATTGAGGAGTAAAACTGTTATTTTTAAAATATGTTTGCTGTGTAAGGCTCTTTTAAATTCCTTTTTTGGCAGGAATGAATCTGCACAATAACCTGCTAGAAGATTACATCTGCCTCTCAGGCTGTATTCAAACATAACAAAAGGGGCACCTCAGAGAGACAGTGTGTGGCCCTGGTATTCCCAAACCCTCCCTAATCCACCTTTTAAAGTACAGCATATTTAGAGGAGGGGGAGGGGCTAACTGGTGTGTGAACAATCCCACCGCAAAGCTTTGCCTCAGAGGCATCTTACAGACCCTTCCTTCCTTTCACTGTGTTTGATCACAGCCTTAGACTGGTATTGTAATACAGTTTACAGATGAGTAGAAGTGTAATAATCTATCAAGAACTGTTGTAGCTCTTCCATGCCTCTAGGGGGCAGAAAGGGGTAAAGAAATGAGCAAAAAACCTGAACTTCCCACCACTACATCCAATCAGTTTCTCACAAAAAGTAGAAGACGTGCATCTTTCCCATTTTGCTTTGTGTACTAAATCATATTATACATATATGCTGAACTGAGGTCTTTCTCCACCACTCCTTAGGCCTGCAGTGCCAACAACCTTATGACTGGAGCATACCGATTTGTCTCTTCCTGGCTATCTATTAATACACCTTCCATCTTTTCACATTGAACCAGAAGATTTTGAATGCAGAATTGCAATGGCTAGGAGCAATACGTTAAAGCCAAAATTAAGTAAGTGTAATCAAGCCAAGTTTTAGAAGAAGATGTCTGCTAGCACATCACTCCTTCCTCAGTTATCCTTCTCAAAGGCCCCAAACTATGTTCAATAAACACTTTCTGAAGAGGAGCAGATGTCCTGTGTATGAATTACTGTCATCCCTCCCTATAATGCAGTGATTCTGTTCTGGGAAAACTCTTCACGAAGAACCTTAAAAGCTTGATACCAATCAAGCTTCCCTGAGGAACAAATTCCACAAATGAGAATGTACTACTAAAAAGGTACGAACTCTCACCACTGTCTCCTAGTTTCAGAAGACGCATGGGCTGCATCTTCATAGGCTGCCCCTGAGGAATGCCATGTCTGCACTGCAGATTGCTCTGCTAGGAGGCACAGACCCTAGTAGAACATTGCATCTGCACAGATGTGGTGTTGGACTGGATTTTGACATGATAGTGGCACTATTACCCCACTCAATGGGGGAACGCTTGCAAACAGTCCCTAAAGTGGTCTCTATTGCTAAACCGGCTCAGGACTGGCGGGCCAGAAGTGTAGATCTTGCCAAAGAAAGTTTTGACTGTAGGGTTCAAGACAGATTGTATGGAAACACATGTTTGCTTTAGACATTTGCCAGACTACCAGATCCTAAAGTCTATACTTCAAGACTAAAACAAACAAAATCAAATGCAAAATACTTTTTTAAAATTATTTTTTGTGGTAGTTCTGCTTGGGTTCCTTTTAATGGCACTCCTTTTAGAGTCAAGGATCCTTTCTATACTTACTCGTTAATTTGGATTAAAGAGTTGCTAAGAATACATCATCTTCATGGGAGTAGCATAGATCTGGGTCAGAACTGAGCCAAGGATTCACTATAACTTAGCCAGTTTGGTCTAGTGGTTAGGGAGCTGGACTCTTTTCTGGGAGTACTGGGTTTGATTCCACCCTCCCCCACAAAGCCAACTGGGTGACCCTGAGCTAGTCACAGCTCTCTTCTGAGCTCTCACAGCCCCACCTACCTCATAGAGTATCTGGTGTGGGGAGAAGAATAGAAAGTTTTGTCAGCTGCTTTGAGTCCCCTAAAATGGATGAGAAAAGTGGGGTAGAAAAGCCAACTCTTCTTCTTCTTCTTCTAATCAAGATTTGTTTTAGACCAGATAAATGGGATTGACATCTGTGGTACCACTCTTTAGCACACATTTTCTGTTCTAATGCTCACACAGAATCCTCTGCCTGTGGTTGATCTGGATCTAGCTAATATAGATCTAGCTAATATAGATCTAGCTAAAATGGACTAAACTAGATAAAAGCAGAAAGGGCCAGTGCTCCATCTCACAGAATACAACAGGATTGACCATATTTCTTTTACACTGGGACTGAAGTTGCTGGGTGAAAAACCTAGAACATTCAGCTCCAGAAGTAAGATTTTATTTCATTATTATATTGCAGAGTACAAGTGTTCAATGGCTGATTAAATATTTAAAAAGAATACTAAAAAAAATAGGGTACAGGTTACCTAGTAGAAAGGGACATTTGGATTAGGGTGGTTTTTTTCTTTTGTTTTGTTTGTATGTTCTCTATGATTTGTATGGTTCTGAGTATTTGGTTGTTGTTTAGTATTTGTTTACATATAGAAAATAATAAAATATATTTTAAAAAATAATACTTTATTATACTCACCCCTTCATCCCTCCCCCATCCAATACTCTTCCTAGCCCTTGCGTAGTGGATAGTGCAAAACCATGAAATGTACAAGGGATATGTTAGTGAGCTCAAGGTTTAGTATCTATCTGATGAAGCAACTGTGAGCAGGAACAGTTAGACCTTGTGAATTAGATGCTGCCTCTATAAGGTGTGCCCATAGCTCTAGAAGTGAGATGAGGATCACCTGAGCTCATCTTGGTTCTGGCTGACCCTCAACCTTCTAAGAAGGTCAGGGCCAGACACTGTCCTGCTTAGGCTACAGCATAATGGTGTCACCAACCCAATATGATTTTGAGTCTTCTAGGTCTTCTCCTGGCTTTTCTCAGGCTCCTTCTCATTTTCTTAACTATACACCCATGCAAAGAATGTTCATTAAGAATGTGCACAAATATTCGTAACACTGGTTATTAGTATGAATTTGTACGAATTCAGACAGTCATATATGCATTGAATGTAACGATATTCATACATTGACATTTGTACGAGTATGAATGTTTCCAGAGTTTCATATGAACAGTTCGGAGAGCTGTTGAACTGGAGAAAAAACTGAGGGGAAAGCCGGATCGGAGAAGCAGAGAGGGAAGCAAAGGGTGTGTGCAAAAGACAGATGGCGAAGCAGAGAGATAGGCAAAGTGTGTGTGGCTGCATCCCCAAACGACTTATTTGCCTCTCTAGTTTCCCTCTACCATCACTCTATTCAAGCGGACTTTAAAAGTGCCGTGCAATTCCGGAATAAGCATCCGCATGAGGCTCAGCAAAACGCGCGTTCAAAATGCACCTTCTGTCCCCACGGAAGCGTGTTTTGCTTGCCCACTTTTTCTCTCCACCCCCTCTCTTGTTGATAGGGTGCCGGCAGGAACGGGGAGGGACTGCACTCTGCGCGGCCACAACCAGGAAGAAACCCCCGACATTTCCAAAGGAAAAATAGCCATTGGTTCTCTGTTCATCTCCCAGATCTCCGCCCCCGAAATGGTTTCCCATGCCGGCAAAGGAAGCGGCTGCAGCCATCACAACCGTTCGCTCATTCACTCTCAACACTTTCACAGATCACTGTCAAAATCCACCTGGTAGAGCAGTGGTGACTGTAGCAATCCACCACTTCACATCTGATAACAATTGCAACAATGTTGCAATTCTGCGCTATTCTGGCTCTTTGAAAGTTCTGAGATATGTGAATGTTTTATGGCTGTGTGTGCAGGCAGCAATCCCCACCCCTTTTGCCATGGAGCATCCCCATGGTACATGCTGCCGGAAAACCTGCAACTTCCAAAAAGAGTGCTGGAACTCTTCTTTAAAGTGAACGGATTTTCCTCCTTTTGTAGTGCTGGAAGCTCGTTGAAAAGCCGGGCATGGGGGCACTCAGAGGCAAAAGAAGATTTTTAGAGGGCTTTAAATTGCTTGGGGACAGAGCCTGTGTGTAAGACAGGAGGGGGATCCATATCTATTATGTATCCATTTGTATACGATCTGTATCCATGATCCATATGCCTTCATATCAAATAGAATCCTACCACATTTGAAGGAGATCTATTCAAACGAATACAAATTTCTAACATTCTATTCTTTATGAATCGAATGCAAAAAAAAAAAAAAAAGTTCATGCACATCCCTGTTGTTCATACATCCATAATACATGCAGAGATCATATCCTTTGACACTGACTGACATAGGCTCTCTTCAGTTTATGGAGCTGAAGAAGAGGGAAGGCAAAGGACAGGCCTGCCCCCATTTTGATAAATATTTGAGAAGTCTGGCTCTTATATCTTTCATCCAATTTTGAGATACACATCACTGGGTTACCAGAAATCTGGCATCATAGATGACACACATTCTGCTTCCTTTTGTAACCTCACTTGTTACCGCTTCCTGACTCAGCTAAAACTAAAGAAGAGCACTTTTAAAATTGAAATCTTTATTTCTACGATGTCATAGGTTGCATCCCATTCCCTACGATGGAAGATTACAGGGACTTGCTGGCAGAAGAGCTTGCACCCCCCTCAGATGGTGGGCTGTGTTGCATCTGCATACCAAGAGCCTCACCTGCCACATTCTCTTCGAAGCCAAGGAACAGAAGTTCTTCTATTAAAAAGAAACAAACACCATGGGCATGTTTCTCAACAAGCCTGAAATGGCCCAGAAGTTGGCTTTTCTTTTTTGTCATGTTGGAAAATACATGCAGGTGGAGTGTAGCGTTGTTAAGTTGCTCATGTGGCTGCCACATATCTACTCAGGTCATTCAGCACCCCTAGAGTCCTTTTTCCTGCTCTGAGGGAAGAATACTGCCAAGGGCCCTTGCCAGCCCATAAGCACCCCCAGAGGTACACTTTGTGCCCTGGAGTTCGACCAGCATGTGGATGTCCCACCATTTGGGCTTTCACTGGGTGGGCCTTAGGGCCAGTGTGGAGTTGTTTTTGGTTTGTGTGACTTTTCCATATGTGACATAAGCATATAGGCGGATCCAAGGTGGAAAACAGGACAGTTACTAACACAATATAAATGTAGCAGAACATCAGCATCCTGAATTGCAGGTGTTAGAAGGACTGAATCAAAAACTCATTGCTAATAAAAATGAAGAAATTATCAAGTTCTCCTCATTTAAGCTGCAACAGTGCACAAAGAAGTGGTTCAGATTTTGCCAGCCTCTTTCAGACAGCATCTCCTATGAACCACAGGTAGATCCTTCTGGACCCTTCTCTAATAATATCCTTGAAAGGGTCTCCTGTTCATTTACCCTACATTTGCTACTTGTCTCCTGAGCATTGGAAGAGCAACACTGAGTGATGTGAGAGTGTTTCCAGGCAATGTACTATGAAATGAGTGAGTGCAAAAAAAGCCACCCTGTACTTCTTCCTCTATTTAATCTGGGTTTCTCCTTATTGTGGAATCTGTAAAATAAAACGATGCAACTTTACTCACTGGTAGTATGGAGGATTTTGGGTTTTTTTTTACTTCTCCCAGCCTTCCTGGTTAATAGTTTGCTACTGGGGGGAGTGCTCCCTTGCTCTCTCTCTCTCTCTCTCTCTCTCTCTCTCTCTCTCTTTTTTTTTGCATTTTCATGGTCATTTACTGCTCAACTGTGGCTCCATCTAGACATCAGTTACTTATTTATCTATATTTGGATATACTGGAATAAAATATGGATATTCTGGTACTATGTTCCACTTTGCAAAAACAGTGAGCCTCTGGAAAGATTTCCCTCTGCACAGTTTCTCAGTCTCTCTCTCAGCTTGGTTCCATTAGCCTCACACATCAGCAATGGCAATACATATGTCACCTTTAAGAATTAAATAGGCTATCTATTACAATAATTTCCCAAGATGGTCAGTGTACTGTGCCATTTTACAGTTTTTTAAAGCTGCTGAAATAAAAGAGATAGAATGTGGCACACAAAATTGCTGTCCGGTCCCACCCCGCACTGCCCAAAGAATATGCCTACACAGACGCGGAAGGAGGAATCTGAAAACACAGACCACATTTTGCCAAGGCTCTACTAGGGATGTGCATGAATATTTGTCACATTCAAAATTTGTACAAATTCATTCAAATTCAGACATTTGAATTTGAATGGAATGACAGTACATGTGAAGATTGACATTTGAATGTGAATCAAATGCTTCGATACATTCGTACAAAGCTTTGGTTTACATTTGTGAACCTGGGGAAGCAGGGAAGCAGCTGCCCAGTCATATCTGCAATGGATCTGGAGCAGATTCAAAGCAGATTCAGACCGGATTTGATACGTTCAGAGCAGATTCATAGGGGATTCATAGGGGATTCATAGGTGCAACCGACAGCAGGGATTTGAATCAGATTTGAACAGTATTTGAAGAATATTCATATCGGATTTGAATCCTACCACATTCAAAAGGATTCTGTTTGAATGAATGTGAATTTCTTTGCACTTGATTTGATTTGAATCAAACACACACAAAAAATATGTGCACATCCTAGTCTCTAGTATTGGTAGTAAATTAAAAACATGGTGGCAGGCATGTAGTCACATACTACTGCTGTAGTATTCATCAGCAGAGCAAGCAAACATTACTTTACCAGATCTCTTTGTTTGCAAAACTGTAACTGCAGATCCACCCGTTTCACACATGCTTCCTACAAGCTTGTGCAAAATCAGGGGCCTTTTTCACAAAATTCAAGTACAGCATTGCAAAAATTGCAATATATTGATGTATAGCTTATAGAATCATCGAATGATCAAGTTGGAACGGATCTCCAAGATGATCAAGTCCAACCCCATGAAGTGCTTTGGCAGTCATCACGCAAACTTGTTAAATGGGTTCAGCCCACATGCAAGATAAAGGTCGTTCCTAGAATCATCTTGAATGATAAAAATAGCATGACACTGGTTCTATGGCTTATCTGAATGGATTTTTCCCTGAATCAGATCCTGGGGACCCACCACATCACAAAAGGTCAGGACAAACTCATGATTCATGCTGCACAATTGTCAATAACATAGAGATGGAAGTTTGCCGATAAATTAATACTGACTGATTGGTACAAAAAACTGTGGGAACTCCCTGTCCGTGAGCTATTTGTAGAGCAAAGAAAAAAGATGCAGGAATAATAAAAAAAGAAACAGTGATGGATGCATGGCAGGCTAATCAAATTATCTCCCCCAAATAAAACATTAGAATTTACCAGTAAAAATTGTCTTTCCTCAGATAAAGTAAAACCTGGAAAATAATGACTATAAAATTGTTTCCGCATTTACTTTACTGGAGTGGTCCTACTAGACTTGCCCAAGTTGCCTTGCTTCTAGTTTGGTTGGTGCTGTTCACACTGCAAGGGCTGGAATGCCATTATTCTGGTCCTTTAGTAAACCACGCATACAGAAGAAGCAGTTAGCAACTCTCTTGTTCTGGTATACCAGCTAAGTGTGAAAAGGCCCTAAGGTAACAATAGCTTTGTGGGTTTCAAAAGCATTGTTAGGAAAATCTTTTTGTTATTGTTTAACCTGTTTTTTACTTTTTTTCTCAACCTGTAGTGCGCATGGGTTGTAATTAAAAAATATATGTTTAAAAAAAATGTAAATTAAACCTATAGCATATGCAGAATAAAGGATAATTATAACTATAATAAAATTATTGTTATCCTTATGAATCTAGGAGCCAGCAACATGCACGTTTTACTATGTATTATATCAGATTCAGTGGCACTGAAATCACATCAAAATGTGAACATGTGAGTCAAATGTGCAATATTATCAAATGAATGGGTGCTTTTTGCAGAGCTTTTTTCTAGCATTCCAAATTTGTTGCTTCTTCCAATATTTACAAAGGCTGGACATGTGCACTGCAGAGAAGGGTGAGAGGTATTCCACAGGTCACCAACCCTTCAGTAGTCAGTAAGAAGGTGACCAGTATACACCTGTGCAAAGAGCTTTGGCTGCAACTGCTGGATAAACAAGTCCACTGTAGATCTCCAGAGTAGAAGTCCACCAGTTTTCAGTAGATAACATCTGTTGTCAAGCCAGTCCCTAATAATTACTAGATTCTTTTGGTCCATTGACATCAGGTGTAGGCAAATAGACAAGCTTTCTGTCAAGGTTATTGTCAGGTGTTGCCAAACATATTTTGGACCAATATAGGCCTTCCTCAGGGGCAACGTCTTTTGTTTTCAAAATATAGTAGCCTATCAGTAGGATTCTTGCATGGCAATATGCTAGTCCAATTCATAGTACAATAGCCCTTGGATATCAAGAATATCATCAATAAAATGCCTGAATAGCCTATACTGTATCTGAGTCCTATACTGTATCTTTCCTTAATTTGAAATGCATGCAGTTTCATTTGGGATTCATTTCAAAGCATGAGGGAAGGCTTTTGTGCGGCCAGGGTTTAGGTGAAGTTCCCATAGTAATTTTCCAGTCTTCTGTGGTTATTTTTAATGCATTTTTATTACTTGAGATTTCACTTTATTATTAAAGAATTACCCATATGCTAGATATTTTATAAACTTCAATATAGTGTTAATTTAGAAAATCTTACAGTGGATTATCCTGATTGTTTGAACTGTTTTACACTTTCCTGGTCAGAACACACTACCCTCTTGGTGGTGCAGGTATTTAGGCATATTGGCTGTTGGTGCTAGCCCAGATATGAAGCCTACCATTGGAAACTTACTTTAATCTTCATTCACACTGGAATAGGATCATGGCCTCTGGGCCCTGGCGTGGAGAAGGGGCATGGGTGCATAGTCCACATTGTGTGGTGCTCCAGAGCCCTAGGAGAACACGGTTGCAGAAGAATGCTGCTATGGACTGGAAGTGGAGGTGGAAGCCCGCTGCATTTTCAGTGCCTACAAAGCCAACTTCTGGCTGCCATATGCATCTAAATGGTGGCAAGGAAGTTACGGCCCCGAATCCAACAAGGAGTTAGAGTTATAAGTAAGTTCCCATTGTGGGGGCTTGGAACTATTTGGGGGTCATATAGAGGTAGATGTGTTTGTGCTCCAAGTCCCCTTGAAAGGTGAAAAACAACCCAAAATTCCTGGATAAATTTCTCCTCTTGAATAAAAATCCTTAAAGGCATCTTGTCAACTGCTACATTCTTAACTGCAGCAGTAAAAATAAGATCCCCACTAAAGAATCATCAAGCCTTAGTGGTCTTATGGAATTTATGTATAAATCTTCATGGTGATGTTAATTTCATGGTTATTGTTTGCTTGTTAAAACTCTTTGATTGCAGAGTTATTTTACAGCATGATCTCTTTGGGTCTTAGCCCATAATGTGTATGCTATTGATGCTAAAATTATTTCAGGCAAGTATGATCCTAGATGTTTTACTCATGAAGTCTAAAGACAAGATACTTCTTCTGTACTAGCTTCGAAGAAATCAAGGCAGAAGACAGAAAAGCATCCCTCTCTTTTTTGTGTGATTTATCTACTGGTCATCCATACCCAAGGCCTATTTTTGCAAAGATTTTATTTGTTTGTTTGTTTGTTTGTTTACATTTCTATCCCGCCCCATACCCGAAGGTCTCTGGGCGGGTAACAACAGACTAAAACAGGATACTAATTAAAACAGACACAGATTAAAATGAAATACAGATTAAAACAAGATGCATGTTTAAAAACTAACTTGCGATTCTTTCAGATGAAGTTCATGAGAAAGCTTTTGCCTTGTTTTTTCTAAGCCATCACACACTTCCATCAAACTCTGGTTTTCCTTCTTCAGTGTGGCCCCTTCATTTTTTTTCACTTTCAACCTGCTGCTTCTTTCCCCGCTTCAACAGCCCAGATCTCCTTGCACTCGAGATTCCCTCGATGCGCGATTTATGCTTCCCCTTGGGATGATGAACTGATAGATAGCATACGTGTGATGTGTGGCACCAGCACACATGTATACTTGAATTGAGCTTCCAGTTATCCACCTTATTCCTACTGTACAGACCCGGCAGGTGAGCTGGGCCCTACCACAGATAAGGCTGTGGTCAAACAAGGTTTAATCCAGCTTCAGTCCACTTTCAGAGTGAGAGAATACATCAGCAAAGTGACAAGCAGTCTTCTTTCAGGGTTAAATTAATTTGCTGATGTGTTCTGTTGCTCTGAAGGTGGACTGAGGCTGGATTAAACCTTCGGTGTGACCACAGCCAAAGAAAGTACTTACCTGCCAGTGGAATTCATGTTTTAGACATGCTTTTTATCTGTTTTTATTATGATTTTATTGTGATCTGCCCTGAGACTTTTGGGGCAGGAAATATAAATAAATAAACAAATAAACAAATAAAAGCACAAAGGGCTTTTTCTTAGTATCCCACAGAAGTTAAGTTCCAGGACAGTAACGGAGCTCCAGCCCTGTCCCAAACTTCACCCAAACCTAAATGGAAGCTCCTGGTGATCCCATCAGGGACTGTCTTCATTGCTGTAGCAATGGCCATGCAGACTGGGCCATTGTTATGACAGTCAGCCACAGCTATGACATGCCACACTGCCCCCCTCCAGCACTTGCATGCACAGCTAGTGGTGATCTGGGTGGCTCTGGGCTCGTCTGGGATATGAGGCAGCACTGTGGTGTGCATACGCTTCATCTTAAGAGTGTGCTGGGCCATCCCGATTACCTAAGTGTGAACAGGCCCAAAGCTTTATTGGCAATCTTTTAAATAAACATGGCCAGAAGAAACAGCTGTAGAGTAATAAACAAACAAACTGGTACTAGAAAATAAGTTAAATGTTTACTGCTCTCACACAAATATCTTCCAAGGAAAGCTTTGTGCAGGTCACTGGGCCATCAAATGCTAATTCCTCACAAGATCCTTCTTCCTTAGTTAATTGATCTAGAAGAAGCCAACTGCCTGCAATCTGGTGGGTGCTACTCATCAGGAATAGTTTCCTGATTATTGTAAAGTTATAGGTTGATTTCTTGAGGGTTTTTCTAAAAAACATTTTTCTCATTGCCTTATATGGCCTTAATGCATAAGCTGTGGTTTGTGCAACATTCATACTGACTTTCTTCTCTAGCATGAAAATATCCCATATAGTTTTACAGAACTTGAAATATAGCCAACTGCAAGACAACACTGAAATACAGACAAGTTCCATGAGAATTGGAATCTGCATTCCTGCAGTGCTTTCTTTTGTTCTGCTGATGAACTGGTATTGATCCAGTAAGGGCCTGTCCCCAAGCAATTTAAAGTCTGCTAAAAATCTTCTTTTGCCTCTGAGCGCCCCCATGCCAGGGTTTTTAATGAGCTTCCAGCGCTACAAAAGCAGGAAAACCTGCAACAAAATACGTGCCCTTTAAAGAAGAGTTTCATCGCTCTTTCTGGAAGTCGCGGGTTTTCTTAGCAACATTTACCTTAGGGATGCTCCGTGGCAAAAGGGGCAGGGATTGCTGCCTGCGCACACAGCCACACATTCTCCCAGAATTCACACATCTCCCAGAAATGCTGCAGCTTCCCTTCCTTTCCTTTGTAAAGGTCAGAACTTTCAAAGAGCCAGAATTGCTCAGAATTGCAACATTGTTATCAGGTGTAAAGTGGGTGATCTGTGAAAGTGTTAATGAGCGTATGATCACGCGGCTGATGGCTGCAGCCAAGACATTTCGAACAGAGTGAAAGTAAGTGCTGAGAGTGAATGAGCAAGCGATCACTCCCTTTGTTGGCACGGGAAGCCATTTCAGGGGACGAAGATCTGGCTATTTTTCCTTTGAACAAGGGAGGGGGCAGGGAGAAAAAGATGCGGGGAAAGAAAACACACTTTTGTGGGGACGGAAGGTGTATTTTAAATGCGCGTTTTGCAGAGCCTCGTGTGGACACTTATTCTGGAAGTGCAGGGCACTTTTAAAGTCCGCTTGAAT
>MTQE01002208.1:11440328-11458144 GCA_014337955.1 Aspidoscelis marmoratus | reverse complement strand
ACAGTAGAGGGATACTAGAGAGGCAAATAAGTCTTTTGGGGATTCAGCCTAAGTATCCCATTTGTCTCCTATTAATGTTCTGTAAGTTTTAGAAACTTTAAAAAAATTGTTTGGACTTTTCCACAACAGATGTCTGGTAAAAGCTGCTAGCAAAGTGTCCATCTATGGGCTTCCAGAATTTCACAGCCTAATCCAGTTGTTGGGTGCTATTATGTCATGCCCAACTCCCTACATGCCTCCATAGACATCTCAATGCAGTTTTCTTGGCAGAGATACTGACGTGGTTTGCCACTGCCTACTTCCAGCAGGATCACTGGGGATCAAACTAGCAACCCTCTGCTTTCCAGGCTGCTTCTGTTACCATTGAGCTACAGCCCCTCATTCACTCAGTTACAACAAGCTAAGTGTGAACTGATGTAAACCTTGGGCCCTACATTGACTTGCTAGATGCTCCTTTGCACCTTACTGCCACCGTTTTACTTGCCAAGCCTGTTCTACAGGCCATGTCTCATAAAAAAACAAAAACCAGAAAGAACATGTTCTGTGCACTGATCTCCAAAAATGTTCCATAAGTGCCCATTTTCATTGACCTAAAATATTAAGGCAGAAAATAAAGCTCACTTTTGCTAGCTTTGGTACCCCTTGCAGCTTGAAGTGACTCTCAGTTTTTCTTTTATAGGCCCTTTCTGTAATGAGCCTTATTCCAGATTATATCACAGAATAGGGACCTACCATCAGCATGGTAGTGAAGACTGCGGCACTCCTTGGGTGGGGCCTGCTGTAGCCTGCACTAGCATGCAGGTGGCAGATCCCTGTTCTGGAATGTGAACTGGAATAAGTCCCAGTGCAGAAAGGGCCGTAGTTAGTCTGGCCTTGGTGAAAGACAAATCCTGCCTTCTGGATAGTGAAGTTTAATCACCATTCTGAGTGCAACAGCTTTGCTCCTTCATCGGCAGTGTTGTTGTTTGGGCTAAAAATCCATCCGCCAGAGGTTCTTGGGGTAGACCAGGCAAGGTTCCACAGACTCAAAATCCTCCTGGTGCTATAATATTGCAGCTTCTTTTAGAGATGAATCACCAGTTGACGGAGTGAATCTGCCGGCATGAATGATGACTACACCAGCATGCCTGCTGAGGGCCTCCACATGGTTCCTTGTTTATCCAAGTGTACCTGCCCTTAAAAAAAAAAAGAAGAAGTTTGCATAATTACAGCTTTTGGAAAGCCAAATTCCCAGGCACCTGCCAGTCCTGTCCTGCCAGGTTTGGCGTTGTAGAGGATGTTTCACAGCCCTAACTGAGAAGAAGTGGGGATGTATTCTTTTTTTAAAAAAAAACAGAGCTACACCCTTGCCTAGTGTTAGAATCTGATAGGGATGGGGCGATACAAAGTTGTGGCTTTGAAATATGACGCTACACTCAGGAAGTGCAACTGACACACCGAGAGAAGCGAGTCTTCTGAGACTGAAGTGGGTGTTTTAACTGTTCATGGGGCCTGTGTTGGTTGTCTGGTCAGGAAAGGCAAGATACTGTTGCCCCATGGGCTGAGATCGAGAGCCGGTCCACTTAAGAGTTTATCCACCATGAACATCCAAAGGCAGTTGGCCTCTGCAGCCATTCGGGCAGAGGCCCAGAGATACGAGGGAGTTAAAGTGCAGCTCAACAGACTCTTCCGGCTGGTGGAGATCGTGGGTGACCCGCAGCTGAAGAGCAGCATTAAGGCCTCCCTGAGTCTTGTCCGAGGTATGTTTGACTTTACAGAAGGGATGGAGGGATGGGTCTCTAGGCACAGATATGCTTCGTTGAAACCTCAAGAGTTGGAACAAATGTTTCTTTTTCTGCGGGGGGGCGGGGCGGAGGGGAGGGATTTTGTTTTACTATTTTACTTTGCATTGTACAGTTGAGCATTGCCGAGAATTGTGAAGGGAGTGGTGAAACCTCAAAGCTGACTCTAAAAATGAAATGGCTGCGAGGTCGGTGGCTGTTGTGAAAGATAAATGCACCTTTTCTTTCAATAGGATTGCTATGGGTGGATAAATGTGCAAGAGAAAGAAGTTTCTTCTTTACGTTGTATAGAGGCCAAAGGGGATAGCTGCATCCTCAGGACAGTTTGGAATGAAGATTGCCAAGCTTAATTTTGCAAGGGAGGTTTCTTTCTGTGCCTATGCATGTCTGCAATAGCAGGTGCTGGTGCCTGCCTACTCATGGGGAAAAACATCCCCATTAAGTTTCTGCAAGCCAAGGTTATACTGGAAAAAGAAGAGCAGTCCAGATTTGTCTTTTCTGGTCAGTTGTTAACATTCACAGGGAAACAACTGGCATCTCACATGTAATGTCACACATAAGAGCAAAGTAGCGGACAAGGAGGGAAACTTTAATCTGTGCCTTATAGTCTGAGTTCCTGGGTGGGAATCTTTTTCAGCACTCTTATTTCCTTGTGGTCTATTCTATCAGGAAAAAAAAAACCCTGAAGGCTTTCCCATATGGGCAGTTCTCTCTGCCCACATAAATAAGGGCCATCATCATAGATAACATTGTATTCCACAAACCAAAAAACCCATCAGAGGTCACAGATAGAGGGAGGAGGAGAAAATGGCCAGCATGACTCCTCAGGGCAGGAAGGAGCTTAGAAGGTTGATTTTGGTCCAAGAGCAGAAGATCTTGGCTACTTACAATGACCATTTAAGGTTGAATCCACACTTGCCTGTTTGAACTGGTCTGCAAAGACCACTCCAACACCCTTTCAGCACTTGGCCTTATTCTGGAATATATCTCTGGATAGAGGTCTGCTCACTACAAGATAAGGTTGGCTATGGTGGGCCTCACATGGGGCCTTCCATAGTTTACCCTAGCATGCAGATACCAGAGACCTTTTTGCACTACAGCTGGAATGGCTATAGTGCACTTAGGCTAGGATACTCCGGGATGCTTTTCCCATTCACACGGAGGCAGGTAAGGAATGTGTCTACACACATTCCTACCTGCCTGCATGCAGATGGGGAAAGCATCCCAGAGTGTCCAAACCTGGAAAGGCTGGCCCAGAGGCGGGACACCCCTCCCTGGCCTGGCCACCATTGGGTCAGAGAAGACACATGGGCGGGCAGACCTGGCAGGGGCCTTTCCTGGGTTCCTGCCCATTGTAGGGGACCGGATTGGGTTCCTTTCAGCTGGCAGTACTCCCCCTGGGCACCCCCACCCCCCTGGTTTGGGGACACGCGTGTGTGCACAGCACCTCCCTCCTGGCTGTCCAGGTACGAAGTGGCCCAGCTCGGCCAGTGCCGCGGTGCGTCTGCGTTCAGCATGGGCTCTGGAAAGAGCAAAGGAGAGTTCATGAGATTGTTGACTCTACCTGTAGATTTAAACATTGACTTTTGTGCAGTGACTTGGAGCTTCTGACAAATGACATCAATGTATTTGCACCACTATCATTATAATATTACAGTTGCATAGCAGCAGCCTGACAAACACTGAAGATAGGAATGGAGAAATACTCTAATTAGCAAACAAAGGTCATATCTTGCCAAGAACATTTAATATTTCCACATGAGATTTTACTGCAATATAAAATATAAATTCATGTGTACAGCTTTATTAGAAATATTTTCAAACCGATATTTCTACTTGTATCATTTTTAAATTGGTGCAGTGATAGAGTATGGCATTTTCCATACTCTCCCCTAAACCTGTTCCAGGAAGGAGTCTCAGGGACATGGCTTCGCCTTTGGAATGCTCTGTCCATCCAGGATGGAACATAGAGCAGAATATAACAATAAAATGGTGCCCTATTCTACTCCAGCAGTAGACCTTAATGCCCACAGACCTGGGGTCTGTTCACACTTGGCTTTATTCTGGAATATATCCTGGAACAGAAACCTGAGGCCTATTTGCACTTGGGCCCCTGGAACATGAGTAGGACACCCTGGGACGGAGCATATGCTCTGCTGTGCCGGAAGTTCTGTTTGGAACCGACCCATCCCATCCCAGGGTGGCCAACTTGTGTTCCGGGTGTAGATCACAAAATCACACTCTACACCCGGCCTAGGGTGTTCATGGTCATCCCACACCTGTGTGGGAGGGAGAGCATTTGCAGTCTCTCTCCTGGACAGCTACAGACCCTGCCCCCCGCTGCTGCGATTGAGCTGAAATCAACCCAACAGCTGGCAGGCCTGTGCAGCCAACTAACCTTCCTGGGCCCGGGGTGCTCCTTGTGCAGCCTGGAGAGCGATCTGCAGCGATCTGCGTAGGCGCGCACACTCCAGTGGACCGAACCCAAGCTGACCCATCAGGTGAGCATGAGGCTGAACTATCAGAGCGTGCAAGCCTGCAGAGATTGCGGCACATTGATCTTGAGATCATGTGAACTCCAGGCCCCAGGCCTGGCAAGGTAAGGAAGCATTGTGCACGTTTGTGGGTGGTGGCATGAACCCCTGGGTGCTGCTGGGTACCCAGGGGTTCACGGCCAGTTGCTGCAGTCCAATCAAGACTGCAGTCTGATCAAGACTGCAGCAGATCAAACCCATGGTTCAGTCTCCCCCCACCTCTTTCAAGGGCAGGGAGAGACCAGGCTGGCAGCAATGTGCCGCTCCGTGTGTTAGACCAAACCCATGTTGTCAGTGCATCGAACCAGAGGCATGCAGGATGGTAAATGGGTCCCCCGAGGTCCATGGGCACCGTCTACCATCAAGCGTGCCCCCATTCTGATGCACTGAATGTGTGGGCCCCATCTACCACACGGAGCAGCACATCTGCCAGTGCACTGGGGCGGATCTTCAGCCTTGATGGGGCTCAGCCTCCTAAATCTAGGTGGCTGAGCCTCGTGGATGCCCTCCAGGACCACCCTCCCACCCAGGGCTGGGGCCTACCCAGGCATGCACACGAGCGAGGAACTTACCTCCTTGCCGCCGTAGTCCTGACTAGGGGGTCCAGTCGGCGGCGTTGTGCGTCATATATATTCATGTTCAGTGCAGTGTTTGCTCCCTTTCAATTTTATTTCTCTCACATCTTAACTTTTACCTGATGCCAGATTTCCCCCCTCCCTATCGGATAGTTTTGGTGTTTTTGAGTGTTGATGCCCAAACCAGCCCCCTTGGCTGGTTTGAGTTAGTCTTGTCTGTAGGATGGAGAAGGACCTCTTGGCTCTGGAACATGGAGCCAAGTTCTTTGGCATCATGGTGTTCAACAGCATAACCACAACTTTAATTTTCAACCTAATTGGCTTATGCCAGTTTTAGAAAGTGTGAATCATGCAATATATATAAACTTGGCTCCATATACACATATATATACACACTATTTTAATATATATACTGTTGCTTTAATATATGTTTGATTTTAAATATTGTTACTGAGACCATTGGGTATAGGACAGGTAACAAATAATAAATTCATAATAAATAAATAAATAAAAGGGCAATGGATGGCATGGAACTTTCCTCTACCCCTCCAGAGCTCTGTCAGATATTGGGGAATGCAAAGCACAGGTGCTCACAGGTAAATGCTCCTTCTCCATCCTTATGCATGTCTCATAAAGACACACCTAATACCAGGCCCTTGTTTGAGCATTAATGGGCTGTTCTGAATATTTCAAAATTGCTGTTTGCACCACCCTACCTGGAACACTATTTGGCAGTTCTCTACAGCCAAAACATAGATGTTTTTGTTAGAAAGAAATTAACCCAGAAGATGAAGCAGAATAAGAAGCACACAGGGTTGAAGGATCAAGGACTACTTTTATTCCAGAAAAGGTCAACATTCCATTATCATAGCTAAGCAAAATGTCTTAAAATAGTGAGCAAATAGGTTTATTAGAATTCTTTATGGAGGCTGGATGTGAAGCAAAAGTGAAAGGTCAAGTCTGGGAAGGGAGAGGAGTCAGACTTTGTACCAAAAGTTTTAGAGCTACTTCATAGCTGCCCTGGCAGCACTACTGAACATTTCCTTTCTGTTAGTCTGTTTGCTGGTGCAAATTTTGGAATGACTGGATTGGCGTGAAGGAGACTTTTCAGCAGTGCTTCTGAATAAAGTGTGAATAAGGAAATCACAAAAATTGTGCAAACTGCACTGGCCATAGTGCAATTGCTTTGTATGCAGACAGTACATGGTACCGTGGACAGTTCACATAAATAGAAGGTTTGCACGAATTTTTGGCAGAGCATCCTAAGTGTGAACAGAATCATAATTATCTCAAGCATTATTGTCCAGAAGTTCATTTTTGTTGTATAGGAAAAGACATGCGGGTGAACCCAGATGAGCAAAAATGGTACTGCAGTAGTGAGGTCACCTCGCATATCATAGGCAACCCCACCACAGTCTCACTTTTTTCATCCCTAAAAAGTACTAAAAATTACAGCTGGGAATCCCAGCACTGAGGTTTTCCTGCACTAGCACTTCATAGCAATGGACTTACCTTTCTGGATGGATTAACTGGAGCTCTGTTGCGCACACATGTGTGGACGCTGAAACACACATGCATGGAGATGGTCCGGATGAATATCCAGGAATCTGAGGCAGCCAAATTACCTGGATTGCACATGACTCAAAATGTGGAGACAGTGCTGGGGCCAGCGTTGTCAGGATAGAAAGCAATACCTCACATGACTGTTTTCTAGTGGCATATCGGGCTGCCATCTAGAGGCATCCATGGCTAGAAGAGGTTCTGTGAAGACCATCTGTACTGCACCACCATATCCTTGGTTCTATGGTATATTTTGATACTATGTTTCAGCAGTAGATGTATGTCAGATGCCTCCTTTGTTTTTAAATTAGAAGACAGTGACAGCACAGTCATATGGAGTGAAGTATTTGATGATGTTTAATAATGAAGGGGTAGGGGGTGAAGCTTGCCAGGTGATTGATGGTATGAAAATTGAATTGTGTGGGCATGTTCTCGTACTTGTTTATAAAATATTGCAGGATTTGTGATGTCTACAGAAAGGCGCAATAGAAGCTGCCATTCTAGAGCAGCCATTGGCAGCCATTCCCCTTTGGCCTCCAAACACATGCCACTTAACCTTCCACCCTGGTTGCAAGCCCTCCCCCTGATCCTTACAATATTTCATGCTTCCTGAAACAGCCCAGGGCTGCTGCACACTTTACAAAAGTTCTGCAGAAAGCAGAACAGAGGCCTTTTTGCACTACAGCCAAAAGTGCAGGAAGGCTAGGCCATGCGGGGACGGATTCCTCCTTCACACTTAGGCAGGTAACGGACGCGTGGGGGCAGGATGCCTCTCCTAGGCCCACTGCCATTGAGTTGGAATTGATCCAGGGGAGGGCAGGCTGTTCCCATCCTATCTCTGGGTTCCTGTGGGCTGTAGCCAACTGGATCGAGTTGGCTACAGCTTGCAAAGATCCCCACCCCGGGCAACCCCCACCTAGGGCCGTGTGCATCTGGGGAGGCATGAGAGTGACTTACCAGCTCACTGCCGTAGTCCAGACTAGGAAGCCGGGGGTGTAGCTTCCTGGTCCGGTCAACAGCGTTCTGCATCTGCGCATGCCATGGCCTCTGATTGGCCAGCATGGGGCCCATCTACCGGCACATGCGCCTCTGGCCTGATGTGCTGACACCATGGGGCCCATCTACCAGTGTGTGCACCTGCGCACGGAGCTGAATACCGAAATCCGAAAACACCACTAGCCTGGTCTCCCCCGGCTGTTGGAAGGGGTGGGGAGGAGACTGAACTGGGAGTCTCTCGGTGTCCCGCCAACTGCTACAGTCCTGATTGGACTGCAGCAACCAGCAGTGAACCCCTAGGTGCCAATTACACCCAGGGGTTCGCACCACTCACTCACCCACCCACCCACCTACCCACCCACGCAATGCCTCCTTACCTCCCCAGGCCTGTGATCCTCGTGTGGCCTGGAGAACGATGTGTTGCTCTCTCCGCAGGTGTGCACGCTCCAATAGGTGGGCCCGACGCTGATCTGATGCTGGCCTGCACACAGAGTGGCACATCACTCTCCAGGCCGTACGAGGAGGACCCTGGGCCTGCCAGCTGTTTGGCCAATTTCGGCTCAATGGTGGCAGCCAGGGGCAGGGCCCACAGCTGTCCGGGAAGGAGAGTGTGAATGCTCTCTCTCTCATACAGCTGTGGGAAGGCCTGGGGCTGCCAGGAATGGGCATAGAGTGCAATTTCATGTTCTACATCTGGAACATTGATTAGGGCAGCTCTATGATAGGCTGGGATGGTTCCAAATGGAACCGCTGGCCCAGCAGAGCAAATGCTCTGTCCCAGGGCCTTGCGTTCCAGAGGCCTAGTGCGAATAGGCTTCAGGTTAGTCCTCAGTGGTAAAGTGTGGTATCCCACCAGTAACTCAGATCTTGAGCCTAGTATCCGTTTCAGTTCTGCAGTGGCTAATGTGTGCAGGATCCACTATATTCATGGGAGTGAATCTTCATATGGGTTTGTATGGAATTGCAGTTTTACAAAGGCTGTGGTCACACTTAAGGTTTAATCCCACTTCACTTTCAGAGTGAGAGAATACATCATCAAAGTGATAAGCTGTTTTCTTTCAATGTTAAATAACACGGAAAATTCACTTTTGGGATTGATAATGTGGAAAGAAAAGTACTGGTCTCTATGCTGATGTTTCTCTCACTCTGAAGGTAGACTGAAGCTGGATTAAACCTTAGGTGTGACCACAGCATAAGTCTATCACCTACCTCTGGACTGGGCCCTGGCACTGCTAAATTTAGTTGCCTTGCAGTATGCCCCACCAATCATAATGGGCACCTCCAGCTACTAGTGATAATAAACTGCATAATTCTCATGTAGGGATATGTATAATATGATTCTGAGCATATCCATGCATCAAACTGATAGGCAGGTGAGATGAACAAAGTACCTATCAGAGCAATAAAACTTTATGTGAAACCTCTGCTTTCTGGATAGCATATAGTGTAAAGCACGTGAAATGTGTAATTGTGGACTCTCCATGCTTCCCTCATACTGATTATTTTTGCACAAATGTGCAAACATTTTCTGCCATCTTCCCAGTGTCTCACATATATATTGCACAAAATTCTCCTCCATGCTCGATATGCATTGCAAAACTCATGTTGCAAAGTTTTCTGCAGAATAAGAATTTATGAGCTTTAATGAGGGTGGATCACGAGAGTCTAAATTGGAAAGGATAGCAAATAGTTTAAATTGGGGGGTGGGAGAGAAATCAAGATTCTTAGCGAGGTCTGTTTTGGGCTTCACATAGAATGGGAGACAACATCTGCACAGACCTTTTGAACTGTGCCAGATGTGTGCCCATACCATTCGATCTGCACACCAAACACAATAGCCTCATCTGTCTGTTGCCTGGACCATTCCCAAGTGTGAGCATCATACCTGGGGATGCTTTAGAGGGAGACCTCTTTAAAGGAGTTTCCTGAGCATTCCTAGACTGGGCTCTGTCCCAGTGTCTGCCATGTAGAAAAGCAGTGGTACCTGGAGCTTGATGACATTTTCCTGAGCTCTGGAATTAGTTCAGTTCCATGGCCATTTTTGAGTGCACCACAAAGTTCCCCCCAGCCTGAAACTTTGAAGCTGGGAAACTTTCATTCCCTTACTGTGAGGGGTTTTTTTTTCCACACGCTTGACTGACATCTGGGTATTTGCAAGAGGTAGGTTAGAGATGGCTATGATGGTCACAGCTACCATCTCTAAGGCACTTTTGAGTTGATTTTTTGCTACATGTGGATGTAGTCTAAGAGTTACTGAAATGAGGTCAACTTTCTACCAAGGCACCTGTTCACATTTGGCTTTATTCTGGAATATATCCTGAAACAAGGGGCTGCCGTCCACATGTTAGTGGGGACTACAGCAGGTGTCAAGTGAGGCCTGCCAGAGTCATGCAAACAACAGACTCCTGTCCTGAGATATATTCCAGAACATGGGCAAAAGCAAACAGGCTTGAGGAGTCCAGGGAGGCTCCTGTAGCCTAAATCAACCAATAAAGCCAGGAACGGGAAATGCACTGAGGGGCATGCTGACAACTCTCTGCAGGGAGATTGTTTGTCCTGGATCACCTTCAGAGGCTGCTATTTATCTACAAGGCAGTGACTGAAGCAGAATTCCCTCCTGGAATTGCCTTTGGAGACCAAGGAATGAACATTCTGCTGCCTTTATGGTTGCAGAGTGGGAAGATTTTAGCAATGCACCTCAAAGTCCAGAACCCAGTAAAATGTTTCCAGGCTTCATGTGCCATGTGGACTACTCCAGTTACTAATCCACATGGCAATGGCTGAAGCAGAATAAACATGAGGGAGACCGTTGCAGAGTATGGCTTTTGCACTTGGGAGCATTCCAGGTCATGCAATTGGCCCATTTCCTGGCAGGTAAAGGCTTCTGGCCACAGCCCAGGAGGAAGCTGCCATAGTCCAAATTGACTGTGTAGAAGCTACCCAAGATTATTCTCTGCTCGACCCATTACTGTTGCTACAACGACTCTATGAGGATAGTCTGAGAAAGGTCAGCAGTAAGCGAAAGTAGCTATTTCAACCCAAGGAGCACCAATTTTTGTCCAATATTTTAACAGCTATATTGGTCTAGTCCTCTTAGATTTCATGAGGTTTCCAAATTTTCCAGTGGTCTAAAATACTAGGCCCTGGATGATATTAAGCAACTTTGAGAGAATGTCTAAAAGACTTAAGGTCAGGGAACCATTCAAGAGAAAAAAGGTAGAATATAGTATGCTGCATGCCAGCCAGTAACCAAAAGGTTTTTTTTTTCATAGCATAGAATTGTAGTCAACCCATCTCTTACAGGTTTTTTGCCTGCTGTGCAACAGGATCTGTTGATTTTCTAAAAAAAATGTTTAACAATCCAAATAATATACAGAGTTAACTATGTTTTCTTCATCCCAAAGAAAAGATAGTATATTTTCTAGACAGATATTTGGCTTACAGTAGTAGTTCCCACACTGTGCATACTGGAGAAGTGCTACAGGAAGAACAAAATACACAGAGCTAGGAAAAGTTCCATATTTGGACTTCAATTGCTGTGATTCCGGGGCAAGGATTGCCAAATAGAAAACAAGTCAGAACACCTATCCTTATAACAGTTGTGTGAAAGACAGGATTTCTGCAGTCAGGACTTATAGGCCCTAGTCACACAAGTACTTTAGGATGACTTCAGGTCATGCTAACTCACATTATTTTAATTTAATTCATTTTACAAGCCAGCCTAGCCTCCTTAGATCATCTAAACCACAGTCCTCAGTTTTACAAAACTGAGGAGGACTCAGCCCATCCTGGTATCTCAGGACATCTTCACACCCTCAAGTGTGAGTGGGATGATGGGCTAAAGGAGGCTGAACTGTGCTGTGGTGGGTGGGGTCCAGTTTTTCCTCCAGCCAATCAGCACACACGGGTTCATGAGCACTTCAGCTAATGATGATTAGAAGTGTAATCCAGAAAAGAAAGAAAAAAAAGATTGTTTTTTTTTAAATGTGCACACCATATGATGCATGTTCTAAGATCAAAACAACCACAGAAAATGCTGCCATGAGGAACTCAGCGGACTGGGGGATTTCAGCAAGCACAATGAGATACATAAAAGGTCTGTGACATGGAGAAAAACCTACCAGCCAATATGCTCATCTGCATGCATTTAAGACACAGGCGCCATTTCTTTGTTGGTGTGTGGTTGCCCGTCCTTGCTTGCTTTTGTGTTCCAACTGCACACAAAAGCACCTGAATGATAAATACAGGAAACCCCTTAGAAGACACACCCAACTGCTGGCTGATTTACATGTAAGCATGTCTCCACTGCAGCTACACCAAAGAAACCCATCATCTCTTAGGCTTCAGCAGGGAGTTCTCAGAACTCTGCAAGAAAGGGAAAGGCTGCCAGTGTGCAGTGGAGCTTGAAACAGCAAGTGAAAAGTGCAAGGCCTGGCAGCCACTGTATGGCAACCCCCACTTGGTTCTGTTGTCATGTTCCATGTTGGGGGAAACTCCAGGACATTCATTGATCAGCTTCTTGACATGTATCTGTTCAGCAGCAAGTGATAAGCAACTGCCTGGTTAAAAGCATTGTTCATGCCTAAGGTGATCAGAGGAAGAACTCCTCCTGCCTGGATATTCCACTCATAGGTTTGAGCTTCACATTGCAGTGGATCGCACTGCCAACTGAGAGATCCTGCCTGTTATCTGTAGTGGGAGGATCTTCAAAATATGGACAGTTAAGCAGGGCAAACCTCTCCATGCCAAAATGCAACTATTCAAAAGAATAATTGCTGAAATACTCATGTCCCCAAACAGCTGAGATGCTAGGTGGAAATTCTAGCAGACTTAGCCATAGGAGCAAAGTGAGCACTCACCTGAGCTGCCCTGCTCCTAGCTGCTTGTCCCAGCCTTCTTGGAGCCCCTGAGGGTGGGACCACCCATAAATGCCTAGGGACACACAATGACATCATCATGTGGCCCAACTTGATTTTCGGCTTGCCAGGACATTAATGTTTGTGAATAAGGGCTTTCTGTATCCTCTTTATTTAATTGGCTGCATTTGCACTAACAGCTATTATCCCAGGACTGGGTAGGTTGATCTGACCCAGGATTAGCAACCTATCCTAAACTAGCATGGGTTGCTTCTGGTGTGGGATAAGGCCATTTGAATTGGGATGGCTTGTCCTACACCAGCCACTGTGGCAGCTCTGTTGGTGCAGGAGCCTCCAAATGCCCTGAAGCCCAGGAATGAAAGTTCCTGGCCTTTGGAGCTCTTGAACAGGGCTCCCCATGGTATACCAGACCACAGAGCCTTGCTGCCTGCATGCTTCCATGGTCTTGTGTACTAGCCATAGCACTCCAGTAGATCTCCATGTCAGGTGAGAGTGCCATTTTGAGTGCCCTAGTCCAGTCTATTCTCTGTCCTGTGCAGATGGAGCTTGCTAGGGGGGAGGGAGGCCTCCAGTAATTTGTGAAAGGACGGCCTCTATCACAGGACAATGTCTCATGTGGAAAGAGCCTTCCTTCCTTCCTTCCTTCCTTCCTTCCTTCCTTCCTTCCTTCCTTCCTTCCTTCCTTCCTTCCTTCCTTCCTTCCCAGGCAGAAGGTATTTGATCTGGTTTTGATATTCATGAGGATTTTTTAGGAACAAAGCCCTTGTGAATGCTGAAGGCCCCTTGAGTTTATATTTTGCATTCAGAGCCTGTCTTTATTCCGAAGAGCTCAAAATGACACACATTCTTCTCTCCTTTGTTTATTTACAGAGCCCTGTGAAGTAGGTTAGTATGAGAGACAGGGAGTGACCTAAGTTAATCCAGTGAGATTTATTTATTTAAAAATATTTCTATACTGCTTCCCATAAAAATATAACTTCAGAGTAGTTTACAAAATGGGTGCTCATGTAGGGACTCAAACCCAGGGACTCCTAGGCAACCTCTGCATAATTAGTTTGGACCTGCCAGGTGTGATCTGGGACTGCAGTCTTTGCATACCAGAGTGTTCCCTCCAAAGACTTTACAAGCCACAAGCTGGTACCAAACGTACATTTGTTGTGTCCCAGGTGTGGACTTGGTTCCTGCTCCCAACCCGTAGATAGATGCCACCTGCAGAAGTGGTCCAGCAGTGCAGAAGATTTGCAGAGTTCTGGCCTGACGCTAACCACTAGGGATGTGCACAAATGGTTTGTTTTTTGTTTTTTTGTATTTGATTCATATTGAATCAAATGCAAGAAAATTGGTATTCATTCGAATAGATCCCCTTTGAATGTAGTGATACAAACATTCAATCCTATACACATCCCATACAAATCCCATATGAGTGCAAATGAATGCCATATGAATCCCATACGAAGCTTCACACGAATGTACAAAAAACTTTGATTCGAATTGAATATCCAAATTCTGCCAAATGTGTATGAATTTTGAATGTTATGCATAATATTGTACATCTGTACTAACCACAAATACTCAACATTTGTTGGCAACTAGCCATCAGAGACGCATTGCCATCAATGTCATTAGTAGCCCTGTTCTCTATGGGTTCTTTCACACTTAAGGTGTGAAACCATTTCTTTACTAGAAATGCATGCTGACGTTCCCTCTGCCTGTGCAGTAGTTAAAACTGCTCCAGACCTATGCTAGCAGCAGGCCTGGGACAGTCTTGCATGCTGCCTCTGCCCGTCTTCCAGGTGGAAAGGGTGTAGGGGGAGCACGTGACTGTTGGTGCAGGGCAATTGTGCACTGTGTCACCTGGTCTCCCTGGCAATGGCACTGCACAGGCATGCTGGCCCCATTGCCAGGGTTTACAATTTGCACTTAACTGGCACTTAGTAAAGTGTCGGCTATGTTATGGATACTTTTGCCATTCACAAGCGGGGACAACTAAAGCATTCCAGTGAAGTGCAAATTCGCCCTACAAATTCTGAAACCTTCCCAGGCTGCATTTTCAGGTAACAAAGTCCATATTTAGGCCATGCTGTGCTGAAAATGCATCCTATTGTCTTGACCTCAGCATTCAATTTCAGTAGATGATCCCTGGTTCTAATCCTTTGCAAGGTGGGAATAACAGCCTGATGTCTATTTTATCCACTATCATGCATAGTTTTACATACCTGTATCATATCTCTCCTTATTTACTGTATTTAGCATTGTGATCCTTCCTCTTAAGGAATTTCTCCAATTCTGTGATCTTTTAGCTTTCCCTTTAAAAACCTTTCCCAGAATTTACAGAAAGGGATGGAGATTTAAGACCTTAGAGAATATCCAAAGACAGCAGCAAAGTTTTTTATTTTATTTTATGAAAATATAAAACACAAAATATTATACCTGATCTAAGAGAACACTGCACATTCTCATCTGACCAATTTGTTCTATTTCAGAATTTATATACAGCCCCAAACAAGATTATGTGTTAAAATGAAACCACCCAATAAAATGAATTATACTTGCTAATGGTGATCTTGGTTTATAGCAGCAGCTTTTTGGTTCCAGCAGTCCTTAGACTTACGTTTGATAAGCTGATTCCACCTTGGCTTAGCATGAACATTGGCTCAGAACAGGGCAGTAGAGAAATTGGCAGGGATTTCTGGGCAGATGAAATGACCACGTGAAAACCATTGGGCTTCTTGGTTCTCCAAGCAGAAATGCCAGCTGGCCAAATGAAAAATGGGAATGGCCTATTTCTATGTCTAACAGCTTTGGAGCTGCAGAATTATTAAATGGTTATTTTAATCTCCATTCCTGTAAAAACGCATCACCTGTTAATTCTAGAGTATCAGACTGTGCTAGGTAGGTAAACCTACATCCAATCAGTTTTTCTGTTAGAGTCATAAATCAGTCATAAAGAAATGTGGTGGAAGGCTACAAAAACACTAAAAAACTTGGGTGGGCTAAATAATAATAGTGGGTCACAGTAGAATTGCTGGAATATATTCCAAAATAAGTGTCAAGACAGAAAGGGTCGCAGATACCAACTTGCATGTTCCAGCCACACATTCTTTTTTTCTCTCAGACTTCAGTGCTGAAACACTTAGATGCCATGCAAGATGCCTAGCCCTTGCCATACAGAGGAAACTTCAATATGTTTTCTTTTGACACATGATCATGCCTTTATGAAAATTATATCTGCTCATAAGAAGGTCAAGATTGTTACACAATAAGTTAATGGGCCAGAGTTCCCAAAGTAAGAACAAGCCATACAGATTATGGAATAATACCCACACCTGGTCAGTATGTTAAAGAAGCTTATTCCTTGTCTTTCCTCTATACAGTTTTGGGATCATAGAATAATAGAATCATAGCATTGGAAGGGAACTCCAGGGTCATCAAGCCCAACTCTCTGCTCAGTGCAGGATTTCCTAAACCATCCAAACAGATGTAGGTTCAGCTTTTGCTTAAAGACTTCCAGTGAAGGAGAACTTACTACCTCCTGTGGCAACCTATTCCATTGACTGATTGTCCTCACTGTAAGGAAGTTTTTCCTAATATCTAATCTGTATTGACTCCCTCGAAGTTTTGTACTATTGTTTCTAGCCCTCCCATCTTGTGTGAGTGAGAATAGGGATGATCCCTCTGCACTGTGACAGCCCTTCAGATACTTGAAGGCCGTGATCATGTCTCCTCTCAGTCTTCTCTTCTATAAGCTAAACATTCCTAGATCCTTCAGCTGTTCCCCATAGGACATGATTTCCAGACTACTGACCATTTTGGTAGCCCTCCTTTGGACTTGCACTAGTTTGTCAATGTCTTTTTTTGAAGTGGGGTGCCCAGAACTGGACACAGTACTCTAGATGAGGTCTGACCAAGGTAGAGTAAAGAGGAATAATTACTTCTCATGATCTAGACTCTATACTCCTCTTGATACACCCTAGGGTGGTGTTTGCCTTTTCAAACTATTTCTTACACATAGTGTACTACTGCACTTGAAGAAGTATTTCCACTATGGGCCTTTTTACACTTACCCTTAATGTGGTTCCAGAAGAGTCCCTTCCACATGGTGGGCCATTTTAAGGGGAGACTTTGCCCCATGCTAACATGCTGTATACACATCTATCATTGGTCCAGGGGCCCATAGAATGGAACAGGGATGTATGTTGGAACACACACCCCTTCCTGTTCCAGTTTAATGGGCATACATTTCTGTGCTGCATTAAACTGCACTGCCAAAAAGGGTCCCACAGGAGGAAACTTTGGAGAGAATTCATCTTTGATTAGCCTTTCAGCCCTCAGGTTGGACCAATTTGCATGTTAGGATGACTGGATTTCCACCAGAGTTTCCTCAGGCTCCACCCCACCCAGACATAGTTCACTGTCTTTTGGGTCCTGGAACACATTCACACTCCACCTTCCTGATAAGAGTGAGCCTAAAGGAGTGTTCTACCCTTCACTCAACATCCCACCTCAGCTGACTGAGGTTAGTGATTTTTGTTCTTATCTATTAGAAAACCTGGGAACTGTCTCTGAAAATCACATGACCTTTGGAGCTAATGCGCAGGCTGTTCCAGAACAGTCTTCTGAGTGTTGAAGGCTTGCTCCAGGATAGTGAAGCAGTTCCTGCCACTGGAACCACTCCAGCCTGGCCTGGTCTTGCTGAACTGAGCCAGCCAAGGAAGCGTGGAAACTGTTTATGTTCTAATTCCTTGCATGTTGATGATGGCTAAGTGAAAAGAAAAAAGTGAGTGTGTATAGCATGCATATATAAAGAGGCAGAAGCTAATATAATAATACATGGGGGGGATCCCCACGGCATCGCTTAATTCGGTTTAAGGAAACCGAAATAAGTGAACCGGGTTAACCCTGTTTACATGACGTGCAAGTTAACCCGGTTCCGTGGCATTCCAATTCCAGCCTTAACCCGGAATCAATGCTGGGAGTCCGGACGGCAGCCCTGTCCTCCTGCCCATTGCTCTCTGATTGGTGTTCCCTCCCAGGATCCCACCCTCCCTTCCCTTTGCATCATCCATGCTCTGCCACGGATTCCCTGCCCGATCCACCCTCCCCCTTCCCAGAAGCAGCAGCAGCAGCAGCAGCCATCCATCCATCCATTTATCCTGGCGCTCCTCATTGCCCGCCGCCACTGCGGATTCCCTGCCTGATCCACCCTCCCCCTTCCCAGCAGCAGCAGCAGCAGCAGCAGCCATCCATCCATCCATCCATCCATTTATCCTGGCGCTCCTCGTTGCCCGCCGCCGCCGCGGATTCCCTGCCCGATCCACCTTCCCCCTTCCCAGCAGCAGCAGCAGCAGCAGCAGCAGCCAGCCATCCATCCATTTATCCTGGCGCTCCTCGTTGCCCGCCGCCGCTGCCGCGGATTCCCTGCCCGATCCACCCTCCCTCTTCCCAGCAGCAGCAGCAGCAGCCGCCATCCATCCATCCATCCATCCATTTATC
>MTQE01002208.1:11363658-11412973 GCA_014337955.1 Aspidoscelis marmoratus | reverse complement strand
TATGGCATTTCCTAGGTAGCACTATCCTTACATTTAGGCTGTTATAACTGCGTATATACTGGTTCAGTCCAGTTCGCTTCTTGTAACCAAATATGGGTTTCCTGAGAAGTACTTTTCCATTGTTCAGAGAAACTGTATAAAAAGCCTTGTCATGTGTTAATAAAGAGGGCTTACTACTTTCACTTGGCAACCATCCTGCGTGTGAGTCCTAATTCGTTACTACAATTATTGGTCTAGTGCAAAATAGATTTATATTTTTAAAAACTGACAGAGTCTGCAAGCTTGTGATTGGAAAAGGGGGAATGGACGAGGGCCGGATGGGAGAGGGGACCATCCTAGGAATGGTGACAAGCAGAGAAGAAACTACCAGAAAAATCACACCTTTCTGCCAACCCTCCCCTCCCTTGCAAATATGAACCTTCTAGGAGTTCAGCGGAAGTGCAAGAAAAATTCTGTGCTCCCCACACTCAGGAATTAGGCAGGAGAGAAGGCTGGATCCACCCACCCCAGCATGGTTCAGCCCCTCTAGTCCAGTTCTCTGCTTACACATGACAAGCAAAAACAAACTGCCCTCCCCACCCCCCAAGATGTATTGAGTCCTGTGTAAAAGCAGACTCCAGAAAAGCTGGTTTGAGGAAGCACAGCATGCACTGAAGATGATTCCAGGGGGGAAATGTGAGTGATGTGAAGAGAAGATGGCTAGAGGCCATCTTGAACTATGGGTGTGATCACGGACCTTATTCCCACCAACAATTTCATAGAACCATAGAATTATAGAGTTTGAAGGGACCACTGGGGTCATCAAGTCCAACCCTCTGCTCAATGCACCTAAACCATCCCAGGCAGATGTAGGTCCTGCTTGGATTAAAGGGGGCCTGTTTCCACAGTTATGTGGCAATGGGGTCTAGAGAAGGCTAGGAGGAGGGGATGCACCCATGGGGGAGAGTCCCGAAATCCCAGCTTCAGAGTGACTTTGGAGTCATTTCAAAATCATTCTGAAATGACTCCAAAGTCCCTCCGAAGAGATTGCCAGAGACATCGGAGCCACTCCGGAGCTGCGCTGCGCTGCCCTGTTGTTCACTATTAGCAAAGACAGCGCAGCCTTCCCTCTGAAGTCCCTCTGGAGCGATTGGCAGAGACTTTAGAATCTTGCCACTGGTCTCTCCAGAGCGATCGGCAGAGACTTCAGAGTCTCGCTGCCAGTCCCTTCAAAGAGATCAGCGCTGACTTCAGAGACATTCCGAAGGGACTCCGAGTGGCTCCAAAGTCTGTGCTGATCTCTTCAAAGGGACTTTGGAGAGCGAACCCCCCCATCCCCCGAGACACCTGGGGTGACGGACAGACTCCTTGGGGGTTGATCCGGATTCCCCAGATGGGTGCAAAGGTGTTTCCACGGCAGTGGAAATGGGTGCTAATGGGTTCTACACCTCCTGTGGAAACATATTGGGTGCTTCCCTTAATCCAGATCTACGAGATCCAGATTAAGGAATGTACCCATTCCTTAGATCCAGAACTTCTTAGATCCAGATCTAAGGAGCTCGGTGGAAAAACACCCATAGACACAGAGGGAACAGGTGGGAAAGAACGAATGAAACATCAAGTCTGGTAAGTTAGTTTAATTCCTTTTGTATTTCAACATAAACAAACAAACAACCCCCCACATCTTCAAAGATAAGAACATACGAGCAGCCTTTTGGATCAGGCCACAGCCCATCTAGTCCGGCATCCTGTTGCACAGAGTGAACCACCAATTGCCAATGAGCATCTCAAGCAGAAACAAGGGCAAACTTTCTCCTGCTCTTGAATTCCAGGAAATTGCCTTAGACATATCCTGCTTGTCCCCCCAAAAGAATTGAAGAAAGCAGTAGGGGTCAAGATCTCTTCAGACATGCGTAGGTCACTTACAGCACAGTATCAAGGCTTCCCAGTGCTCCTCACCCCAAACAGTGAATGTGTTCAAATTCTAAAAAATGGACTGTCTTGACAAAATGCTCTGCTGGGGCTAATAGTGTATTAATTCTTTGTCTCTCAGCCTACATGTTCTTCACTGCTAAAGATGTATGCTAATTGGTTTTGCTTGTGACTTTACTCTTTCTTCTGTCTCTTTTTTTCATGTTCTGTATTTTGCACTTAACTCTGCATTTTTGAATTTTTGTATTATAGCAGGCAGGCACCAGTTGCAGATCTGAATAGTAGCATGTAGGAAGCCTTAGTTCTGTCTCTCTAAATTAGTCACCAAAAGCAATGTGCACCAGTACAACTTGCTTTGGGTAAATGGGGGTCCGATTTCCTATTACAGTCATTCCTCAGTTTTGCATATTCAGGAGTAAAAAAAATTGAGCTTTTCTCACTGTTGACAGTAGGGGGAAAAAGTGCATTCACACATATTCACAAAATTGCCCAACAACTTATTTTTAGGAACTGGGGTTGCCTAAAATCATTTGTTCTATGTTCTCTGTATTTATGTACTTTAAGATCTGACTTGCTTTTCTTTGCAAATTTTAAGTATTACCTGCATGCTTTACTTCCTCAGCCTTATGATTCCAATAAAAGCCAGTCTAGGGCCCTTTCAGCATGGACATTGTTCCATGATAAAAGGGGTCTACTCTATACCCTTCCCTTCCACAAGCTTGTGCAGATTATGGGTTTACCAGTAGACCTCAACACTGTGGTCTACTGGTACTAGGGTAGTATTAGACCCCAGGGGCCACTTTTTGGTGGTGCAGCAAGACAAGCTGCTAAAAGGCCCCCTCTCCTCAGGATCTCCCAAAGGCCAGGGACTTTCATTCCCTGGCTTTTAGAGCTTCCAGATGCCCTTGCACCAACTCCTGCATCGGAAGCAGCTTGTCCTGTCCCAGCTACGGACAAGCTGCTAATCCTGGGATGGAGCATCCTGCCCTGTCCTGGGATAATGACTGTTAATGCAAATATGACCTAGTTTCTTTGAGCTCCCTCCACAAAGTCCAGACTTACCCTACTTCTGATGAAGACATTTTCCACACTGTTAAATTAGCGGGTCAAAACAATGTCCCCAGTGTGGCTTAGAGGTGGGATGTGTGCACATGCTGCCACCTGTAAGTCACTTTTGAGCCTCATTTTCTTCTTCAGGCACTGGCCTTCCAATACTCAACAACACAGGAATTCTATATTAAATTCTGGAAGATATAGTGCTGTTGGTGTCTCCATAGTGATGCACCCACATTATCCCAGCTTCCTGCTGGATTTATAATTTTTTCTCATTTCTGCTATTGCCCAGAAAGAGTCCCTTTGTAGAGAAATGCCCTAGGAACAATTAGCTTCAACTAGGACAACAGGTTTGGGATCTAGAAGATGTTCTCACATTTTCTAGTGCAAATCAACTACTAAGAATACAAAGCTATGTTGGAAGGCTGAGAAGAACATCTGATCTGGCTCCTTAAAGAAAGCAACAGAGATAGTACTTCTACATGGGCTTAAAGTTTATGCTTTGTCAGCCTCCAAGCAGGGTTTCTCAGACTTCACTCACCAGAGCTGCACAAATCTGGTTCTTTTAAAAAAGAAAAAAAATGCCTTCCAAAAGGGCTTTAAAAGCGCCTCTTCAGAAAGAGGCTCCTTTAAAGCAACATGTAATCATAAGAATGCATTGTGCCCATCTCTACAAATTGAGTATGGGGATGGAGGAAGCAGAACTGATGGCAAATTCTCATAACTCAGTGGTATCCCTGCACCACTTATCTTCCTAGAGTATGTGCCACAGACTATGTTGCCTCCCTGGCGCCCCCTCCTTCTGGGTGATATTATTCTGACTCAAGAGGAAGAAAGAGTGGAGGAGTAAGAAGAAGAAGTTGCCCTTTCTACCCTACTTTTCTCACCCATCTAAGGGGACTCAAAGCGGCTGACAAAGCTTTCTATTCTTCTCCCCACAATAGACACCCTGTAAGGTAGGTGGGGCTGTGAGAGTTCAGAAGAGAGCTGTGCCTAATCCAAGGTCACCCAGCTGGCTTTGGGGAGGATGACAGAATCAAACCCAGTATTGCCAGATAAGAGTCTGGCTCCATAATAATTAGACCAAATGTCATTTCTGGGGAAAAAAAAAACATTTGCAGAAGGGGTGCTGCTGCTGCTGCTGCTGCCCGAGGGTGTCTGAATGCAGTTGCAGCCGTAAAAAAAAAAAATCAAAACAAAGCACAGCTGTGTAGATCTCCACAATAAACTCTAGACCACAGGCACTTGAGATGTATACTATGCATGAGTTGCACTCTTGACAACACAAGACTGTGGCCTATTAAGAGATTTTTGGAAAGGACATTGGCCAGCTGATGAAAAGCAGTAAGACAGTATGACCTAGCCACCTATATTATAGAAACTATACAATCTCTGTTACACGTTTTCCCAACCCTTTAGGCTTGTTCTCCCCTCATTTTCAGGGTTTTGATTTTGACAGGATGACCTTTTAATAATATTGTCAGATGTAGTTGACAATATTTTTATGTGAGCCAATATAAATGAAATGATCATTGTTTATATTTTGTTACTATTTCAGGTCACAGCTTTATTAAGTCTTTTGATTTTATGTCAATTTTATGATCTGATAGCTGAGAACTGACATAATACCCTGAAATGCAGCCCACACAAATATGGATTTCTTATCACATGGTCCACTGTTGGAAAATCTTTTGACACTCTTCACCTTGATAGAATTTCAACAGCCATGTTCTGACATCATGTTGACAAAATGAGGCTGCATCCAGGAAGGATGTAAACCCTAGGATTATCCGAGGACTGTATTAGGATTGCCACATATGTTCATGGCAACCCAATATAGCCCTGGGATATTTCAATGATATTCCACAACAATGTTGTTGCGAGAAAGTCAACTCCCAACTCAGTTTAAAAAAAAAAAAAAGCAAAAGGTTTACCTGGTCTGGATGCTCGTTCCTGGGATCTACCTGGCAAGCACACATGATGGGATGACTGTGGTTGTGCAGCCATATGCAGCATCCAGGTTGCCATTGTAATGTCCAAACATGTGCCAGATGTTGCTTTGGTCAATGCCATGTGAACATGCCAGAGGTTACTGGCTGTGATATCTGGATTTTCCTGAGATTTTTGCAAGAGTAAAATTCTGCACATTCCTACACTGTGGGAGGAGGGACCCATACTGGCATGAATACCATGGATGGGAGGCAAGAACACAGGGGCTAGAACAGTGGTATCATCACCTATTTTCCTCCTTGTCCCGCATCTCCACCTGCCTCCCCCACCTGTTTTTTCTTGGTTACAACTAAGACCTTTACAGGTGTGCAATTCTGCACATTTTAGCTAATTTATTTCATCTGTTTTATACTAATTGTACCCACTTTTTGGTACAGATTGAGATAGTAATATAAATGAATAAATAAGTCTTGGGGGAGGGGCAGTATACCACAGATAAGATTGCACATGTGTCAGGAAAAGCCTTTTTAGAGCCTTTTCTCATCTCCTAAGTATGTGGCCATTTGACCAGAGGTGTCAAATAAAAGGGATGGTGGACCTGCAGGCAGGAGGGGTAACTCACTGATGACTCGGGAGAGAAAAGGCAGCCAGCCAATGATGGGACACTCCACAGCAGAGGAGAGCAGGTGGAACCAAGGGATAAATTTCCATGGAGTAATGGGAAAACAGAAATGTGGCACCAGTGCCAACAGGGCATCAAAGCCAGGAGACATAAGAGGAGAAATGAAGTGGCAGCTACAACTTTGTGTAATGAAGAGGAAAGCCAAGAAATGCAGGTGCAAACACAGAGAAGGGAACAAGAGAAATCCTTTGTGTCTCCCGCCCCCACACTTTATGCCCATTTACACAGGCCAAAGTGAAAGGAAGTAGTATGCTCGGGCCAAGAATACAGTAGAGGAACTCAAGGACAAGACATTTCTTGCCTTTGTGGATGACGTCTGAAGCATTGGGGAGGGGTAATGAAGAAACTTTATTCCTGTAACCTTTCAAGTTGACTTTTTAGGTATCCTCAATGGCATCCTATGGTCCAATACAGCCTTTACACTTCAGAGTCCTTAGATGCAAGTAGAAGTAGTAGTAGAAGAGTTGGCTTTTCTACTCCACTTTTCTCACCCATTCAAGGGGACTCAAAGTGGCTGACAAAGCTATCTATTCTCCCCACAACCTATGAGGTGGGTGGGGCTGTGAGAGCTTAGAAGAGAGCTGTGACTAGCTGAAGGCCACCCAGCTGGCTTTGTGTAGGAGTGTGGAATCAAACCCAGTATTCCTAGATAAGATTCCTGCTCCTTAACCACTAGACCAAACTGGCAAGAGGACATGTGTGTACATGTTCAAAAGCAATGTCATTAAAAACACTATCACACTACTAGCCCTATATTTGATTGTTGATTGAATGTTCTTATTGTGAATGCTGGGATAGTTTTATGACAGATGCAGTGGGAATCAGGTCTTCCAAAAAATTCTACCTTCAATTCATCAGTCCACAGAACATTACTTCAAAAGGCTTGGGAGTCCTCAAGGTGTTTTTTGATTAATATGAAATGAGTCTTTATGGTCCTGTTGGTTAACAGCGGTTTTCACGTTGCAGCTCTTCCATGGATACCATTTTTGTCCAGCTTCTTTCAATGGTAGAATCATGAACATGTATGTTATTTGAGGCAAGTGAGTCATGCAGTTCCTTATTCACCTGGGTTCTTTTGTGACTTCCTGGATGAGTCTTGGAGAACTGTTGGTAGGCCAGTCACTTCTGGGAAGAGTCACTGTTTTAAAGTTTTCTCCATTTGGAGATAATGGCTCATATTGGAGTCCCAATACTTTACAAATGGCTTTCTAATACTTTCCAGAGATATAACTTTTACTCTCATCTCTTTTGGAATTTCTTTTGATCATGTTCTGTCTAACCTTTGTCTAAAGCAAAGCAATAGCAGTCTTTAGTGAGATGTGAGCCTTAAGCAATGTGGTATTATGTAATGCAGACTGAAAAAGCAAGCAGATAACATAGCCAGTCCAAATTTACCATTTTTCAGGAGGTCAGTAGCCAGAAGTTCAATGAGAGTCTGAAATGCCAAGCTAAGATATCTTGTTCAAATGCTGAGGTCAACTGTCCAGAAATCAGGTTTCATAAGTCAAAACAAGGTACACGATTGAGGACAGTTGTTTGCCAACAGCAGAACTCTGCAGACAGCAGACATTTATTCTGCTTCAGAACTTGCTGAGTCAGAGGGGCAGGGCCTTCTGGCTAACCTTTTCTGCCTTAATTGTTTGGCTCTACACCTGTCTGGCTTCTCCTGCTAGTGCTGACTCATGGAAGGCCTAGAGAGACTAGAACTTACAGAAGGCCCACATTGTTGAGGATCTGAGTTGGGCCCAGTACACAGAAGCCCAGGTTGTTGAGAATCTGAGTCACCTGTTCAGGCAGTTTCCAAGCCCTGTTTCAGATTCACTCAGCTCAGCAGTTGAAGAGCAGGACACGACAGATCACAGCATAGTGTGCTGTTTGTTGAGACTTTTTAGGCTAGTCCACATTGCTGCAAATGTTCTATTTAAGTAGTTATTGGATTCAACAGAGCTTAGAATAATCAAGCTTGGGTGTGTCTAATCTGACTGAACTCAGTTATCAATTAAAATTGGTTGACTGAGTAACTAAGAGGCAATTACTCTTTCAGCTGGGCAATATAGTTGTTGAAAAAACTTTTTCCTTCAACAAGTGAACCAATCATTTGAAAACTGTCTCATATTTAATTTTGTATGAATTGCTGAAAACAATTGTGACAAATATGTAAAACTAGAGGGAATCGGGAAGGGGGCAAATACTTTTTCACATTTTGTTATTGTTCTTTTTGTGTTGGCCATTTGACGATCATTTGATCCCACCACCTTCAGTAGTGAGGCAGGTGGGAACCAGGGAGATGGCCTTTTTGGCAATGGCCCCCAGATTATGGAATAGTCTCCCCCTTGAGGTGTGTCATGCCTCTTCCTTATATATATTTAGGAAGGCAGTAAAGACACACCTCTTTGCCCTGACCTTTGGCTGAGGTAATTATATTCTCCCCGCTCCCCAGTTACAGTCACTATGAATGCAATATGGAGCATACTGTTTTAAATTTGCTGAATTTTAAAAGTGTTTTTAATCTGTATTTTGTTTTTAATTTGTTGGTTAATCTGTTGTTACCCACCCAGAGACCTTCAGGTATGGGGCGGGATAGAAATGTAAGCAAGCAAGCAAGCAAGCAAGCAAACACACACACACACACACACACACACACACACACATATATATATAAATTTGAGGGGGTGCCCCTGCTGCTTTTCCACCATCATTCAAGAATGTACTCCACCAGCAAATGCATAGGACAGTGATGGCGAACCTCTTGAGCTCAGTGTGTCAAAATTCGCAAGAAAACCTAGCTTAACTCAGGTGCTGTGTTACATCTAGAAATATCCATAATTTTGTGATATTTGTAGCTCTAGTTATATTTTTGATATATGTATTTTATTAGAAGCAAAAACAAATAATTCTTTAGATTAGTGACTTTTGTTGCTAAATCTTCAATTGAAAGTTGATATTTCAAACACTTCAAGAACAAGCAAGCAGTATACGCCCAGGTGCCAAGGTGACCATGTGTGTCACCCAAAAGGGCTTGGCGTGTCGCCTGTGACACACGTGTCATAGGTTGGCCATTGCCGGCATAGGATCTATTATTTTCATTCATTTCACAACATTGTCCTACTGTCCATCATTGTCATGGGGCAAAGTACCTGCCATCTCCTACTTTTTCTCCCACCTTACTGTGATTCTCTTGTAGAAGAATTAGGAATGGGCAAGCTAAAGAACTAAATTAAAAAATGCACTGATAGAAAAACTCAAAAAGAAGGCTTCAGTCACACCTCCCCCTCGCTCCCAAATTGTACTACCATTCCAGCTCCACAGTCATGGACAGAAGATATAGGGCTTGTGCTTTGCTAGTTTGGGGTACAAGAGGAAATATTCACACATTGCAATTTAAATCAACAAAAGCAAAAGTCACCTCAAAAGGAATATTTTTCTTTGAAGTGATATATCCTTTAACAAACCTGATATGGCAAACACCTTTTCCTCTCAACATCTTTCCTTTTGCCACATAACACCCCCTACCTAACCAAGGAAAGGTTGAGGTGAGTAAATTATTTCTTACTGCAATTCATTGGCAAAGGAACAGAGTATGTGCATCTTTGAATAGGAAGTCAAGTAAGTCTTGTTTTTTTAAGGAGGACATGGATTGTCTTGCCAACAGTAGAAGGAATTCTATTCAGCTGAAGTCTACCTCTACATGCAGCTTTGATAAGGCATCACTTAGGGCGAAAGCATTCATTTTTAAGGTGTCCTAGAACACTCTGTCCAAAAATATTAAAAGAATAACCCAAAGTCTTCCCTTCTTTTCCTGCACTTGGTTCCTGACAACCATTGCTAAGGTACAATTGGTTGGTTGATGTTTGCATCTGCTTTACGTTTAGAAGTACTTTTCAGCCCCTAACATGAGTTTTCTCTTTCCTCCCCCCAAAATAGGGATTCAGCAAAGTCCTCACTTCTCTGAAGCATGACACTCGCTTCACTTCTCCTGGTTCCTCCCCCAAGATCTGCTTTTTTTTTTTTTGCCTTTTAATAAGGATTGACTGGCCACTCACAAGCCCTTTTCCCACAAGCATTACTGTAGCAACATCTCCCTCCTCCTCCTCCTCCTCCTCCTGCTGCTGCTGCTCCTCCTGCTCCTGCTCCTCCTCCTCCTCCTTCTTCTTCTTCCCCCAAGCCTGAATATTCAGCCTTTTCCCCACTCCAGGCAACCCAAGGTATCAAGCAGCTTATTGAAAGCAGCTTTTAACACAAAACCTTGTGTTTTATTGAGTTTTTTAAAAAACCCTGCTCCTCAGCCCTGTAGGGGCTTGGCATTAGCAGTGTCCCCTTCCTGTTTCTTTCCATGGAATGCTTCCTCTGGTCCTTGGAACAGATCTAGTCCACATTGCATGTAATGGCAAATGATGTAAATACCCACTGGTGGCTTCAGTGTTGCCTCATTTCCCACGTGTTCATGGCACCTTAGAGTGGCATACAGCCATCACAAACAATTCTTTTGGTTTTAGACCATCTTAAAGTCGTGTGAAATATAATACGCTTTAAACAACCCTCTGGAATTATTTGAAGGTATCTTCTGTGCTTCACGCAATGTTCTAGCTGGACCAAAAGCACTTCTCTGTATGTGTCTAGATGACTTTGCAGTGTAATTAGAATATTTTTTTGTTGTTTGATGGGCTGATAGTGAAGATTAGTGTAGGTGTGGATAGTAGATGGATTCATCCCTTTCCTTTGCCATCAGGCTGTTGAGTAATTCTAAGTTTTGTAGAGAAAATTAAATACCAATTCTTTAAAAATGTGCAAAGTAGCATGATTATATATACATGTGCAAAAATCTGCTTAGTTTGATTTTTTCTTTTTTCTTTTTTGGAAGACCATTTCCAAAACATATAATTTGAGGGGGCAGGAAGCTCAGCTTCCCCCATTGTGAGATGGGCTCAGGGAGGAAGCAGAATGTGCAATATCTTTAATGCTTTCTTGATTGGCGTATAGCCTACCCCTTTAGGGAAGCAGGAATGATGTTTCTATTTTGTGCTCAAATGTGCTACCTCCTAATTCCATTGTGCTGGCTCCCTGTATGTGTCAATGTTCAGGAGATGAGTGAGTGAGGCATGTGGCTATTAATAGTACATCCAGAGAGGAGGGTTTCTTTCTTAAAAAGGCTGGGCTGCTTATAAAAAGGGGGAGCTGAAGGGTTAAAGAGATAATTGCATCAATTCCTCTCTGAAGGATTAGAAGTGACAAAAAGAAAGGGATCTCCATCTCTGTGAAAAAGGAAATGGCAAGTACAAATGGTACGCTTGCAAATTGATGCCAACACGTCCACTAATTTTGGTTCTCCTGGCTGGTACTCATCCTAAAACCTGCTCCATTCTGGACATTTTGAATATGTTGTTACTACTTTGCTTTTTCCCCCTGCGGAAGAAAATGTTCCCCCTTCCCAAGGCAGCTGTGACAAGGAGGAAAAGCTGGCACCCATGGTGTGCCCTGTAACAAGTTGCTCTGCAGTGATTGTTCATGGATAAGCATGCATGTTCTGTTTGCTAGGAGAGACAGGATTTGCCAGCAGCAGCAGGAGCACTTGGCTCTGTTTCCTTCTGTCCTTTGGCAAACCCTCACATTCCCTGCTCTAATCTGAGCTCTAGTAGTCATTCATATCTTTATGACACTGGTGAATGTCTTAATAGCATATCTGCACACAGAGGCCCAGTTCCCATTACAAGCTTAAAACGGTTTTCCTAAACTGAGATAATAGAACCGGATGCTAACACGAATTTGCCTGATCCCATTACTTTCAACTTAATCGTGTTCGATCCAGATTTTGAGGATCATACGTGACATACATGACTCAAGGGGGGACTCAAGTGGCTACTTTCTAAAAGCCGCTTTTCGGGGCTGCCCTGCCCTCTTCCTCCTGGCATGAACGCGCCACCCATAATGGACCACTTCATGGAGCCTGGCTGGGTGGCTGGGTGGCTGCCGCTTGCCTGGATGGATGAAAAACAGCACCAGGCAGCCAGCGATTCTTTCCCCTCCTCTTTCTATTGTCCAGGGCACACAACAGCAGTGGCAATTCAAGCCCCCTTCGCCCGCTCACCTCCACAGCCACAGCCTTAAACATTCACACATCTCCCAGAACCTGCAGCTGCTTTCCTTTCTTTCCCTTTCTAAAGGTCAGAACTCCAAAGAGCCAGAATTGTGCAAAATTGCAACATTGTTATCAGGTGTGAAGTGGGTGGATTGCTACAGTGTAACTGCTGCTGTAAAGAGTGGATTTTTACAGTGAAATCACTATCTTTGGAAGCAAGCTATTGGGGGAGGGAAACCCTAAACAAGCATTCTCATTCCACTAAAATGGTACCGTTCCCACAGTAAGAAATGTAAAATGTTTCAAATGAGTGTTAACATTTACAATGCTTTGAGGTGATTTAACATGCAGAAAGCGTGTTAAGCCAACCTGACATGGGGACTGTGAGGATCAAAATGGTTTTGAAACAGTTTTAAGCTTGTTATGGGAACATGGCCAGGGAAGGTACTCCTTATGAGTATACAGATGCATTGACAGGGTCTAGAGGAGTCAGGATGTAGCAAGAAATTGCAATGCAGTAGCAAAATCAGGCTGGATGGAGGCATCCCAGCAAATCTAACATTGACCCCATAGAATGGCCAACTCAATAGCATTTGAGAAGGGGAAATGTTATATCTGTATTTTATGGAGAGTTAGGCTGTTTAAACTATCATCCAAGGGCCAAATCCAGCAACCAGGCTGAATGAAACAGGCTTAGGTCATGGCCACACCTTCACTTTAAACCTCTGTCTTCACATCTGACTGCTCACACCTTTTCATTCCTCTCCATTTTATTTGTGGCATTCCTGCCCTCCACTTGGACTTTCCTGAATAGAAAGTCTACAAATAAAATGGAGAGAAATGAAAAAAGTGTGAGCAATCAGCTCTGAAGATGGACTGAAGAAGGTTTAAAGTGAAGGTGTGACCGTGGCCTTAGAGAGTTACTTGGGCCCTTTCTTCATGGAGCCTTATTCTTCATTATATCCTAGAATAGGGACCTGCCATCCACATAGTAGTGCAGACAATGTCATAGGCTGCATTAACATGTGGATAGCAGGTCTCTATTCTGAGATATTATCCAGAATAAGGCCCAGTGCAGAAAGAGTCTTGCTTAGTTATATTAAGCCAGGGCTTTCTTAACCATCCTCTGTGGCATGTATTTTTCAATGTATGGCCCTCCGGACATCCCTGAACTACAGGTCCCAGCATGCCACCCCCAACATTGAGTGTGGAATGCTGGAAGTAGAATGTGAGGAGTTGTACACTTCAGCAACAAGTGGAGTTCTGCAAGTTGAGCATCCTGGATCTATGGCCAGAGATGCAGACTGTGAGAAGCAGAGATCTTTCGCTTTTCCACCTCGCTACCATGAAAGCTGAATAGGGTAATTGTATGTATGTCCTGCTTTAGGGTCTGAGGGAAAGCCCAGTCTTAAGGAGACAATGAGAAGAAAGATGCAGTGCATGGGCACACACATACAGCTTCCCACTGCTGCCAGGAGTCAGGTTATTTGCACCTGTCCTGCAAGGCAGGAAAAGTAAGAGAAAAGGAGAGACATGTGTGCTGTTATACTAGAGTCTCAACCTTGGTGTCAGAGGTGAGAATTCAGCACAATGTAAAGGAGCAGCCACTGTTTCTACCCAGAATAGTGGCAGGTGGTCTTCTTGCATGCATCCTCAATCTCTTCCTGGGGTTGAGACCGCCTTCCTTTTCTATGCAGACATAGGAGTCATGGTCTAGAAAGTGGGCAGCCTCCTCTCCCTATCACCTTTCTGCATGTTACAATCCATGCATGTTTTAATGCAAGGTTGGCTAAAATGAGCACATCTTATGCCTCATGAGGTCCATTCACATAATGGTTTGAACTGTAGCCTTAATGTTGTCTCACCTTACCTAAGCTATACCTGTTTTGACCCTTGATAACACTTCCTTCTAATTGCCTTGTCCTCCATTCTACCAACAGAAATGGACATCAACCAGTTTTGCAGATACTTCCGTGCTTTGTTCAGACCTGTCCCTTCCTGCCTTTTCTCTATCTCTGATGAGCCCTAAGCTGACCCCACAGATGAGTGAGTCATTAGCTGGCACTGGCAGAAAGAAGTACAGCTGTGGCACAGCTGGGCAGAGGAAGTGACTTGCAGCAG
The DNA here is from genome assembly GCA_014337955.1 of Aspidoscelis marmoratus. Classification (NCBI taxonomy): domain Eukaryota; kingdom Metazoa; phylum Chordata; class Lepidosauria; order Squamata; family Teiidae; genus Aspidoscelis; species Aspidoscelis marmoratus. The sequence continues at coordinate 11,399,180 of MTQE01002208.1, read as the reverse complement.
CTGCAGCTGGAGTGAGATAGAAGGGCATGCGGCACCTCTGAGGAGTGCGTGCAAGCAGTTAGAGAGACATTTCAGCAGCATCTCAAAACTTCAAGCAGGAGATTGCAGAAATAATTTAATATGATTATTCTTAAGAGGCAACTTGGCCCTTCAATGCACTGCTGTCGCTCAAAAGAAAAATCTGTAATACTTGCAAAGAAGGGAAAACTGACTTGGAACAGTCTCACCCCTGAGGTGCATCCGTCATCTTATATACATTTAGGAGAGTGGCACCTCATCACCTGGCCTTGGGCTGAGGAAACCACTTCCCTTTCCTACTTTCAGGCACTGTTATTGTTTAGAGTGGGTTCTTTTAATCTGTGTTGTTGTTTTTTACACTTGTAACCTGGCCTGAAATCTTCAGAAATAGGGCAGGATAAAAATACCAATAAATAAATGAACAGCAACAGCAAGTTTCCCTATAAGTTAGCAACAACAAAGTGCAATCCTGGAGTCTTTCTGCACTTACCTGGAAAAGTGGGGCTGGGATGGATCACTCTGTATCAGAACGATACTGCTCACACAGCAACAGCATGTTTCAGCCCAGTCCCTGCATCATCCCAAAGCTCTCATGAGCTTCATAGCTATCTTGCACACACTCCAAAGGCCAGGAACTAAAATTTCTGGCCTCAGATACCCTTTTTGGTGGTTCAGTAAGACACACTGCTGAATGGGTCTCTCGTCCCTTTAACCAGAACACAGCTTTCCTTACAGGATCTTAAGGCAATGGTTTTAAGAATGGTAAATTGACCCAGTGAACAATAAATTAAAGAGGAGGCAAAAGGGGAACACTCTTGAACTTAGTATTCTTCAAAAACAATACTTAAACTTTATTAGAAACAGAAGAAAAGTTTTTAAAATAGCAAAATGTCAAATATGACAGAAGTCATCGGTCTATTAAAGTTAAAAAGCAGTAGGGATATGAACAAGCAACAGGATACTACAGGGAGGGTCCCAAAGAGGTTCCATGCCAAGGTACTAAAAAGACTATAGCAGCAGCTTTTATGGTGTCGGTTATTTAAGGACAGGATAAAAATCAGAGAACTTTCCCGATATACACTGCTTGTGGACTGCCTGAAGGCTTTTAGCCACTCTCTGTTTAACTTGGGTTAGTTTCTTGAACTACTCCAAAAGTTAAGTTTAAATTGAACTAAATATACCCACACGCTGAATTTGGGTAACAAATTGTAAAGTAGCATTTTAACCTAGGTATAAACTGCCTTCTTAAAAAACCGAGTATTTGGTCCTTCATTCATTGCTTTTTTTCAACAATCTTTCAACCTTGAAAGAAAGAGTTTGGACAGCCTAGTGTAAAAACTGATCTTCTACAGCCATTTCCAGAAATTGGAAAATTGTTTCTTGGCACATTGAGAAAAAGATGAATCATTAGCCCAAGCTTATGAGAGAGAACACGCTTTCATGGAGGCATAATGTCCGTTATCCAGAATGCTTAAAAGTGTGTTTTCTAAGTTTAAGGCAAAGATTTTTGAATGAGTCTTAGGTTACTATATAGTACACGATTAGTGTATTGGCTGTAGCTCAGTGGTGGAGGAAACTGCCTGGAAAGCAGAAAGTTGCTAGTTTGATCCCTGGCCTCTCCCTGGAAGTAGGCAATGACAAACCACCCCTGTAGCTCTGCCACAGAAACTGCATAGTGGTACCCATGGAGGTGCCCACGCAGTCAACCAGGAATCAGCCATGACTCAGTGGTACTTACAACAACCCTCTTCAGCAAGTTTGTTTCACAAAATGTCACAGGTTCCCACCCTTTTTTATGCTCAGTGGGGGAGATGTCAAGGGGTGTTTTTCCACTGTCACTAGAAGTACCTATTAAGTACCCATGGGTACTTAATGGGTACTTCTAGTGACAGTGGAAAAACACCCAAGGACATTGCATGAACTTCCTTTTTCACGTTGCTGAATTGGCAATGCAAATAAAGAAGCAGCTTAAGTACATTCGGTCCTGAACCCCAGGCATGCACGAGAGAAGCCATATGGAAATGGTGTGGATTTTATGCAAATGGCATGCAACAAGGTATGATTTCTCACACTGTTCATGCAAACTTATTGGGGTGGGGGATGTATGATGGGGTGTAGATCCCATGCAACATTCTCCCCTTTAAAATGACTGCAGGAAAGGGGTCTTTCTGTGACCAAGTGTGCCTCCCTGACACAGTGCACTGGCTGAATTTTCCGCTTATGGGGTTATTCTGTATGATCTGAGTTCTGCAGTGAAACAGGTTGTAGAGCTTAGTTCTAGCACATTTAGTCCCGGTATTCATGAATGCAAAATACAGTGATATGCTTGCATTTGATCCACAGCCCAGTTAAGCTGAAGCACAAGCTTTTTGAAGTCACTGGCACAAAGGGGACTAAAATTGCATATGTGGATTTCCCAGGGTTGCAAATTGGGCTGTGCGTCTCCACATCCCTCATATTGCCTGCTGGTATTAATGGCTCCCCTGGAACAAAGAGCTCCTTTGAAAAGGCCCAGCAGCCCCCATGTTCAGCTGTGGAGCAGAGTGCTGGTGCCAGTACAGCTTGCAGGATTCAGGATATGCTTCTTCCAGGCAGCCCCTCCCAGCTGGCAGTGGCATTACAGAAACAAACAGAGCAGCTGGATCTGTGCAAGCCGCTGGGATATTGTTCACAGGATTTTCTGGGGCTGCACAGATGTTGGGACGCTCAGGCTTCTAAGTCAGGAAAAGCACACTGGCTAGCCCCAGGAAAGGTGGACTCTAGCAAAGGTTTGCTGCAGAAAAGCCTATATTCCACCAGGCTTTTAATGAAGATTTTGAACTGCAGTCTCATATTAACACGAACAGTAATTCTGCAGTGAAGTGGTGAGGGTCAAAAATGTAAGATGGTCGTAATGCGCTCAAGATGGACATCGGCTGTACCTATCCTTTACTCAGCAAGGTTTATGTTAGATCTCCAATTCCTGTATTTCAGGTGAGGGGGGAAACAAAGTAATCCCATAAAAAGACACTCCCCCTCAGTGCCTGCACAGGGAGGGGATGTTGTTCCTTCAGCCAAAAGCCACAGTAAAGAGATACATCTTCACCAGTTGTCTGAACACATACAATGAGGGTTCCTGACCTACCTCAGGTGGGAGTTTAGTCTCTGAGAATGCCCTCCCACAGACACATTCTACCACCTTAGCTACCAAAAGTGATGACAATGCTAAGGAGCCTTCACCTTCTATATTGGAGGAGGTGTTCCATTAGATATTTTGGGCCCAAGCTGTGTACAGGCTCATAAATTAAGATTAATATCTTGAACTGGGCTCAATAACAAATAGGCAGCTAATGCAGTTCTCGTCAGCTGTACCAGTTAGCAGTCTGAGATATGAAACTAGGGTCTCATCCAGAACTGGGGGAAGAGAATATAGTGCCATGGTGGAGTGGCCTCATGTATCTGAGGCAATCCCATCATAGCCCCACTTCCCCTCCCCACCCCCAAAAAAGTGCTATATACTATTGCTGGGAAACCAAGCACTGGCCATAGGTTTTCCAGCAATAGTACTTGTGCTAACCATCTAGATGGAGTGGTGATCATTGCTCCATTCACCATGTATGCATGGAGACTGAAACAGGTTTCCATGCATGCCTAGTGGTGACAACACATGCATCCAGGCATTCCAGATGCCCAGATGCCTGTGTTACATTAAATGTGCAAAGACAGTGCCAGCCATGGAGCAATATCCCCCACATTATTGCTTCCTAACACAATAGCCTGCTGCCGTCTGGAGGCAGCCTAAGTCTCCTTCTTTACTTCCACCTTTATTTTATTATCATTCCCTGGAATATATGTACCATTTCCATTTGCCTACTCCAGTTCCACCAGCCCAGATGTAATGCTGCTCATAAAGCGATGGTTACATTTCAACTACAGCTACCTGCCGTACTTCATTATTCAGGCCAGCAAAGTATAATGAGAAAGGCTAGATAAGTGAGTGTAGAGAAGGTCTGAAATTGAGCAATACATATTGCAGATAGGCGAGCAAATGATGTGAGTCTGGGGTGAACAAAGTATGGCCTTCCAGATGTTGCCAAATTAGAATTCCCATGAACTCTGGCCAGCCAGGTCAAAGGCTATGGCATAATCACAACTATTAAGGGTAGCTGGAGGCTTGGCACTCTAAGGCCCTGATCAATGAGGCATTTGCTAAATTTCATTGAATCTTTGAATACGCTACCAAGATCCAAGAGGTGAAAATCAGCCCCAGTCCCATAGAATCATTAGAAAGATGCGACTCCTTAGGCTGTAAGGAAAGTGTTTGCCAACAGTTATTAGACGACTCTGTCCTTGAATTCAGTCACTATAAACTACCCTTTCAGGTCAGGCTTTTTCTCTTTTGTTACTTAAAAGGTAGGAGCTTCTGTGCACTTGTAACTTGCCATATGACTGTTCTGTCTCATCTATCTAATAAGTCTGTCTCTGCCCTTCTCAGAAGTGGGGCACCATTGACTGTCTTTGTATACACATCCCTCTGACTTCCATGAACTGGAATGGAAGTAAATTTTACTGTTTCCATTAATGTTGATTTCTCTGCTTAGTTTAATTATTCCTGCTGTTTCCCCTAGATTTTCAGAGCTTTGGTTGCTATAACAACAAAATGTAGGGATTTTTTTTTTAAAGAAAAATCTAAGACATATTTTTCTTAGCTGCTATGACTCAAAAAGCAGTCGGATTTGACAAAGGTAGGAGCGATGGAAATGTCCAAAATAAATCAGTCCAGGCAAGGAGCTCTTTGCTGAATGGCTATTTGTTTGTTTGCACTTACATATTTATTCATTCATGTACTCCTCCCAAGCGAGATTTAAAATAGGAAGCAGGTTTTTGAGTGTGTGCTTTATAGCTCCATCTGTAATCTACAGGATGGATTGTTAAAAAGGATCTATTTAGTAGCAGACCAAGTGCTTGTGAAAATCTTGCCTCTAGTAAAGATTTTAAGAGTCACTGTACTCTAGTTACTCTGGTTCCTAGTGAAAAACCTGTTGCTTTTAGCACAAACATGTTGATTTCTTTCACTGTAGATCTGAAAATTAAAAACATGGGAGCCATCTCAGGATCAATATCTGAGACCCGGAAGGTATTGTAGGAAACCTATGCACAGGAGTCTGTGACCTTAGAGATGTGAGACTCCATACCCCTTCAGCCTCACCCAAGATGTTCAGTAGTCATAGTAGATGAGACTTGTGAGTCTAACATCTGGGAGATTCTGCAAGCAGCTAAGTTCAGAAATAGGATGGCTCCTTATTCACTACCAAAAAATAAGGAAATCTCTCACTAAAAAACCCAAGATGCAGATTTAAGGCTAGGTCACATGTTCCCAGAATAGGCAGAGGAGAAAAGCTTGTGCATAAACAGTCAAAGGTCTCTCTTTATGTCACCAAAGTGCAATATGAAAAGTGCCTTCAGCTGTGGGCTAGAACCCATGATTCTCCTGGGACTATACTGAGAATGCCAAATGTAATGATCCCATTCCGAGATAGTCCGAAGTTAGCCCTATTACAGGAAATCTGGCAATGATATCAAGTTTCCAATAATATCAGTGCTTACTTTCTTCATGTGTATCAGGCCTTTCTCTTGCAAATACAGGAAGCCATCCAAGCATGCAAAAATTAACAGAAGGATGTGGGATACCACTTGGCTGGATTCTGGTGTTTCCAAGACCCCAGAAGTGCCACAATTGTCTCCCATATTGGGGGGGGGGGGCAGACACAGCAGGAGGCAATTGCAGGATCTTCTTTTGGTCTCATATTGCCTCTTGTTCTCTCGAGGCAGCATTCCTTGGGGTCATGAGAAATTCTAGTTTGCCGTGCTATAATCCACTATAATTCTTTGCAATACAGGCTGCCTCCAGATGGTAGTCAGATATACTACTAGAAAGCAATGATGTGGAGTTTTGCTCCTCTGCTTCTATTGCTTTCTATCCTGACCGCACTGGCCCCAGCACTGTCTTTCTGGGTCTTTGGCCACATGCAACCCAGATAATTTGGCTGCCAATGAATTCCTGGATGTACATGTGACCACCTCCATGCATGTGTGGTGGGCTGGTTCAGCCACCAGGCACGTCTGCTGGACAGAGCTCTGATTGCTGGTCTGTCCAGAAAGCCAAGTCTCTTGCTAAAAAAAAAGTGCTATTGCTGGAACACTCACCACAAGTGCTGGGTTTTCCAGCAATGTTTTTTAGCGTTTTTTAAAGAACAAAAAGTGGGACTGTGTTGTGATCCCTCCATCACACTATTTTCGTCCCATCTGGGTGCACCCTTGTCTCTGAAATATGTTTTCCTTTAGTATCTGTTATCAATGATGTGCAATATCTTCTTCATGGTTGCTCTGTCTCGAGGAGTGAATAGAATACCAGATAATCCATGGCGGTTCCAAATTTAGCCTAGAGAGTCAAACTGTTTAAAATGGTCTGTGTTTACATTATTTTGATAAATGGCTTGTTGTCTTGCTTGGTAGCTGGAATGGAGAGGGCACTGGTCATAATGTTTTGACTACTAGATTGTTCATATGTAGGTAAATAAAAGAAATCCAAAAGTCACCTCAGAGACAGTAGCATGTGGCACTCATGTTCTAATCCCATCTCTAATTCACCACTTCCATCAGGCTAGATTGTTCATGGGGGGCAGAACTCACTGGCCTGTGAACAACCCCTATGGCCAACACCTCCAAGCCACCTCAGAAGAGCTTTTTTTAAAAAAAAAAAAGCCCACATGTAAATGTAGTCCATAACTTTCTAAAATTCATTAATTAAACTGAGATGGAAGGAACTTGTTATCCCCATTGTCCAGACAGAGACCCGCTGGCTTTTGTAAGATCAGTTGGATTTTTCATCTTAATCTGTAGAAAAGGTTCTAATCTGAGGTCAGTTGCAAGGCATGCAAATTTCTTAAGGGGCAAAGATCTTTCTGTGTGCTTTCACATGACCCATTTTCATGCATCTTCACCACAAAGAAATGAAGCACAGAAATAGTGGATGTGGTACAAACTGCTGGCTGTAATCTGCAACATAAGAGGTTCTTTTCCTTGTCTGATACTTTTAAGTATCCTTTACATCTCTCAGCCAGTTTCCCATGTGGAGAACCAGAATAAATGTGGCAACTCTCATGGGCTTTTGCACTACTAAGAAAATAACTATTTGCAAAGTGACAGAAGTTACACACACAGCAGTTGGTTTACACACTTTCCTTACTTCAAATCCAAATTATAGCACTTCTGTCTCCTCTGGGTAAGATCACCAGGCTGTAATGGTTCTTTATTTGGGCCAATATTTGGGATGAAAGCAAAACACAGAAATGCTCATAAAAATGTAACATTAGCCACATGAACAGATATATAAAACAGCATTTCTGACTAACCATGGCTCTAACTGACAACATTACTTGAAGATCTATATTTCAGTCTCACTGAAAGAAATGGTTTGGTTATCATATGAAAAAGAAGACAGGACATATTTTAAACACTGTGCAAAAGAGGAAATTCAAGCAGGGATTTATTGGATCACAAGCAGGGCTTGCTTAAATTCTCTCTTCTATATAGCTTCCAAATTTTTATGAACTCTGTTTACTTTTTTATATAGTAACCCTAAATAATGGTTTCTAACCCAGATGGTGCCTCAAATCTGTAGGGACTCCTCCTTAATCAAAGAAATAATTCCTTTAATAGTAAAATAAAACATGTGGAATCCCAGGTAGAGTTCCCATATCTGAGAATTGAGTAGAAGACAAAAGTTCAGCGGCAGTTCTTCTATACAGCTATCCTGGTTCCTTGGGCAAAGTACAGAACTTGCTGAAGAAAAGAAGTATATTTGGGAATGGTATTCACATAATTAGTGCCACAAGGACTGTGTCACTAATGGAATGCTCTATTTGTAGTGGTTGCACTTTTCTCCAGTGGTGGCCAACTTTGATCTCAATCACAATTTGGACTGTCGCCCCAGTCTGTATGGTAGTAGGACAGAGTGAATTGCCAAATATCTGAAGGAACATCTACTCCCATATCAACCTGCCGGTGCCTTAAGTTCTGGAGGGGAGGCCTCCTGGTTGCACCCAGGAGAGGAATTTCTCAGTGATGGCCCCTAGGCTATGAAATAGTCTCCCCATTGAGGTGTGTCTATTACCTTCATTGTACACATTGAGAAAGGGAGTGAAGACGCGTCTCTTTGCCCTGGCCTTTGGTTAAATGGGGATACACTTTTCTCTTCTCACTGGCAGATGCTGTTATTTTTTAAATGATATTTTATTTTAGATGTTGTTACCCACTCAGAGACCTACAGGTAAAGGGCAGGCTAAAAATGTAAATAAATAAACTGCAGCTCTCCACAACCCCAGCATTCATCCATTGCTAGGGTCACCAGTGCTCCTCCGATCTGCAAAGGAAAGAGCCATGTGGAGTGGGTGGTGCCATGTTTCTGGTCCACTCTGCCCATTTTGCCCAGACTCAGAAAGGATGAAGCGTGTGCAGTTCAAGCCTCTCCTTCCTCCAATGAAGCTGAGTTATGATCACTCTGTAAACTGACCATCTCTGAGGAAAAGTTCAGAGTGCAATCTTAAAAAAGGTACAGAATAATTTTGTGGAGATGATTTGGGATCAAAGAAAAAATATTTTGAAAGGTGCAATTATTTTCACTTATGTCAGAAGGGACATAATGGGGTATTGGTGGCTGCAGAAAATCAGTAAATAAATATTCTGTTTTCCATTTGGTGCACAACTGTTGCTAAAATATCCTGTGCTCTTCTGTTCATATCATGCATCCAAGCAGATGGTTGCCCAGTAGCATGTGTGACTACTAATTTATCAGGTGGAAAGACATACTGATTTAAAATGGAGCAGTTGGTATTGTATGACTCCGTGTGCAAGAATGCCTCTAAAAACAGCACGAATGCTGCAGTGGAAGCAAATATGTGCTTATCTATGATACTTTCCTGCCAGTGGAGTGTGGTAGCTTGCAGCCCAGGTAGAGACTTGTGATTATGTGCCTATGATGTAAGTACAGTTGGCTAAATTTGCTCCCTCAGCACTTTGGCGAGGAAGCAGCCAGTGTGGTGTGCTGCTTTCAGAATATGAATCATTTTCATATTCAGTGGTGCCCTCAGTTAAAATATTTAGGTGCAATTAGCATTAATTGGTCTCTTTGCTGGCAGCATCACAATGCTGGATGGTACAGCACATCGACAAGCTTTGAAGGGGATGTTGCACATGTGTGTTCTTAAAAAAAAAAGTTGCACAAATGTTTGCTAGGTACTTGGTTTGGAAGAAGACAAAGTAACAGAAAAAGCTGCTTGGTATGTTTGAGCAAAAAAATGGAATCAGACATCTGGCTAGAGACCAAAGAAGACTTACAGTCACCTTACAAGTGTTGCTTCATAAGCAGTCATCCCTGCTTTTGGACAAAGGAAACACTGCTGCTCAAACCCTCAATTTGATCCTTTTATTATGGAGATTTCCATGCTCTTTTAAAATGCATTCCTGGGAGCACCTCAGAATAAACTGAAGCACAGAGAATGCAATCAAAAATTTACCAAAAATAAACTAAAAGCAGCAAATCTTTAAAAAAATATCAAATGAAACAGCAGCAGGAATAAAAGAGATTAAATGAAAAGTCTGGCCATAAAAATAACATCAAAATGGTCACCAAGGAATAACTCTGGGGAGAGCTCCTCTGCGAATAAGAGACACTATCACTGAAAAGCCGGTAACTTATCTACTTACCTATACTTCTGATGGCAAAAACTGACAGAGAAGGACCTCTGATGAAGGTCACAGAGTAGAGATAGGGATATCAAAGGAGCCAAGACAGATGGAGAGAGCACAGGTACTGGCCTTTTTTGCCTCATTTGTTGCATTTCTGTTTTACTTCTTAAAAGCTGTGCACATCCCATAGGGGTAGATGAGGTGAAGAAGCACTGCCTGCCCCAAGGTCGCTCTCCAGATTCCCATAGCTGAGTGAAGAATCAAACATAGGGAGTCTGCAATCACCTTGGGTCCCAGCCCCTATGCTGTAGGGTCATCCCATAGTTTTTTTCTTCCACTCAGTTAGCATGTTGTGACTTTCCATGGGTATCACCTTTTTTTTCCTTTTTTTTTACAGCTTGCTTTCTCTTATCTAAGGCTGGTAAAACAGAACTTCTCTTGTTTAATGCAGTCCTAGACACTTTCAGTAATGTGGACTTGGCATCCAATGACCAACAATGAGGGACAGGGCCACTGAGTCTTACCACCACAGTGCTGTTGCCTAGATCACATCTCCACCATTAACTTTCATGGACAACCCCCTAGCCTCCAGTTTTCCATAAGTGACCATTTATTACATGGTTTTGCACTATGTGGTGGCTTGTGTGGAAACCAAACCATAGTGTAAAGGATGGCTGTATTTATATAACTACCATATTACCTGTTCGTATCCAGAACTATAACATCATATCATCCTGTTTCTCCTCTGCCCTTTTTTTTCTCTGGTTGTTCCTGGAATACTATGACACCATCCCAGTGGTGCCCAGTGGGGGTGGGGCAGGCAAATGGCCATGCTTTAGATATGGCCACCTTCCCTCCAGCAGGTCTTAGGGTGACTTAGCCATCAGAGTATAGTAAACAGCTCTGACAGTACTGCAGCATTAGGATAATCATTAATCACGTCATCCTCATATTTGATCAAAGACCCAGAATTTCATTGACCAGAGACTGGAAACAGACCTGGAAACTGGGCTGCATTATGGGGGCAAAGGAAACAGCAAATAGTTGCTGCTGTGTTGATTTGGCCTTTGGGACGCCCTCTGCACTCTCTTCATGGAGACATTCAGCAAGGTGAGGAAGAGTGAAACAAGGCATCAGACACTCACCTAAGGTACCTGTCTCCATGCTGCCTCCTTCACCCAACAGCTCCATCCAGTCCCAAATGGGGCTAAAGAGACCTTTGGGTATGGGGCAGGATAGAAATGTAAATAATAAATAAAGGTAGATGCAGCCAATAGTCCCCTGAGTGTTCCTTGCCTTATATTTAAGGTTTCTCTTAAGGAACTTAGTGAAGACATGGCAGACTGATGCTTTTTGTCTGCACTTAGACTTATTCTGGAATATATCTCAGGATAGCAGTCTGCTAGCCACAAGTTAAGGCATGCAGATAGCAGGTCCCTATTCTGGGATATATTCCAGAATAAGGCCAAGTGCAGAAAGGGCCCAGAACTCCTGTTATCTTTAACTGCTATACAGAAGAGGCAGTTTCAGCAGATGCAGATTTACACAGAAGCATCATCTACTGAGATTTTGCAGAGGTTTTGTCTTATATTCACTTGACTACCCTAAACTGTTGTTTCACTGCCTGTTGATGAGTGAAGAGGTACCGAATGCGTAATTGCCTGAAGCTTTTTATTGCAACCACTGGCCAAGGAAGAGGCATCAGATGATTATAGAGAACGCGGAAGTGGTAGCTTGATTAAAATGAACTGCTGTACAAAATTGTGCTTCTCTTGTGTAGCTTGTTCAGCAAAACTTTCTTCTGCTGTCAGTCTCATCTCGTCTGCAGTTTTATTGTTGTTCACTACCATTAAAGTGGGACTGACTCTAAGGCTTCAATAAGGATGAGCTATCCATTTTTGAGAGCGAAATCAGAATTGTTTTGATACAGCCTACTTCTGGGGAGATTCAAGGAACTGAACCTGCAGCCTTCTGCCTCTGAGCTATGGCCATTCCCTGTCTTTTTAAAACACCTCTGCTATCTATCTTTTTGCACTAGGGAAAACGGGGAAGCCCGGGTACACTCCCCCATGGAGCATACGCATTGTGCATACGCATTCCATCCTGCAAGCTGCTCTGTGCATGTCAGACTGTCTCTCAGGCAGAATGTGGTAGAGCACTATAAAGTACTATAAAGTGCTCTACTGCTCTACTAGCTGCTGGCTAGTTCAAGCCAGCACACGCCCCTTTTTACTTCTTCCGGGCAAAGGATGCATGGGGTGAGGCACTGCAGACGCAGTTGCACACTGCGTTGCCCAGTTCCCATGACAACAGGCAGCATGCATACCTGTTGCTGTAGTGAGGCAATGCTGCTCATATAACACTACTTGCATTTACTCAGCATGCAGCAAAATGCCCAGTAACTTTGAGATGGATTGGGCATCCTATTGTGCAAATGTCTGATCTATCCCAGAAGCTTGCTGACCTTTGCCCCTAACAAAAGGGCAAAAAGACCCATAATTTGAGTCACTCTTCATTTTTTCCTTCACACTGTGTCACTTAATTTTATGCCTTTGACCCATGTTTTATATAGTGATTATGTTATGTTGGCCAGTTCTTACAAATTTGGTGTAGAAGACCTGCAAGTTGCAACCAGAATCCAAGTTGCAACCACAATCAAGCAGGTACTAGCTCAGTCTGCATTGCAACACTCTTTCAGGATATGGAGTGCAGTGATGTTGGCATATGTTGTGATATTTGCTAGTGCCACCACAAATCATAGGGAGGGTTATTATATGAAAAAGAGTAGAGGGCTCCTATAACTTCAAAAACTCTACAGAGCTGGTTTGGTCTAGTGGTGAGGGAGCCAGACTCTTTTCTGGGAATACTGGGTTTGATTCTGCACTCCTCCGTGAAGCCAACTGGGTAACCTTGGGTGTTCTGTTGTGGGGAGAAGTATAGGAAGTTTTGTCAACCTCTTTGAGTCCTCTTAAATGGGTGAGAAAAGTGGGCTAGAAAAGCTAACTCTTCCTCTTCTTCCTTAAATTCCCTCTATCATACAACTATTAATCCTATACTACAGTCTCCATTTTTTATGATTACTCCAAAAAGATGCTTTCATGGACACGAAGGTACCTCTTTAGCCAGTGCTGCTGATGGTGGAGAAAGCCTTAGCCTTGTGGCTGTACTGGCTTACCAGTCCCTGCTAATATAAACCCTTTATGCATTCTTTATCGATCTGGATTAAGGAGCCTCTTAATCCAGATCACAGGCCTTCTATCTGCACATTGATGCAGCCCTGTACCCCGTGAGTTCTGCTCCATCTGCTCAAAATGGAGCTAGTTCCAAGTTAAGGGGTCCTTAATCCAGATCTCTTGACAGGTCCACAAGAGGACCAAAGGCCTTGTTCCAGATTACAAGAGTTATGCAGATGATGCACCACTGAGATCTAGAACGACAAGAGAGCTGTTTTTCAGCAGCATGCCATAGCACATTGATGAAAAATAGCCCCAAGCCCTGAGACTGGGGACTTGAGCTTCACAGCCACCCCCTTGGCCAGAAACAAATGCGAGCTTCACAGCCACAGGGAGATGTAGGTCGAATCAGCACCATCAATGCAGATTGCACTGATCTGACCCACACCTCCACACAATCCAGATCAGTTAATCCGGTTATTCTGGATTCGCAACCAAAGCTAATTAAGTGCAGAAAAGGCCAAAGCCAATCCACTGAGTGGCCACAGGCTGATCACCATCTCTCTTCTCAACCTATCCCGTAGGACTGGAAGGCAAGGAGAATGATCTCATTTTAGAAAGAAATGTTGATCATAAGCACAAAACAAGCAATAGCTGGGGATTATGAGAAGCGCAGGACCGATTAGGCCTGGAAGACCATAGGTCCATTCATTTATAATTCAGACTCTCTCTTCCTTACCTTTTTCAAGACCACAACAGCTTTCACACCATCACATTTCACCAGCCAGCTGCCCCTTCTGTGGTTTGGACTAAACTCTTCTCAGACTTACCCAGTTCTAAAGCACTCAGATGCAAGGACAAGACTTCTGTGGGGCTCCTCAAGTCAGCTTTAGAAGATCAAGCTCTGGACCAACACTGGGTGGGACCAAGGATGGCAGCCGCTTAAATTAAGTCCCCTTTCCTACTTACATTCCTGTGGAGATGCCTTAGTTGTTGTCGCCATCTTTGGGGAGCTCTATAGAGGGACATTTGTGAACAACCTTCCCCACACACCCATAGGTGGAGCATTGCCTCTGCTCCTGCTTTTTGTTTCCACCCTGATTTGGTGATCATTAAGGGGTCCAAGGCTACCCACCTTCTTCCTCCACCACCATCCCACGTTGCATGCCTCCTGGTCAAGGTGTAGGTCCATCTCCCACGATCCTATGCACAGCTCATGTTTCTGGTCTTCCTCTCCCAAGAGGCATCATCTTTGTTCCCTTGATATAAATGGGCAGATTCAGAAAAAAAGAGGCCAAAAGTGCCCCCAGAGGCAAATCCTTTCCTACCTCCACTCGGGACAAGGAGTTGGAGTTTGCACCTCACTTGTTTTGGAGGAAACGTGGATGCTGTGGAGGTAGGAGGGAGGTACCTCTACTAGGTGCAATGTGAGGTAGGCAGAAAAGACAGGGAGGAGGAGGAGGAGGAGGAGGAGAAAGAAGAGTTGGCTTCTCTACCACACTTCTGTGCCCTACTTATGGGGACTCAAAGCGGTTTCTATTCTCCCCACAACAGAAGACCCTGTGAGATGGGTGGGGCTGTGAGAGCTCAGAGGAGATCTGTCACTAGCTCAAGGCCACCCAGCTGGCTTCTTGGGGGAGGGCGGAATCAAACCCAGAACTCCTTCTCCTTGGCCTGAGTCTTGACAAGTTTGAGGACGTGTGAGCGCAGCCCCAGAAGCCTTTCCAAGGAGCCATGCTTAGCCTACATAGGAGTAGGGCTACTAAGGGTGTTTTTCCACTTAGCACTAGAGTAACCTTTAAGGACCCATTAAGGCCCCTTAATGGGTACTCTAGCGCTAAGGTTTTTTTAACTAGCACTAGAGTACCCATTAAGGACCCTTATGGGTCCTGTAGTGCTAAGTGGGAACACACCCATAGGGCAAAAGTGAGCAGAGTCGCCCTAACTTCAAAAGCTGTGTGGACAAAGGGTGCCATTCCTGTTTTCCAGAGCCCAGAGAAAAGCCTATTCCCACCTCAGTCTAGGGGTGTTTTTCCACTGTCACTAGAAGTACCCATTAAGTACCCATACCCATTAATGGGTACTTAATGGGTACTTCTAGTGACAGTGGAAAAACACCCTAGAACAGCCTCGGGGCTCAACGGGCCAGTCGAGGTGGAGCTGGGAGCCAAACTCAGCTTTCTCCCAGCGACTCTCCCCCTGCCAAGAAGTCGAGACTGGCTCGAGCCATCAGGGTGCTCCGTCGGCCGGGAGGAGCTGGAGGCGTCGAGGCCCGACCGGCAGGCTCGTGAAGCTAAACCTGCAGCCACCTGTGACTCCCCAGGCAGCCTCCGCCTAACGCGCTTCTCCGCCGCTAGGTACCTCGCCGATCCCACAGCAGGTGGGGAGCTGAGCCCGTGAGCGGCCGCGGCAGCCGAGCCTCCAGATACCGTGCGCCTCCCCAGCTGTTCGGCGCTCAGGCTCCCGGTGACCTTGTCCGCGGGGCGAGCGAGCGAGCGAGCCTCCGGGAGGCCGATCCGATCCTGGACTCACTTAACGCCGACAGTTGTGGCCGCTGCCAGTTGCGTGGCTCGGTGCCGCGGTTTTGTTTTCGTTGTGCCCCCAGCGCCGGAAGGGTGTGCGCTCCGGCTGCGAAACAAGCCCCGTCTTGAGACCGGCCCGCCTAGAGCGAGCGAGCGGGAGAGGAGAGGAGAGAGCGCTAGTTGCGCTTCTCTCTGAATCTTGCGCGCGGCGTCGAGCGATTCCACGCGATCCAGTCCGGGATTTGCACGTGTCCCTGCAGAAATCCTCCACTTCTTGGTTTGTGGATTTTCGATGCGATAAACTCTCAGCGTTTGCTTCCCACCCCTTCTCCTCCTTCTCCCCCCCCCCGGCACACACACACACACACACACACACGCAGCCACCACCACCTTGCCTGGCTTCCGTAACTCCATAGGATACGGCGGAGGATCGCAGCGCAAAGAGCGCCCCTGTCTATTCTTTTTCTCCGCAACCAGCATCCAGGAAGGGGCTTGCGGCGGGGTTGGCTGACACCTCTCTGTGCCGCCGCCTCCTCCTGATTATTATACTTTATTGTTCTATTTATTTGCAACGCATCGCACACCCGCCGCCACTTGGATCTGCGCATTTCTGCGCGGCACCCGCCGCCTGGATCCTCCCGGGCTGCGAAGGAAAGCGTCAACCGCGCGCACACCGTTCCCGCGTTCGTTGCTACGACGATCATTTTTAAAAAATCCAAAATCCCTTCCGAAGTAGACCAGGCGAGGGAAGATCCAGGAGGAGGAGGCGGCGGCGAGGCGGCATCCTGGCCTCTGCCCGCCCGGGGAAAGGATGCGCCGTAGGACGCCTGCGAACGAGCAGCCCCGGCGGGGGAGCGCGCGCGAGCCTGGCGCCCTGCCAGCGCTGTGAGGTCTGCACCGAGGGGCTACCGAGGTTGCGGCAGCGCCACAAAAGGGGGGATCTGCCCGCGACGGAGGCGAAGGAGCCGTGATTTCGCTCTCCTCCCCGCCCCTTTCTTCGCTGCTTGCCTCGGTCCGGCTGCGCCGCCGCCGCTGCTTCTCCTGCCGCCGCCCAGGGAGGACGCCGATTTTTCCCTTCGCCCTCCGGCACCGGCTCCTCCCTCGCCACCCTCCACGGAGGCGTCGGATGCCGCTCGCCCTCGGCTGCGGGAACCGCCGCCTCGCACCGCCCGGACCCTCGGACGCCCGCCGCCCGTCTTGCCCGCCGCCGCCGCCCCGCTGGCAGGTGGCTGCCCGGGCGATGCTCACCTTCCCGCCCGCGGCTGGCTGGCAGAGAGGCAGGTAAGCGCTTCCGCCGCCCGCCCGCCCTCGCTCGCTCGCTCCGCGGAGGCGCCGGCGAGAGATGCCCCGTCGGCTGCCGCCCCCTCCCTCCGGAGCTGCCCTCGGTGCCTGGGCGGAGCGGGCTGGGCGTTAAGGCTCCGGCTGGCATCCGGTCTCTCCCTCCTCGCCCTGAACGGGGGGCGGCGGCCGCCGAGGCGAGCGGCGCTGGGCAGCCGAGAAGCCCGTCTGGCGGGTGCTGGCTAGCGGCGTGGGCGCCGCCGTCCGTCCCCGCTGGCACCCATGAGCAGAGGGGCGACCCTGCAGCGCCGGACGACCTACCTGATCTCCCTGACCCTCGTCAAGCTCGAGTCGGTGCAGCAGCTCCAGCCGCCGCCGTCGCCGCCGCCGCCGCAAGACAGCGAGAAGGCGGCTGCGAGGGATGGAGCCTCTCGGCCCGGCAGCCCAGACGGCGGCGGCCAAGTCGCCCCGGCCTCCGGCCCGCCGGCCCCGCCGCCGCCGCCACCTCGACCGCCGGCCGCGGAGCCCTCCGGGCTGAAAGGCCGCAAGGAAGCCGAGGAAGCGGCCAAGCTCAAGAGGCAGGAGCGGATCTTCCACCGCCAGGATGCGCTCTGGATCAGCACCAGCAGCGCCGGCACCCCGGACTACCTGCTGCAGCTGTCGCCGGGCAGCCCGGGCACACCCGGGACGCCTTCCCCCTCTCCGGATGGCGGCGTGGGGAGACCGAGCTCCTTATGGACACCTCCGGGCGGTACCGGAGGCGGGGGAGGCAGCCTTTGGGACTCAAAGGTCGGGACTGGGTTTCTCCCCAAAGCTAGGGCTGCCGCCAGCCCTGAACCGCCAGCTCTGGCGCCCAAACCCGAAGGATTGGGGCCTTCTGCATCAGCTCCAGCGGTGCTGCCTAAACCTGAACAGGCGGGGCCCCTTATTGCACCAGTGGTTCCCCCCAAACCGGAGATGTTAGCCGCCTCCAGGTCTGATCCGGTAGTGCACTCTGTGCCGCCACCTTTGGCCCCCAAACCTGAGCCACCTGTGTCCTCGATAGCACCGCCTCTGGCACCCAAACCGGTTCCCTCCATAGCGCCTGCTATCCCTCCAAAACCTGAGCCACCTTTGGCTGTCAGCTTTACACCTCCTACTTCTAAGCCCGAGTCAATTGTTTCCTCAGTCTCACCAATTGTGACCAAGCCTGACGTAAATCTAGTTTCGGCTGCTCCGGCTGTTGCCCCAAAGCCTAAAGCCATTTTGGTTCCAGTTATCCCCCCCATCCCGCCAAAGCCGGAAGTAACCCCAATTCCTCCTAAAACTGGGCCAAAAGACATCTTGGAGTTGCCTGGGGATGACTTATCCGTTCCCCCACCGACCACTGCCAGTTGCTCTTCCAGTGCAGCAGCTCCGGGCCGCCGGATGTTGGTCAGCCATGCTAGCTGGGGTGGCCCTGAGCCTGGGACCATGGAAATCAGTGTTAGCCGTGTAGGAGGCTCTTCTTTCTCCCACTCGGGAGCCTCGTCTCCCCACCCAGCAGCTGGGAACCGCCGCCTTCGCTTGGCCACCAATAAGCCTTTCAAAACGGTGACCACCAGCGGGGCCAAGGTGGGTACTGAACCAAAGGCCAGCAAAGGAGGCCACAAAGGGGGCACCCCCAACCGCCTGTCCTGGCCAGAAAGTGAAGTTAAGGGCCGCATGAAAGTAACTGTCAAGGGCAGTGGGGAAACTGTGCCCAGAGGAGGGTCCAGGGCCAAACTTTCCCCTCACAAAAACAAAAGCAAGACTCTGGACAACAGTGACCTCAATCATGGACCAGCCAATCTAGCATCTTCTGGCTCCTGTTCCTCAGAGGCAGCTGTAGGGCTGAAGAGAGGCCGGGAGGGTGGTCGGGCCTCTACTCGTGACCGGAAAATGCTCAAGTTTATCAGTGGCATCTTCACCAAGAGTCCCGCTTCCACTCCCACCCACCCTGGGCCTGGCTGGAGCCTCAGCCATAAGGAGCTTCTCAGCGTTGAACTAGCCAAGGGAGAATTGCCCAGTAAGTATGATGATGGCCTAAGAAATCTGAATTCTCTGCCCTGCTCTTATGCGGAAGAGCTTGGGAATGTGTGTGAGCATGGGAGGGTTCAGAGCATTTTGATGTTACACTTGGAGAATAATTGACCCAAGATTCCTGTTTTAGAACTCCATTTGGATCTTTTTCTACTGTCTTACCTGTGCTTTTATATGGTTTAGGGTCACCTGTGTCTCATCATGCAAACTGAGTTTGATCCCCTTTGAATGTTGTTGAGAACTAAGAGCCTTTCTACAGTAGCCACTAATGCACTCCAAAAAGGGATACATGGACCTCCCTTCCATATGCTGGTGTAGTTAAAGGGAGGTCTCTCCCCATCTTAATATGGAGTGTAAACCAGGCTAGGGTGCCCAATATGGTGTCCTGACTCAGTCTACCCTTCTTTGAAGTCTACTGGGCATTGGTATATCAGATTATGGAGGCTTCCATGTTCCAGTATACCACAGGGGTTCCTGACTTCAGAGCTGTCTGGGAGCTCTGTTCCTGGCCAGCATATTCAGAGGCACTCTGTGCTGGCTCTGAAGCTAGTCGGAATGAGTACAGAACAAGCCCTACCAATGTCGACAGCCTTGTTCCACACCAGGAGCAATTCATCCCAACTTGAGACAGATTGCCTATCCTGGACCAGAGCACCCCACTTTGATGGGGATAGTGGGGGAGAGGGAGTGTAGAAACGTCCTGAGATTCTTGCAGTACCTGGCTGTTGGTTGAGCTGACTTGAGATGAATGGGAAGAGAAGTCCAGAGATCTAGGAAGTCCCCCGTCCCTGCTTTATAGATTCCTCTGAGGATTTTACATAGAGGGATTTTGAGATGATTGGTGGGTGTACCCTGTGAGAGAAAATGGCAGCTTCTGTGGGAAGGAGATTGTGGACTGCCTAGCCTTGTTGCCAAGGTGATAGGTAGGTGATGGCCACCAATGAATTTCTGTAGTCAAACCTGGTAGCTGTTCAGTGAGGTGGGGAGGGGAGGGATCCTTTCAACCCCAACATGTGCTGCAGGAATCGAAGCAGTTTGGAGACATGTGATGGATTCCAAACCTTGGCATCTCCTAGGGGAGAGGAGATAAAAATATTGATACTATTGCCACCGAGTGAAGATGATTAGAAAAATGATTTCTCCGGCAAGATTTTCCATATGGAGCTGAACTGTGTCCAACAGGCATAGCTGGTCCAGCCTGACAAGCAAAGGGAATAGAAATTATTTCCTCTTTCTCTTTAAAAGGTCAAATAATCAATTTACAAGTATTTCTGTGGATATGGTCAGTCTCTCTCTCTTTTACCTTTTAAAAACACGCACAGCTTGTAAAACAGCAGTGGCATGCAACTGGCATGCAGGCGAGTCTCAATTCTGCCCACCGAAGTCAATTTTTCCTCCCCCTCAGTCATAATGTATCTAGGCTACCAAAATCCATGTGTTGGCCCTTTTAATTGGCCAGGTGTTAGAGGTTGCTTCTCAGCCCTCAAATTGTTTCAGAACTGCTGCTGCTGCTATCGCTATCCTAGTGGGCGTGTAGAGAGGGCTGCGTGTCCTTCTAGCTCTGGGGGTGGGGGTCTGTTTCATCAAGCCAGGGCTTAGCTGTCAACAGATTTTTCAAATGCAAGAACATTTTCCTCCCAGGCCTTTCTTGTTCTGATCTCCCTGGCTTCATCATCATATATTTTGTGCCAAACGATTCCTGCAATGAATGATAAGTAGGGATTATTTAGGAGGTGCCCAGCTCTTTAGAAAGAGCAGGATTCCAAGGTTGGGGTTCATTAAAAGAGCCATCCGTCTGCATTCTTTAAAGCACATTGAACTGGACCCTGTCAAGGGTATAAGCAGGCAAGCAACTGACCTCTGCAGCAAACTGTGTTCCTGTTCATTGTGCAGAACAAGAACTCTGCTGATTTTACAGGTTGCTTCAGGAGTATTGCATGGGAGACAGGTGGGGTGGTGAAGGAGGCATGAAGATAGATTCTTAGAAATCTGGAAGACTGAATCCACAAGAGATGCTGGCAAGCACAGTATGTTTGATAGTGGCTTGGGATAGTGGATGGTTTTTGTCCTTTGCTACCCAACTAAGCCTTGCAGGTAACAAGAAAACATGTTTTCCTTTTTCGGAGTCATTCTTGACATCATGATATGGAGATCTACATGGTGGGGTAGCACTATGTGATGTTGCTGAAGCTTTATTCCAGACCAGTATGTCTTTTGTATGAATGTATGAATCTGCTGCACTGGCTCTATAGAATATGACTGCCTGAGCATCTCAGTTGTGCATTGCCTTCTTCTTGTGTGTGTGTTAATATTATATCCCTTATTATTCCAAGCACAAGCGACATGTTCTCAAATATGTCACCTGAAGTCCCTGTTGTACAGGAGGTAGAATTTCTTTGCATGCCCTTTTGACTTCTTTCATGGCCTCCAGTTTCTTTCATGGTCTGTGTTCTCCTGCTGCTGAGCTCTCCCTTTACAATGGGGCCACAACCTGTGAACAAAATGTGCACTTTGTAAGCCAAAACTCCCCAAGTTTAATTCTCTGCATTTCCAGCTAGGAAAATTGGGCAGCAGGCTTTGTCACAGATTCCTCCTTGGAATCTAGGAAGCTGCTACTGTTCAGGGTGGACAATTCCAAGGTAGGTAGGACTGGTACTTGGAATCTTTTCTTAGAACCTGGTATCCCTGGCTCATGACTTTCCCCATTTGCTACTACCTTCCTTGGGAACTCTTGCCAAAACCAAAATATGGCTTGGTGTTAATATAAAGAATTGGTATATTCAGGAAATGTAAACATATTGGCATACATCAATGTAAGTTACTGTGCCCTTTTCCTTAGACTAAGAAATCTTCAGAAACATTTAGATATTTTAAAAAGTCATCCATCATAGTCAAGGTATCTCTTCCGCCATCAACACCACTGCCACCACTGTTTTCTCGTGACGGCCATCGGCTGCTTCTGCATGGTCTTCGTCGCTAGAGAACTTGGATCTGTGCAACTTGGGAGGCTCTCCCTCCTGAGGAATGCTGAAGCTTCACGGGCTTGGAGTGCTCCCTGATGCAAAAATCATACTGGAGAGCACTCCAAGAGAAGACTACTTTAAATTGGTCTCCTGGGCATTCCTGACTGTGGGTTGGTCCAGCCATATGCCATGTGGCTGGCTGTTCTGGCCTAAGTGGTATGCAGAACCCAGGGCCATTTTGATGGGCTCAGAAACAATCCTGAGAATGGGTTATTTGTGGCATGCTGCAAAAATAACCCAGCCTCCCAAGGTAATCTGGGACTGGCAGTCATCAATCTGGGATGGTTTAGGAAATCCTGCTTTGAGCAGGGGGTTGGACTCGAGGTCCCTTCCAACTCTATGATTCTATTATTCTATCACACAGATGGCTGCCAACAGCATCTTGAATACCTCACTCTTTCATACCCAAATCACTTGATTTCAACCAGGCAGAATCTGGATCTGGCTAATGGTCCACTTTGTTTGGCCCCCTTCTCTCACAGCAGCTAAATAGATGCTTGTGAAGCATAAGCAGGATATGAGCATAACAGTGATCTTTTCACTCACATTCCACAGCCAGTAGCATTTAGAGGGATATTTTCATGTGGCTTTTAGAAACATCTATGACTGCTGTTCTGTGTTGTGTAGCTTTGGAATACACAGCTCAGCAATCTGTCAAAGCCCACTTGCTCTTATTTTTTATGTCCTCCCATTGTGAGAAGATTGGGAGACCTTCTAGCAAGAGGTGAAGTTCTTCCAACTCTTCTTTAAAGTGCATGGTTAATGATATTAGAAATTCTAAATTAAAGCACATGTATTAGAAAGCAAATATTACTGACTCCCTCTGATCAGCCAAAGCAAGCCCTCACTCCCCATTGAGCTGAAATCATGCAACCCTCCCTACAAACCTACAGGGAACTGTGAAGAGCAGACTTTTCTCCTACAAGATCATATTTCTGTTTTCTGCTCTCCTTGACAACCAGTAGCTTCTAGTAATTAGGAGACTGCTGAAGGGTGGAAGGGAGGGTTCAGTTGACCTCAGTCCATGGAGGTCTGCGAAAACAAAGAATTGAGTACTCACCTCCATAGACATATGTATATCTGTACCATAGATGTCATGTTTTAATGGTCACTTAGGGCTTTTATGCATTTACTAGTATTCCTTATCCCTTCTCTGTGTTAGTGCAGAATAAAGGAGGCTCCAACATTGCTGGGTGTCTGTACAGGGTGGAGTATATTCCAGTTCAGGGGGGATGATCTGGGTTACTGGTAGTCCTCAGTATCAAGGACTACTAGTGTACCAGCTTTGCCTAGTCTGGGGTATGCAGAAGGTAAACCTGCATGCTACTGAAGGACCCATTTTGGCAGCACACCTCTATAATGGATTCTCCAGGGACTCGTAGGCTAGGAGACTTTGTTCTGAGCCCTTGGAGCTTATGTGAGTTTCAAGGACAGTGTGGGGACTGATCCAGACCACCGCTGTTGTGTGGATGGGACTGTTCCAGCACATGTCTTGTTGTGGTCCAAACTGGAAAGCCTCCTGGTTCAGATCATGGCAAGACAGTACAGAAGAAGCCTTCCTCTTCTCTAAGAACGTATGAAATACAGAGATGTTCACACTTACTAGGCTTTGCTGTCTGGACTATGGTGCAGTCACATGCCACAATTTTGATAATACGTGAACAAATTGAGAAGTTACTTGCATGAGGACATTTCATGGAATTTGTGTAGACTGCATCTGAGGGGATGGGGCAAGTCTACACAGCATTCACATGACCTTCACGTAACTAGTTCTCAGTCCGGATGAGGTGAAGGTCCCATGTGGTGAACTCAGGAGATCTCTGACTTGAGAGTTTCTGGCATCCACACCAAATTACAGATCTTGGTGTGATGAGGGGATATGCCCACTATTGCAAGTAGGCATTTATCCTGCTTTCTGCTACTAAGGTTGCATCCAGACACACTTATACTGTACAGCGAATGGGCAGTCACAATCGAGACATCACATTATCTGATTGGTACTGTGCACTTACCTTAATGTTGGTAAGAGGACACTTGCTGAGCAGTAGAAACAAAAATCCAAAGTTTCCCTCAGTGTAGGCAGAACTGCGAGGATAGAGCAGGAAGGGCAGCTCAAATCTGATTGGCTGCCTCAACCCATGTGACGATACGTGCCTTCTTAACTCGTGCAGCCCCCTTAGGGGAAGCTATGGAGCTGCCTTTCAAGTTAGAATGGCCAGTTGTCACTGTGCAGTAGGTTTCTGCACTTTTACGTTTAACTGTGGATTTGTTCTGCAAGTCTAGAGGCAGCTTAAGGCAGGGTGACAATATCTTCCTTGTGAGATTTTCATCTTTCTACTTTAATGAGGAAGTAATATTTGAGTACTCCAGATACTACGGCCTGGCTCCTCATATTTTGGGAAGGGTGTACCTTTAAACCAAGCCCATTCAACTTTGTTATTGAAAAAAACTGCATCACATGATGTCCAAAATGTGGAATGTAGCTTACCGAGTTGAACCCTGGCCACCAGTGTTTTGGCCTATTAAGAGCATAATAGTTTTCCTAGATTTTAACACTTCCAGCTTATCCAGTTGGTGCAGAGCAAAACCAGTCCCTTCATCAAATCCCACTTGATTCAGCTGTTTTGCAGG
The DNA here is from genome assembly GCA_014337955.1 of Aspidoscelis marmoratus. Classification (NCBI taxonomy): domain Eukaryota; kingdom Metazoa; phylum Chordata; class Lepidosauria; order Squamata; family Teiidae; genus Aspidoscelis; species Aspidoscelis marmoratus. The sequence continues at coordinate 11,374,766 of MTQE01002208.1, read as the reverse complement.
CCTGCTTAAGATTGTTTCCGTACTGAAATGTACCTTTTGAGCTTGTCATTTGCTTTTTGTCTCTCATGTGAAGGTTGTTAGTGGAGGATGAAACAGGCATGAGGAACTGAATACATATCCTTGGTAATTTATGTTTTTGTGTTTGAGGATTTAAGGTAAAGCCAACTTAGGTCTTGTGAAAATGCCTTAAGACCTTTATATCTGCAATAGAAATAAGTGCTGGGCCAAATGCTTTATGTGCTACAAGAGATGCTGGACATCAAGGAGTTTTGAGCACCTTATGGCCTTAATGTCCAGAAATGTGTGATTTTAGGAAATAAGTGAGATTCTTCACTTCTTTTCAAATATATGGCAGCCTAGAGAGTGTTAAATCTTGTCAAAGTGTCCAACATTTTTTATTTTAGCTTTCCTGTTTCTGTGCCCAGACAGGCCACCAAATGTTAATGAAACTCTTATCTGAAAGCAATGAACTGAGCACAGCTTTTCTTGCAAGGATCTCAGAGACTTTGGACATGATTGCTGCCTCAAGTGAAAAGAAAAAGTCAGGATGGGGCTCAGGTTGCAGGCTCAGTTCCTACTATGTGATGTTTGAAGGTCACCTGTGAAGATGGGCAGAACCAGAGGTAAAGCCAAGCAGTTCTACGTCTTACTCCTTCCAGCCAGTTTGGTCTAGTGGTTAGGGAACCGGACTCTTATCTGGGATTACCAGGTTTGATTCTGCACTCCTCCACAAAACCAGCCGGGTGACCTTGGGCTAGTCACAGCTCTATTCTGAGCTTTCACAGCCCACATACCACACAGGCTGTTCTGTTGTGGGGAGAAAGCTTTGTTAGCTGCTTTGAGTCCCCTTAAATGGGTGAGAAAAGTGGAGTAGAAGAGCCAACTCTACTTCTATCTCTGTGTGCTGTTTTTGTTGAACCCACAAAAAGCTCGATAGCATCTTTCATTCTTGTTGTTCATTGGCATTCTTGAGTGAGACAGCATACTTCATTAAATATATGTCTGAAAATGTATGCCAGTATAAACTAAGTCCTTAAGGTGCTAGAGGTCTCCTTGTGTTTACTACAAGCTACTAAAATGACTTGTCCTCTGTGGTGTTCTTGATGCTCTAAACAGAAGTTATAACTTGCTGGATGAAAACATGATTTGTATATTTGTGGGCAAATTTTGCAATAATTTATTTGGCCTTCCATCTGTTGCACTGTGCTAGTTGTTTTATGGAACGACAAATGCAGGAAAGAAAGGTGGAAGCTATCATTGACACAGTTTGCTGAGTAGAAGAAGCTTGCAAGCATTTAAGTAGCTAGGAGGTGGATTGTCATTTCTGTATTGCACAGCCTGTGTTGAAAGAGGCAGTGTGTAGAAGAGTTGTAGAGATCAAGCTAGTTTGTAGATAGAAGGTCGTGGGTTCAAGCCTTGGCCTCTCCAGTTGGTGCATCACAGAACTCTAAAGGGTTACTGCCACTCTGTGGGGAAAGATGATGCTCCATAGGCTAGTGGTCTGAGTTGGTTCTCCAGTTTAAAAGCACTTTGGATGTCTACTGTAGTCATTTTGTACAGGCTAGGACTCAAGGTGGATTATGATCTAGTGACATGCTATATCTCTTAGTGATTTGTTGTAGGGTTATAATTTTGATTGTGTAACAGTACAGCAGCAGAATCAACCAGAACCAAACAGCCAAAATGAAGAACGTAGAAGATAGCAAAGGTACACTTTTTTAGTATTTATTTATTTGAATTTTTATCCCGCCCTATACCTGAAGGTCTCAGCACAGGTTACAATATTAAAAACAACTGTTTGGTTGCTTCAGATACTCAAACAGATTTCTAGGAGGGATATATAAAATGTTGCCTTGAGTGCTTTTCAGAATATTTGAGATGGTGTTGCCCCACTACACAGAGCCCACATTTGCTAGGTAGACCACGAGGAGCAAGGAAAACATTAATTCACCTTGCTCTTCTACCTGTTCTTGGGCATTTAGGGGCCAGGAGGACAAGATCAACTGTCATGATGGCAATGCAATGATAGCATTGTCTGGTGACATGGTTTCAGGTCTGCCAGGGATTCCCCTGCCTCCTCTCAGGCTTCTAGAGGATTTGAGGACATCACTGAATTCAGGATTCTATACATCTGGGTGGTTATTTTCTTCATCCGGGTCTGGTGGTTTCTACTGTAAAATGCATTGGATCCACAAGGCTGAAATCTATTATCCTCTGAATAATAACATACCACTATCTCCCTTAATTTGCAAAGGTTCAATTCTACTCAAATGTTATTAGTACGAGACTAAAGATGCAACCAGACACTGTTAAACAGTCACCTTCTTGATGACTTTCAATCTTAACTGGCGTCAATCCTTGTCCTGTGATTTCTTGAGTCTTGAAGTTTTGGAAATGTTGATTCAGTAATGGAATGGGCAAAATTCTCAGTACTGGAATCTTCACTTTTTTCAAGCCACTGTGGTCTCCTGTTTGGTGGGAAAACTACATAATCAACAGGCCAGAGTTTTCTTTCCTGAGAAGAGGATTCCAGATATATAGCCTGCTCCTGTTTGTACATTGAAATATCCAAACATCCCTATTTCCAAATATATGGAAACCCATTGATTCCCTTTTCTGCATGTAGGAGGAAGCAGCAGAAAGGGACATTTGCAAATGGAGGAGGATGGTACACAAAGCTGAAGAGCAAGTAATGGTAGTATCTTGGCAATTAAGAAATAAAAGAGCAATCTGGGAGGGAAAGGAAGTCATGTATGCAGTAATATTATCATTTTAAAAAATGGATTTCCAGAAATCTAAAACTGAGGAAATAGGAGCAAGTGAGTGCTGGGAAATATAGCCAATCACTTAACAGAAGCTGTTGCTAGGGGTGTTGTTTTTTTTACCAAGCACAGAGATGGAAAGATGGGCAGACCAGTGGCCAATCATTGAGTAGGAAGCAATGTCAGGGAAGGTTTGCCCTGATGTGGAAGTGAATGCAGACTGCAGTGTGTCAAAATAAGAGAGCTTCTCAACTGCATGTACAAATATCAAATGGCCTTGGAGTTTCATCAGAAAGCTGTGCTGCAATGAAGCAATGCAACCATATAAATAGAGGTAGGTTGCAATTCAGCAACTGCACAATAGCAAAATTGTACTGCCTGAAACTATGTAACTTGAGGTACATCTAGACATCTGAATTTAGAGCAGTCATGTCAAAGATACGGCCCATGGGCCGCATCCGGCCCGCGGGACAAATCAATACGGCCCACGATCCCAATGTGTCTCCCGCAGGCCCCCCCGCCGCGCCCCTCGCTGCCTCCGCCTCCCCAGCCTCTCCCCAGCATGGTTTCGCCTCGCCATCCCTTACGCAGCCACGTGTGAGGAGAGACAGTTTCCTGTCACCGCCCCCTCTCCCCGCTCATTCTATCCTCGTGCGCGCATGCGCGCGCTTCCCTCACAGCGGCTCCTGCCGGTGCTGAGTGGAAGCGGCATCGGCGAAGGCAGCGAGAAGCGCGGGAAATCCGTCCACTTGCCTGGTCGGCCGCTGTTATCTATCTTCCTTTGCCAGCAGGTGAGGGAAGGAGACCGCTGGCGGGCGGGCGAGCGAGCAGGCGGGTGGGCGGGTGGGTGACCCAGCGGGGCCCGGAGCGAGCGGGCGGGCGGGCGGGCGACCCAGCGGGGCCCGGAGCCCTCTCTTCAGCATCTCTTCAGTGTCTGTGGCTAGGTGGGAGCCCCCAAACCTCCCCTCCTGCCATGCTTCCCTCCCCTCCCCCCCGCCACGGGCTCTAGCTGCCAGCATTCTGTTGTGGGGAGAAGAATAGAAGGCTTTGTCAGCAGCCTTGAGCCCCCTTAAATGGGTGAGAAAAGCAGAGTAGAAAAGCCAATTCTTCTTCTTCTTCCTCCATGAAGCCAGCCGGGGGACCTGGGTGAGTCACAGCTCTCTTTCTGAGCTTTCACAGCCCCACCTGCCTCACAAGGTGCTTGTTGTGAGGAGAAGAACAACCGTATATTATATACTATATAATTAAATAAATAAATAAAATGTTATAATAATTCAGCTTTTTTTTTTATTTGAATCCGGCCCGCCTACACATTCTCAACTTAATATATGGCCCTCGGCAAAATTGAGTTTGACACCTCTGATTTAGAGCCATGATGGCCTGCACATAGGGACTGTAGGATGGTAGAGAAGAAGCTCCGTTGGAAGCCTTGCTTTCTTTCCTGGATACATATCTTTATCTTCAGCAGATCAAAGTTCTGAGGGGAGCTCAAGGAGGTTTCAGACTGGGGTCTTCCTCTCCCCCTACCAAATCTGGAGATTTTTCTTGCTTCCTTTCAAAGATTTTCATAATTACATAAAATAGGAATCATCTGACTAGGTACAATAAAATGATTTCTAGACTTGGTAAATTATATCTATGGTGCCAGGCTCTCTTCAGTTTTTTGGTTTTGTAATATTCTAGAGGGCTATTGGATACAAAGTAGAGATATGTGATGTAGTATAGGCATGCTTATTCAGTTTCAACAGTTTGGTAGTGTTGGCTTGTCAGCTGAGACTGAGTATGTTCCATAACATGCAGATGGTAGGCTCTTATTCCAGGATATATCCCATCCTAAAATAAGGCCCAATGCAGAAATGGCCAAAGTTTTGAAAGACGTTATGGAGAACACGTTTGTTAAAAGAGTCTATTTTTCTTATGGGAACAGGCTTGGAATATGGGGGTGCTTTTGGTTTTAAATCTCTTGATCCAGATTTGTGTGGCTTCACTGATGAATAACACCTTTAGCTCACCAACTCCCATATTCTCTGGTTAGGGATTGTTCACAGGCATTTTAAATTCTGTTGATTTGTGGGTTTTGTGAGTTGAACTGGACATCTTCAGTTGGCAGAGAAGGCCATTAGGATTGATCAGTTGATTGTTTTGTATTTCTATTCCAAAAGGTCTCAGGAGGGGTTGTAATAAAACTATTATAAAACACAATTAAAACGAACTGACTAAAACAACAATAAAAGTACCTGGAAGGATAAGGGATGCTGTTTCTTCAACCAAAGAGTGACGTCATCATCAGGCATTTGAATTGCAGAGGAGATTGCAGAGGAGAGCCTATTCCATAGTTTGGGGGCTATCACCAAAAAGGCTCTGTCACTTATTCCCACCCCTTTAATTTTTGTGGATGGTGGTACAACCAAGAGGTCATCACTGACAGTTCTTAAGGCATGGGCAGGCCTTTGGATGTTCAGACTTTTAAAAAATATTTGGCGAGATTTATTGTAAACCAAGGATGTCTAGTTTTTTGTTTCTTATATGGGACCTGACACAGCCATTGCGATTCCTTAGGTTGACAATAGGACAGAAGAGATTTTTAAACAGTTTAACTGAAGATATATATACATATATATAATCAATAATGGTTATAATCTTGCACAGGTTCTCATACTACCAAAGTAGCTGTGAAAGACTAAAGAATGTATCCTCTGCCCACTGTCATTGACCAAAAATAGAAATTGTGGCACCTCAGAAACTTCATGGTGCTCTTCTACTCTGAAGGTGCCAGAAGATTTTGTTGTGGTTTTTATTGCAGCAGATTTGCCTCCCTATAACTTTGGAGATGGTTTCCCTAGAATCCACCCTTCCCTGTGAGTCATCAGGAGCTGTTTGACAGGTCCCTTTAATGGCTTTCCAGCTTGCTCTCAGGGTTGTGTGACCTCAGTGGAGCAGGTTAAATTGTTGGGAGGCGGGCTTTACACGCAACAACTCTTGCCTTTCGTCAAAGACATGTGCAGTCTGTCACCTGAAGGCAACACTGGGAAGTATAAGCCTAAACAGCTGGTTGGGAACAGGCTTCTCAGCTTGGAGAGCTATATTTAAAGCTCCTAGCAAGAATCCTTTGGCTCTCTTCTACTGCATTGGTGCAGAGCTGAGTAATTCTGAAGCATTATGAACATCAGTCAGAAGCAGGCCCAGGCTTGCCAACAAGTGTGGGCTGAAAAGAGTTGCAACCTGTCCCGGTTCTAGAACCATTTATTTGCAGATGTGCGCTTATCATTCTTGTGCTACTTTTTCAGGCTTCAGGATGCGAAGAAACCTGATGGCAGTGGCTTTAGAGCAGCGGTTCTCAACCTTCCTAATGCTGCAACCCCTTAATGGAGTTCCTCATGTTGTGGGGACCCCCAACCATGGGGGCAGAGCAGCTGGGAGGTGGGAGGGAAGGGCAGCGGGAGACTCGGCACAACCCCTCTGAAAGGGTAATTCGACCCCCAAGGGGGTCCCGACCCCCAGGTTGAGAACCACTGCTTTAGAGCATCTGCCTTCCGTACAGGTTGCAGGTTTAATCCATAGTGCCTGCTCCCCCCCAAAAAAAAAGATGGAGCAGAGGCCATATCACATCCATATTGTTGCTAAGAAAAAGCAACTGGATGTGTCTGCGTAGTCATCAGTCAGAGTATTGTAGCCATATTAAAGAGACATGTTGGATACCATTTAATACTTCAAATGAGGCTTTTTCACTGCTTCGTGTCATTGTGGCACCTGTTCCCAGGAATGTCTATTCTCAGGAATGTCTATTCTAAGTGTTAAAACAAATTAAGTATAAATTAAGTTAAAATTACAACATAGTGCCTAGGAGAGAAGTCTTGTATCCTTAGTCAATGTCATGGGAAACAGGTGTGTCGTCTTCAAGAGATATCTGAATATGTACAGTAAATATGTCTGGTGCATCTCCGGGAACGGGAGGTGTCCCATAGTCTGGGAGCTATACAGCCCCTTCTGCACTGGGCCATAATCAAGATTATTCTATAGCCTGCATCAGCATATGGATGGCAGGCTCCTGCTCTGGAATAAATCCTGGAATAAGGCTCAGTGCAAAAAGGGCCTCAGAGAGTGCCATATACTGTCTGGCAAATTATGACTGCTCCTGTTTCTGGATGGAATCTATGAACCAGCCACATTTATTTGACAGTTTTAAGAGTGTATTAGGTCAAGTACTATTGATTCAATTTGTCAGGGCAGTACATATAACAACTTATATTTGCAGGAGGAGGAAAATAGAATGGAATAGAGTCTCCTGAAAGAACAAACTAGCGGATAATTCTCGAGTCCAGACTGCTTAACTACAGTTCCCATCAGCCCCAGCAAGCATGGCGAAAAAATAAGTTATGAGAGTTGTAGTCCAAAATCCAAGAACCACACATCTGCAGAATTCCAGCTCGCTGAGAATCTCAGCCTTCAAAAAAAAAGTTTCTAGGCCTCATAGGTAACTTGAAATGCCAGAACCAAAAATGTGACTCATTTGGTTTTTTGGTGGTGGTTGAGTATGCTGAATAAACCTCTTCATTATTTAAGTCTGGCTTAATCAAAATATATTGTGTCAGAATAAACAAGATTGTTAATTTGCTTGCTTTTTCATGACTTGTGTAGAGAGCAAAATGTCGATTTCCCCACACACATCTTAGATGATTGACTTTCTTTTTCTTAAATAGGGTGTGTGCTAATACACACATTTCTTACAATCTTCGGGAAAGAAAAACTGGATGGCAGGACACAAAGATCTATGTATTTGGGCCTGCTTGGTAGAGGGCTGGTTCTGTAAGAGATGCAACATTCTTATTGTGTAATTGTTAAGTGAATATCAAATCCCTTCCCTGCATTAAAGACCTGAGGTGGTTCTGAGCTATAATGCACTCAGCATTCAGAATGCCCCAGAATGGAAGAGGATATCCGTGAGGGGCTGTGTGGTTAGCCGCACGCACAGGGAGAACGGTCCCATTTATCAGCAGTATGCCAGCTGCAGTTTCAAAGGAGATGCATTTTGTATTCTGCCTGTGGATGTTTTTATGGCCATTATGGGATGCCAAGTGGGTGAGCTGTGGTATAGTCTAGTGTAACACAAATACTTACTTGATGGATCTTTTGCTCTCTGAAGCTAGTTAGCTTTAGCCATCTAGAGAAACAGGACAGAAGAAAATGCTTTTTGAAAAAGGAGTTCTGAAATGAATGTTACCACAGCTCAAAAGCCTGATTTTTTTGATACGTTACAGAAATAGGAAGACCATAGCTTAAAGGCAGGTCAAGTAAAAGGTCCTAGGTTTGGTGCTCAACATTGCCTCAGACAAGACAGTGGCAAACCTGTATTGTAGCCTAGAATCATGTCCATGGAATCATATGGTATTAAGCTCTATTACTTGGTATCTTTACCTTTTACCTTCTTTTAGGCCTTAATGCCCATTAAGGGCATGAAAGGGTATTCTTTCATTCTGAATGTGGGTGTAGGTGGGCCCTTATGGCCTTTCTGTACATAGCTTACATACAGAACATGGACCACTTCAGGTTTTTTCTGTCTGCACATGAGTGTAGTCCGGAGCAACCCCACACATCCCTGGTATACTCTATTTATACTAGATGGAATATAATCCAGATCAGGAGGCTCCTGGGTGTGATTACCAGTGGACCTGATGAAACAGGTCCACCATCATACCAGCTCAGGCCAATTCAGCTCATGGAGGCATGGAGAAAGCACACCTTCATTTTCTAACCTACTTGGGAACCAATTTTGGTGGTGCACCAAAGTACACCAATGTAATGGGTCCCCCTCGGCCTCCAAGGCTAGGAATTTCATTCCTAACTGCCAGAGTCCTTGGAGGTTGGCTCCAAAGTTTATGCAAAAGATATGTGCAGAAAGGACTCTAGTCTTGAAGTTCCATCGCCTGACAGCATGGACTTTTGGCTTATCGGAGCAATCAAAAACATTATAAAGTATAAAGTTAGTATGCTCTGTGGGACTCTTATTTCACATATTCAGAGTTGGGTTGGGCAGAAGGAAAAATTGGAAGGATCTTCTGCAGGTTCTTTCTCGGATTTGAAAAACCTTAGCTGCATTCCCATGCAAGCCGTTTGGCTCTGATTGACTGGGTGCAGGACCGAGATCGAATATTGCCTGTCCCCATTCCCAATAACGTGGGCTGGGTGCAGATACAGCTGTCCCTATGCAAACTGCACTAGAGGAGCAGCGCCATCTCCTCTCCGCCCCCCCTCTCCTCATTGTAAGCCAGTTGACATCACCCCAACCTTGTGCCGCCAGCTGCAAATGCCGCATCCCCCCCCCCTTAGCAGCACAGAGGAGCCAGGACTGAATGGCAGAAATAATCATTTAAAAACCCCAGCTGTTTGAACAAAGCCACTATAAGGTTTGGCAGCAGGTGAGCAGTTTTGCGCACCTCCGCTCCACCTGGGAACCATGAGAACACCCGGCAAGCAGAAAAAGGAGAAAAATGAAGCCATTTTCCTGCCGGTCTTGGCAATTGGGGAAGGTGGTGGTGGAATACTTGTATAAAAGTCTCGTAGGGCTGAGAAGGCCATTCGCCCCCCTCATTGTTTAGGCTTTAACACCATTTAGTCCCCCCAAAATCTCAGTGGTTGGAATCTCCAATGCACAGGGCAGGAACAGCGAGCACAGGACATGAAATCCCACCTCCCACTGACATGAGTGCCAATCTCCTCCCCAGATAGCTCAGCACTGTTCCCATGTGCAGGCTCAGCTCACAAAGTAATGCATGTCAAGACACCAAACCGCGATGAGACTTGTTTTTTCCAGTACCAAATTTGGTCCTGGTTTGGGTTATTTGGTCCACAGAAATCGGACCAATTCTAAAATTCATGGGGACGCCCCTTCCCAAATCCAAATTCGATTCCAACCAAAATGTGCATGGGGACACACCCCTTGTGTTCTACCCAATTGTTTAACAATAGTAGCAACAAATTAAGTCTGTTTTATACTCCTGAGCCTTAAGGAAGTTTGAGACCAATGGTTTTTGGGGGGTGGGAGGACTAAAAGCCTTGTATGATTTGGTAGTAAAAAAAGTTCGTGGTTTACCATTATGAGGACATAGAAGCTTCTGGCTACAGTGCTAATGGAATGGTCTGGTGACTTGCTGTGGAGAAGGTGAATTTCTATATCTGAATAGCTATGGAAAGCACCTTCTGATGAGGCACAAATGCTCCCATTAACGCCTGCCAAGTGGGAGTACATAGATAGCAGACACATAGGCCACATGGTCAGTCTTTGACACTACCAATAAGATGTGTTTCTGTTTAAATTACAGGTATTACTTCTGTGTCTGAATGTGAATGGTTTTTGAAAGTCTGGCCGTGTCTTCACGGCAACCTTATTTCGAATTCAAAACATTTTCAATCCTTGGAGTCCGCACGGCAGTTTGGCTTAACACGCTTTTCCCATGTTAAACCACCCCAAAGCGTGGTGAATCTCAATCCTGATTTCAACAGGTCTCACTGCGGATCGTGCGCTTGAAACATTTTACATTTTTTACTGTGTGGACAGTACCAGTTTAAGAGATGAGAATCCATGTTTAGGGTTTCCCTCTCCCAATAGCTTGCTTCCAAAGACAGTGATTTCAGTGTAAAAATCCACTTAACAGGGATCGCTACACTTCACACCTTGATGGTTGGAATAACAATGTTGCAATTTTGTGCAATTCTAAAAGATCTGTCTTTAGAATTGAAAGGAAGGGAGGAAAGCAGCTGAATGTGAATGTTTAAAGCAAAGGGGCTTTAGTTGCCGCTGCTGCTGTGTGCCCTGAGCAATGGGGAGAGGAGGGGAAAAAATCGCTGGCTGGCTGCCTGCTGCCATTTTTCCTCCATCCATGGAAGCGGCAGCCACCCAGCCACCCAGTTAGGCTCAGTGAAGGGGTCCCTTATGGGTGGCGTGTCCATGCCAGGAGGAAGAGGGCAGGGCAGCCCCGAAAAGTGGCTTTTAAAAAGTAGCCACTTGAGTCCCACCTTGAGTCACGTACCCCACGTACGATCCTCAGAATCTGGATCGAACACGATTAAGTTAAAAGTAATGGGAACAGGCAAATTCGCGTTTGCATCCGGTTCTATTATTTCGGTTTAGGGAAAGCGAAATAATCTTGCTGTGGGGATTCGCCCTCTGTGTTCTTTTGGTTGTATGTGAACGTGACAGGTAAAGGTATCCATCCAAAGATTTAATCACTCTGAAACCTGCCTCCCACCCCATCCTGTTTATTACAAAGAGAACATTGATTTTTTTCACAGTGAAGTTCTTTTTTTAAAGATATTTTATTTATAAAGAACATTTCAAAACAGCCTAAA
>MTQE01002208.1:11335167-11353615 GCA_014337955.1 Aspidoscelis marmoratus | reverse complement strand
AAAAAAAAACAGGGAACCATGAAAGTTTGGTGAAAAGTCAGGGGGAGCATCAATCTTGGATGCTGCTGGTTTATGTCATGTAAATTTGGTTAGTCTTTATCATGTTTGTTTATACTGATTTTATAGTGCAAGCAATGGTAGCATACCAAAATGGAGTGACTGTGGAGGGGAAATGTGGAGCACGTTGTTGTCGGTTTGGGTTAGGATGGGCTAACTCGTGTGACGGTTTACAATGACAGAGGAGAAAAAGCATCTCTGAGACACCCTAAAAATTATTTGCAGTGGGATTGTTCACATGCCAGTTTGCTCTTCCTCCATCAACATTCTAGGCTGGAAAGGGTGAATTAGAGAAGGAAAGAGAACATGAGGGCCACATGCTCACATTTTGCCATCTCAAAGGCACCTTTCAGATGCTTTTTTTTAAACTGCACATGAACATATTCTATGACTCTACTGGTTGCGTCAGATGGATAGCTAAAGTATTCCACAGTTCTCTGGAAAGTTACACATTTTGCTTCCCTGAACAGTAACAAGGAGAAAGGACAATTTGTACACCTGCTTTGAGACTTGGAAAATAGACTAACTATAAGCAAAATCCCAGCATGTGCTTTATTCTCCCAATGTGCCTTCCATGCCCTTTTGCCTTTTCATCCCTGCACAGAACTCAGAAATTCCATACCTCATTTCTTGAACCATTTCTGGGTGTTTAGCTTTGCCTGCATAGCTTATTTGATGAGATTCCCTTCCTTACCTTGCCAGAAAATACAGTCAGCTCTTAAGCATTCTGTTCTCTTAGGACTGGGTTTGCCGGGGGGGGGGGGGCGACTTCTGGCCTACTCGAAAGGTTGGCCAAAGCTAGCTGGAGAGAAATTATTCTGATTCTCATTTCTGTAGCACCTGCAAGGGCACAGTGAGATGGAACTTCCTTCTGAGTTTGTATGTGCAAACATTGAAATGTGGATCTGCCAGACTGGAACCCAGCAGGGGTTCATGGGAACTTTGTGGGTGTCATTCAAGATAGCATGATCAAGTCAAGGATCTTAAAGTTCTTGTCAGCTGTGAGCTCTGGGCCAGAGGCAGGCAACATGTTAATATGTTAGTCATAGGAACAGAAGAGAAGCCTGCTGAGCCAGGCCACATCCCAGCATTCTGTTTCACAAATTTGCCTACCATTTGCTTCTGGCCATCCACAAGCAGAAGACAAGGGTGAAACCCTCAGCTGCACAGTTTTGGCCTTCACAGATGTGTGGTGGATGGAGCAATGATGGCAGCTCAGTCCACAAGGTAAGAAAATGGGCTATTGCTGGAAAACCCACAACTAGCACTGGGTTTTCCAGCTATAGTTTTTGCACTTTTTAGGGGAAATATAACAAGGCTATGGTAGGGTTGCCACAGATGTGTGTGGTGACCTCATCATAGTGGCTCAATAATGGCACTATATTCCCCCTATCTGGATGGGACCATAGGTGAGATAATAGATTTATAAACATTGTATGCGCCAAACAGCATCCCCTGAGCATCTGTACATGTAGAAAAGCCCCTTACAAATAATATTTCACATCAGCCCTTAGCCAGTGAAACGCTATCTCTGTTGCATCATAACAGCATAGGAAGGTATCCTCCTTGACTCCCTGTAGCTGTATGTTTGGAGAAATTCTGTTCTTTGGTTTTTCCTAGAGACTCTGCAACTAATAAAATTAAAGGTGAAGATGTCCTCAAGTTATGCTCAGTACTGGTGATGACTACATGGGCACATCTGTGCAGTTTTTTTCTGGAGGAAATGCCAGGTTCACACCTGTGCCCTTCTGTTTGCCAGGCAACTGCCTTACCATTGGTCTATGGGGATTCCCAAGTCACAGTTTGATTTGGGCTAGTGTTCAATCACAGAGGATGAGCAGATACTTTTACTAAGCACAATCAGAGGTAGGTGTTGCCTATTATTTGGAAACATTGTGTAGGCTTGTTGCCACACATATTAATTAGTAATTACTATTCCACTGTTCATCTGTTGAGATATTCAGGGCAAATACTTTGGGTTCTCTGGTGATCTCTCATCTAACCACAGACCTGATCAAGCCTGTGTTTCAATAAGGTGTTTTATGTTATTCACACTAAGTCCACACCTTCAGGTCAATCAAATGAAAGAAGGAATAAAAACATTCTCCTTTTTCAGACATCATGTAGCCTTCCTAGCATTAATAACTGTTACTTCTGGCCATCTGAAGGTTTCTCAAGGAGTAGCTGGGACAAACTCCTGGTTATCCCCATAACTTACTCAGTAGTTAGGAAGTGTACTCTGACTCCTGAAGTGTGTGTAGAATTTCAAAGGTAAGGCATGTGCTTCTTTGCTTATACAAGATAATAGAGAACTGGTGTGGTGTAATGGTTAAAGCAGTGGCCTGGAACCTAGGAGTTCATGGATTTGAATCCCCACTGTGCCAGAAAAGCACCTTGGGCTACTCATCACCCACCTCACAGGTTGTTGTGGAGATAAAATGTGGAGGTGGAAGATGGTGCTATTACTTTGGACCCTTTGGAGAAAAGGTAGATAAAGAAGGTGTTGGGCTTAAGCTACCCAAAATAACAACCACATAGGCTGCATCCCCATGGCCTACGTTTATTGCGGTGTTGAACTGGGTCATCCCCAATACGCACTGTAGTTCAAATTAACACGTCCCCGTGCAATTGAGGAGAGTGCTGGTTCAAGCCAAATCTGCCTGTCCCCATGAAAACTGAGGTAACCCCCCGCATTTGGGAACCGCATCCTTTTTTCTCCACCTCCTCCCCCCTAATAGGAAGCCTGGCTGATGCCACCATGCCCTGTCCTGCCTGCTGCAGTGATGACAGGGGAAACCCCTCCCGGTTGCACCTCCAAAAACACAACACCCAGTTTTAGATAAGATTAAAAAATGATAAAAGAGGGGCATGATAGGAAGGGAAAACAGCTCATTGCTTGAAGCTGCAGCTCGGTGCTTCAATCAGCTTAGCAGAGGTGCACACCTCCACATGACAGCGGGCATACCTCTGCTTGACAGCAGGCCTATTCTGATCTTTCTCAGCTGAGCGCAGGGAAGCAACGAGTGCTTTGCCCATTATGGCGAAGCAGCACTCATGCTCTAATCAAGCCCTTTACCCATGCGTGCCTTGCCAATCGGGCAATCAGGGAAGGAGGGTGTCATGCTTGTAGCAGGAAAGACACTCACAGGGCAAATGAGAGCCATTTGACACCCTCATCCCTTCTCTTTCAGCCAAATTTCATTGAAGAAATCCCCCAAGCAGTTGCGATCACAGCACGTATGGCAGGAACAGCGAGCACAGGCGAAACCCTGCCCGCTAGTGCTGTGATCACCAATCTCCGCCCCCAATAACCTGGGAGTGTCCCCATGCCTCCAGGATAATGTGTGATTGCCTCCTAATTTGCAGCCTAAACAGTTGGAAAGGGGGGGTTGCCGCGGTTTGTCCCACATGTAGCCTGGATTAGAGGCTTTGCATGGGGACGCTTCGAGGCGAACTCAGGTTCGTTCCGGAGTATATTCAGCATGGGGATAAGCCCCTAGACAGGTTTAGGAAGAAAGCCAAACACCGAATGTCTGGGAGCATATCTGCAGAAAAACACAATTGTTTATAATGCTCCTTGAATTACCATCTTCATCCTCACTTTACTGTGCAGTCTTCCTTGTAGCCTGTCCCCTGATCAACACACACACTCTCTCTCTTTAGAGCAATTTTGTTCTTGGTTCAGTTTTCTTTTGCTAGGAGCAGTGCTGCCACCTTGTAGTCAGATGGAACTTATTCCATCATTATGGGAAAACAAAGCCAGTTCAGAGTGAGGGTAATATTCCCTGAATCGCATTACTATCAATTCTTTGCTTTCTTTGGATCTTCCTGCACAAAATGAACAGTATAAACTGAATAGTTTTCCCAGCCTCCATTTTTTCACAATCCTGCTTTGAGCTTGTTTCTCACTTCTAACAGTGCATTGAAGGGTTGTGGGAAAATTAATCCTTTTAATCACCTTTAACCATTTCTGTAGTTTACAAAGTGGCAACAGATGACCGAATAAACATTAAAATTAAAAATGATCTCATAATGTGTTTCCTGCACTTTGCATTTAAAAATAAGATGAAGCCAATGGTTGGACACCCTAACCCACTGCACTCCACTATATAAAGCCATTTTCTTGAATGATAAATTTCCTGTGGCTGCAACCCCATCACCAATTGACAAAAGGCAAGGATTTGCTAAAGGAGAATCAGTAATTCCTGGAAAATTGCCCTACCCTTCTCTTTTTTTCGATTTATCTTTGCATTGCTCTAGCTGATGTCCTTGGGAAACAGCCGAGCTAACCTCTGCAATTGATGGTGCTGGCTGGACAGGCTCATATATGTGTCTATTGGCAGGGCATTCTTTGTGCTTCCATTGACTTCTGCAGATATGAACTGTATCATCAAATTGTGTTTTTAACCTGTCTGAAGCTGTTGTAGTCCTGTCTTTTGGCATTTTTCACTGTCAGTTACCCTGATTTTCAAACCTGGAATCCCTTCTTTTACATATTGTATAGTGCGTGCTCAGCCTTTGCCAGCCTGGATTCTATCAGGACATTGATCAAAGGTGAATCAATCATAGCTCAACACTTTATTTTCTGAGTGACATGCACCAAATATCTCTTTCATTTGGAATTTGTATGCTTTCTAGTGGCAGTCCATAATACTAGATGAGAGGGTCCTGGATACAGACCATTGAAATTAGTGGAAACACTTTATACTTAGAATGGCCCTTTGGATACAGAGTTGTCTTTTTTCATATAGTCAACCCTCACTCCTGTTTGGTTTAGTAAGGTGTAGCGGCTGTAGCAACTGACTAGAAAGCAGAATGCTGCCAGTTCAACACTCTCTCTGGAATCCACTTCTATATCACTGCTAAGAAAACTGCATATATGTGTCCATGCAGTCAAACAGGAGTCAAACAAGACTCAGTGCTACCCAGCAACAACAACAATAGCAACCAATGCTCTGCCATTGATTCCAGCCTGAAGGAACCCTGACTATGACACCCTCAATATATTTTATTGAAACTGATTGTAAAACTGTATGTTTTGCCCTTCCAACATCTCAGTCATCTTATGGGATGCCTATTGTATGGATTTTATATAGTCTTCCAGCTCACGTAAAGGAAGTTCACAGTTCAAGTTGATGGTTAGACAAATTTATAGAGGACAGGTGTGCTGAAGCAGGATGCTGAACTAGGTGGGCTGTGGCCTGATCCAGCTGAGCTGCTCTTATGTTCTTATGTTAGCAGCTAGGCAGTTTCAAGGCTCAGCATTTTAGCTAGGTAGATGTGTTTAGCCAAGTCTAAGAACTCTCAGGTTCAAATTCCCACTGGCCATGAAATTCACTGGGTAATCTTGAGCCACTTGCAATCTCTTGGCATCATCTACCCCAGGGAGATGTGTAGATAAAATTGTGAATGAAGGGGTAAAGTTTTGCATACCACCCTCTGAGGTCCTGGGAGCCAGGGAATGCAGGAGAGATGAAATGGACAGATACTTTCAGCCAGGGGCCTGAGAAGGAGCAGCAGAATGAGATTAATTTTGCCTGCCTGCCTTTTATTATCTTTGACTCCTGGAATTAATTCTGCACCTTTGAATCTTGTTATTCTCCCTTGCAGCCTTTCTACATTTCTGTGACTGGAAAATAGAGCTTGTCACTTAGGGCAGGACCATACAGCATGCATACGAATGCACCATTTTCAGAGCTTTTAAAAATGTGGTCCAGTTACAATCTGAAATGGAAGACTAGGATTAGGGAAGAGCAGGAAACTTCCTGCATTAGTCCATTTCCCTGGCAGTTTTTGCAAGTCCTGTGATACTGGTTTGAGGTCCACAGAGGATATATCAGGCTTTTTGCTGCTCTATACAAGTAGAAGGCTGGCTGAGTGCTAAATCTTGGAGAAACATCTTTATGTGGTTTCAGAATATAAAAACACGGGGAAACTGTGAACCCTATGGGTGCAGCCATATGTTTTATTCACTTGGACTTGCCAGAGTCATGGGACTGATGACAGCAGTTCCTCATCCCATAAATATAGGGAGTCATGAGAACATAAGAGGAGCCCTGCTGGATCAGGCCATAGCCCATCTAGTCCAGTGGCCCACCGATTGCTTCTGGGCATCTGAGGCACAAGACAAACGTAAAGTCTTCACCTCTTCTCAATTGCCTGAAAAAATGGCCTTCAGAGGCATCCTGCCTGTCTTTCCAACTTGGAGGAAGTATCTAAGCATCCTATCTAGTGACCATTGATAACCTGTCCCCCATGAATTTATCTAATCCTTCCTTTTCAGCAGTTCTTCAAGGCTTCTGACCTTGGCACAGTGATTAGAAACTGGTGAAGTGGTGTTCCATTCTTGGTAGAGTGGTTGTGAATTCTGGTCTTCTGTCTAGGAATCTATTCTAGTACCCATTTGTCTAATTCTTTCTTGAAGCTATCCTGGCTGGTTGCTGTCACCACTTCTTCTGGCAGCAAATTCCGTAGACTGATGAAGACCCTCTAGGTCAAAAAATACTTCCCCTTATTAGTCCCAACTCTCCTGCCCGTCAGCTTCATAGAGCACATCCTGGTTCTAGTGCTGTGCAATAAAGAAAATATTTTTTCTCTATTTACCTTTTCTACACCATGCATGATTTTATATACAGTCATGGTCACAATTGGCCTTTGAATGTATCTCATTTATGGCTCCTTGAAGAACATGATTTGAAAGCCATCTAAGATCATTAACCCTGTGGGGTGACAGCAAGATCTTAGTGGCAAGTTAGGAACTGAAATTCAATACCAATAGAAATAGTTATTATTGTTATTGTTGTCATCCTGGCACAGTCTGGTAGATCTTGGTACCCAGACCACTGGATCCTTCCTAAAGACCTAGGCTAATCAGAGGTATTAGTGCATTGCTGCTGCTATCTAAGGTGATACCCCAGTTGCCAGGTCTTCATTTCCCACTGAGTTCTTTCCCCCCCAAAAAATCAGGTGATATTATGTACTGACCTAAGATGTGTGCAGGTCTAAGCACTGTGGCATTTTGTAGTTGAACAATGGAGAATTCGTCATTATGCAGATGTTCTAAATTCCAACCAGGATTTTTTGGGATGGTACCCAGTGTGCTGATAACCACAATGCTGGCTTGTCCCATAGTCTTTCAATACCAACCTTCAAATTTTGACATTTTGTGATCTCCCTAAAGTTCTTTGTTTTTGTCTCTGCTGTCACCAGATATTGCTACACCTCCTCCTTCTCAAGTACAGTTAGATCTGGTGTATTATGCACTAAATTTTTGGTGTGTGTTTTGACAATTCTATTCTATTTCGATCTGCTCATTTTCTGTCACTTTTTCAATAAGATGCTCCAACCAGTTCTTCGTTGTTGACAGATGATAATTTTTACAGATCTTGCACTATATCATCATTGTTGTTAGTAAATGATGATGATGATGATGATGATGATGATGATAAAATGGGTACGTATTCCAAATCTGTGAGTTCCCTCATAAATACTAATTTATATGAGCACCCTTATACCTTCTGTGAATGTTGCCCATATGGTGGAGAGAGGTGTAGCACAACTGGTGCACAATAAAGTGTGGAGAGTCATGCGCACATTGCACAAAGTGCAGCTGAGAAGTGGCTCAGACAATTCACAAAATTTATGTGAACAAGATGTTTTAACTCTTTGCGTTGTGGAGTATGTGGAAGCATTGTACAAGCCAGCTGCTGTGGCTGGGTGCAGACCACTTTGGACAAACACGATGGACTGGGTAGCCTTCTCAAAGTAATCCCAGTGTAAACAGGACCCTCTTTTAAGTGATTTTCGTGCAAAGATGTGACAGCAGGGTGAAAGACGAGGCAAAGGTTGTGTCTGAAGTTGGAAGCAGCATTGGAAAAAGAACATTGTTTTCTTCATCCTTTCCTTATTTATCTATTTATTCATGTTACCTACAAGGGCACTGCTCTTCATCACATTTATTTATTTATATTTTCAAAAGCACTCAAGCTCCCACTCAGGGGCGTTCCTGCTCTTTCTCTGAGCAGCCTTAAAAAATAAAAAAGAATTAGTGACACACAAACAGGATGGAACAATGGTGGTGGATCACCCCCACCCAAGGCTGTCCACCCCTCTCTCCCTTCCTTGCTGCACTTGCTTCCATTTGCAGCGTTGGAGTTTGTCAGGGACTGACATTCTAATAAGCTGCCTGGCTGGTGACTCAGAGCTCAGGAACTGACAGTTACTTTCCAGTTCTGAACTGAAGCATTATCACCCACTGCTATGTCTCTGAAGGTCTCCCCACCCCCCGTTTCTCTTCTGGGGAGGTAGGCAACTGCTCTGCTGTGTATGCAGGGCCCCTCTTTGCCTCACTCTGCCCCTTGATAAAGGGTGCGTTGAGACGGGGAGCATGTTTATCCCTCCATTTTGCCAGCCATTCTTCTTGCCTTCACTTGGTGGCTGGTATTGTGAGAACATTTCAGAACCATTCTCCAGAGTTCTACAGTGTATAGCCAGGCTAGGGAGCTCAAAATGTCAGACTCCAATTCCTCCCTACCACAGCCCATCAGTTTCAGACATCCCACCAAAGTTAGGGGAAACTGTTCTTCCACCTCTGCACCATTTGAGAATCAGGTTGTAGCAAGGGACTCTAACCTTTCTGCCTTGCCAGCAGATTCTGGATAGACTATGTTGCTGTGAGTGCTCAGATTGAAAACTAACAACCAAACCAAAAAGGTTCTGTGTGGAAACAATATTATTTCTATAAGGGTAAATTTTACCCCACTAAAGATAACAAAAAATGTTTTAATAAAAATATAGGTTTACAACATAATTCCAAAATTATATGTAACAATGAAGCCAATACAACAGGGAAGCCAGACGCATTTCGACCCTCCAATTGGGTCTCCTTCAGTGGCTCCTAATTATTTAAAACAGTTATAAATCTTATATATCATTCAATATATGCAGCTCACTTTCGTGACTCTATCTATTCAGAAAGTATCAAACTGGATACGTACTGGATATTTATATGAATTCATACAAATACATTTGTATCAAATAGAATCCTACCACATTTGAAGGTGATATATTTGAACAAATACGGATTTTCTAACATTTGATTTCTTATGAATCAAGTGCAAAAAAAAAAAAAAATTGTGCACATCCCTTAAAAAAACCTAAGAGGAGCCCTGCTGGATCAGGCCCCAGCCCATCTAGTACAGCATCCTGTCCCACACAGTGCCCCACCACTTGCTTATGGACATCTCAAACAGAAGACAAAGGCAAAACCTTCACCTGCTCTCAGATCCCAGGTCTTAAACTCCTGTTCACATTCAGCAAATGTACATTTGACAAATTCCTAGTAAATAAGGAAGGAAGTAAATAAGGAAGGAAGATACATGGCACTAGTTGTCATGCTAATCTGGGTTCCAAAAAGACTCTCTAGACCATAAGAATATCAGAAGAGCCCTGCTGGATCAGGCCATAGCCCAACTAGTCCAGCATCCTGGCCCACACTGTTGCAATCCGGATTTGCAACCTGGATCCTTGGCTCTGGAAAACCTGAGGGGGAGGCACCTTACGGCTACCTCAATCGTGGCTGCAGTCCTGAGAACCGCAGTGATACGTGGTTACAACCCATGGGCTGTAACGATACTTGGTACCAGTAGTTACTGGTACGATCACCGGGTGTTGCGAAAGTATTCCAGTTACCTGACCGGCCCAGGTAACCAGGGGTCAGGCCCATGTGTCTGGCCTAACCCTGAGAACTAGAAAATGGGGAAGGGAGAGAGAAGAGGCATGAGACAGTGATGAGCTGGAAAGAGAGCGATTTATTTCTGTGCAGAGCCACAGAGGGTTGAGGAAGGAAGTGATCTCAGGATAAAATCCAGGGAGGTGATAGGTGGAGTGCATCAGCTGGGCAGGTCAGAAGTCCTTCTGATATCACATCCTGTGGCCGGAGGAAGCAGGAAGTTGTTGTCTGTGTAGGCCATGCAGCTGAGTAGCCATTCTGCCCTTAGGCTAAGAGTCCAGCCCCTACTGGTGTTGAGTGTGCGCTGCAAGCTTGTGGAATTAGGAAGATTCTGCAGCTTGAGAATTGATAACCCTGTGCAAACCTTTACAATTGCTACACCACACAGTGGCCCACCAATTGTTTCTGGGCATCTCAAGCAGAAGACAAAGGCAAAATTTTCATCTGCCTTTCAGCCTATAATAACCCTCATGAGTGGCTGTTCTACTGCTTTCCCAAGAACGTCATACAAGAAGATTCTTTGTTCATTGTCTCCCTTGATTCTTAGGCCTGTATTGTCAAGAAATGCCAGTTCCTATTTGTAACACAGCTGTTGAAGGGACACAGGACATTCTACCATTATTTCAAAATATTGGGCACACAGAAAGTGTAAAGTACCCTGTTCAGCATCTCTTTTCAGCTGGGTATGAACTGCAGCCTTCTCCTTCTCAGTCAATACTCTGTCCGCTCCCATACTTGTGGGACTCACAGATAGTGGCAAATGGTTTACTCCCTGGTGCAGTTTACTATTCCTCAGCTATTTTTAATAGGGTCCTGGTTATTCTGATTGTATAACTGGACAATAAAAATCCTGTTATGACACACACAGCAGTGTTCTAAGTATTATATCTGTGGGGTTTACTCTTTATAAATGATCCATAAAAATGGGTTGTACATTAAGGGTTGCACACCTTCACTTTAAACCTTCTTCAGTCTATCTTTGGGCCCCAATGTTCACACCTTTTTAGTCCAATCCTTTTTATTTCTTCCCTTCAGTTGTACTTTCCTGAGTCCTGTGTTTTACAGGTTTCAAGCCATTATAGTTAATCTGTTTTCGTCTGTGGTGTGTGTGGGGGGGGGGGAGAAGACTAAAGAGGGGCTGAACCATACTATAGTGGGTGAATAATGCATGGATTTGCCTTCCTTTTCACCCAATGTGTGATTACAGGCTGTTGAATGACAGAGTGAAGGGGGTGTTGTAGAGAAGGGTGGAGATCTAAAAATGTCTCAAAGGAGTCTCAGAATAGGAAGAAAGTTGAGCATAGCAACCCAAACTGAGGGTAAACTGAGGAAGGATTATCAGGTATTGGGTATGATCTGAGTTAGTGCATATTGAGTTATGTTTCTTAATAAGTGACTATTTCAGCAAGGTGTGACCATGGCCTAAAAGACCAAAAAAACAAAACGCCCCACCGCAGTCCTATCCCTTTCCTCTGAGAAGCCTCTACCTGGTAGTCCTCAGTTTACTTATGGAAAATAATTATTAAAATAGCCTGTACTATAATCTTATCATACTTCAGCACAGAAAATGAACATCATCAGTAATGTATTTTTAAAGAGGTATTCTACTTCTAAATTGAGGAAGGTCAACTTGATCATTACTTTGTAGAATCCCTGTGGAATCATTTCTGTATTTTTTAACCAAATTTTTCTTGTTTTTATATATATATAGTGCTAAGTGGAAAAACACCCTATATATATCTATATAAACCCTGTCATCCTAAACTAACTGTTCTCTCTTATGCTATGTGGAAAGAGTCACTGCAGTCCATATACACAGGTATGAGGAGGCAAATAATTTCACTCTACTATCACAGTGGTTCCTGGCTGGCAGAGCTAATGCTATTGATATAAATATTTCTTTTGATGAGAGCTCTGTAAGATGAAACCTTCCATCCCTTAACTGCCCCTGACAGCCATTGTTGCCAGTGGTAGTTGTGACTGTCATGGGGAAGGGGGCTTATTAAAAGTGAATCTGTGACTGCATCCAGACATTAGGTATTTATTCCACTATGGGTGTTTTTCCACTTAGCACCAGAGTACCCCTTAAAAACCCATTAAGGACCCATTAAGGGCCTTTAATGGGTTTTTAATGGGTCCTTAATGGGTATTTAAATGCTAGGGGGGTTTCCACCAGCACTAGAGTACCCATTAAGGACCCTTAATGGGTCCATTAGCGCTAAGTGGAAAAGCACCCTATATTTGGATATTCCAGAATAAAGCATGGATATTCTGGAATATCCAAATACAGCAGAATAAGCAACCGATGTTTGGATGCAACATAAAATAGCCATTGATGCATGGGTACTCACCCCATTTGGAACTCTGTTGTTTACTTGCTCTAGTGTTTCTGAGCAAGCTTGCATTCTCACTGGATAGGTTGATGTTCATTTTATACCATATTTTAATTATGTTCTAAATTTTGTCTTTTTGCTGTGGTAACCCACTCTGGAACCCTCAGGTGGTATAAATGTTATAAATAAATAAACAGGTGGATAACTTTTCATCGCCTTGCTGGTTAATATGTGCTGATGGTAGATATTATCCTGTAATTACTTCATAGTAATTTTATCAAAATGCCAACCTGAAGGTGAATCTTGGCACCATATTTCTTAGCTATTCATCTGTAGCAGTATAAAATACAGTTTGTCATTAAGGAAATCTGTCCTATGTCTCCTCTCCACCCCACTCCCAAAGCACCAGTGATTGCACAGAGAGAACAGCTAGTGAACAGGCTATCATGTGGAGATAACTATTAGGTAGAACTCTCTGTGTTGTGGCACTGAGTGTATGGAGTAATGAGATTCTAAAAGCGGAACAGATGTTTCAAGAAGACATAGAATGGTAACCAAATATGGAAGTTCTTAAAAGGAGTGGAGGATAAAATTTATAATCAGAATCCTTGGGGAGGGAAAATAATTTACTGACACATTTGGTCAGTCAATTATTACATTAATCTACAAACCAAAATTGCATTTTCCCAAATTTTAAGAACATAAGAGGAGCCCTGCTGGATCAGGCCACAGTCCATCTAGTCCAGCATCCTGTCTCACAATGGCCCACCTATTGCTTGTGAGCATTCACAAGCAGAAGATTAAGACAAAAATCTTCACCTACTCTTGACTCTCTGCAAATACCCTTTAGAGGCATCCTGACTGTCTCTCCAGCCTGGAATAAGTATCTAGTTATTCATCCTAGTAGCCATAATGTATGAATTAAAATATTTTCTTAAAATATTCAGAAAAACCTCATGCAAAATCTGAAAAAAATGTATAAAACTTCTTTTAAAGTGGGTGGGTTTTTTTTTTAATCAAACTAATGTTGATATGGGGCAGAGTGAACTTTGGACTACAGACCTGAAGCATCTGTAAGAAATAATAATTTAATAGCTTCATTTATCCCTAAACCAAACAGAATGGTATGAATGTCTTGGTTCAGGACCTTGGAGAGCGTTGAATGGTTTGAAGGGCGTATACTGTAGCTCTGTAGCTCTCTTTGTAATGGTTCGTGAATGAGAACTGAAGGCCAGACACTGTAATGTGGAAATGTGTACCAAGAGCAGGTCATTAGGCTGGCAGTGAGTGCTTTTTTGTGTGATAATGCAGGGCACAGAACTGTGATGGATTTTTTTATGAGTAGGGTTCTAAGCTAAAAGATATATAAAGGTCTGGAAATTCTTTGTGCAGAGAAAGAAGGCGTCATCTACTTCAGTAAGATTGAAATGCACTATTCACTGTACACGCTAAAGCTTCCTTAGATATAAGCCATGGTAAAAACTCTCTGTGTGTTTAACTGAAAACTTCAGAGGACAAAAGTGGTTCTGTACCCAAAGCGGCAAGAGACTGAGGATTAATGCCTTTTTCCATGGGAGTCAGTTGAGGATAAAGCATATTTACCTTAGATTGATAGATCATCAAAATACAGCTGTTGCCTAAGTTGCATTTTGAATGAACTATGAATAATGGAATTGGCAGCCAAAACTCACACTGGCAGTCTAACTGGCTGGTTAATTCAGATATCATGCATAGCTATAATGAGCACAAACCATGCTTTTCTGATTCCTGCTTTGTGGCTCATTGCAACCTCTATCCAACCTGTAGTTAAACTTTTTAAATATGTTCTGGCCAGAGCTTGGTTATTAGTACAGTTACCCACAAAAGCATGGAACATGATACAGGATGCAGAATTCAGAATTCAGAATATGAATCTAGTTTTCATCCATCTTTAGATTACACAGGATGAGCTTGGGTTTGTTTTGACAAGACATGGCAAAATCTCAAAAGAAAAAGAAAAAAAAGAACCTGGATAGGATTTCCACAACATTATCTATTTCCTTGGTTGATATAAGCATGGTAAATCATGCAATATCAGCAAGTATATGTAGCACATGAGTGTACTTAATTTATGCTGTTTGTAGAATTTGAGTTAGCTTAGAAGAGAAATTTAGTCTTGTGATATATGTATCCCCTGCGTATGATCGTTGGTAAATAATTGCATTTTCTTACTCCTATCAGTATGTTTTTAAAAGGATGCTGTATTCTTTGTTTTACAAGTGGGGATAAAGGCTGCAAAACAGCCACATATGTGGGTGCTTTTAGAGATGCATAAATGAGTTAATTTTTGGATGTACTGTATAGCTCTTTAGATGTTCTATTATTTTGTAGAACATGGGCTGTCTCCCACACAGCTGCTTCTTGATATGCTAAATAGGGACTTCTTAAAATTCTTGATTTTATGGTTGCCATCATGACATGAAGATGATTATGCGACTTATGATTTCCTGAGCCCTGGAGCCTGGATTTGTCTAGGAAAGGCAGAAGGTAGCAACTGTACAGATGGCAGGAGAGAAGTTTCTACATAATAGAGCAAAAACAATCTCAGGCCATACTGGTGGCTTTGATCTTTCATGAGTCCAAATGGGGAAAGTTAAGTTTAAAACTAGGAAGTTAGGGTCACCGGCTCTATTTGAAGGCATGACTTCGAGCTGAGTTAAGACTTTTGGTGGCTGCCCAGACACATCTGATTAGTTTTCTTTTCAGCAATATGGACCTGGTGTACCATTGCCTTCATTTGGGGAGGTGCTAGGGATTGACTGACTAGGTACACTTCTACTACAGATCATAATCAATATGAAATGGATCATGTTATAGCAAAGGTTTGCTTATCTTCCATTGTTTAACCTTATATCCTCTCTGCAGCTACTGTCTGAACATGTAATTGCTTCTTTTTTTTACACATGCACCATTTTCTAAGCAGCTGTCAGCAAACTATCTGTCATGCCTACAGTCACACATTTCAGATTAAGAGAAGTACCATTATCCCATTCCACAGTGGTCAAAGAAGAGAGAATATTTTTAAAAAACAAAAACCCAAAACGCTCTGCCCAATTTAGTGTCATCAGCCAGTGAGACCATCTGACTGCTTACCCTGGACTTCAGATCATTGGGGTATGATGTAAACAATGTTTTTTGGAGAACAAAATCTTGGGGAACTCTGTATGTTACAGCCCTTCATTCTGAGAATTGTCCATTTATTCCTACTTTCTGCTTTGTCCTTTAACCAGTTGCTTATCCCTGACAGGTATTGTTAGTGATAAGCAACAGTATGGTCGTTAAGTTTATTTAGAAGTCTTTGATGCAGGGCTTTTTGAAAATCCAAGCAGACAGTGACTCCTGGATCACTTTTATCCATGTGTCTACTGACATTCTAAAATGAATCTAGAAGAACATTAATTAGGACTTTCCTATCCAGAAGGCATGTTCATTATCTTTGCACAAGGCTTGTTCGTCTAAATGTTTGGTAATTTTATTTTTAATAATGGCTTCCATGATTTGCCCTGGGACAGATGTTCAGCTACATGCCTATAATTTCCCAAGTCTCTCCTTAATAAAACTGCAGGAGGAAAGCAGAACAATGATACTTGCTTGAGTACCTGATGTACAAACATGTACATCAGCCTTGCTTGCTGCATCATGTCTCTCCCTCACCTACTATGATGTCATTCTTGAGGCTCCCACATTGACATCATGAGCCTCCCTCTGTGAGAGGCCATTTCTGCACTTGGCCATATTCTGGAATATATCACAGTATAGGTGTCTGCTATCAGCATGTTAATGTAGCCTATGGCAGGCTTTGCCTTGGTTCTGCCATAGCCTTCATTAGCATCTGGACAGCAGGCCCCTATCCCAGAATATTCCAGAATAAGGCCAAGTGTGGAAAGCTCTGAGTCGGTAAGCCCAGGATACTGTTTCAGGTCTTAGAGATCTGGCTTGCGAGGGAAACATCTCTCATAGTCACATGATGTTTCTGTAGGCAAGCCTTTCTGTAGGCAAGCAGTCTACCTCTTAGGTGAGTATGCAGCAGGGACTGTAATTTAAAATAGAAATAGGGCCCACAAAAGTTAACTCAGAGGAGGCCCACATGCTGAACACAGTTGGTGATGTGTGGAATCACTAAGGCCAAGTTGACCAGTGTCCTACTCCCACTCCAACTTAATGTGGACTGGCAGCTTTTGGATGGCAGGACAAAATTATATGATTGATGGGAAGATAAACAGGGAATCTACTCTTTCTCACTTCTTAACTTGACAGGCCAGCATGGTACGGCCAAAGATTCCCCCAAATGAAACCATAGCTCACACAAAAGAACTAGTAGTCACAGGTTTCAAAAACTTAAAATAAAAAAGTCCAAATGGAGGGCAGAAAGCCGACAAATAAAACGGATAGAAATGAAAAGGTGTGCTGAAGAAGGTTTAAAGTGAAGGTGTGATCACGGCCTACGTTGACTGTTTCTTCAGTAGCAGTTTCATGATCTGATTTATTTTTGTGTTTGTATCCTGACTTTCTTCCAAAGAACTCAAAAGTAGTAGATCATCTTCTTTCCTCTATTTTGGCTTTAACAGCAACCCTGCAAGGTAGATTGGGATGAGAGGCAATGAATGGCCCAGTGAGTTTTCTTGACTAAGTGGAGATTTTAGTGATGCTTCTCTCTTCTCCTAAGCCAGTCTTATTAGAACCCAGGCCAATGGATCTTGGATTATTCAATTTTCCCCTCTATTGGGTTTGTACTGATTAGCAGTTAGCAGTACTGAATGTTCTATAACCGTTTTTAGCTTCCTGCCCACACCCTTGCATTTCTGACAGCCATAGTTAACTGTAGCAGTGTTGATTCCAATTAATGCTTCAAGGAAGAGGGTGCATGAAACCTAGGTGCAGCCTTGGGGATTACATGATTCCAACTCCCTCTCCCCCTGGGCTTCCTGCTTAGTGCTCACACTCACTGTATGTGCCAGCCTTCCTTTGATGCCCTGATTCCATCGCCTCTTTTTCATTCTCTCTCTCTTTTTCCCCAGTCATAAACCTCTGTTTGAGCAGATGTGTTAATCAGGAGGAATTATAAGAGTGTAAAATGACTTCTCCAGCTTTCTCTTTGATCCTCTCTGATTGGCATTTCAAAAAGCCATCGGCCTCACTGAATCAGTATACAGCAGTCTCTGTAAAAAAAAAAAAGGGGGGGAGGGAGGGAGCGTAGATTTATTAGAAATGCACTTTGTTTTGGGCGCTTTGGCACCAGATCGCACTTCTGAGCTTTTGCAACCGGCAACTAGCGGCTGTCGGCTCTCGTCATTGTATATAATTGACTGGAATGCGTGTGCCAAGCCCCTGGCAAAGGGTGTGGAATGTACTCAGCTCCCTGCCCGTGTGTGAGTCAGAGGATGAAGATTAGCAGGCACCTGGGCTTTGGAAGGGTCTGGTGGGAAAACCTCCACTCAGGGCATCACTGAAAGCACAGCTAAACCTCTACACTCTTTTTTTCTTCAGATCTGGAAATCAGCAGAGAAGTAGAAACAGAAAGCACTGCATTTGGTCTCCATGAATCAAATAATCAGTAAACTACTCTATGGCTGCATCCCCAAAAGACTTATTTGCCTCTCTAGTCTCCCTCTACTGTCACCCTATTCAAGCGGACTTTAAAAGTGCCCTGCACTTCCAGAATAAGCGTCCGCATGAGGCTCAGAAAAACGTGCATTTAAAATGCACCTTCCATCCCCGCGGAAGCCTGTTTTCTTTCCCTGCATCTTTTTCTCCCCGCCCCCTCTCTTGTTCAAAGGAAAAATAGCCTTCGGTTCTCTGTTCGTCTCCCAGATCTCCGTCCCCCGAAATGGCTTCCCGTGTGGGCTGCCGCCATCGGCCGGGCGATTGTTTGCTCATTTGCTCTTAGCACCTTCACAGATCACTGTCTAAATCCACCCGGTAGAGCAGTGGTGACTTTAAATACACCCACTTCATGCCTGATAACAATGTTGCAATCCATCCACTTCACACCTGATAACACTTCACGCCTGATAACAATGTTGCAATTCTCCACAATTCTGGCTCTTTGAAAGTTCTGTGCTTTAGAGAGGGAAGGAAAAGAAACTGCATCATTTCTGGGAAATGTGTGAATGCTTTATGGCTGTGTGTGCAGGCAGCAATCCCTGCCTCTTTTGCCATGGAGCGTCCTCAAGGTAAATGCCGCGACTTCCAAAAAGAGTGATGAAACTCTTCTTTAAAAGGCACGTATTTTATTGTGTGTTTTCCTGCTTTTGTAGTGCTGGAAGTTCGTTAAAAACCCTGGCATGGG
>MTQE01002208.1:11320565-11331989 GCA_014337955.1 Aspidoscelis marmoratus | reverse complement strand
TGGGTACTTAATGGGTACTTCTAGTGACAGTGGAAGAACACCCCTTGTTATCTTGATGAACTTGTTATCTTGATAACTCCCAAAAGGGTCATCAGTCTATAGAATTTGCTCCAGAAGAGGTGGTAACAGCAACCAGCCTAGATGGCTTTAAGAAAGGGTTAGACAAATTTATGGATGTCAGATGTATCAGTGGCTACTAGAATGGATGCCTAAGTACATCTTCCAGGCTGGGGGGATAAGCAGGATGCCTCTAATGACATTTGCTGGGATTTGAGAGGAGGTGAAGGTTTGCTCTTACGTTCTGCTTGAGATGCCCATGAGCAATTGGTGGGCTACTGTGTGGGACAGGATGCTGGACAAGATAGTCTGTGGCCTGATCCAGCAGGGCTCCTCTTATGTTCTTACAAAGCACTGCCCCTTTGTCAAAATTAACTGTGGGATTTTTAGTACCATGCTTACCTGGTGAGCACAACTTTTGGAAGAGGATTCAAGTCCACCATCATCTTTTCCTCTTCAAAGCGAAGCAGCAGACACTTTTGCAGTTTATTGCTGAGTAAATGCATTCCTATAGCTTCAAATATGTGGTGAAAGTTGTCCCCTGCTTGCCTGGGAGTTGCAGGCTTCTGGGAGATGTCTGCAGGCCGGCAGCTAGAAGTAGGGTGGAAGACTAGGCTGGAATTTTAGCTCTTAAATTGCGACCGCATGCGTGGCATAGATAGGTTTCGTCATGTAGCACTCCTGGCTCAACCAACCAGGCAGCAACTTGTTGAACAGAGTTTCCTCCATCAAATGTATATTCCATGGTTTGCTGCGCCAGCATTTTTATAGCTCTACTTGGGCTGTTTAATTTATGAAATCTGCCAGCAGTCCAGGAAAGATGAGCCAGAAACAGGCAAGTGGTTGTTTTGTTTTGTTTTACTGTTGGCTTGTAAGTTGTAGCTGAGAAGATAATTATTCCCCCAATGACAATAGAGCACTATAGCCTGCATAGGCAGAAGACTTTTCTTATTACTGTCCATAGTGTGCTGATTGGAAATTGGTTTTTGATTTGCTTTGTGAGTTCATCCCATCATGAACCATTTTCCATGGATTTCTTTCCACAATGTGTTTCTTTAATTTGTGTCAAGCAGCAAGTGGAGAAGCTAAATTGGTCATTTGTACATTGCCTATCTGGGCTACTAACCATTTATAAAATGACTGTGTGTCACGAGGGATTTTACTTGTCAGAAAGCCAGCCCACTCCCTAAATGATCAGCAGTGGCAGAAATCTACCCGTATTTTCCGGTGTATAAGATGACTGGGTGTATAAGACGATCCCCAATTTTTCTACTTAAAATGGAGATTTTGCAAAACTGGGGTGCAGCCTAAACCGAGCCTCGGAGTTGGGAAGAGATGGCAGCATTACCTGCTAATCCCACGAATGTGCTTGTAGCTTTCCTTCTGAGGCTGATGCCAGGGAAAAACCTTGCTCTGATAAAGATCTGTGGCTGCAATGCAGCTTTGGAGTCTGCCTGTCTAGCGCGATTCGTCTGTGATCCTGTAGGGGAGGGGGTGTTCCACCCAGCGAAATATGAAGAATCCTGCCATCATTTTCTCTTCAAAGGCCTCTCTGCTTTCAACCTCTCCCCTACTGGACCATAGACGAATCTCACGCTAGAGGGGCAGACTCTGCTAAAGCAAAATGAGGGCAGGATTCTTCATGTTTTGCTCCCTTTAGCAAGGTTTTTTCCTCGTGTCGGCGCCAGAAGGAAAGCTACAAGCCAGATGATTGGGATTAGCAGGTAAGACTGCTGTCTCTTCCCAAGTCCAAGGCTCGGTTTAGGCTGCACCCCAGTTTTGTGCTGGCAGCTGTGGCCAGCAGGACCCGGGTGAGAGTATTACTGGTGTATAAGACGACCCCCAGCTTTTCAGAAGATTTTTTGGGATCAAAAAGTAGTCTTATACGCAGGAAAATATGGTAGTTTTCAAGGCTTGGCTAGTGCTGAAGCAGAGTTGCCCTCTGTCTCCAGTAAGTGCCTAGGAAGGCTGTCCGTGTCCATTCCTTTGAGCCCTACAGTTGCTTGCCTTCTTTGGACCCACCTGTACAACTGGGCAGAGGGTGATAAGATAGTAAGTTCAGGCATCTGGTCCTCTTCCTTCCCCTCAGTGTTGTCACTGCTCACTTATTTGGCAAGGACAGCAACTACAGGGATCAGCAGAAAGTGTCTATAAGAGTTGGGACTCAGCATCTTGGAGAGGTACAGGTCGTGAAATAGATGCCTGAAATTTTCAACTCTGAGGCTGGGCCTATGTCATATTAGAGGCATATTATTTGGCTAATCCTCTTGAGGCACCAAAATACCTTGGCCTTGTGGAACAGTCTTTACAGTAACATTGTGAAGTCAGCAGAGTGAAGCTTATATAATTCAGGGGCCCAAGAAACAGGGATGGATCATCCCAAAGAGGCAAGGTTAGATGGATCAAAGCAGGAATTGATGTTTATGTGATTTAGGCCTGAGAAACAGGGATAGTTGTGGATGTCCTTATTCTCAAAGAGTTTATTTTGAAGATTATTAGAGGAATTCACTCACTTCCCTCTTTTGCAAATGTTTTGGACCTTTGAGATGGAGAAGGGGAATATTTCCAGCCTAGAAAATAGAACAAAGAAAGTCAGAGGGTGCAATCAGACAGGACTTTTTTGGGTTGCCCTTTTACCAAAGGGTCACCTCATCTCAAACAACTTAAGCACAGAGTGCTCAAAACCCTGCCTCATTTGCTCATACTTTTCTGTTGCTTTGTTCATTTTTAGAGCCTGGCAATTCCTTCCCTTGACAACAGGTGCTGTTTACTGATTGGCCAGTTGTATTCCTGGCTTTCCACGTCCCTGATTGGTTGCTTGTAGCAGCCATTTTCAGGCTGTGATTGACTACATTTGCCTCTGCAGTTTCCCACCCAGTTTTAGCAACCATTCCCAGGCTTCAAGACAGGTTAAGATGCATGCAGGGGTAAAATGTCCCAGTTCTCCCAGGAGATGCCCCTTTAAGTGTGTCTGATCTCACCCAGAATACCTGATGACTTTAGTGTGCAGGATTTTTCTTTTAAGAGAGGGGGAAGCACTATTTTCCTAAATTTGAATAATATGCAATCAATGCAGAATTATTCCATCACTGTCGCTTCTGTCCACATGCCATGGAAAAGGAAGTTTGAGAACCTTTTGCAGTTAAGAATTTGGCAGGTGGAGCCTGAATGTCTTGGAAACTGGTTGTTATTTTGATACAGGCTTAAAGATGTAGGCTTGAAACCATATATTTCTTGTGTACTCACTATGGAGTTTTTTCTTTTGTGGATGGCAATGCTAAGAAATCAGAGTTACCATGTGCAATATCTCCATTTGCTCCTCCCCCTCTGCCCAGTTCTCTCTATTCTTGAGGATTTAGCCCCATAAGTGAACCTTGATGAAGTTGGGGGGAGGGAATAAATGTGGATGGGGTGTCAGTGTCCTATGCACACAAGCTGCTCCTTTCTTACATAACATCCAAAGAAGAGAACACTGTCAGCTCCAGGCAGTCAACTTAAAGTGGAGATCTAAGCTTGTCAGAGGAACTTCTCTTTGCTGAAGAATAATGTACAGAGTTTGGGACAGAAGTCATGCTCTGAGTGAGCGTAATAGTCAATGCCTGCTTCCTCCACTGTCATCTTGCCACATTACTCTTTTGAGCATAAATCAAGAATTCCTCCCCCAAGCAAGAGAGACAGCTACATTAACCCAACTGGTAGCTTTTGTGTTGTCAGCTAAATAGATTTAATGCACTGACCAGAGGCCATAGTGCTTTAGAAATATTTCCCCTCAAAAGCACTCAAATTTTCACAAATGAAACCGGGCACATTTTGAAACAAGATGAAATTGGAGGTGGAGTCAGTCATTGGGGGCAGTCGTTTTGAGCTAAATGGATGGCTATAGACTCAGCATGAAGCACTGTGGTGGAGTGGTCATCCACTTTGGTCTTTGGGAGTCAGAGCAGAAATAGTACTGTGGCAAGTCAGTCTGAAGCCTTTTTAACTCAGAGGATCTCAGCAGAGAAATTATTTTGTTCAATGGAGGGATCTTTTATTTTATTTTGTGGTGATTCATTTTACATCAGATTTAAAGGGGGAGAAAGCATGGATGATTGATGCCTTCTGCTCTTCTCCCCTTATAGGCCTTGGCCCGTGTGCAGCTGCTGAGCATCTTTTTGAGCCAGATTGGTCTAGTGGTTAGGGAGCCATACTCTTTGCTGGGAATACCGGGTTTGATTCTGCTCTCCTCCATGAAGCCAGCTGGGTGACCTTGGGCTAGTCACAGCCCTACCTACCTTACAGGGTGTTATGTTATTAGGAGAAAAACATAAAGCTCTGTCAGCTGCTTTGAGCCCTCTTAAATGGGCAAGAAAAGCAGGGTAAAAAGCCAACTCTTCTTTTCTTCTTCAGTTTGAGATTTGTAGGCCCAAGAATGCTGTGGGTCACCATGGGTCACCTTTCCTCACTGAAAGATCTCTGATGTGAATCAAGCTTCAGACAGTGTTTACTTAATCCACATTATTTGGATAATTTGGAGCAAAGCATGTGCAGACACATTGTATTCCAGATTATCCATGCTTTATTCCAGATTATTTAACTAATGAGGAATAAGTAAATGCTATCTGGATCTGGAACAGCCAAGCCAACCGATTCTAACCATGGAAAAGTGTGAGCGAGACCAGGGCTGACCTCACACTGGTGCTGATCCAGATCAGCCCACACCATAGCCTCAAAGCTCACATGAGCTTTGGGGCAGATGCCAAAACTTCTAAGGGCTAGGATAAAAAATCTTGAGCCTTGTTACCTTCGGTACCTTAACAAGGATTCATAAGGAAGAGTTCACCTGAAGTCGTGTGACATTCTGAGGAAAGTGGATGAAAATTTTGTTAAGAGAGGGACATCTCATAAGGCGTGGCAGAAAAGAAATGTGTTTCCTTCACAGCTGTCTTCACTGAGATAGGTTGAGCTGAAGTGATGCAGTGGTCACCAGGAGAGAGTGGAAGTTGACTTGAAGAGGTACTCACAGGGCGAATCCCCATAGCAAGCTTATTTCGCTTTCCAGAACTTTTGGAATTGCACAAAATTGCAACATTGTTATCAGGTTGAAGTGGTTCCATTGCTACAGTGTAGTGCTGCTGTTAAGGGTGGATTTTTAACACTGAAATCACTGTCTTTGGAAGCAAGCTATTGGGAGAGGGAAACCCTAAACATGGATTCTCATCCCTTAAAATGGTACTGTCCACACAGTAAAAAATGTACAACGTTTCAAGCGCACGATCCGGAGTGAGACCTGTTGAAATCAGGATTGAGATTTACCATGCTTTGGGGTGGTTTAACACGGGAAAAGCGTGTTAAGCCAAACTGCCATGCGGACTCCGAGGATTGAAAACGTTTTGAATCCGAGATAAGTTTGCTATGAAGACACGGCCACACTCTTTTACATCAAAACTACACTGCCCCAAATGCCACATCTGTTCCATTTTGAGTGATGTGAGGCTAGGAGAGGGGAGGCAAGAATTGCAGGTGTCATCTGCTTTCTCCTGTTTCCTTCTTCCTTTTTTATGGGTTTGGAACATCACCATCTTTAGCAGGAGGAGGAGCAGTTACCCCAGGGATAAGCGCTAAGGAGATGTGTGTTTTTCAGGTCTTTGCCTCCTGCAAGCAGCAACTTCAGATTGTTTTTGGGTCACTTCAGGAGCTGCTTTAAGGAGCTGTTGAAGGAATTGGGGATCCCTTTGGTTTGCACATCAGGTGAACACATGAGTCTGAGGAAAGACCTTAAAAATCAGAGTTATCCTGTTTAGATGAGGTCTTTGAAGAAGAATCAGTGAATCTGTTCTCTCAGTGCTTTTACAACCACATATTTTGCACTGAGAGAAATCAAAGAGTGTTGAAGATCAAAGTTCTTGAGTGTCCAAGTTTTATGTCTCGCATGACTTTTCTCTGGATAAAGCATAAAGCATTGTGTTGGATAAGACCATGCAAAGGATAATGTGTGAGCAGCAGATCAGGGGGCTGGTGTGTGCTTTCATGCAGCTAGACAGTTAAAGCTGAATTTCAAGATGGGAAATGTGATCCTTTACAAGATTGTAATTATAGTTTTTTAGATCCCCAAGGCAGGGAAGGTGACAGAGAGGCTGTAGTGATGGGCAAATATTTATTTAAAGAAAGTTAGGTTTTCTGCTTGACCATTATCTGACACAATTGTATAAGGAAGGAGAAAAAAAAATATCCATTTATCTTTGCTGTGTGATCTCTCTATCTCTCTCACCACAGCGGGTCTTTAGTGCCTATTACATGTGCATTAGTGGGGGGAAATTGTCCCTGCCTGTTGTACCTGTTGAATTTCTATCACTGTTAAAGCTGCCAGAGACACAGGAGGCACGCGATAAATGAGAAAGAACACAACTGTAGTGGGTTGGCATGCGGAAATGGGCGGAAGGCTGGCTAGTGGGTGGCAACTAGATTAGTCAAATGGTGCTGCTTCGAAGTGGGCTATAGTGATGCCCTTTTGACTCTCTATCAAAAGGCCAACAGGGGCTGCTATATTTTACCTTCTTCCTTTTTCTCTTTGGTTACCTTGGTGATGTGCAGGGTGCTGTTGCTAAGCAACAGTTTCATAGTAACACAGAGAGAGTGAGAAAAGGCATTAGTTGTGCTTTTGTGTGTTGCTGTCCGTGTTTGCCTTTGATACTCAGGTGCGGGAGGTGAGGACCATTCTGACAGGGGCCCTTAAAGTCACGGTTTAGGTTCAAACATGGGGGAGTTGCCAGTCTGGCAGCCTGGACATCCTAAAATGTGAAGAGCAGGTGGCTTTGGATGGTCAAGGCACTGCAGACAGTGCTAAATTTTTGCCATGCAACCAAACAAAAACCCTCTAAGCAGTAGTGGCTAGTACCCATTTTGGAAGGCAGGGCAGCTAAAAGAAAATGGTGCCAAAGACCAGAATAGGTAGAACTGATCATAGGTGAGAAATGTTACAGCTGCTGGTCTGTTCAAACTCATATGGAAACTGACAAATTAGGCAACCCTCAACTGAAACAGATAAGGTAGGGGGAAAACAAGTGGACTCAAACTTTGAGCTGCTGGTGGTGGTATTGATGTTACTGTGTGCTTTGCACTTATGAGCCAGCTGGCCCCAGGAGGAGATACTATAATGTTGGCTCTAGTGTTCATTGCTTGCTCAGGTGGATACTGTCCTTCGTGTCAGATGTTGCAGTGACTTGGAGAGAAAACAAACCATGACCCTACAATATACTTTTGTCTACTTCATTTAAATTATATCTGTGCTAGCATAGGAGGATGCCGGTAGTTGCTTGCAAATGTGATCAATATACCCATTTTTTAAAAACGAGTCAATAAAAACAACAAGAGAATTAACGCAGGAGACAGAAGACAATGAAATCAGATGATAACTAGGATTAGAAGAGACACCGCTAAAGCAAACACGTCTTGTTTTAGGATGTGACTACTTTCAATAGCAATGTATCATTGGAAGTACTAATTCCTCTGAGAAGGAGGGTATGGATACAAAATTAATTTAGAATTCAGTACAGTCATTCAAGCAGCTTATAGCTGACAATGAATTTTAGCCCAGTGTCTCCATAAGAAATTTAGAGTGTGATGGAATAAATATTTCAGATATCTGCATCTGACCATTAGCTTCATTGGTAACATCAGAAATATTGATTAAAAACGTTTGGATCCTCCAAAACTCTTTGTTAGGCAAGGATGATAGACATGGAAATTACACATCAGATTGGTCCCTTTTAAGTAACATGGGCCTCCCAGGACTTTTCTGATTTGAAGATGCCATAGTGCCATGACTAACCCCCATTTTTGAAAACCCAAGCCCAGTAATGTCAAGCAGCTACATGTCTTACATCTTAAGCAAAACATAGAGATTTGGGTTGCTGTTCTATTACATTGTTTATGACAATTATATTCCACCTGTCTATCAGAGCATAGAACAGCACATGCCATTGTCCCTCTTTGCACTTTGTCCTATCCTTTAAGGTAGACTAGACTGAACGATAATGGTCCTTTCTCCACTGGGACTTGTTTTTGATTATATCCCACAGACTATGGCAGTAACCCAGTGACTCGAGGTAACCCAGGCAGTTCTCCTGGTCAAGTGGGGGTTCAAACTCAAGAACCCCTGGGTTCTAGCCTATCACTGTAGTCACCACATTATGCTATTTAATGCCTAACAACCCTGAACAGCTGATACACAGCAGCACCAAGGCTGTGTCTTCACAGCAACCTTATCTCAGATTCAAAACGTTTTCAATTCTCAGAGTCTGCACAGCAGTTTGGCTTAACATGCTTTTCCCGTGTTAAACCACCTCAAAGCATGGTAAATTTCAATCCTGATTTCAACAGGTCTCACTCCGGATCGTGCGCTTGAAACGTTGTACATTTTTTACTGTGTGGACAGTACCATTTTAAGGGATGAGAATCCATGTTTAGGGTTTCCCTCTCCCAATAGCTTGCTTCCAAAGACAGTGATTTCAGTGTTAAAAATCCACCCTTAACAGCAGCGCTACACTGTAGCGATGGAACCACTTCAACCTGATAACAATGTTGCAATTTTGCGCAATTCCAAAAGTTCTGACTTTAGAAAGGGAAAGGAAGGGAGGAAAGCAGCTGAATGTAAATGTTTAAAGCAAAGGGGCTTTAGTTGTCGCTGCTGCTGTGTGCCCTGAGCAATGGGGAGAGGACGGGAAAGAATCGCTGGCTGGCTGCCCGCTGCCATTTTTCCTCCATCCATGGAAGCAGCAGCCACCCAGTCACCCAGATAGGCTCAGTGAAGGGGTCCCTTATGGGTGGCACATCCATGCCAGGAGGAAGAGGGCAGGGCAGCCCTGAAAAGCGGCTTTTAAAAAGTACCCACTTGAGTCCCACCTTGAGTCACATACCCCACGTACGATCCTCAAAATCCGGATCCAACCTGATTAAGTTAAAAGTAATGGGAACAGGCAAATTCGTGTTTGCATCCGGTTCTATTATTTCGGTTTAGGGAAAGTGAAATAATCTTGCTGTGGGGATTTGCCCTAACTATCTAAAAGATTTTTATAGCCAACTTGACATACTCTATTTATTTCTTTAATTTGTCTCATTTCTACATAGCTTCCTATGTAATTCTCAAAGTGATTTACAAAAAGAGAAAAAAGAAAAAAAGAAAAAAGTAAGCACTGAAAACAAGGGTAAAAATAGCCTTTGCTTTCTAGGCTGCTTTCATTTCCACTGTGAACCCTAACAGTTGTAATTGTAGATGCCTCACAAATGTCACCAGGAAGGATATTCCACAAGACAGATGCTACCTTGATGCTATCTAACTGACATATAGTGGGATTTAGTATCCACATTTTAAATCATAGGGAAACTGCACCTAGCAAGTTTAATTTTTCTAATTTAAAAAGTCCACTGTGAGAACCCAAACTGGAAATGCTGATGGACCTTAGAACAGAAAAATCTTAATCCTCTGTTCTTTAGCGTTCATATCCTTGCAGCTCATCCAAAGCCATCTCCCTCCCTATCATTATCTAGCTGCCTATGAAGTCTGTAGCAGTCAATTTTCTCCTGGCCAATGGAATCCTTGAAAGGGTATTTTCTGCCAACTGTATGTGTTGCTGTTGAGCCATCTAAGCAGCAGGGAAATCTCCACAGATGAACATGGGACTCGACAGGAGGGCTTGTGCATCATTTTATTCCCAAGTTGCACAGAAAGGGCTCCAGAATGACATGGAAAGATTCAAGCATATACACATCTGTGCAAATGAAAGGCATACAGGCAGAGGTAGAAATGCGCTTGTCTGGGTGTCCAGAAATGCTTATAGACCTGAATGCCTGCATGCATTTTATGCTGTGAATGTGCTCCCTGGAAGAGTTGCTTTGTTAAACCCCTTTAAGCTTCTGAGAAGCCGCGCGCGCTGTGCTGCCGTAGGAACACATGTACCGCTTGTCCGCATCGTCTTCCTCATGGTCGTTATTAGCTTGGCACTGATCTCCCAAAAGAGAGAAGCTGGAAATGAAAGTCAGTATCAGAGCTATATCCCTTGTCACAGATGCTTGGGAGAGATATACTTGGGAAAGAGATATATGTGCTCAGAGGCACTCTCTTTATTAATACTTAAAATACGAAAGGAAAGGAGCTGAGGACCCCCTAGAACAAAACCGTTGCTGCTCTTCCCCTGTTCTTCTGTAAGATTTTGTTGATTTCTTCCACCTATCTGCTGCCCCTTGGTTTCCTGTCACATGCCTTGCATCAGGGTGAGGAACAGAGACCCATGCCTTGGCACTAAAGATATTTCTTTCAAACCCAGGGAGAGCTGGCACACGAAATCCTCAGGAGCAGGTGTCCAAGCATCCCTGGCCTCCCTGCCAGCCCTTTTTCCCAGGGATCCAGCCAGGACACCTGCGTCCAGCCTCACTTCCTGTATCCCAGGCTGCTCCCATTTGGCTTTGAACTGGCTCTTTATGCCACAACTGATGCCTCCCGCTGACTTGGGCGCTTGTCCCAGGGACCCAGTGGGTTCATTGTGTTGTGAGCACCCAGTTGCAGCTGCCTTCCCTGTTCTTCTTGCATCCCTGAAGAAGCACAAAGAACCAACTGTAGTGCGTGGGAATATAGGAGGGTTGAAGGAGTTGTCCCCACAGAGCAGCTGATGGTACGTGATGGGGGGACCTCATCTCTGCTTCCTTCTCTGTTTTCTTATCCCCTCCTGCCAAGCTGTGCATACAAGAGGGTATTAGATCTCCAACTTCCTGCCACATCCTCCTCAGGCAACTGAGAACAGGGATCATGCAGGATAGGGTTAAGGTAGCAGGAGGAGCTTGTCTTGAGTGTAAGCTGGTAGAATAGTAGAGGCTAAAAGCATGAGCCTGGAAGAGCCCAGCTGAAATCATTCTTCAACTGCAAATTCATTATATCACCTTAGACAAGTCATCATTTTTTCCACTCTTTTTCCCAGAGCTTAACAACTATGCTGAACTACCTTATAAGTTTGTTGGAGAGATTACTGAGATGATTTGGGAAACATCCTTGAACAAATGCTCAGTATTGCTTAATCTAATGTGCTTTCTTTCATCAGAAGCTGTCGCAAACAGCCAGGAATGGACTCTTGGCCGCTCCATCCCTGAGTTACGACTGGTAGGTATCTGTTGATCTTTGTTGCATATACAGGCATGCGCTAAATAAATTTATAAACACCCTAAATAGTAAGCACTTTGGGGGCAGGAGCCTGTCTTCTAGGTCTTGTAAAGCATCATTTGAATCTGTCATACTATTCAAATAAGGCATGTGGCTTCTTCAAGGGGTGCTGATACCTTCATCCCTGGGCATTCGTGCCAGATTAATTCATGACGATCCCCCCCCCCCCCCCCCCC
>MTQE01002208.1:11304377-11320555 GCA_014337955.1 Aspidoscelis marmoratus | reverse complement strand
CCCCCCCGCCCCGCAACAGAGTGCTTACTTTGGAACAAAACATTGATTACAGTGTTGGAGCTGACCAGAGCATAAAGGGAGATGTTATCTACAGTGGTACATGGAATGGCAGATGGGTGGATGAGAACAATTTTTTTCTGTCCATCCACAGCTGCCTCCTTTCTTACACTGGCACTTGATCACTAAATTTCTGAGAATTAAGCATACTTAAAAAAAAAAAGTCATTGCAAATTCTTGTGCAAACTAACATGAACTGCACTGGCCTAAGTATCTTACTGGCTTTTGTGATTCTTGAATTTTAAGGGTGTAGTTCTCAGAATCTTTTGTTTTTTAAGTGCACATTGGGAGAAGTAAAATATGAAAACATACAAGGTGTTTTTTTGTACTTTTATTTATAATAGCAAAAGATGTGTGTGAGAGAGTGGTGTGGAACAACCTTTGTGAGTGAACCCAATCACTCACAACAAAGCCAAACGTAATTGGTCAAACTCTCCCACAAAATCTCTATTAATCCGGATCATGATATGGGCTCATGGTGGTCTCGTCCTGTGAGAACTGCAACACCCAGAGGGCCAGAGGCTGAATTGTCACAGTGCCAAATGTCTGCCCTGTCAATGGTCACATCTGCCCCTTGATCTTCACAGGGCATTCTTGGGACTGTCAAGAGTGGGAAGTCAGCCCTCGTCCATCGCTACCTGACTGGCTCCTACTTGGGCCTAGAGCCTACAGAAGGTGAGGTGCCCCCCTTTCCTTTTCTCTGTCCTACTCCTTACTGTTCTGTACTGTGGGACAAAGAGAGTAAAGCCCTTCCATTTCCCCTGGGTTGGCTGCCTTCATGTGCATTTGAAAAAGAAGGAAAGGAAGAAGAAAAATGCAGTCTGTCATGAGAATAGGATCTTATTGTTTCTGGATCGTTAATATCAACTCTGATAGTACCACCATCAAATTGAATTGTGTCTACACTACTCATACCTAATAGACATAAGTCCCACTGAATGTAATGGGTATTCTTGTTCGTGTTGGGTACCACTGAGTCATGGCTAACTCCTGGTTGATTGCATTGAATATCTCTATGAGGTTTTCTTGGTGGAGATACAGTGGTTTGTCATTGCCTACTTCTGGGGAAAGGCTGATGGAGCCAGCAGCCTTCTGATTTCTGAGAGTTTACTCTATCTTTGAGCTACAGCTGCTTCCTGGGGTACAGCCACGTCCAAGTGGATCTTAATCCCAACTAAATGTTATACATGAAGCCACCTTTCAGCCATTTGCGGTAGCTATTTCTTCTGCCCAGTGCCTTCTCTTCAGGGCAGTCTTTCCCATTCCCAACTTCCTGAGGGCCTTTTAACCGGATTCCCAGGACTGAAGCTGGGGCTTTCTCTATTGTGGCTATAGACATGTGTCTTTATTGCCTCCCCCATTACTGCCTTGGATAACCCTTCTGAACCAATGGTGCCCCCCCCCAATCATCACAGGTGTGAGGTCTGAACACACTGTGGTTGAATGATTTCACTCAAATCTCTTCCCTTAAAGAGAAGCTTAAGCCAGGATTGCTCAGACTATGACCCTGCAGGTGTTGCTGAAATATGGCTCCCATGAGGTTCTTCTACTCAGGATGATGGCAAAGAACAAATGGAAGCCATAGCTTAACAAATATGGAGCATCATAAATTGGATGGCCTTTGAGGAGGCAGGTTCCAAATTAGATGTTAATTTGAATCTTAGTGCTGTTTAAGTGTGCACATTTTATATCCTGTGCACACCATGGCATCCATATCTCATCTATATTGGATTGTGAGACTCCACTTTTTCAGGCTGTCTAAATTGTGTCACTCTCTTCTAGGTGCTGTCTCACGTTTTTCCTCCAGGGTATCCCAGATTGCTATCCTTATGAGAAAATCCAAAAATACCTCATTCCTTATCTAAAGTCAATGATCCATTCATCTCCCTCTGATCACACTTTTTCATTTCTCCTTATGCTGAGAGGTAGCATGGCCAAGTGGCTAGAGAGTTAAAATGGAAGCCCTGAGTTTGAATCCTCGGTCATCTATGACAGCTCACTGGGAGATGCTGGATCATTCTCTGCCTCTCTGCCTAGTCTACACCACGGGTTTGTTGTTAGGAAGGAGAAAAATCATGTGCATCTCCTTGGGTTCTTTGGCATAAAAAGACACTTCACTGTCAATTTTTTTCCCATTTTCAGGGGGGCAGTTCAAGAAGGAGGTGGTGGTAGATGGGCACAGCCATCTCTTGTTGATTCGAGAGGAAGCGGGTCCTCCAGATGCCAAGGTTCATATTCTCTCATGTTTTATATACTTGGTTCTATTTTGAATGCTGTTACCCGCCCTGAGACCTTAGGGTATAGAGCGGGATAGAAATGTAAATATAAGTAAAATGAATTAAAAATAAAATGTACCAGGAGTCTGTGCCAATCTAATAATGGGGCTTCTTTGCTTTGCATAGTTCTTGCAATTGCACTAAGAACTGGGATGTGCCGAACTGCAGTTTGTGCTTCTGAGAATACTAGCAGAGTCCAGGGGCTGACAAGTACCTTAGTTGACAGTCTGGGCTCTCTTCAGCACTGTTGCCTTACTCACATAAAACCCCAGTGATATGGGGAGTTTACTTGCTTTCCAAATATGTGGTTATTGCCATTTGTGCCCCCTTCATATGTGGATCTGTGGCATGCATGCACACAACATCATTGACCAATATGTGGATCTGTGGCATGCATTGCACAAACGCCACAGTCCCACCTATGAAGGAGCCAAAATGGCAGTAGCCATGCATTTGGGACGCAGATAAGTTCACGTCATTGCTGTGGCTCTGCACAAGTATGGTAATAGCACCAAAGACCGCTGGGACAATCGAGCAAAGCACCAGACAGTCCCTAGAATCTACTGCCTTTCTCCAAAGCAGGAACTGCAGTCTGGCCCATCCATTCCCATTCTTATTCCCATTTTTATTTGCATACTGTCTTTCCAAAACGT
Organism: Aspidoscelis marmoratus; assembly: GCA_014337955.1. Taxonomy (NCBI): domain Eukaryota; kingdom Metazoa; phylum Chordata; class Lepidosauria; order Squamata; family Teiidae; genus Aspidoscelis; species Aspidoscelis marmoratus. The sequence continues at coordinate 11,317,569 of MTQE01002208.1, read as the reverse complement.
GGCTCAAGGCAGCTTATACAGTAACAAATAGAAAAAAACAACATACAATATATGCAACAAACACCCAGGTGCAGCAGCCAGCCATGTCATCTTCCTCCCAGCCAAGAGTAAACAAAGTTCTTATACCTTGGGGCTGTATACAGCTTGTCCCTCAGCCTATTTCTGATCAGTGAACCACAGCGAAGGTGCCTGGGAAATGCACAGAGAAGAAAGGAAGGGGAAGATTTCATTATCCATACTTATGACATTTGGTTTTATAACCGGACGATGCCCCTGGCTTGGTATTTAATCTGTGAATAAACCAGCCAACTTCTCCCATATCGTCCTTTCATCCGCAGGGGTATTATAGCAACTTGACTGTGACAGGCCTTTAATGATTGAGCTGGTTTGTGCTTCCTGTCTTTGGGGAACCTGGAAAGCTCTCATCCCTTCACACTCCCAGTTCCACCCTGGCAAACTGATGCCACAAATTCATACTGTGTAAAAATTGATGATCTCGCTCTTCATTTCCTTTTTTTGTTCCAGTTTGCCAACTGGGCTGATGCTGTCATCTTTGTCTTCAGCCTGGAAAATGAGGCCAGTTTCCAAGAACTGACTCAGTACTATGGACTCCTCACAAACTACCGTGCTGTCTCTGACATGGCTCTGGCCCTCGTGGGCACTCAGGGTAAGGCGCAAGGCTTCCTTGGAAAGGTGCAGCTGGCTCCAAAGAAGGTTGGGGAAGGATAAAGACTTGCTTCTGGCATCCACCGAGAATGTATGGAGGAGGCCTTCCCCTTTTAGTCTTCAGTAAACCCTGCTGTTAACTGTCTCTTCCCTTCTGAGATTGTTTACATGACTGAAGGCAAGCGTGTGTTTTCAACTAGATCTGTACAGATATCCTCTCAAAACGCTCTTCAGCAGAAAAGTTGAGGAGTCTTTCCTCAGTTTCTTCAGGGAGAAGACATGGTCTACAGGAGTCCCTGAAAGAGCAGGGGTGGGTGAGGGACTCCCTTTTACTTGTGGCAGCAAACAATCCTTTTTTCCTCCTTAGTTTTGGAGGCAAACTGCGACTTCACCAACTGCGCTGGTAGCCTGACTATTTCAAGAGGGCATTATGGGAAGAGGGCGTCCCAAAGGGCAGTGTTGTGCATGTTGGTCTGTTCAAACTTAATGGCCAACTTCAAGGCCTAGGCAGATTAATATCGCTGCAGAAAACCATTTAGGATTTTAAAGCTCAATTGCAGGAACTTAAACTTGAACCTAGAAATGAAAAGCCAGTGCATAGAGGTAAATCATGTAGTTTTCGATTAGTGGTTGCTAGTAAGGAAGCATGGGGTTTAGTGTGTGTTTATGTATGCATATGCATATATGGTTTGCTTTTTGTTGAGAGTACCAGTAGACCTCCATAACAAGGTCTACTGCCATTCTAGGATCACAGGGGACCAATTTTGGTGACGTACCTTATTGAGCTACAAAAATGGTTCCCCAAGGACTCTGATGTGAGCTAGTCTAGAACAGATCAGGACCAGCCCCTGTTGATCCAGATCTAGGTCCAAAACTGCACAGATAAATGCAGAAAGGATCTAATAGTGATTACACACATACTTAGTTGTTTGTTTGTTTATTTCTCAGAAATAGACAGTGGTCCCAGGGCTGGAGCTAAGAAAAACTTAGTTTACGTCCAATTTTCTACGGATAAAAAGGGTTATCCCTTGCCTTGTTCACACTATACTCTTGTAGACTGTTGCTCCAACCAACCAGAAGTACAGTCTCCTAGTCTCTTTCTCCCTGGTTTTCTCTAAGTTTGCTTTGCTTTGGATCTTTTCTTCCTGACACTCAGATTAGGTGCTCCTGTGCCCCACTTCTCCCAGACTGAACTTAGAGAAATCAGAGAGGTTGTTAAAAGAACACACACACACACACACACACACACACACACACACACACACACACACACACACACACACACACACACACACACACACAGCTCCAGCAATCTGGGAATTTCCTTGAGAAGGTGGTAGAGACCAGGTATCACTGGCATAGGAAACAATGACATTTCCTTTTTAGTGGCATTGGTGGGTAATATATTTGTTTATTTTTCAAACATTCTCCCATGTAACTTAAGGCAGCATAGTCCATTTCCCTTTCCCCAGCAAACTTCATGGCCACTTGGGGATTTCAACTCTGACCTCTTGTATCCCAATCTACACCACTAGACAGTGAAGTCACCTCTCTTCACTGAGGCCTTCCCTGTAAGAATAGTTGGCTTGACTGGTTTATGTCTCTTATCGCCTCCCCCTCCTTAAGCCACTTCTAATCTTGTTCCTGAAAAAATTGCAAGCCACTTTAAGATGTCTTGGGCCATGGTCACACCTTCATTTTAAACCTTCTTTAGTCCATGTTCAGCTCTGACTCTCCACATCTTTTCATTTCTATCCATTTTATTTGTGGATTTTCCACCCTCCATTTGGACTTTGCTGAATGGAAAGCCCACAAATAGATAAAAATGAAAAGATGTGAGCAGTCAGGCCTGAAGATGGATTGAAGGGGGTTTAAGGTGTGACCAAGGCCTCAGAAGAAGTGGTCTGTCCGAGAGAAAAGGCCAAGACAGGGTCACAGGTATAACATCCTGGTTTATCTGCCTTTAAAACTTTCTTTGGAGGCAGCTGATCTCATTGGCAAGGTCAGACCTCTGCATCTTCCATGTGAAGGATTCTTTTTCCCTAATCATTCACCTTGTAATTAATTAATTAGCTAGTAAATTACCTTAGCCTTTAACTAAATAAGTAGTTCCTCTCCCCTTTCAAGCACTGTGATTTGTTGTTTTGGTAAACACATATTTTATTGTGTTCTAATATCATTTTATTGTAACTTGTCATGAGTTCTCTGGTTATAAGGTGGGATAAAAAACATTAAAAAGTTGCAGATCAGCTTTTAAACTGATGCCTGGAGGAAGGCTGAGAGGAGTTGTGCAGCATCTGGTTTGAGAAAGTATCTATTTAAGTGAGGAAGGTTGAACTATCTATTTACATAATACTGATTTGGGGGGGGGGAACTAATTAGTAATATTCAAGCAGAAAGATGTAACAGGCAGTCTAAGAATTCACATGGTTTTACAGGACCAAGCTTGCACCAGAGGAATGCATAAAAAATCTCTATATGCAAATACCAAAAGCCTCATAGCCAAAACAGAGCAGCTGAAATGCTTAGCAACAGATTTAAAAAAGCAATATATTGGCATAACTGAAACGTAATGGACTGATGAAAACCATTGGGTTACAAACTGTACTGGAAAGACAGGAAAGGGCAAATTGGAGGTAGTGTAGCCTTGTCCTTTAAAGAAGAAATAGAATCTTATAAACTGAATTGTCTAGGTGAATCAGATTCATCAACAGAAACCTTGTGGGCAAGAATAGCAGGCCAGAAGGCAAGTCTAATGTTTGGGAAACGTTATTACCCTCCTAACTGTGCTCCCAAAGGAGACTGGCATTTGGGGACATGAAGCAAAGGAGGCATCCAAAAAGGAAAGCGTGCTAATAGTGGGGGACTTTGACTAGGGGCAGTATGTACTCTATGAAGCTGATGGGCAGGACAGTTAGTACCAACAAGGCGAAGTATTTTTTCATCAGTCTGTGGATGGTCACAGCAAGCAGTCTAGAAAGCTTGAAGAAAGGATTAGACAAATTCATTGAAGACAGATGTATCAATGGCCACTAGAATGGATCCCTAGGTACTGTCTCTAAATTGGACTACTGTAATGCTCTCTACATGGGGCTGCCCTTGAAGACAGTTCGGAAGTTTTAGCTAGTGAAAAATGCAGCCGCTAGAGTGCTGACTGGAACATCTAGCCGGATGCACATCACGCCGGTTCTAAAAGAATTGCACTGGCTGCCAATTCACTACCGAGCCCAATTCAAGGTTTTGACTTTGACTTATAAGGCCCTAAATGACTTGGGCCCCAAATATCTGAAGGAACGCCTACTCCCGTATCGACCTGCCCGTGCCTTAAGATCGAGTGGTGAGGCCCTTCTGGTTGTCCTACCACCTTCAGTAGTGAGGTTGGTGGGCACCCAGGAGAGAACCTTTTCTGTGATGGCCCCTAGACTATGGAATAGCCTCCCCCTTGAGGTACGTCTTGCCCCTTCCTTATATATATTCAGGAGGGCGGTGAAGACGCACCTCTTTGCCCTGGCCTTTGGCTAAGTTGATTATATTTCCCACCCAGGCCACACACTCTCATTTTAAACATAATGTGTATTGTTTTAAAGTTGTTGAATTTTTAAAGTTTTTTTAATGTATATTCTGTTTTAATCTGTTGTTGAAGGTTGTAACCCGCCCAGAGACCTTCGGGTATGGGGTGGGATATAAATGTAAATAAATAAATAAATAAATAAATAAATAAATAAATAAATAAATAAATAAATAAATAAATAAATAAATAAATAAATAAATAAATAAATAAATAAATGGCATTTGTTCTGATAATGTTTGAAAAATATATATTTCCAGAACTAGTAAGATCTTCAGAGCTATATTTCTTGCATATATCTTCAGATACTTATTTCTCCATTGGGTGACACCTGTGGGCAGTTTGCAACATGCCAGACTCTGAAGTGAGGATGATATTTCCATATAATCCTTTGCTGAGTCCTATATCCAAGGCTCAGGGCAGCAGCACTCCTGATCTATCAGGGCAGGTTCCATAGAAGCAAAGTTCAGACAGGTTTAGCATAACGACGTCATCTGTCCAGTCAGGTCAAGATAATGGTGGAAAGGGCTGAAGCAGAATAAAAAGGGCAGCTGAGGTGAAGAACCAAGAGGTCATTCAGAGAACGCAGACCGGTGAAGGCTGAAACACAGATTCAAGCCATTAACAGAAATATATGCATCAGATAGAGAAGAAGCAAAGTCAAGTGAAATAGATAAATCAGGTCTGTTTCTGGATCTCTCTTTCATAGGTTATATGTGTTACAAAAGGACTAGTGAATGAGCTCACTATAGGGCAACGCAGGCACGTGCGTTTGTATCAGTGAACTGAATGTGGCATAATTAGGAAATAATAATGCCAAGTGTTTAATCCTGTGCAGGCTTCTCAAAAGTTAAGCCCTGTTGATGTCACAACAGGTGTCTGTCCAGCCCAGAAGCAAAAGATCAATGCTGTTTTTCCTTTGCTCTTGTAGATAAAATCAGTGCTAGCAACCCAAGGGTGATTGAGGATTCCCGAGCCCGAGCTCTGTGCACTGAAATGCGCCGATGCCTCTACTACGAGACGTGTGCTACCTATGGGCTCAATGTTGACCGAGTCTTCAGTGAAGGTGAATATTTTTCTAGATTGTGTTTTGGAGTGAGAGAAGGGACCAGGAACAGGGAGAATTTCATGTCAAAGTGAGGTCCCACTACGCCAAAGGAAAACATCTGTGAAAACGTATTTAATCATACAGTATTTAACTGCTACATATGTCTTGGGCTCAATTCCCTTGCATGAACTCTATAACATGACCTTCAGACAGCTTCAAAGCCATGCTGGGGTTCTGGAGGTCTGTCAGCTTCTTAACTCAAAGTAGAAGTAGTGGTGGAACTCCAGCGCTATTTTTATTTAGACAGCACAGGCTTGCTTATTGGGACCTTTGGAGACACTTCAGTTCACTGCCAACCCCTGCGTGCTTGCCAAACATGTGAAAAAATAAAAGAAAGGGTGCAGGTGTTCTGTCAGCTCCCGAAGGTTGCCAGTGAGCTAATGTCACAGGACCTTGCCGGGCGTCCCAGTAAGGGAAAATATGCCAGTCTGGGAAGCTGTAATGAGGTGCACCACCAGGTTTCCTTTAATATCTGATATTTCACCTTGCTATCTGGATGTAGCTGAAAAATATTGAACTGATCACATGGGCTTTCCCTGCCCATTGGCAGTTCCCTTCTTGGCAGGGTGTTAATGGTGTGAGAACAGCCCTACAATGGATCTCACCCACTTTTATGGCCACGTACTGTTGCACATTTCCATTTTTCACGTTTCCAACTGTTTGTGTGTGGAAGGAATACAAAAGCGGTTTGGTGAGGGTGTGACCTGGGAGCTGGGCATCAAACAGCTTGAGGGTCTGGGTTTGTGACCATGACTCATGCTGGCTACGGGGGTGCATGAGGGTTTTTTTTGCATTCGCATTTGAGTCGAATCGAATGTTTAAAATCCGAATGCTAAAAAACCTGATTAAAATCCATTACATTCAAATCTATTCGTTCGAATGTTAGATTCGTATTTAAAGATACGAATGTCAACAACTTGCGTATGTGTTACACATATCTGTATGTCATATGCACCCCGTTTGCATCCTGTATTAGAAGTGCAACTACGTAGAGATACGTATGTAATACATATGTATCTGTACATTCAAATGATTGTACAGATACGTATTTCAAATGTGAAGGCATTCAATTTGAGTTCAAATGTCCACATTTGAATGAATTCGATCAAATTTCGAATGTTTAGAATATTCATGCACATCCCTAATGCTGGCTTTTTGAGCAAACACCCATGCACCACTAAGTCTTTGTGGAGCCATTGGCATCTTATCATGGTTTTCTTCTTCCTCATTTCAGTGGCTCAGAAGATTGTGAATATGAAGAAACAGCAACAGCTGCTCGCCTCCTGCAAATCTCTGCCCAGCACACCTAGCCATTCTGCAGTTTCCACACCGGTGGGTGGAGTCTATCCTTCTCCTTTATTTTTCCATGACACTCAAAACGGCAAATATTGTACTCCTACCCCCCTGTTTTAGCATCTCAAACAGCATCACTAAGCTGTTGCATTTCATCCCTGAAATTCCTTCAGAGAGCTCAAGGAATTAAGGGTGGATCCACCTTCAGAAGAATACAAGAGGTGCTCTCCTCTTTTAAAGAATTTTCCATAATTTGTTGTGATCCAAACAGTCAGGGCGAATCCCCACAGCAAGCTTAATTCGCTTTCCCTAAACCGAAATAATAGAACCGGATGCAAATGCGAATTTGCCTGTTCCCATTACTTTTAACTTAATTGTGTTGGATCTGCATTCTGAGGATCGTACGTGGTGTACATGACTCAAGGTGGGACTCAAGTGGGTACTTTTTAAAAGCCACTTTTCGGGGCTGTCCTGCCCTCTTCCTCCTGGCATGGACGCGCCATCCTGGGTGGCTGGGTGGCTGCCACTTCCATGGATGGAGGAAAAATGGCAGCGGGCAGCCAGCCAGCGATTCCCCTCCTCTCCCCATTGCTCAGGGCACACAGCAGCAGCGGCAACTAATGCCCTTTGCTTTAAACATTCACATTCAGCTGCTTTCCTCCCTTCCTTTCCCTTTCTAAAGTCAGATCTTTTAGAATTGTGCAAAATTGCAACATTGTTATTCCAACCATCAAGGTGTGAAGTGGTTCCATCACTACAGTGTAGTGCTGCTGTTAAGGGTGGATTTTTAACACTGAAATCACTGTCTTTGGAAGCAAGCTATTGGGAGAGGGAAACCCTAAACATGGATTCTCATCCCTTAAAATGGTACTGTCCACACAGTAAAAAATGTACAACGTTTTAAGCGCACGATCCGGAGTGAGACCTGTTGAAATCAGGATTGAGATTCACCACACTTTGGGGTGGTTTAACACGGGGAAAGGGTGTTAAGCCAAACTGCCGTGCAGATTCCGAGGACTGAAAACATTTTGAATCCGAGATAAGGTTGCCGTGAAGACACGGCCTCAATGAAGCAAATCCTGGCAATTTGATCTCTAGTTCTTCTGTGTTTTTGAAAACTAGCTTGCACTTCTGTTAGTTTTCAGTTCACATAGTTGTAGAATCCTGAGCCTCACCTTGCTAGTGTGTGAAATAACTGCATTTGTTCAGTAGTTTGAACATTCCTTCCCATTACCCTCCTTTGGAATTGGGATATAAGCTGACATTTTCCAGTCCTGTGGCCGCAGCTGAGTTTTCCAAATTGGCTGTCATATTGAGAGTAGCACTTTAACAGCATCATCTTTTAGGATTTTAAATAGTTTAGCCGAAATTCTGTTATCTCTGCTAGCCTTTTTGTTCGCAATGCATCCTAAGGCCCACTTGACTTCCCTTTCCAGGATATCTGGCTGTAGGTCAGTGACCACACCATTGTGGTTATCAGTGATGTTAAGATCTTTCTTGTATAAGCTCTTCAGTATATTATTTTTAAGACCTCTTTTTAATATCTTTGACTTCTGTTAGGTCATTTTCTTTTTATCTTTTATCATGGCCATTTTTGCATGAAATGTTCCCTTGATATCCCCAGTAATTTTGTGAACACCTTCTGTCCTAGGGGACTCATCTTCAGTGTCACATCACTGAGACGCACAAGCCTCTACTCCACAACTAGATATAAGGGATGTGCACAAATATTCATGCCATTCAAATTTCAACATTCAACATTCAACAAAAGGGGCCTACATTCATAGGCCCCCATCTGCCCACTAATCAAATGGGTCCAGCCTTCATCAAAGTTTTCACTGAAGCTTTGATGAAGGCTCACTCCAGTCTCCTATCACTCCTCCCCCCCAGCCATGTTTCCTTATCCCCTTTGCAGCCACGGCTTCATTCTCTGCCACCACTTGCATGCTCATTTGAGGTCCAAGTAGGCCTTCCAAAGCTGCATGTGCACCTCCCCCATCCAGGAATTGGCACATGCGCACCTCCAGAAGGCCTAGTTGGGCCTTGGAGAGGCATGTGATGGTGGCAGTAGCAGTGGCAGATGGGGGGGGGCAATGCGGGACAGGAAGGGTGGGGTGGGGGTTCCCCTTGTCTTCATCCCTACTAGATAGTGAACCATGAAGGAGGAAATGAGCTTATTTGTTGTCTTCAGTGGGGGCAATTTTTATATTGATTTGAATAGAAATCTTCCACTAGCTCTATCTTGGCCTTTATCTCTTCTGTCTCAGCTGTTTCCCCCTGTTCCCCATTAGTGCCAACAGAAGTAGAAGCAGCTTGTGCAGGCACATGCACTGTATCTTCTTCTTTCTGCCACAAGATGACAGCACAGGCAGGAAGGAAAGGATCAGAAAAATATAGGTTGTGGGATAAATGCAACAGTATGATATTCACCCACAAATATTTATGGCCAGACTGGTTATTGGGAGCTTCTGTGCAATCAGAATAGATCTTTCTAAACCCCATGAAGATCAGACCAGCCCTCAAACCCTGGCCGCTAGGGCAGGTGATCAGGGGAGAACTTCTTGCTTTCTTTTCTGAGTTAGCAGCTATAATTAGATCAAGGCAAACAGCTCAATTGCTCCACAAATAGCCTGGGCCAGTATCTTGCAGGTACTGTGCAGAGAGCAGTGCTGAAGGGCAATCAGAAGACAACCAGCTGTTGGAAGTTGTACTCTTAAACAGGGAAAGCAAGGGCCATGAAGTTGCCCACTGTTCACCTGATCCATTGCAGTCCCACTAAAGCTATCACAGTTTAGTCAATATTGCTAAATTTGCGCTTACTCATTTCCAGAAGAAAGAACAGCCCACGCTTGGCTCCATACGGTGCAAATGTCAGGCAGTGTACAGAGGGAAAGGAGACCCAAGAGGCAGTGACATTTTGTCACTGCTCCTCCTTCCCTTTGCCTGTTGTTCTGAACAAAAAACACCAGGAAATCAGCTCCATGGGGGGTTGCAGGCCTGTTGTTGCCTCCCCTGCAAAGAAAGTGAGGATAAAGCCCCTCCTGAACAGGGTTGAAATCAAGAGAAAGCAGCAAATGCCTCTGCTTCTTTGGCAAGGGAAGGGGGAGTCATCCATATAAATGCTTAAAATGCTCTTGAACGGGGCAGCATTTTGAGGCGGCATTTTACAAGCTTCACAAAGCCTGGTTCATGTTGCCCTTTAGCACAGGATGCCCACTGATTCATACACCCCTGCTCTGGATAGGCAGTTTTGAGCCTGGTCTAAAGCAGGATTGTTCTTTCATTTTGATGCCCTTTTAATCTAGCCTTAGGCCTTTTCTCACTTGGCCTGGAGACAGTTCCAGGCAGATTAAGAGAACCCAGCTTCTGCACCATGATTCTCCATGAATAGTTCTCAATCCCTTCTGCCTGTTCCTCAGGCTCACATGCTGTGGTCTGTCCTGCCACCAACAGGAATGGTATGGGAACATTGCAAATGGGCTGTTCCTGGGTGTTATGTCCCAACCCAGATCAACCCATTCTCATGCAGCATGCATGTTGTCGCCTCACCCAGGCACAGCTAGAGATGGACAAGGCATCTGAAGTCCAGGATCAGGCAAACTCTGGAATGTGGCCATTTGCACACCTGTGTGTGAATAGCTCCAGCTGTTCTGGATATTAACTGGCCTGGAATGGTCTTAGAAAATAGAGCAAATTCAGCCCTATAGTCTAGATTAGAGTGGCCCTGTTACCTTAAACATTCCTTCCTATAGTATCCACTCCCTGCCCCCAAAACCTCTGTGTGAATGGCACCTTTTTACATATCCTACGTACATCTCTCTTGGCTCTTCTCTAGGCAAGTAATGGCGGCCATACAAGTGACTACTCCTCATCCCTGCCTTCCACACCCAACATCAGCCATCGGGAGCTACGTGGTGAGGCCTCCACTATCATTGGCACACCAAGCTCTCTGCACCGTGGGACCAAACGCCGGACCAGCCTTTTTGCTGTGAGTTTGTCTGCTGCCAGCACTGAGAAGGGACAAACCAGGCCAGAAGTGCTGTCATGGAATGCTTGCGGTCAAGTGCTGAGAGTTGTAGTTCAGTGCTGGGAGTTGTAGTTCTATTATAGTAAAGCAGGGCACCCCTGAGTTGGACCACAAGCTCGTTTGTCAGCTTTTGCATGGCAGGAAAACAAAGAGGCAATCTATTTTGTGTGCTTTGTTTTTGGCTTCCGTGCTGTCTTCCATTTGTATTTTGTCTCCTGCTACCCTTCTGTTCCTTTGGGGAAGCAGTTGGTAAGCTGTGGCTCTTTGTGGATGCCATGAGGAAACTGGCCTTTTAAAAGAAAATGAGAATCTTCCTGAATATTGTTCAGAGGGGCTGCCAGTTCCCTTGGCCTATAGCAACACAACAGGTTCTTTTGTTTTCTCTGCAACTGCAGAAGCTCCTGAATGTCTGTTCCAAAGCTGTATTGATGTGAATCGTGACAGACAACAGTGACAGAGGCACCAAGAACGTTCCTTAAGGTGTAGTTTCCAGGGCAAGGGGTAGGAGGGTTATGCCATGACTTTGGGCCAACCTGCCAGGCTTGCTGTGAGGCTGCTGGTGTGATTAGAGCATCTGGTAAGGCCCCAGATGTTGTTGAAAAGTAACTTCCATCATCTCTGACTGGTTACTACCCTGCCTGGTGTCAATAGAAGTTGGATCCAGCTCCAAGTAGATGGAGGCCCATATGTTTCTCAAGCCTGCGTTAACTCCTGACCTAAAACTCCCTTTATAATGTAATCGGATGTATATAAATTTATTAAGGGGGAAAAAAATCAATACATAAAAGGAAACTTGAAAACCACCCCTGCCTATCTTCCTAGTGATCCAGTTTGGTCTAGCTGTTAGGGAGCCGGACTCTTATCTGAGAATACCAGGCTCAATTCCGCCCTCCCCCATGAAGCCAGCTGGGTGACCTTGGGCTAGTCACAGCTCTTTTCTGAGCTCTCACAGCCACCCCCCCCCCCACCTCACAGGGTGTTCTGCTGTGGGGAGAAGAATAGAAAAGCTTTGTCAGCCACTTCGAGTCCCCTTAAAGGGGTGAGAAAAGAGGGGTAGAAAAGCCAACTCTTCTTCTTCTTCTATGTTCAGACAAGATAGGTAGAATTTTAGTCCCCTAACCTTAGAACTAAATGCTACTTACTCCCAGGGAAATGAGGTTAGTCTTGCACTGCTAGGCACTGCCTCTGAATTCTCTCTTATGTGTCCTTGTAGAATCGCAGAGGGAGCGACACAGAGAAGAGGAGCCTGGATAGCCGAGGTGATGGTGCTGGGAGTGGCCGAGCCATACCCATCAAACAGGTGAACCCTCAAGTTCAATCTTGACCCTATTGGCCAGGTGTCGCAACCTTCTGTGGCTAATTGCCACTTCCTCTCTTTCCTTAGAGCTTCTTGCTGAAACGAAGCGGCAATTCTCTGAACAAGGAGTGGAAGAAAAAATATGTGACCCTATCCAGCAATGGGCTTCTCTTCTATCACCCCAGCATTAATGTGAGTACTCCTTGATACAGATACTGCACAGTGGTTCATTGCATAGAGAAAGTGATCATTTATAGATGAAGCCTCCTACAGGGCTAAGGCCACCTCCAGACAGTGCCATGGCCAGCGTGGTGTTCATGTATTTTACTGTCACGCACATCTGGGCATTTGAGCATCCCAAATGCCCAGATGTGCTATGTGGTGCCTCTGCATGTCTGTGGACCCCTGTGGATGGAGCTATGATGGTGGCTCCATCCAGAAAGTAAATAAAAAGTGTTATTACTGGAAAACCCACAACCAGTGTGGGATTGCTCACAGTGGTATTCAGTGCTTTTTAATGGCAGGGGAGAGTGAAGCTATGCTGGAGTTGCCTCAGATATGTGAGGCACCATAATGGCATAAGAACATAAGAAAGGCCCTGCTGGATCAGCCCATAGCCCGTCTAGCCCAGCGTCCCGTCGCACATGGTGGCTCACCAAATGCTCATGGGCATCTCAAGCAGAGACAAGGACAAACCTTTTCCTGCTCTCGAATCACAGCAAATGGCCTTAGAAGCATCCTGCTTTCTGCCCACCCCCCACCCCGCCCACCCTATCATGTTTTCAGAAATACAGCAAAAGCCTTTCTGTATCAGACCAAAGGCCTATGCAGCCTAACATCCTGTTCTCACAATAGCCAATCATTGTGGGTAAATCTGGTTTTTGTAGAGCTGAATAGCCTTAACCTATGTGGTGCTGTTCAAGAGCTGCTGGACTTCAGCTCCCATCACTCTCAAGAGATGATGAAAGCTGTAGTCCAACCACACCTTGTGGAAACTACATTGGTCATCCCTGCCTTAACCACATTATGTGTTACCATAATGATAATTCAGTGTGGTTATGTCATTATCATTCCCATTTTACATCACAGGAAAGAGGAGCTAAATTTTCCAAAGGTGTGTTTTGGACATTTAGTTGTAACAGTGAGGGAAAGCTTAGGTGGACTTTCACAACATGTCATAGAACTTCTACAAAGGTAAATCATGCCTCACAAATTTGTTGGAATTCTTTGAGA
>MTQE01002208.1:11283255-11302968 GCA_014337955.1 Aspidoscelis marmoratus | reverse complement strand
GTGGCCTGATCCAGCAAGGCTTCTCTTATGTTCTTATGTTCTTAACTCCTAGGTTTCAGCCATATACTGTAGGTGGACTTTCACATTAGGGATATTAGCTGGTTCAGTGAAGCTAGGGAGCCATTGGATTGATCTATCCCTATTATTTGTCAAGCTGCTTTTTGCTTGGCTCATTGGGCAGCTATCTGGTTCACATTCCCCCACCCCCCAAAAAGCAACATAGTCTGTGAAACTAGTCAATAATTTAAGAGGGGTAACTTTGTGTCCCCAGTCAAGCAAAACTGTAGATTCGTTTTCTTACACAGTTTGAAAAATTTGATTCTGTAGTACAATTTTAGGAGATGTTCCAGCAAACTGGGGTGGGGGGAACCCTGCAGAAATCAGATTGATGTCATATACAGTTTGGCTTTAGAGATTAAAAACAATAGGGTATAAAGCAACTGCATTGTTCAAAAATTGCACAGTCTTTCCTCCCCATACTTGATGAGAGTGTCTCGAATGAAAGAATAAAAAATCATGGCATGTTTAGCAAGGCTTCCTTCAGCTAATCTGTGGGTACATATGAAATAAGAAACTGACTGAAGAATGCCAAGGTCCCTGGCATGAGGTTCTTCACTCTGCAGTAGATAATAAGACCACCTTAGGGGAGAGGTTGCGACCAAACAATGATCGTGTAGGATTGAAGAACACAAAGTAATTTCCCTCTAACACTCTGAGTCTGGATTTAGACTGGCATGCGGATGAGTTCAGGCAGAGGAAAACATGTAGGTTTTTCCACTACGCCTTTTCCACGGTTGATTGCCATTTTGCATGTGTTTGATGCAGAATTAGGCATGCTGGAGGAGGTAGAAACTGCCATTCACTGAGTAGAAATCTGTTGATGAAGTGCCTGTAATTCCCCATCATCTGCACTAGGGATGTGCACGATTGGGGTTTTTCACACTCAGTTCTTATCAAATTGAATGTTAGAAAATTTGTATTCATTTGAATAGATCCCCTTTGAGTGTCGCAGGATTCTATTCAATATGAATGTATTCATATAAATTCATACAGGTATCCAATACAAATGCACACATATCCAATACATATCCCATAACATATCCGCTCTTGAAAGTGTCAAATCCACCCTGAATCCACTTCGAATCTGCTCTCAAACCATGTCAAATTCACTCTGGATCCATTGCAGATGTGACTGGCACAATCACTGTCCCACCTCCCCATTTCACAAATTTTCCGAAGCTTCATACAAATGTCAAAACATTTTATTCATATACAAATGTACAAATTCGTACAAATTCATACAAATGATGAATTTTACGAATATTCGTGCACATCCCTAATCTGCACCACTGGCACTTGGGTCTGATTCAGTGCAGACCAATTTTACCCTATAGATGTCCCCTGCCATCTATATGATATCCAGCCACCTGTGTAGTTTCCTACCATTTGCACCTTCTAAGTAATGTTAATTCTTGGAACGCAGCATGCTTTGGGAAAAGGGAAGATGGAACTGACAGGCTAATAAACTAAATTTTAGTATACAAGGCCAATAGAGTATAACTTTGGGAAAGGGATACAAGATAGTTTGTTTACCATTATTTGGACTGAACAAGGCCTTATGTGTTATGAAGGAAAGAAGCCTTCTCCTAAAATACCACTAGTAAAGTACAAGATTACTTACTTGCAACACTGTGTGGTAGTGGTCATGTGCAGTCCAGTCTCCTAATCTTTCCCATCTGTTCTCCATGCCGTTCCAGGATTATATTCATAATGTACATGGCAAAGAAATGGACCTGCTCCGTACCACTGTCAAGGTGCCAGGAAAACGCCCACCTAGAGCCATTTCAGCTTGTGGTGCCTCCTCTGGTATCAATGGCTTGGTTAAAGATGTGAGCAGTGTTGGAGAACCCAGCAGTAAGTTATTTGCTATATGTTGTAAGTTATATCAAGGCTTCACTCTCATGCAAGGGGGCATCACTGTCATCCTTAATAGTACAAAAACAGCTGCAAGGAGACCAAAGGATTTGGATATTTAGAGCAGGGCAGTTTAGTGGTCTCTTTCAGCTGCTTTGAGATCCGCCTCCTCTTTTGCATTAGTCTGTGTTTTTAGCCCTAGTGAAACTGGGCATCTTTTGGATATGCCATGCTCTACATTTCTGCATGGAGCAAGGTTTGGCCTTGATAACCTAAATGGGCCAGTTCTATCACTCTGTGATTCTGTTAGTAAACAGCAGCTGAAATGCGCATTTTAGACAATAACTTGGTGCTATGGGGATTAGTATTATTTCTTCCAGTAGTGTTAGCCAAATAAATCCCCTCTGGCTACTTGGTAGATGAGGGAAGTCATGAGATTTAATTATATATCTTCTGTGTCATATCTGGTTTCAGTCTTTAGCTGGCACAGGGATAGCAAGGTAAGCCACCTTTATGTTAACTTTTCTCTTAAGTATATAATAACAACAATACTGTTAAGGCATACAAAACGGTCTCCTTGTGTTTGTGGAATAATGTGGGCCATCTACGCTGAGATACATAGGAGGGACTTCTCTGAGAAGGGGCGGCTGTATTTGCACTACTGTAGACTTTCTGATGGCAGACTGGATACTAATGACACTATGCACATGGCCTTTCCAAACCTGCTTTAACATAGTTGGAAAAGAGATCCCTTCACTGGCCCTTTGGAATGGACTGATGGCTTGCCATGGTGTGAAGAAGTCACATTTCTCACTTTCTAGAGATGTG
Organism: Aspidoscelis marmoratus; assembly: GCA_014337955.1. Classification (NCBI taxonomy): domain Eukaryota; kingdom Metazoa; phylum Chordata; class Lepidosauria; order Squamata; family Teiidae; genus Aspidoscelis; species Aspidoscelis marmoratus. The sequence goes on along the minus strand of MTQE01002208.1, from coordinate 11,300,226 downwards.
CCGAATGGGTTCAAACTGAATGCTGATTCTGTCAAACAGAAGGTGTTCAGCATGCTTGAGTTTGAACCAATCACCTGCCTGTTTGGAGAGGAAGCTCAAAATGAAACTGAACAAAGTAGTGTTCGAGCGAACTGGCTCAAACCACCCTACTGAAATGCTGTCTGCATCAAACAGGAAGTGTTGAATAGATTCAAGTTCTAACTGAACACCCTGCCTGTTCTAAAAGGAAGCTCAAAATTGAACTGAAGAGGTGTTTGGCTGGATTCAAACCAAACAGCCTGTTTCGAATTTGTGCAGATCTCTACACTTGACCCAAAATGAGTTTTCTACTTGTATAGATGGGCTTCTGGTCTCTCTTTTCCCATAGTCACCTTGTGTTTGGCAGACAGTATGTTTCTATTCAGCAACAGGCATGCTTTTAAAATTATAAACTTGAGATGTTGTTCATTGTCTTCAAAGCAGTTTTTGCTGATTTTTTTAAAAAATCAGGAGCTTTTGCAGGGATCAAGCAATATTCATTCCGGTGTGTCAGCTCCTGAACACTATACCGTTGCCTTGGGGATTTCCAAGGTGTGCATATAAATTGGCATCCCAATGTTGCAGTCTCTCTTCTGTCTTTGAGCATCTGGATGATGTATTGCAGAACTTTTAACCATCCCATCTGCTCCCTACAAATTTTTCATAAATTTTCTTAATAGGCATTTACTGTCTTTTTATGGGAAACAGATGGGAAGGTTATTAGAGCTCCATAGTCTTCTGGATTTTCCCAAAATTGGGAGAAAAAATAAAGGGAAGAGAAGGGAAGGGGGAAAGTAGGGAAGAGTAGAGAATAGAACACAATGATCTGACTTTTCATGATCCTGCGGAACCACCGTAAATTGAACGCTGCCTGCAGTTAACAATGTAAGGAGAGAGCAAATAATATATGAGAAAAGCTTCCTGAGTTCCTTAAAAAGAAGGCCTTTCCCACTCTTTCCCTATACTCCTTCCTGGATAAGACTTTTGGGAGAGCAAACTTGGGCCGCATCCCCATTACAAGCTTATATCGGTTTCAAACCGTTTTCAATCCTCGCAGACCCCACATCAGTTTGGCTTAACACGTTTTCTGCGTGTTAAATCGCCCCAAAGCATTGTAAATGTTAACCCTCATTTCAACAGGTCTCACTCCAGATCGTGCGCTTGATACGTGTTACATATTTTACTGTGGGGACCCTACCGTTTTAAGGGATGAGAATCCATGTTTAGGGTTTCCCTCTCCCAATAGCTTGCTTTCAAAGACAGTGATTTCAGTGTAAAAATCCAACCTTCACAGCAGCCCCTACACTGTAGCAATCCAGCCACTTCACACCTGATAACAATGTTGCAATTTTGTGCAATTCTAGCTCTTTGGAGTTCTGACCTTTAGAAAGGGAAAGGAAAGCAGGGCAGGATCTGGGAGATGTGTGAATGTTTAAAGCCCCTTGCTTGAATTGCCACTGCTGCTGTGTGCCCTGGGCAATGGGGAGAATCGCTGGCTGGATGGCTGCCAGTTTTCCTCCATCCAGGCAAGCAGCAGCCTCCCAGCCAGGCTCAGTGAAGGGGTCCGTTATGGGTGGCGCGTTCACACCAGGAGGAAGAGGGCAGGGCAGCCCCAAAAAGCAGCTTTTAAAAAGTAGCCACTTGAGTCATGTATGATCCTCAGAATCTGGATCAAACGCGAATAAGTTTAAAGTAATGGGAACAGGCAAATTCGCGTTTGCATCCAGTTCTATTATTTCGGTTTAGGGAACCCGAAATAAGCTTATAATGGAGATGCAGCTTTGGTATCAATCAGATCCTTTTGTGTATTTTCTGTTTCAAATTGGATCCTTAAAGTTATGTGTTTTGAGTTACGGTATGTTGTTTTCTGTGCAAAAAGAGTTACATTCTCATTGATGATCTTCTTCTTGCTGCTGCTTCTGCTGTCCAAAAGTTCTTCCAAGGATCCTGCTTTTTGTCCTCGCCATGACACTTTTGGCAAGTTTCTGAAAAAATGTGGTTAGCTGGTTCACTCATAAATTCATTCCATTTATTTGTAGACCACCTTTCAAAACCAAAAGAAAGCTCAAGGTGGGTTTACAATACATTTAGAATATGCAGTATACATAAGAGATCAATAAAGACAACATACAAAAAATAGATACACTGGCAGGATCAGTGAATTTGGGTGGGAAGCCTCAGGTTAAGAGGCTTCAGACTGACAGATGTCACTGTGAGCAGCAGCAGGAGGTTTCAGGGAAGAGCATGAACAGAAGAAATTGAGGTGAAAAAGCAAGGTGGTAGTCTCTCCCTGGCACATCTGGCAGGATTCCTAATAAGCTGGTCTAAGGCAGTTGTGGATCTATCACAAAAAGGGTTAGCGTGTAGATGTGCATCTAATTATTTCTTGTTCATTCACACTGTGGAGTGTGTTCTTTTTATTGGCAGTCACTTTAGAGGGCCAAAAGGAAGGCACTCACACTGCCCTCCCCTGTTTGCACTGTGATGTGGATGCAGCCACACTTTGTGTTTAACCTTAATTAGTAACAGCCAAGAAAGGAGGAACAGAAAAACAACACCTTTTTTTAAAAAAAATAGCAGCTGTTTAACAGCACATTTCTGCTTGGAAAGCCTTTGCAAATGGGGTGAGGGAAGATAAATCCATGTGCTACGCAGAATGACTAAGCATGCATCTTTACAGTGTAGCTGAAGCTAGATGTGAGTACGCAAAAATAGGCAAGGTTTCCTGTATGCACACTCAGTGCCCAGGAACAGCAATGACAAGGAGTGCTTCCTAAACTTCCATGGGACCACTGTGGCTAAGACAATTCCCCCTACCTCAGAAAGCCACAAACATGGCAACTTTAAATGCAGCAATATGATTTGGAACTGCCTAATTCAAAAGGAACCTAGATGTGAATGGGTGTCACTTGCATTGTCCATACTGCTGCCATGTTCTTCTTACTTTAAGTGAAGGATATAGATGAGGCCTGTGTAGACATACACTGGGAAGTCATAGTAAGACTATCTAAGAGTACCACACAGATGTGCAATGAAACAGGATGGCAATATGTAGCATGATTTTATCTTAGGCAAGAAGCAGTGCAAATTATAAAAAGGATTCCACAGTTGCTTCTTGTTGTGACCCTAGCATAGATTTGCTTACGTACATGTCTGGTTTCTGCATATGAAGTCACCTTGCTGGAAACTTCTGAGAGCCACTCAAGTGCCAGCCCACCACCTTTTTTTTTTTTTGTCATTTTTCATGCACTTGTTGGCTTCTGGAAGTTCACAGCAAGATGACTTCATATGTATCTTTCCAGATGTATAGGTAAGTGCACCTATCAAGCCCAACATTGCTGCTGGATTTCCCAGTATGGCTTTGCTACACATTTCTTGCATGTTCCAAATGTCATTGCATCAGGAATGCCACAGACTTACCTGGCAGTGTTATATTCTCCAGTAGGAAGTATTGAAGTGAAATTGCAGAAATGCTATATTTGTATCCTCCAGTTGTAGAGATTGAAATGCTAAAAAGCAAATTGAGCCTTCCTGAAAAAGTAAATAAACAAGAAATAGAAGTTGCATTCAGCTCTCAATATTAATGCATCATAATCAAAAGTACCAAAATAGCTAACCACATAAAAGAACTGTTTGAATAAATGCCTGATGGCTTGCATGCAAATCCATAATTACCACTACTGGGCTCAGAGCTGATGTACATACATGCACAAGTATACAAAAGTTCATACTGTATCTCCTCTTTAGTGTTGACGATATAAAACTGAAGGGTTGCCAAGAGGTGCAGAGAAGGGACAGTAAATGATAATCCAACAGTGACCCCTAGAGGCAGTCTTGTTGTTCAATCCTTTCTTAAAAGTCTCCTTGTACCTGGAGGCGAAGTAGATCCTACTCAAAATTAACTGTGGGGTCATTTACACCACCAGTCTGCATTTACCTCTTATGAAGCCTCAGCATGCAATCTGGTAGTTCACACATAAGCAAAAATATGCACTTTTACCACTTGGTCAGTGTCCTTGACCTCAGACCACTGGGGGGGGGCTCCCCTTCTCCACCCATCCTCTCCTGCTCCCCCCCCCCATGTCAGATGATTGAGTATCTTCCTGTCAGGATGAGATCTCACCCCACCCCCACCCCCAAAATGAACTTTTCTGCTTCTCCAACCAATTTATCAGTCTATTGAGGCACTATTATCTCCCTCCCCACTCTCCACATAGTCACACCCACAACATTACAAATTCACTTTTCGTTTGAGCAGGAGGGCTGCGATGCCAGTGATAAAACCACGGGGTGTAGATGAGACTGCTTTAATAGTGCAAACAACAACAACCCACAGACAAACATAAACGTAAACTATCCAAATATAAAGTATAGACATGGTTATCATCTTGCTTTTGGAGAAGACTACATCTCCCTATGAACTGTAATTCGTGAACAAACTTGCATACATCTTTGACACTGTGTTATGGCAACCCATAGCTCATTCCCTCTGCTTCTCACACAGACATGCTGTGACAGAGCTTCCCGCCCCCTTCTTACCTCAGCTCAGCTGTTCCTTCTCTGAGGGCAGAGGGCTTCAGAGGAGGATGGAAAACCCTTAGCATTGCTTTTGGGCATCCTCAGTGTAGTGCTGAAAGAATCACAGATTTCACTATGTGTCTGGAGGAAGCCTAAGAGAGCAGTAGAAAGGTTTCTGGATTGGATGTGATAGGTCTATTCAGGCCAAAATAGTGGTATTAACCTGTAATGTCCTAAATAGTTTGCAGTTAACTGAACCCCATGATTAACATCACACCAATAATAGCTGCCGAAAGAGAGCCTTTTCAGTGGTGGCACCCTGATGATGGAATATCCTCTCCAGCGATGTGCATCAAACACCCAGTTTATATTCATTTAGGACAGCAATCCAGTGTCACCTTGACTTTAATTATTAATTCCAACTAAGGCTTTATATAGGTCTTCATTGGATTTATTTGCTGTTATGCTCACGGTTCATGTGGAGGAATCCATAGACTCCCTGACCAACCCTTTGCTCCACATCACGAACCCAAGCGTGTTTTGGTAAGGGCGGTGTCTGGGTGAGAGAGCCTCTTTGGAGCCATATCTATTCTACTAATGTTTTGTGCACCTCAAAGTAACTGATGTGTATGACAAGAGCTTTTGTCAAGGCTGTGGTGGAACTGGAAACTTGTGCTCTGAAGAGGGGTTTCTGTGTGTGCGATGCCATGAGTGGCAGACAATCAGACTCCATGAACTAGATGAGCCCCTGCTTGGTTCGGAAGGGGAAATTGTACAGCAAATATCTTTTTGCGCTGCTCATGCTGTTATGTTTATGAAGTTATGAGCTTGTTACTGAGAACATTTCCCAAGAGCCACCCACAGTCCCATGTGGGAAAGGCTTCAAATTACTTAGGAATATTGACCACAGTACATTCAAGTATAATATATTTGTAAGTGTCAAGTGAGCCCTAAGAGCATTCTGGCTATTTACCTCTTTTTTTACCAGAACAATTTAATTTCCACATATTAAAATGAAATGTAATTCTCTCTGTGTGTGTGTTGTTGATTTAAGTATGCTTGCTCTAGGACATTAAAGAATAAAATGGGAAGAACATATACTGTAAATGTGTCAGTAATGAGGATGCTGGATCATGAGGGATAATAGTTTGTAAATGTAAGGATGAAGATTAAAAATGAATATGGCAACTTAATGAAGACACCCCCCCTTCTTCCACAGCTTGCCCTAGTCCAGGTTTGCTGAATCCTCCAGTTGATCCAGCAGTGAAGCTTTTAGGCAAACCTGAACGACTGCAGCGGTCTGTATCCTCCTCTAAAGCTGGTAAGTTCAGTGTGATGTCATCGGTATCTAGGAAGGAGGCAGAATGGGTTTGGGAGCATAGCTAAGCAAGGTGGCAGACATCTGATCTGTTTCTCCCACATGTTTCTACAGAGGTGGCCTTGGCTGCAGAAGGGCTCTCTAGTCCTGGCAGCAGCAGCAAAGATCCACCTCCTTCCCCAATGATAGACAGAAAGAAACACCGACGGAAGAAGCTCTCAACACCTTCGAAAACTGAGGGAGCAGCAGTACAGGCAGAAGGTAAGAGGCAGTTCTTAATGGTTCCCCTTAATAAGGTTGGGGTAAAGCCTTTGAGGAGGGTCTGCAATAGTGGCTGAATGGTGGACTCAGAACTCAATAGCTATGTCCCTTCAGCATGTGAGAAAGGTCTAAAGTATGTGAAGTGTGTGAAGAGAGACTGTGGTTGCGTTCACACATGGTTTTTAAAATAGCACTGCTGAAGCGGCTTAGAGATGGTTTGCAGGTATGACTGTTCACGAGCCAGTCTTCCCTTCCCCTTCCCATAACCATTCTAGGCTAGAAAAGGTGGATCAGAGATGGAATGAGAACACAAACACCACATGCTACCCTCTCTAAGACACATTTGAGCCCCCCTTTTGGCTACATGTAGATACAGCCTTTGCTTTTTTTAAAAGCAACACTCTGATCTACGTTACGTGTGTCAGGGGTTAATGTTTCCTCTCATGCCCATTACTTTCTAGTGTAGAAAATGGTTTTGGTCCAGCCTGAAAGAAAACTTATTTGCAGAAGGTGCCATGACTCTTTTAATGTTGCCTGTATTCATAGGGTGAGGGAGCTGAAGGAAACCCCACCATAACATATGAATTAAAATGCACAGTCATGGACATTTAAATTCCATCTCATGTACAGTTCGACCCCTGTATCCACTGGGGATATGTTCCAGCTCCTACCATGGTTGCCTGAAACCATGGATAATCACAAACAGGCCTTCCAGTTCTGGGGTTGTGCAACCCCAGAACTGGAAGTGCTTTTCTTGCCTCCAAAAGGCTTATTCCGGCCTCCAGAGAGCATTGGAATAGGCGTGCAATGACACCGGACACCTCCCGCCCTCCCACCTCCTATGCACCCCCTGATATTTTGGGACAGACTCCACTGGTAACCCTGGTTAACCAAAACTGTGGTTACCAAATCAGTGGATATGGGGGTCTGACTGTATGTAGCAGGGTGTCTTCATCTGCAAGAGCACAGACTTGTGGATAAGATCTACTGTGAAACCCTAGACATTCCACACAAATGCTGAATTCATAGCATATTTGCCTCTCAAAAAAAGGGGAAAAGGTGAGGTTGGGGGTGGGGGAAGTTCATGTGAACTACAACTTTGTGGACTCATCATTTACATAATTTAGATGCCTTCACTGGAGGTTGCCTATGCGAAGAAGAGCAGAAAGGGGTGTATGACCAGTAGCAATAGCATCCAAGACAGGTTTGTCATGTCTGAGACAGAAAATTGAAATCATGGCCAAATGTTGCAGTGGTTCTGATGCCATTTCAAACTTGGGCAGCATGCAGCCATCACTTACTTAAGCGATAGTCACACCTTCACTTTAAAAACTTCTTCAGTCCACCATCAGGTCTGATTGCTCACACCTTTTCATTTCTGTCAGTTTTATTTGTAGTCTTCCCATTTAGGAAAGTCCAAATGGAGGTGAAAAGTGAATAGAATAAAATGAATAAAAATGAAAAAGTATAAACAGTCAGACCTGAAACTGGTCTGAAGAAGGTTTAAAGTGAAGGCCTTATTCTGCTATATTTGGATATTCCACAGTAAAACTTGGATGTATTATTCCGGAATATTGAAATATTTTGGGATAAGCAGCCAGTGTCTGGATGCAAGGTGCTCAGGCTGTAACTGTAGTTTTTGGCTGAGCATTAGATCTGATTCACAGGCATGACCTCTCTGTCCTAATTAGTATGAAGCATAATCCACTGAGAGGCTTTCCTACAGCAACCCAAACAAATCAAGCAGGACTTAAGCACGCTCTTAAATAGTACTGGGCCACTACCCTCAAGATCAGGAGACATCCATCTTCTTAGGCAACTGCCTCTCTCCTTGTTGTGTGACAGGGTTTCCACTGGAAGTTTGCCAGTGCCCTATTTGGCAGCCAGGCTGATGTTTTTTATCCCTTATTACTAGAGTGATTTTGTATCCCAGTAAAAAGTGTGGATGGATCTTTTGGAAAGCAGCTCAAAAAAATATGATCGTGTAGTAGAATGTTTTGGAGTCTCCCCCCTCCTCAGTCTCAAAGAAATCTCTCCAGAAATCAAGACGCTCTCATTCAGTGTTTGGCTGCCCAGATTAAAAACAGGTTAGGATAACAAAATGGCTCCCCCATCCACAAACTGCATAATTTTTCACCCATACTGATGAGGACTGAAAGGACTGAAAGAGTGAGATACCAGAAAGGCAACTTTGTGGAAATGCCCTCAGAGAGCAGAATTTCTGCCCATGGTCACACCTTCACTTTGAACCTTCTTCAGTTCATCTTCAGGTCTGCCTGCTCACACCTTTTCATTTCTATGCATTTTATTTGTGGACTTTCCACTCCATTTGGACTTTTCTGAATTGAAAGTCCACAAATAAAGTGCATAGAAATGAAAAGGTGTGAAACAGGCAGACCTGGAGGTGGACTGAAGAAGGTATGAGATGGCTGCATGCCCCCAAAGCAGCCCGTGCTGTCTTCAACCTGTGGGACATTGGGAAGACAAGGCAAGTGAAATTAACAGCAAGGGAATATGTGGGAGGTAACACACAAGGCTACAAGGGAGCATACTAAAAGTGACAGAGTTTGAAAAAGGTGACATCCTTCACTCTCTGCGTGTGGAAGGGAGCATGTTAAAAGGCCCTCTGGGCTGCCCACTCCCCCTGTTGTTTGTTCTGCCTGCACTAGTCAGTGGTCGCAATGCCTGCCGTTCTGCACAGAAAGGGGCTGCCGTGGCTCACACAGCTTCCTCCCCCACTGCCCCTGCAGCGCTTCACCCATCCACGACTGCCACCCTGATCCCTGGGTCTGTGGGTTCTGACAGCCTCTGCTTTTTATCATTATTATTTTTTTCCTCCTCTGAACACTGTGCCCTTTCTTCTTCCTCCCTTCTCTTTCTCTGCCTTTCTGCTTCCTGCTTCCCCTCCGGACCCTCTGCAGCCAAGCGTAAAATGTGGAAATTAAAAACCTTTGGTAGTTTAAGAAATATTTATAAAACAGGTAATGAGCGGCGGTGACAAGTGTGGGCTTTGCATGCAGTTGTGCTTACCTTGTGATGTGCAGCCTGTATTGATGTTTGTCTCCAAAGTGTTCCCCTGGGATAAACTTATTGGACTTCTTCATAGAACCAAAGGAAACCTCTCCTCATGGGGCAGCTAAAGATGGATAACTTCCCAGATGGCAGTTCCCTTTCTCTCAGTTTTCACAGTTTTGATGCCATTTGAAACGTTATAATTATCAAGACTTCCCTTTATGCTTATCAAGAGTTCTTCATCTCAAAGAGTACCAATGATTAATACTCCTCAAAGGGTTTGTTCAAGGATGGTATAAGAGCTCCCTTTTCAAAAGTACTGTTTCCTTTTCTATCATCTTCCCCTGCAAAGCACAGCTGTGAGGATTCCTGGGTCGCCCAGTTGTTATCCTCAATATATGCGTACCAGTCATGGGGCTGAACAGCCCAATGCCTCCTAGATGATGCACCCTGAAATCCTTTTCTATGCTCAGATCTTGCTTAGCAGACCCAGCAGTGCAAGCAGAGGGAGAGTTTGAAAAACACTGTCTTATAGCATTTTGCAGCAGCCTTTTTTTTAATGCTCCAATTTGTGTCCCTTCATTCAACCCAAAGAACTTTAATGGACTCTGGGCTGTTCATAAAAGTTTTAGTTGATCCTAATAAAGGCAACACTCTATTTCTACTTTTAGTCTTGAAGATTCTCAAAGAGAATAAAGTAGCCATTAGATTTTAAGAAGAAGAGTTGTCTTTTCTACCCCACTTTTCTCACCCATTTAAGGGGACTCAAAGCGGCTATCAAAGCTTTCTGTTCTTCTCCTCACAATAGACACTCTGTAAGGTAGGTGGGGCTGTGAGAGCTCAGGAGAGAGCTGTGACTAGCCCAAGGTCACCCAGATGGCTTCATGGGGGAGGGTGGAATCGAACCCAGTATTCCCAGATAAGAGTCTGGCTCCCTGACCACTAGACCAAACTGGCTCAAAGGAGAGCCAAACGTATATAGTTGTTATTACACTGCTATTTCCTCAAGGAAACACAGCGCAGAGTATAGGATTCTTCTGCCTGCTACTTCTGCTTTTGACCCAGGAACTTCAGGGCCAGGTTTAGCCCAGTCCCCACCAGTTTCCAGGCCAAATGAACCCAAGTCTCTAGAGTTTAATGTGTGGCTGGGATGCATGTCTAATTTTGGTCTTGCTTCCATCTTTGCCTTTGGAGTCTTAGAGCACTACTTAAAGTATGCAAGGCAGGGCAATTGCTACTAAGGGGCAAGAATTCATGAGTGTGGAGAACACTACAGGAGACAATAGTTTGGAAGATCCTACCCTCAGCCCTTGTGCAAAAGATCAGTGAAAGGGGGAAAGGGAATTCTTTTCAGTTCCAGGCCAATAGATACACAAAACTTTTTGTACCAGATGGATTCTGATGCTTAGAGCTAAAATGGTAGGAAAAGGGAAACAATGAATCTCAGGTGCTATTATTAGGTGCCAACAACTTTCCTTGTTAGCCTTGTTCTGCAGAAGGAGAAGCCGAAAAAAATAACACTGGGCCTCAATTAATTGTGTTCCATGTAACCAAATCTATCTGGATTTTTCACTTCAGAATTCAAATGAAAAATCCCTTATCTTCTGCCAACCCTTTAACAAGGGTACTTGGCCTAATTTCTGCTTACCAGATCAATCTCCTTATCTGGCCAAATGAGAAGCTACTTTTCTCCCATTCTTCCTTCCATCAGAACATTTGAATTGACCATCCTCGGATTTTCTTCTCTGGGCCAATTTATTCCAGCTGTAGTTAGAATAGGTCTGGCTCTGGGACTGGAAAGCCTTTTCTTTGCACCAACTTCCCTGTGTAGCATGAATATGTCATATGTCTGCTCATATATATGTAGGAAGCGAGGTTAGCCCATTGGCATCTCTCAGCAGGCTTCTGCAGGACTACTGTTGGGCAAATGGACTTCCTGTCCAATCTGATGATTGGAAGCTGCTCTTTCCCCAGCAAGTATAGGGATAGAAGTTATCCTTAGCACAAGGTGGCTGTAGCAAAATTACTCCATCCCACCTGCAATCTATCCGGTGACAGTCTTCTTTTTTTAACATCCACAGAGGAGGAGAACTTTGAGTTCATCATCGTCTCCAGCACAGGTCAGACTTGGCATTTTGAAGCCAGCAGCTTCGAGGAAAGGGATTCCTGGGTCCAGGCCATCGAGAGCCAAATCTTGGCTAGCCTGCAATGCTGTGAGAGCAGCAAGAACAAGGTACTGGTACACCCACATGGTTTTCCACCCTGCAGTGATTTACGCTTCCCCTTGCCATTGGTTCTTATCTATTTAGAGATTATTCAGGTAATTAAAACTGATAGAAAGCATGCATGGCACCTTATAGACTTAAGTAAAACCAGCTTAGGGTTTCAGACAGACAGCAGGGAAACAATAAAGGGAGGGAAGAGATACAGGAGCTGGAACAAAACAACAACAATGGACAGATGTCATTAAGTTTATTTGATTCCAGTCCCAGGAAAGGAAACAAAGAGAAAATTGGGAAAAAGAAGAAAGGCTATGTGTCCAGAATGGAATATGACTCTTGGGGAACAGTAAAGGTGACAAATGGACAACTGAATGTATCAGAGCATATGTCATAGGCAGGGGAGATGAGGAAACTGATGCTAATGTAGATAGTTCTTGTGACTATTACTCAAACCCCAACAAGAAGTGTGTGTATGTGCAGAAGGAAGGGGAACATTTGGTTCTGCTCCCATGGCATTGTGCCAAGTCCAAAGACTGTTGTGTTTTGGAGGAGAAAAAGGAAATAGTGATGGTAGGAGGGAGAGACATGCAAGGAACTGAAGAGGTTCCAACTAAAGCATAACCTTTTGAGGTAAGAGCTGGATGAAGGAAAGGACTCACGAGGGCTGACCGATCACTAAACTCAAAAGCAGAAGATGAATTGAGAGGCAAGCAGATGGACTCAGAGGAATAAAATGTAAGGTAAAAGGCAAGTATAACAAGTCACCTGAGCTTCCAGGGCAACCCTCAGCAAGAGGAGTCTAGGCTTTACAGATAAGCCTAGTAAGTGAATGTATCTTCAGGGACCTCCCTGTACACAATATGAGTTATTGTTAGTCTCACCACAAATGTGGAAGATGCACAGCACATGGTACATGACCAGGATGAAGATTTCACACTAGTTTGGAAGAAAGATCTTCAAAGCAAAACAAAAAGGGATGTGATACACACACACATGTACGTTCCAGAATTTTACAGATCAGGAAGAAATTGTTCCAATTGGTAAGGATGGAGAGTGGTTGTTCTGAGGGTTCCTGAAGAAATACGCATATTCAAGCTCATATCTTTCCTCTTTCTTCATTCCTACAGGCTCGGATGGATAGCCAGAGCGAAGCAGTAGCAATTCAGGCCATCCGTAATGCCAAAGGCAACTCTCTGTGTGTGGACTGTGGGGCCTTAAGTAAGTCCCTTTTTTAAATGGCTTCACTAAAATCTGAAGATCCTGTCCCTTGCATGTTACACTGGAATGTACTTCAAATAAATATGGAACTTAAGATGTTTGGATAGGAGTTCTGTCTGGAAGTAGAGAGCCCTGAGCCTTTGCAGTATGTTTATTTAGCATTTATTGTGCTAGATGCTGTACAGACTACTCCAACACAGGGACAGGAGCGAGCTTAGGGGGTGGGGGTGGGGGTCCTTATAGGATTCTTATTTCTTTATCCCTTCAGTACCCTAAGGGTGTGTTCCCAAAGGCACTAAAATCCGGACTGGGTGGGAACTCAGCATCCAAGGTTCCCATTATATCAGCCAGTAATCCAAATCTGGCAAGCCCCGTTCCCATTCCACTTCTTTCCCCAGATATTCTGAGCACTATCCTGCAGAAATCCGGGGCGGCGGGGCGGGGCGGGGGACCCTGGTGAAACAGGACTCTTCTTGCCAGTAAATGAATTAAAGCTCCAAGGTCTAAGCATGCCACAGCTCCCCACACAGTTATTAAGCCCTTGGAAGCCTGGTTAGATCAGACATTCCAATGCAGTGAGGCACCTGCAGGATTCCACACACATATGCTTGCGCATGCACACAAATAGTACACAGAGAACTACTTTAGCAGGAGGGAGGGGAAAGCAAGTCCTTTGGAAGCAGTAGCAAAGAGGCATTAGATTAAGCCACAGTAGCAGGCTCCATCAGACTGCCTTCAGTGCACACTCACGGTGCGCTCCAGGAATTGGGGTTGGGCACTGTCCTTACATGCGATCAGCCTTTGGCTTGCAAACTCTGAGGTGGGTGGGCGAAGAGGAGAAGGAGGAAAGAGGCACCGGGCTTGCTGCCATGAGCCGTGGCTTGGCTGAGTAGAGGGGGGCGCCCAGGCAACATCTGGTGGCAGCGGCAGCTTCTGTCCTCTCTTTTGGGAAAAACTGCTGCACCGCACCATTTTAAAGCCAGTGATGTGCTTCTGCAAACTTGCAGGTCCAGTTTACCAGCAAGTAAATGGGAACAGCCCAATGCGTGCTCAGTGCTGCTCCCGGCCAGAAAGTCAAACCCGCACCAGAATAGTCCAATAACACACTAAGTGGGAACGCACCCTATAGGTAATAGGATAACCCCAAAATCTCCTATTTCGTTTGGGTTGAGATAGACTCAAAGTTGCTCCATGAAGTTGCTGGAGTGCGCTTTCCTATGCACCAGACCTTACTGGGCCAATGTAGTGTTTTTGCGTCCAGTTTATTATTTGCTTGAAACATTTATTTAGCCCTTTATCATCAAAAGATCCCCAGGTGGTCTACAATAGTAATTTAAAAGCAAGTGAAAAATAAATAAAAATAAACAAGTATTAAAACAGAATTAAAGCCTGAATAGCACATGTAAGGACTTCTGTGTGTGCCCACAAAATCTCTTAAGCCTTCCTGTGTCCTTCAGCATGAAGCAGTGATAGTTATTATCCTTCTCCCTACGTCTTAATATTTACATCTGGAAAGGTTTCAGTCTTGTGTGTATTTTAAGACCAGGATGAGGGATAGGCACAAACATTCATCATGTTTTATTCATGGATGAATCAAAAGGGCCTCAATTTGAATCATAGAATCATAGAATCATAGAATGGTAGAGTTGGAGGGGACCTCCTGGGTCATCGAGTCCAACCCCCTGCTCAAGGCTGGATCTCCTAAACCATCTCAGACAGATGGCTGTCCAGTCTCTGCTTGAAGACCTCCATCGAAGGGGAACCAACCACCTCCCGTGGCAGCCTGTTCCACTGGTTGATCACTCTTACTGTTAGAAATTTTTTCCTAACATCTAAACTAAATCTTTTCCCCTGCAGTTTCACCCCATTGTTTCTAGTCCTTCCTTGAGAGAGTGAGAACAGGGCTGATCCCTCTGCCTTGTGACAACCCTTGAGGTATTTGTAGACAGCTATCATGTCTCCTCTCAGTCTTCTTTTTGTTAGACTAAACATTCCTAGTTCCTTAAGCCGTTCCTCATAGGACATGGTTTGCAGACCGTTCACCATCTTGGTAGCTCTCCTTTGAACCTGCTCCAGCTTGTCAGTGTCTTTTTTAAACTGGGGTGACCAGAACTGGACACAGTACTCCAGATGAGGTCTGACCAAGGTAGAGTAGAGGGGGATAATAACTTCACGTGATCTGGACTCTGAATCGAATGTATCTGGCCTATGAATCTCTGACAAGAGCTGGATCTGCTCACTCCCAACACACATCCCCCCCCCCAACCACACTCCCTTACCTGTAAATCCAGCCACCGCCACCGCCATGACCTCCTCCAGGGCTCAACTATTAAAGGGTGGCAATGGGCTTCATGCCCATTCCTAACCAGAACTGACAACTCAGTGGAACCCAAAGCAGAACCAGCAGGAGAGACAGGGACGCAATGTGACTTGGAGGAGGAAAAAGTAGATGTCAGTGAAGTTAGGGGAGAAAGAGCACACGTGTACAGCATTTGATTAGATCTAATAAAATGGTTCTTTAAAAGTTCAGCTCTGCCTACAGAAAGTACAGTTTGACACCTGAGGCTGCCAGAAGGCTCTCTCACCATACCTCGTCCCACTGCGCACCTTAGTGCTCAGTACAATTATGTGGAAATCATCCTGATTCAAAAAAACCCTCTTATGGATCTTCATCTAGAAGTTCCTCACATCACCGTAGTGTGCTTAACTCTGGGTTCATGGCAAATATATCTGTGAAATTGTTTTTTTTTTAAAGAAGTTAGCAATATAGAATTATCTCTAGAGTTTGCCCTTGTATGTGTGCCTAAGTGTGACTTTTCTGTATTTTGTACAAATCTTGATGAATTTCTGTATCTTCAGAACCCACCACAGCAATGAAATTCAAGAGACTGTGGGTCAGTTTCCATCTATAAATCTTTACCTTTACCATGCAAAGGTATCATCCCATCCTTTGGAATAACACGAATGATTTCTGATTAACTGATTTCCTTGTTCCAGACCCAACTTGGGCCAGCCTGAACTTGGGAGCTCTGATCTGCATTGAGTGCTCTGGCATCCACCGAAATCTGGGTACTCACCTGTCTCGGGTGCGTTCCCTTGACTTAGATGACTGGCCCTTGGAGCTCACATTGGTGCTCACATCCATTGGCAATGAAACAGCCAACAGTGTCTGGGAGAAGTGCACACAGGGACGACGGAAACCCACTTGTGAATCTTCACGGTAAGTGCAAGACAAGCTGCCATTACCATACCGATCATGAAGTGAATCTAGAACCTTCAGGAACCAAGGATGCAGCCCTTACCTGGATGTGAGTCTGGCTGAACACAGTGGGACTTAGTCTTTAAGTAAACCATATCTAAGACTGCTGCTTTATGATCCCCAGTATAATTAATCCATATTTAAGGGAGCTGCCATGCATGTAATAAATGCCAGAGTCTGGGTGTGCAATGGTCAAAACTGGCAGACTGTTGGGTCTCTGCTGGCCTTTCTTCTCAAGAAACTGGATTCAGGATCCCACGCTTTCTTTACTGTGTTGTCATAGGCCTTGTTCAGCATGGCCCACACCAGCACAGTGCTGGATCAACTAATCTGAAGATTGCCACAGGCCTAGAGAAAAGGCATGAAACCCACCTGATCCCTAGATCAATTTGCTATCTTCTTTTGTTCTACCATGGGGAATCACCAGCTTTTTTAAAAAAAAAAATCTGGCATTTCTCTGTGTTGTCTGAAAATAAAAACTTCCTTTTGATTAGGATAGATGCATCAACTAAAGCCTAGTAAAGTATGTACAACTCTGAATATCAAGTATATAGGCAGTATATAAAGTAAATGCTAATATTAGCAGATCAATATTGTTATCTTCATGTTTAAATGAAAATAAATGGGGATTAAGTGGCCTGATTGTGGCTGTGACTAAATCTGGTAACTCTCTATATTAGCAAATTGTAAATTTATCAACTTTAACTGCAGAGTGCCATGTCCTCTGATCTTTGGTTAACTTGCTAGGTATATTCTTGTATTTTTCACTGAGTTGGACAAATTCCCACTACCTACGAAGAAAAGTGCTCCCCAGCTTGCTTGCAGATCACACTGCAATCTTAGATTTTCTGCACCTTGGGTACAGAAAAATGCTTACTCAAAATGAATATTTTCCATTTGAAAGGACATATTCCTCTTTTTGAGTTGGGCACAGTGTTTTAAATGATTTGGGGGGGGGGGGTTAAGTACCTTCAGAAATCCAGACATAGGTAATTAGCAGTTTGTCAAACTACAAGATTAGGTAGCGTCTACCAGTCAAGCAATCTACCAGGTCAAGTAGCATTAGAAGAAGAAGAATTGGCTTTTCTGCCCCAGTTTTCTCACCCATTTAAGGGGACTCAAAGCGCCTGACAAAGCTTTCTATT
>MTQE01002208.1:11249510-11283170 GCA_014337955.1 Aspidoscelis marmoratus | reverse complement strand
ATTCTTCTCCCCACAACAGAACACCCTGTGAGATAGGTGGAGCTGTGAGAACTCAGGAGAGAGGGGTGACTAGCCCAAGGTCACTCACCTGGCTTCATGGGGGAGGGTGGAAATAAACCCGGTATTCCCAGATAAGAGTCCAGCTCCCTAACTACTATCAGTGATTTGGTAGTGAAATGTTTGCAGAAAAAAAAAATTAGCTCAGAGAACTCTGATGATGCAGCATTCCAACCCTGAGCGACAGATCCTCGTCACCATAGCAACAAGTTAATGAATAGCACATTCTGTATCAATAGTTTGAAACCACAATTGATTGAAACTCCACAATTTGCTTCACTAAATAACAGTATGTGGCTGAACAGCTGCTGTCTAAAAATAAAACCCTGGGACAGAATGAAGGCTGCACAGGCAATCCCTAATCTAAGAAGAACCAAAACACACAAGACATTCTAGCAAGCGGTTTTCAGTGGTCTTTGATTCTACAGGTTTCCAGAATCTGTCATGGCTCCCTCTTCTTTTTTTCTCCTCAGAGAAGAGCGTGAGTCTTGGATTCGGGCTAAATATGAGCAGCGTCTGTTCTTGGCACCACTACCGCCCTCTGAACTGTCCTTGGGTTGCCAACTCTTCCAAGCTGTGCTAGACCGTGACTTGAATGCTGTGCTGCTGCTTTTGGCCCACAGTTCTAAGGAACAGATCAACACACCCACCGGTGACAAAGACCGGCGCTCAGCGCTACATGTGGCCTGTGACCTGTCACATGTGGTAATCACTCAGCTGTTGGTTTGGGTAAGTTCTTGGAAGACTGTGTGAGCTATACCTGAGCATCAAAGGGCAGGAGAAAGTCCCTCTTGAGCAGTGCTGGAAGACAAAAGGTTATATGCCAGAAATGCTGTAAGGATTAACCTTGGAGTGCTTGCTAAATAGAACCTCTTTCAGTCACTTTATTTTCAAGTTAATGTATGGGATATCTGCACAGTTTTTCCTACATTCTTTCTCCAGTTCACATCATAATGCTTTGCTGTAGCCTGTAGAACTTCACTGTCAACTGCTGATGCTTTATTTAGGTTCAAGTTGCTTTTATTCATGGTAGTGTGGACCAATACTAGTCTCCACCTCATCTCACCCCACCCAGCAAGGCTTTTTCATGTGAAAGATTACATAAAGACACACCTTAGTCCAAATCCAATTCCATAGATGTACCTGTAGCCTATGAATATCTGATTGGCAAGAAGACAATCTGATGCTAATAGTCTAGTAGGAAGTGAAGACTTTTGCCTGAGATTCTGGAGGCAGTTGAGGTCTGTTTATACTACTTTCCCAAACTTATTTCCCTTTAATTTCTGACCTTGCACATTCACTGGTGTAGCACAGAAACTAAAATGTTGGATGAGAACCAAAGTGTCCCTGGGTTTGAGTCCCCAGTCACCCACGAAAGTTCCTGGGTGACCTTAGGACTCACAGGATCAGATCAAAGATAAAGGAGAGGAGAGAATAATAATGTCTGGGGCCCAGAGTTCTCCAGAGGAAAGGTAGGGTAAAAATGCCATCAAAAATTTATTTGACATGTTAGAAACTTTATAGACAACAACAGTACAAGTTTTTTTTAGTTTGGGGAATCTGTGTCAGGGAGACTATAGTAGGGCAGAAAGCCATGAGAACAGTAGATGTAAGACAAATTGAGAGATGGGCTACTTCTCTGGGAAGGAAAATCACTTTGCAAAACTTGACTGTTAAGGTCAAAAGAAGCCAAGAATGTTGCTAACAAGGACGAGTGAGAATGAGTAAACAAAGAATGGGGCATCCAATAACAGTTCATAAAAGGGTTCTGACAAAGAAAGAACAGAAAGATGAAACAATATAAAGAGACTAGCTAATTGATGGGGGTTTTTGGAAGATCTTTTTTTAGTCATGAAACATTATGCAGCACACAATTTCTTTTTAGGCCCCATCCAGATGGGAGAAATATAATACCATTACGGTACTGCTACAGAGGGGTTGCTTCACATATCTGAGGCAACCCCACCATAGCCCCACTTTTTCCCTCTAAAAACAAACTAAAAAGTATTGCTGGAAAACCCAGTGCTAGTCACAGGTTTTCCAACATTGCATTTACCTACTTTCTGGACAGAGCCATGATTGCTTCATCCAACATGTATGCATGGAGACTGAAACAGGTGCCCACACATGCATGGAAGTGATGGCAAGCACATCCAGGTATTTCAGGCACCCAGATGCACGCATAACTTAAAGCATGAGGTGACAGCACCAAGGCTAGCTCTGTCTAGCTGACAAGGGTTATTCCTTGGTATCAGGTTATTCACTGCTGTCTGGAGGTGGCCACAGATGTCCCAGGCAGATACCAGCCAGAACCTGAAGTTACATAGCTTCACAAAGGTGATTTCATGGGCCAATAGATTGAGTTGGTTGAGCTATGGTCCTCCATATGCTGCCAAAGTGCAACTTTCATTAGCCACAGCCATTCTAGACAATGCTAAGATGAGACCGGGGGATACAGTTCAGAAATATCTGGAGGGCCTTAATCTGGTCACCCCACTTTAAGCCAATTCAGTATTAACTATATAGGAATAGATTCTTGCCTTACACTACACAATTGAGGAAATTATAAGGGGGCGGTGACAAGCTTATTTTATGGCAAAGACCAAAGAGAAGAGCTGCCCTCTCCATTGTACTGAGAGCCAGTGTGCATCATGGGTGGCTAAGGATGCATCATAGCCAAAAAAAAAGCACTGTCTTCTTAGATCTCCAGATGCGTTTGGTGGTATGAGATGACATCTGATGGGAGTCTAACAATGTACACCATTTTTCTCCTATAGTATGGTGCTGATGTGAAGGCCCGTGATGCTGGAGGCCACACAGCACTCTTCTATGCCCGCCGATCTGGGAGCCAGGAATGCAGTGACATCCTCTTGCAACACGGCTGCCCCAATGAAGGTTACAGCACTATTGCCACCCCTGGTCTGCGCAGGAAGAGCAGCAGTGCCAGCGTGGGAAGGACTGAGGCCCGAACTGCCCTGGTCTAGCGTATCAGCTGGAGCTTCTTTTTCATCCCAGTGGTGCCTGCCAACAAAGATGCAGCAACTGATGTCTGCCTCCTTGGGGAGACTTCCACTCTCCTGTGGCAATTGGACTACATGCCAAGCAGCCTGGATCGTGACTTCCTGTTATGCACAGGATATGGTGGTTGCCATTCGGTGGCTCTGTTTGGCCCAAACTGGTGCCGCCACCACCAGGACCATGTCAGTGGCTCACAACTGTCCCTACTGCCAGGCTCTGCTGTATTCCAGGGCAACAGCCATTTCTACAGGCAGATCTGTGGAGCCCACAGGAAGCAGTGAGCACCGTACCCCAGCAGTTGGAGCCATCAGGCAGGTCCAGGACAGTTTTGCCATCCTTCCCGGTTAATAGGGACTTGGGGAGAGGGAGGGGGGAAATGGTTATGTGGGGTTTATTTTCTTTTTTTCCTGTGTTTGTAAAAAGCTTTGAAGGTGGAATGTAAATCAGTGTTATCAGAGTGGTCAGTGATCCAGCCTCACATAACCAGCTCTATGAGGGCTCAAAACAGATAACATGTGGCTCAGAGGTCTGTCTTGTAGGACTGTACAAAATAGGAAGGGGCGTGAGTGTTTGGGAGGCAAATTGTCCACGGTTTACGTGGCTGAAGAGACCCCTGCTTGCCTTGGTGTCCCTAGCTCCAAAGTACCAGTTCTAACCAAGTGCAACTGAGCTGCGAAGGACGTATCCTCTCTTCTCTAATCTCCTGACTGCCAGAAGCAGAGATACGTATGTAGATGGAAATGAAGATTCCTGCCTGAAAGGAGAAGGGGATGTATCATTTATCTCTGGGGAGAGCTGAGCCTCATACTTTTTTGGCTCTGCTTCTCATCTCTCCACACCAACTGCTGGATTTTCTCCTCAGTAACGTGACAAAGAGACTTCTGGGTCTCAGACTATCGAAACCATCTTTACTAGAAGTGTCCTGTGGTTCTTTCTTAAGGAAGGAGAAGGGCCTTCTGAATTGTTCCTGGGCTATTGGTCTGTAGTCCAAGAGGAGGTTTTCCTAAGGGAGAAGACAATGCTACTCAATCTTTTTTTTTCTTTTTGAAGCTTTTAAAAATTTGCCTGCAATGTTGAGACTTTAGCACAAGCCAGCAAGAGAAATTCTCATGTTGTCCAAGACAGTCGGGGGAATTTAATACATGCTAGGCTAAGCCCAAGCAGCAGCTGTTCCCCTGCTGCGTTCAATCCACACGGATTACCTTGCCTGTGCCTCAGGCAGACTCAGGATCACCCTGTTATCAGCTGGCAACCCCACCACCCATCTCCAAACAGCACTGAAACACGTTCCTCCTGCCAACTCTCCTCAGGCTCCTGGGCCTGATCCTTGCACTGAAATATATACATATGTGTGTGTATATATGTATGTATATATATGTATGTATAATTATGCTCCTTTGGAAGCCCAAGGGTGCCTCCTTGTCCTTTGAAATCCTTGCAAGTAGTTCAGAGGGGTGGCGAACAGGTAGAGCAGCTGGCTGCCATGCTAACACAATGAGGCAGATAGGAAACCAGCAGCCGGGCCCTGGGTCACTTTGACACCAAACACACACCTGATCCTGTAAATGAGGGCTTGTCAAATCAACTTGGACATTAAAAAAAAAACTAGCACAAATATTTAGGAATCAAGCAAGACACTCTTGATTCCTGATTCTTGCTCTCATTTGCTTCTTCTCACTGTTGCACAAACTCTTAGTTTCCTGCAGAGGGCCCAGCGCAGAACCACACTGTTTGTGAACTAAGCAGGACTAACGCAGGCCCAGTGTGGATCCTGCTCCCTCCCAACACTGCTTCCTCCACCACAAAGATTTCAGATCTCAAAATGCTAGCACCAGGTTGCCATCCTAGTGCCAAAACCATCTGACACCTGGGATTTGTTGAGCCCTGCTATAAATTGAAGCTGAGGTGTGAGGCCATACAAGAAACATAAGCCTTCACTTTTTAAACAAAGAGTATTTTAATGAAGGATCACCTGTAAAAAGTCCCTTGTCTCCTGTTGCCAAGGATTTCCCCTCTCTCTTTGACTACTACTGTTTTTAATTTATTGCTTCATTTTGAGTCAGGAAAAGGACAGCCCACCTCTCTCTCTAGTTTGACAGCAATCCTGGTGCACGTGATTAGAGGCCTCCTCCTGTTCCATCGCTGTGGCAGACGCGTTTGTGTGGTTGTAATGAGGTCTCAGGCTTTATTTCAAATCTGTGATCAGGGTAATACAGTGAATTCCTCCTCCCCAGTGAAGGTAGGCTTGAGTGGAACAGTCGCATTTGGTAAGGAGTAGCATTTGTGGGATCTGTCCCTGACTTGTTCTGCTGAAATCAACTCCAGACCACCTTTATTTTGCAAGGCTTCAGTTGGTGGGCACTGGGCACAAGGCTACTAGGCCCACATCGTCCCTAAAAATCTTGGCCCTTCCCTGTCCTTTGGATTCAGATCATGTTCATGAATGTATCTTGGCAATCAAGTTGCACAAGACATAGGAGCTTGAAGGGCCTCCTGGCACCGGACACTTTGGCCTACGACCGTGCCACCTCCGTTGTAGAAGGAACAAAGCTGACTCAGCCGCCCCGCCCCACTCCCAAGTTCCTTCTCTCCCTCTGATTGGGCAGCCTGGCCTTGAGGATTGGAATTTGCTGTTCTAAGGGGAAAGGGGGAATTAGCTCTTCAAGACTGAATGTAATTTATGCTGTCATGTCTGACTCTTCAGCACAAGGTTCCGGGAGAACTTCTTGTACGACCCCTGCAGTAGAATGGGGTATCATACATACCTCCTGGGAAGTTTCAGGGGGGTGGGTGGGGTGGAATGTGAAGGTGCCAGAGCTGATACACAGAGTGCAGTATTGTTAGCTCTGGACAGCTGTTGTAATCTTTTGGACTGTAACTTGTAAGTACATGACCATGTAAGATGATGATGTTAACAACGATTGGTTATTCCTTCTTGTGACAGTTGTTCTAAGTTGGATTTCTGCTGAGTGGGGCTATAATAACTCCATTTCTTTCCTCCAGCCAAAGGGTTCAAACAGGAAGGGAATAAACATTGTGGAAGGCAGCTTTCAGTCACCTTGAAGAAACATAATGCTGTGGCTGCCCTCTCTTTTAGATTGTGTTGCACTCAATGGAGCCCAGAGGCTTGCGGAAAGTAAACTACACTAGCAAGTGTACTGTTCTTGAAGAGGCCAGAGAAACAGAAAATATTTTGGCCTGACTGACACTGAGAAGACGAGAGAGTGAGCGTTTAAAGATTTTGAGCACAGAAAGCAAAATAAATTCTTAATCTGGGCTGGCTCATGCCCTCATATAAACAGTGCAGTGGGGATTCCAGCCCACCTCTCGCATGAACTGCAAAGATGCCTGCCCTATTCCATCACAGTGGATTATGGATTCACAAAACAAACAATGGATGCTAGATGAACAAATAAAGACATTTGGGCCCAAGTTTCTTGAGACAAAATGAGGTGGCTTCATGCCTGTTTTTTAAGGCAGAGTAACTTTTGGGAAGACCAAGGTGAGTCTCAGCAGAAGCAGCTGTGGATGTAAAGAAAGCTCTTTTTTATACACACACACACACACACACACACACACACACACACAGAGTTACCTTAGATGTAAAGGAATTGGACCAGTATCCAAGGTGAGTCTCAGCAGAAGCAGCTGTGGATGTAAAGAAAGCTCTTTTTTACACACACACACACACACACACACACACACACACACACACACACAGTTACCTTAGATGTAAAGGAATTGGACCAGTATCCCATAGTAAAATGCCTTCCCTACTAGTGCAGCTGGCAAGAAAGGAAAGTGAGATGGATCGCTAGAATTTTGAAGCAGCACTTGACTCCCTCTTGAGTAATCTGCAGCTCTGGAGAGGCCAGCTGCCATCATAAAGGCTTATGAAAGGTTTTCCTGGGGGACAGGAAAGGTGAACTTCCCCACGCATGTACTAGCATCTGCACTCATAAATGTTGGTACATGCTGTCCCACCAACATGCCTCCAGACCCCTACCTCCAGTGCGAGTGGTGTCCAGGTGCCACCATCTTTGTGTCCCATGACAAACCTGACATGCGTGTGCTGATACCATCACTGGGGCTATGCTCAGACGCCGCACATGCATACCAGGTCATATGATGTGCTTGTGCGGCATGCCAGGTAACCCTCCCAGCACCGTAGAAGAATGGATGGGCCTCACCAGAGCCAGGAAAGGTAAAGGTAAGTGCACTTGTGGAGCACTTAACTGTGACACGCCAGTGAGCTAAGTACAGAAAGGCCTCAGGTGTAAAACCCACTGGTATCTCATGGCTATGTTGGGATTGCCATCTGGGAACACAGCCATTTTGAAAAGACCTTCCCTTCTTAAACAAATCTTGAATAGGAAAAAATGCTTCTCACAGGACTATTGTTCTCTCCAGAAAACCCTTACATCAATTAGAGCCTAGACTCAACCAGCCTTCTGTGACCCAGTTTGGTCTTCTGGTTAGAATGCTGGACTCATACCTTGCAGTCACAAAGCCAGCTGGGTGGCAGTTCTCTTTCTGAGCTCTCAGCCCCACCTCCTTCATAGGGTGTGTGTTTTGGGGAGAAGAACTGTTTCATCAGTCACTTTGAGTTCCCTTAAATAGATAAGAAAAGTGGGGTACAAAAACCAACTCGCTTCTCCTCTTCTCTGTGGAAAAAGGTGTGCTTGTAGACTTATATAATAGATCCATGCAACTATCATAGAAGAGGTATGTTGGAAAAGAGAAGGGCTGCATCCACACAATAGGGGATTGCATTCTCAGTTTGCCCCTTGGCTATCTTGTAAGCTGAAGTTCCCCTTTTGCAACGAGGCAGCTCAGCTGTATTTGACATGCAGGAAATGCTCCCCAAAGTCAGCCATTTTCAGCACAGCAAAAAGAAAACAAAATACTACCGTGAAAAGCAGAGTGAAGGTGGATCACCACCGTCTGTCTGCACAAGAGTGCCATGGGGGCTGAAAGGCTGCAAGTGTCCTCTGAACACTTTCTGCTGTGCAGGAAGGACATCTTCAAGGGTGTTTGCCAGTCCTTGGAGACATGCTGCATGTCTGAGAAAGCCACCAGCATTAAGAGATTGCTCTCTTTGGGCCCTTACTGGGCACACATCTAGCCCAGTGTTGGTGTATCTAAAAGCCTTCTCATCTAAGGCCATACTTACCAGACTGGAGTTGACTGGGGACAACTCTTAGATCAGTCAATCAAAATCCTGATCATTCCATTTCCATTCTTAGAGCTTGTTCATGCATAACTATGTGGAATGGGACAGCAATACCATTACAGTTTAGGCTGCAAGGGCTGTGTTGGCACCATAAATGCTGGTGTAGTCCCCAACCAGTGTTTATGGTGTGTAAGGTCCGTCCCAGACCATCTGAATTGCTATGGCAACAACCACACAACTTCCACCATGGGCCTGGCCACTACCATAGTGATTGCAACATGGTGTGCAATTGTGCAGCCACAGCTGTGCCATCAGTCTCCTCCCAGCTTTGCACCTGGGTAGGGGACATGAATGCTGCCAACCGGGAGCATACTAGCCACTCCCAGTCAAGCTGCAGAGTTTTTTCCACAGCTATGAAGGATCAGGGCAGCTCTGGAACACTCCATGTACACTTATCCAGAATCAACTGGAACCGGTACAGAAGGGTAAATGCAAAGAGTCCCATAAATCCAATCCACGGTACTCAAGAAACCAACCTACAGCAGATTCAAGAGGACAGGACAGTTTTAAGAGCTACTCACTAACAGAAATAGCTTGTTTGTCACTTCAGACAAAGCACTTTATCGGAGCAAAATGCTACCCTAGAGCCAGACCATTATCTCAGATGACTGCCAGCTCTGTACTCAACCTTTGGCAAGCTTAGTTATGAATCAGTGTGTGCAGAAGATTTTTGATTTGGTGAAAGAATAATTGAAAACCAAAAGGTGTTCAAGGAAATTGCACACAAGATGTTGCAAATACATTCATTTCCAAGAGCACTGCTTCTACCATATCCTGAAGAACACAGTGTACGCTGCACAAGAAAGGAAGATAATTACCTTTTTATTGTGGGTGCACATTAATTGCTAGCACAGAGTTTCAGAAAAAGGAAAGTGTAGTTAAAAGCAAAGGAGCCTATTAAAAATTTCCTTGGGTAAAAAGCACATTAGGAATTTTAACAGTTCATTGCTCAAACAAGATTCCTCCCTCAAGAGGCCTCCTGCTTACAGAAAGGTTTGTGCAAGCTTCGCTTTCTACAATGCAATCCTGTATCCTAAAGAAACATTTATGAGATTTTGGGAGCAAAGACGGGCACACATCTCAAACATTGACAATGTAAGGTTTATTAACTCCAGTACTTTTATCTCCAGAGGGTCTTCCAAGGCAAAACTAATACATTTTGAAGGAACATTACTTTCCTAGTCATTTAAATATCAAAAATAGTTAAAATTCGCTTTCTGTAAGTTTCTATTTGGCTACAGCATTTAAGAGCATGAAAGGAAGACGAACAGTGATAGCTGATACAGTATTTGAGGCTAGGAAGGTACAAAAACAGAAATAATCTACTGTACAAATCTCTTTCCAGTCTTAAATGAATTTCCTCTCTTTGACCCTTATGAAAGGGGGAGACACTTGGACAATCCAATTAAAAATATACTAGAGCAAATACAAGAGGGTCCAAACTCCTTCCAGCCCTGGCTAATCAAACTAGTACAAATCAGGACAGAGGGCCTAGATTTTCCTGACACAAAACTACAGGACTCATTGTTAGCAGCAAAAAATGAGAACACATGTGACTTCTTACATCAAAGACAGGGAATTTCCAATTCTCCATATATTTTTTTGTTCTCTAAACTATCAGCCCTGACCATCTTGGTCCACAGTCAGGGATGATAGATAAGAATAAATCAACAGGTTCCAGATGCCTGGCCTAAATCAACACTATTCTCTTCAGGCTCCAACAATAACAGAAGTGTAGGAATTGCAAAACCTGTTTGCCACAGTGTGAGTTGCACTAGAAATATTCCTAGTTAATTTCTCATTGACAATAAACCAAGAAGAAAACTGTGACCCAATGCAGGAGGAATTCAGTACTAATTTTTCATTGATAGTTTCCTCTCTGGAAAGATCAGACCTACAACATCAGTCCAGGGGTTATTTTATTTCTAGTGATCCAAAAGAGCCTGCAGAAAACTGTTGTTTCCCAGCTTTGACAGAGTCACTTTAAGAAACAAGTTGGATCAACCAGGAATAACGTAATCCAACGAGGTGAGGTAAGGAGTCTTCAAAATGGGTCCAGAATATAGTCCCAGCTGTCCACAGAATTTTGTCAAGAAGTGTTCCATGTTTAGACAATCGCCAAAAACTATAAGCAGCATCTTTTGCTTACTCACAAAACATAAAAGCATCCAACTGTAAGCAGTCCTAAAGTTACACAGTGATAGAATCCAGCTTGACATGGTCCCTGAAATATGTTAGCTGACTCAAGCTGTACTTCCTTTGGGATGCAACTTCTGTAGGGGCGATGCGGGTGCAAGCCAAGGATCAGGGTGGGCATATGTGAAATTTGACCCACAATCAACATAATGATGCATCTCCAAGGAACTCTGAGTTATGTGACCAATGTAGGAGATCTTCACTGAAGTCCTGAGGGACAGGAATAAAAATAAGGATTCAAGGGAGAGTCACTGAACTCTGCAAACCCATACATACAACCATGTTCCAAACTTCATCTGTACACACGCTACAAACAAGGTAAAGTATCCATGTTAGACGCATGGGTGCAGAAACTTCCATGTTGAAAAAATGCTCAAGTCAGGACTTCCTGAATGTCTTTCTCCCCAATATAATAATCAAAGCCATTATGCATTTCAATAAAGCTGAACTTCCCCACGCATGTACTAGCATGTACTAGCACCTGCACTCAATGTCCTCCTCCTAGCAAGGGCCACCCATCAAACAGCTGAGCAAAAAGCATGAGGGCCATGTGACTGTTGCCTGACAGTCTCAACTATACCTCCTTATCTCTAGACATCCTATGGTCTTTAAATCAACTTTCCTTACACTAGGGTGTAGGCCAGGACACATGGTATTTCTGTTGCATGAAAGACAACATAACATAAGAGAAGCATACCTCATGAAAATAACCATGTTGTGAACTCTGATCTTAGGTAATGTGCAAAAGAAACTAGGAAAGAACAAGACAAAGGGAGAGTTAAAAGCATTTAACAGTTGAGCAGAAACCTAACAACAAATGCTCAAGAGACTTGTTCTGAGAACTAAAGATAATTTAATGCCAAGGTTGAATGATAACTTCAAGCCATAAGAATGTAAGAGGAGCCCTCTTGGGTTGGGCCACACCCCATCTAGTCCACCTATCTTACACAGTGATCAACCAACTGCTTCTTGGCACATCAAGCAGAAGACAAGGGCAAAACCTTCACCTGCCCTTGAGCCCCTGCAAATGGCTTTGGAGGCATCACGCTAGTCTCTCCAACCTGGAAGTGATACCTGGACATCCTTCTTAGCAGCCACTGATACACCTGTCTTCTGTGAATTTGCTTAGCTCACTCAATGCCAGAATCCTACTAGGAATGTAAATAACTTTTTTCCTAGACATCAAACAATCCTTTTGTATAGAATAGAGGAACAATAACCCTCATTCTCGGAAAGGGATCCACAACATTTGTTTATAGGCATGCATACACGTATATATATATATATATATAAGTAGGACTGCTCACATGCAGCCCCTAAGGCCAGCAAAGATAACATAGCCCTTAAGACAAAATACTTAAAGAACACCCAATATATGATCTGTCCTGTTTGGATCACCCTGTCGGGATTAGGTAGGTCCAGAGAACATGGTTAGCCAAAATTCATCCCCTAGAAATCTGAAACTGATTACCTAGATTAAGTCCAATATTTTAACTGCTCTACAACTTCTGGTTTGAATCAAGTGAGCCACAGCAAAGTAGCATGAATGGAGTAGGCCCTAGGGATGTTTATGATTTTTTTCCCCATTCACTTCACATCAAAATGAAGCAAATGAACATAAATGTGCACATGGAGGCAAAACGGAGTCACTTCAAGTGCGCTTCAAAAGTTCTTTTATCTCTATCTCAACCAGTTGTGCCTCCGAATTTGTTGTGGAGGTGACTGGACAGCCACTTTGCCCAGCTGCACTTCCACCCAAATACCCACATTCAAACTGAATTAATGAAGTTTCAAATGTGTGCAATTTATATGAATTGCGAAGGTGACTAATATTTTTCACCCATCCCTAGTAGGCACAGGAATTTAAGGCTACATTCACATGCAATAAATGGTGGACAATACCCGGAGGTAGTCTGCAGGTGGAAGTGTTCACAGGCCTATCTGCTCCTCCCTGCTCTCATGAACATTCCAGGCCAGAAAAAGTGGATTGAAGATGGGATGAGGACACAAGGGGCTGTAAAGGCCCTCTCTAAAGCACTTCTGGGCCATGTTTTTTGCTACATGTGACCAAAGCCTTAGTGCAGACAGTCTATACTTAATTATGCTTGTTGGCTTCAGATGAGAACTTCTACAAAGCCTAAAACCCAGCTGTTGCAACATGACTTTCAAGAGCCTGTTTTCAGAGATTTGTAAATCATACATTTACCCATCAGCCTTCACTGTATCAAAAGAAGCAAACTCCTCAAGATATCACAAATCTCACAGGGCAAAAAATACAGAGACTGAGCGCTGCAGATGGAATTCAACCCTAGTTCAAATGCAGACACCTATAAAAGAATCCTTACTATATGGAAGAAGAAGGTCCGCCCATTTCAGCCTTTACAGTGAAATTGACCTAGAAAAGCAAGACAAAATCATTCAGCAAGCAACATTAATTCAGTGATGCTTCCTCCCCCTATCCACCCTCCCACCTTCATTTAGAAAAACTTCTGTACCAACTGATCACTCAAAGGCTTGATGTGGGTGACATTGTTTATCTGCTGTGTCCCAACCACTGTATTCATATACTGCACTTGACTAGCCAGGCTGGTCACTGTTACTGAGTAGAAATTGGCATTTCTGATCCGGAGGCTGGCCTGTGAGAAAACAAAGAAAGGGGATCACTGAAAAGCTGAGGTCCCTACTGATCGTTTGGGAACCGGGTCTACATTAAGCATACAAGCATGCCGGTTACCGTAATAGCAAGGATGACGAGGGAGTTTTTTTCATCAAACCAGACCGTAACCACTTTGATGCCGTTGTCATCCACAAGGACTGAATGGGGGAATAGAAAAAAGATGACCAGCCCTGAGACTAGAAGACACAGCAGAACCGACACCAGAACATGGAGTTTCCTGCGGAGGAAAAGGACTGTAGTTTAGCCTGATTCTCTTGCTTTGCTAGTAGAGCTTCACGTTAAAAGAGTGCACTGAGTCATTAGAAGAATAGTACTTCGCCACTTCGTGTTTAACTGCATCACAAAGTTATCACTTGCAATTATATCCCCTTCCCATCAAAAATAATGAAAGGTCTGGAAAATTCTTCAGTGTTATGCTTGGTCATCTCCATCTGCTCTAAGCCAGTTCCAGGATTGCCTAGAAAAGCCCATGTATCGGAGCAGCAGAAAGCACAGAACACTGTATTTCTTTTTAATTTCAGATTGTTGTTGTTTTAGTTCCCTTTCCAGTCCTCTGCAGCTAGAGAGATCCCAGATGGTCCAGCAATCTGAAGCAAAAAAAGAAGAGCTTTGCATACAAGGTGCCTAGGCTTCAAGTTGACTCTCTTCCACTTCAAGGCTTGTTTGGCTGAAAGAAAATTAAGCTAAGAAAGAAATGTATATATTGTATTGCTCAGATGAATAAAAAGCACCTTCCAGAGTACAGAAAATCATGTCCATGAAAGCTATGTGATATAGTGAAGATGGTGTAGTTTAATTATCAGCCATTACTGATTCACAACAACCAATGCAGCGTATTGTCATTTACATTTATTTTACTAATTGATAAATTTGTTCATCCCGGGTGAGTTTCAAAAGTAGGATAATTCAGTCAAGTTCATTAAACAAAAACAGTTTTTTTGTTTCAAAGCTGCCTGACTTGTGACAGTTAACTATGGATCCTTTAAATATTAACCATTATATTTTCTTGTTTGGGACAAGATTGTGAGCTAACAAATTGATGGGTGTCAGTGATTGTTTTATATGTTACTTTTCATCACAAACCCATCTATCCCAGTAGCAATTCTAGTAACAGTTCATAATCTAACCGGTCACTTAATCCTTCCTCCTATTCATGTGTGACTGTAGACACATTTGGGCACACAGGTACACACTCACAAATACTCTGAATAATGAGGATAATGTTTCTAATGAAGCAGGTTTGAACGTTTTGTAAATTA
Source organism: Aspidoscelis marmoratus (assembly GCA_014337955.1). Lineage (NCBI taxonomy): Eukaryota > Metazoa > Chordata > Lepidosauria > Squamata > Teiidae > Aspidoscelis > Aspidoscelis marmoratus. Next base: position 11,268,730 of record MTQE01002208.1, on the reverse strand, counting down.
AGGCAGCTGAGAATATCCATTTCCAGTAAGACAAAGGTAGTGGGAAATTGATTAAAGCAAATCATGTGCACCTATATTTGTCCAAAATATGGGGATTGTTTAGTACTTACGTTCTTTGAGGCTTCAGTCTTTGGTCATGGTATGGTATTAAAGCTACCAATTCATTAACGTGCTCTAGAAAAAGAAAGCAAAAGCTGAAGGTAATGATATCACAAAGTTGAGTCAAAGTTCCTTTATGTAAAGGTCTGTACTTGACGTGGGCAAAATGCTGTTCCAGACATTTCATAAAACATTCAAAATGGCATTGTCCAGTACTTGGGAGTCAGAAATTCTCCAAGGAACAAGGTTCGTGCTTATCTTAACTCACTTGCTCCAGGGGCATAAGGATGAGCAATGTTGCACAGCAACACGTGTTTTGGGGGGGGGGGGCTCAGGACTTCCTTAACCCTTCCTTGGCCCAAGTGGAAGCACAACAATATTTTGAATACTGTACAAAACATTTGCAATGGTGTTTTGCATACCCTGGCTCTATACTTTTTAACTGCATTTGCTACAAACAAGATAAACGAATGAACAATTCTGTAAGTTAAGAACATGAATCTGAGCTGTCAGAAAAAAGACTAAATCCTCTTAAAAGTGAACTCAGCCAGCAATATAAACACTATATGGTTTAAAAGTCATATGAAGGACTTTTAATCCAAATAGAAAAAAGGCAGAAAACAATAATTTGACTAAGAGCTACTTTTGCTCCTGAGGGCGATTAGAATCCAGGCTGCCTAAGCCACTTGTCTCAGGCTTTACCCAGCAATCCTGGCATTTGCCATGGAAACATATTGTCTGCAGGGATGGATCCAGTCTGACAAAAAACTCCTCTCAAAAGAATATCCACACTCCAGGCATCACAGGGTTATCATTTGCTTTATTTATAAAGTTCCTAGAATAAGAAATGACATCGCAGGTGGTAAAGAGAAAATAAGAGAAAGAAAGAAGTTCTCAGAACTTAAGGTGACTTGTGAAGGGAGCACATGGAGACATCACAGAGTTATGGGGCAGGGAAAGGCCTGAAGTCTTTGGAGCAGGAGTCCTTCTAGGCCGGTGATGGCCAACCTATGACACGCGTGTCACAGGTGACACACCAAGCCCTTTTGGGTGACACACATGGTCACCCTGCCAGCTGGGCGTGGAGTGCTTGCTTGTTCTTGATGTGTACGAAATACCAACTTTCAATTGAATATTAGCAAACGAAATTCAGCAACAAAAGTCACTAATGTAAAGAATTGTTTGTTTTTACTTTTAATAAAATACATATATCAAAAATATAACTTTTTTACTATGGATATTTCTAGATGTGACACAGCACCCGAGTTAAGCTAGGTTTTCTTGCGAATTTTGACACACCAAGCTCAAAAGGTTCACCATCACTGTTCTAGGCTATAATCAAGGACGCCACCACAATAGGCCAGTAGGCCAGTAATTAAACTTCATGACATCTAACAGAGGTCTTCCTGCCCATCTTAATACCAACTGATCAATTTTGGGAGCAATAACTCAGTGGTAGAGCAAACTGCCTGGAAAGCAGAGGGTCACTGGGTCGATCCCCCAGTCTCTCCCAGAAGTACACAATAGCAAACCACTTTTGTATCCCTGCCAAGAGGTGCCATGAAATTAACCAGGAGTCATCCAAAACTTGTTAGTATCCAACAACAAGCCAGCTATGATTTGCATATGTCCTATATATTTAGAAGAAGGAGGAGAAGGAGAAGGAGAAGGAAAAGGAGAAGGAGAAGAGCTGGCTTTTCTATCCCGCTTTTCTCACCCATTTAAGGGGACTCAAAGTGGCTGACAAAGCTTTTCTGACAACAGAACACCCTGTGAGGTAGGTGGGGCTGTGAGAGCTCAAAAGAGAGCTGTGACTAGCCCAGGTTCGCCCAGCTGGCTTTGCAGAGGAATGAGGAATCAAACCCATGAACCTGCTGGATCCATCCAACCAGTGGCATTTTTCAATGGCATACATGGCCTAAAATCAACCTTGGGCTTCAAGAAGTCTGATTTCAATCAATTCAGAACAATGGTAAGTAAGTTCCCTCAACAGAAAAGCCAAATAAAAAGCATAATTCAGAGAAGTTGAGCAGCTCTCTCACAAAGGGGATATTTTAAAAACATCATTAACAATTCCAGTAAGAAGGGGAAAAGTGGAAATTCAGCATAAAACCTCACAATCAAAAGAGGAGTGTAGAGAAAGAGGAATCAGCTACCAAGATATTGTATGAACAGATAGCCCAGAATTGTGGAGAAGCCACCAGGATAACTAAAGCACAGAATGGGCTTGAAGGTGACACTAGATGCCAAGAACAAAGGGAAATACTTCTTTGGCTATGTGAAAAGGAAAAGCTAAAAAGCAGTAAGCAACTTGCTCAGGGTCTAAAAGAGAAAGTAATATTATCTCTACCGTCATAAAGGACAAAAGGGAGAAACTACAGTTTGGCTAATCTAACAAAGGTGTACCTGGAAGGATTTTATAGTGGACTATAAATTGACTAATCTCTAAGCACCTTGAAAACATTGGTTGCTCAGTAATCAATGCATTCATTGTTCAGTAATCAATACATTGGTAATGAACCACAGAATAATTCAAGGGATGGATGATTTCCCTTGGGTGCAGAAGTAAAACAAATATAAAGGATCCAGCTTTACCTGTGGGGATGCAGCCAGTTCCCTGGCAGGAGGGGCAGGTGATGCTGTCTCGCCCAGTGAACTCCACATAGGGGAACTTAGCAATGTCCTCCTCTCGATCCTTGCTGTCCAAAAAATCATTATCTTCTCTCTCTCGGCTAGAATAGTAGGAGGTTGTGCCCACAGACTGAGAAGACCCCATGGCATCAGGAGGCCCACATACCCTGGAATAAAAAGGTAGGCAATGCCCATAAAAGACATATCCTCCCTAAAAGGCAGCCTTCAAATCTTTCAAATAAGATCCTGTTTTAAAGATTTATCCGTTGGTGTGATTCTTAGGACATGGGACACTACAAAAATCTTGTAAAATGCATATTTTAACAAATAAAAGGGGGAAGCTTAAGTTGTGGACAGTCTTTTTTTAACAAAAAAATCACTCCCAGTTTCAGAAGAAAAAACATACAGGCAGATAAGACAGATAAGAAAATACATGGAAGAGCAATGTTGGAGGAGCAAACTAAACCTTAGATAAATCTGCATACAAAACAAATAAAAACAAAATCCGCCCGTCCACTAATCAGAGAAACTAGTCTTGTAGTAGCACTAAAAATCTCACAAGTAAGGTTAAACTAAAATACTGCTCCATGACAAAACTCCAACCTCACCAACCTAGGCCACTAGCAGAAAGTAATTCTTTTAAAATACTGGAACATAAGAACATAAGAGAAGCCTTGCTGGATCAGGCCACAGCCCATCTAGTCCAGCATCCTGTCGCACACAGTGGCCCACCAAATGCTCACGGGCATCTCAAGCAGAGACAAGGACAAAACTTCTCCTGCTCTCGAGTCCCAGCAGATGGCCTTAGAAGCGCCCCAGTTCCTCCCCCCCCCAGCCTGAAAGATGCATCTAGGCATTCGTTCTAGTAGCCATTGATACATCTGTCATCCATAAATTTGTCTAACCCTACCTTAAAGCCATCTAGACTGGTAGCTGTCACCACCTCTTCCGGCAGCACATTCCATAAGCCGATGACCCTCTGGGTGAAGAAATACTTCCCCCTATCAGACCTTATTCTCCTACCCATCAGCTTCATAGAGTGCCCCCTGGTTCTAGTGTTGTGCGATAGAGAAAAGAAATTTTCTCTATCCACCCTTTCTATACCGTACATAATTTTATATACTTCAATCAGGTCCCCTCTCAAACGCCGTCTCTCCAGACTGAAGAGGCCTAGACGTTGCAGCCTGGTTTCGTAAGGGAGGTGTTCCAGACCCTTCCCTTTATAAAGCTACTGTACTCATTTACAGAAAATGGCTATGAAGGTGGGACCCCATAACACCAGAATCGGAAGCTTTTGACTTCATTGCATCTGCAGTCCCTTCTCACATTGGACACATTGCCCAGAAATAGGTGGTGGCAAATCCCTTTGGTATTTGCATGGGATTCTAGTAGTTTGCGCTTCCTCGATTGTACTTAACAACAAGCTTTCACTGAGAGTTCCCCGGTGCCCACAACCCTTTTATCTGAAAGAAAGATACAAACACTGGGGACTGCGCCCAAGGGTACCCAATGTATCAAATGCCCAAAACAGTTGGCAGCTTCCAGTATAGGCGTTAAGAGCAGCAGATTAAGTCCCTGCAGCCGTCGGTTCGAATCCCCAGTCCGCTTGGGGAAGGAAAGTAGAACTGACCTTTCCCTTCGAGTTTTAATTGGCAAGCAATTAAGTCTCCCGCATGCCCACTCGAGACTACTTCGCAAAATCGCTCCAAGAATACAATGTTTCGGGGGGGATTTGCATGCCCAAAAACGGGAGACGAACAAGTAACCTCATAAAAGAGAAAACGCATGCATCCCCGTCCTCAACCACCTTAGAATCTCACCTGCGACCACTTACCTGTACCGCCCTAGGAAGCGCTCTCGCACAGAGACGGACCCGCCTCTCTTTACCATTTGCGGAGGGAGCTTGGCGTCGCCACGGCAGCCAGTCGCGTCGCAATCGGGACGGGCGTTGCCGAGGGAAGCCGCGCCCCCCCCCCGCATAATTAGGGAGTAGTATATAAGGAGCGCGTGCGCGCGGGGTGGGCTGCGCTCTAGCGGGAGGCGTCGCTGCGCGCTTGGCAGTACAGGCTGAGAAAGGCTTGCGTTGCTGGCGGTGTGAACGCCGCTGGTATTTATAGGTGCCCTTGTCATGTCACTTGACACCCACAGTTGTCCGAGCGGTGGTTGCAATGGAGGTCGGTTCATTGTGTATTGGACACTCCGCCTGAGAGAGACGGGCAAGGCTGGTCGTGCCGCTGCCCTTGTGCAACAGAGCAGACACTGGTTTGGACCGAATTAAGTGTACTAAGCCTTCTTGGCAGTTTTTCAGCGTCTGTTCTCTAATCCAGGTCATCTTGACCAGTCTCAGAAAACGGAGCAAGGTAGTTCCTTTTGGGTGTTTGACTGGGAACCGCTCCAGGCCTAAGGCTGCCCCCGCGAGAATGAAAAGGGGGAAAGTATTCTGGAAGGAGCCGGTCTCCAACTCACCTTGCCACCAAAAACAAACAGAAAAACCACAGCATTGGCTTGTCTGTCAACTTGACATTAGCATGCTTGAACATAAGAACATAAGAGAAGCCCTGCTGGATCAGGCCACTGCCCATCTAATCCAGCATCCCGTTGCACGCAGTGCCCCACCAAATGCTCATGGGCATCTCAAGCAGAGACAAGGACAAATCTATTCCTGCTGTAGAATCCAAGCAAATGGCCTTAGAAGCACCCCGGTCCCGCCCCCCCCCCCCAGCCTGAAAGTTGTGCCTAGGCATTCGTTCTAGTAGCCATTGATAAATCTGTCGTCCATAAATTTGTCTAACCCTACCTTAAAGCCATCCAGACTGGTAGCTGTCACCACCTCTTCCGGCAGCACATTCCATAGGCCGATGAAACCTCTGGGTGAAGAAATACTTCCCCTTGTTGGATCCGACTCTCCTACCCATCAGCTTCTTAGAGTGCCCCCTGGTCCTAGTGTTGTGTGATAGAGAAAATAAATGTTCTCTATCCATCTCTTCTATATCATGCATAATTTTATATACTTCAATCGGGTTCCCTCTTAAACGCCGTCTCTCCAGACTGAAGAAGCCTAGACGTTGCAGCCTGGTTTCGTAAGGGAGATGTTCCAGATATTGTGTTACTGCTGAGCATTCTTTCTAAGGATGGACTTGCTTTGGATGCTGGGAGTGATGGTGGAATATGAGAAAACCATTGGGAACATGAGTATCGTTTCCAGTGCAAGTATCTGAAAATTTGAAAAAGTGAGGGGCAGAACTTGTGGGCAGCCAATCAGTGAGTTTCAGAAGTATTGGGCCTTTTCCCACTAGGGCTTAGAGCCCTTCTAAGACCCCAGGAACCCAATTAGTATTTGATTGACACCAACAGGGAAGGCCCTGCCCCCACCTTGACTCCATTGAAGGCCTTTAAATCTGGATTTCATGTGGACCTGATTAAAGGTGTCCACAATGGGGTCTTCAGGCATCTTCAAGATCCGGATCTCCAGGAGGACCACATCTCAAAGATCTGGATCTTGAAGATCCAGATTTTTGACTGTGCATAGACAAAGGGGGATTGAGTGGATCTCCATTGACAGGTTGATTCAGTATTTGTCCACTGTTATGGATTTAACATTCAGGTTAAATTTGGTCTTATGGGAAACTTTCCTCACTGCAGCATAGGATCTATTTCTGTGGTCCATCTTGGAGACTTACAGAACCAGTGTGCTTCCTGAATGCTCATGGGAAGTTTGCAGGTAACGTAGACAGTGCTTCTGTTCCTGGACTCAGGAGATGATGAGAGCTCTTGATACGATCTCCCTCAAGTGCCTTTGCTGGTCTTGCAGGACACCTTGGCAATAAAATGCTCCGGTTGACAGCTAGAGTCCAAATGGTGAATTCATAAAGAACAGGTGTATCATTGCTACTAAAATGGATGCCTAGGTGCTATCTCCAGTTGGGAAGATAGGTCAGATGCTTCTGCAGGTCATTTACAGGGATTTGAGAGCAAGTGGTTTTGCTTGTCTTTTGCTTGAAATGCTCAAAAGCAATTGGTGGGCCATTGTGTGAGACAGGATGCTGGACTAGGTGGTCTGTAGCTTTTAACTCCCTGCCCATGGGCATTGGAAGCATTGAGCTTCAGATGGTAGCAGTGGCCAGGACTACCTATTTCCATCGTAAATTAATCCAACAGTTAAAGCCTTTCCTGAGCAGAAAAAAGTCCAGCCATAGTGACCCACACTTTTATAACCTCCAGGTTAGACTAGTGGTGTTCACGGGGTTTCTTCTGAAGATGATCTGCAACCTGATACTGGTGAAAAATGCAGCAGCTAGGCTCATGCCTAGTTTTCGAGCCTCTACACATATTAGTCCTGTCCTTAAAGATCTGCATTGGTTCTGCTTTGCTTCTGATTCCAATTCAGGATGTTGACTTTGAGGTAGCAAATAGGGCTTTAAAGGTCAAAGGAAGAACTGGAGCGTCTGGTTCCACAGAAATAACATGACCTTTCATGGGAGGTGATCCAGTCAGTTGAGTTTACAGATATTCTTGGGTTGCCTGCTTTTTCTGGTCTTTTTCTTGACAAGGGAAATATGCCTTATCAGAACTATGTGGAGTTGGTAGCAAGGTGTGAGATTGACATTTATCAGATACATTTTTGAGGGTGCAGTTGATGTAGACGATAAGTTTACATCTGGGCTTACTGCAAAGTTCATTGGAAGCGCTTCCTACCTGTGATTCCGGTAAGGCAGTGGTATAATGCTAGAAAAGTGTGAATGGTATAAAAGTTGTCAATGTAAGCCAAAAGTGATAGTGATGAATGTCCTCTATTTGAAAAGGCAAAACTGAAAAGCTCCTGTTCAATGCGAATTCCACCCTCACCCAGCATTACATTATATTAAGTGCAATTCCCCTTAACTTTCACTAGATGGAGCCACATCCGTATGGGAAAGCTGAGCATAGTACCAGGCATATGCATTGAAACAGTTACAGCACTCCTGTCAAGCTTCAGAGGCAGTTTGGGGACGCTTGAATATCAGGCAAAGCCCAGATGCTTGGAGGAGGTTCACTACCTGTACAAGGCACAAAGACGCTTTCCCTTTTATTGCCAAATGGAGAGCCTGGTTGCATCAGAAGAAACAGATCTCAAGCACTGCTGCTATTGAGGCACCTAAACTAAAGAGAAAATAACTTCGCTTCAGGCCTCAGGTTTAATTACAAAGAAAGGAAATAGAATGTAACTGAAGAAACATCTTCCCCTTGCAGGACATCTGGCCCAAGCCTTGAGGATTTGACAGGATTTTTAATCCAGAAAGGGCTTAATTGAGGTGACCAACTTTTTTACAATGAAAACAACAAAAATAAATTGAAGAAAACAATATTGTAAATAAAAAAACATTTTATTCATTGCAACAGTAATGCACTATCATATGATAAATGCATAATAAAAACATTTGTAATATTTTATTTTGTAATTATGCTTACATGCCTATTAATTTTTAATAATAAATGTAAGGAAAAAGTATTTGTTTCGAGTATTTTTCCGTTTTTGTCAATGTATCATCTTGTAACAATATATTGGAAATATCTGAGCAAGAAATATTCTTCATACTGAATTTTACGTCAAGTGCTGCAGCTAGCATATCAATGGGATTTTCTTCTCCCCTTGTGGATTTAGGGTGGATGCATGCTCTTGCGATCTTTAAAGTGGCCGCCTAAGCTTCCAATATCAAAAAAGGAGGACATGTAGGACATTTTTTGAGGGAGATCGGAACTTACAAAAGGAGGACAATTGGTTGCCTTTATGGTATTTTTCTGTGTTATCCATTTCAACAGCAGTTCACAGGAAACAGCTTGAAGTGATACACACATTTCAGGAAGGATGGGGTCATTGTCTGTCTAAATCAGTGGTTCTCAACCTGGGGGTTGGGACCCCTTTGGGGGTCGAATTACCCTTTCAGAGGGGTCGCGACAAGTCTCCCACCGCCCTTCCCTCCCACCTCCCAGCTGCTCCGCCCCTGTGGTTGGGGGTCTCTACAACATGAGGAACTCCATTAAGGGGTCGCAGCATTAGGAGGGTTGAGAACCGCTGGTCTAAATTAAGACACCTTCTAGATGGGCTCTTGATCTAGTTTTGTGGCTCCTATAAGGAATATCCCACAGGCAGCCATAGCCCTCTCCTTTTGAGGTGGAAACCACCTCAAACTATAGCAGTCTGAACGCATTCCCTCATCCAGAGCTCTGTGTGGATGCAGGAACACAGGAAACGCCCAGTCAGGGAATGGTTTTGTTCAAGTGCAACTGTGTGATCCAGGCCACATTTTCACCCCTTGGGAACTGCCACACACATTCACCTTCTTTGGGGGTGGGGCAGAATCAACCAAGGGTGGAGGAAGAGTAGACCAGGACATCTGTCCTGGTCACATTTTTAATCTATTTCACATTTGTTCTCAGGAGAGCAAAGAGTAAGCCACATTCCCTGGGAGGCTTTGGCAGTGTTACTGGGGAACACCTGTGTGCTGTCCTAGTGTAACAGTAACATCCTAGTTAAAAGCAGTTGAACCTACTCTACAAAAGGAACTGACTTTCAGATTTTCAGAACAATTCTTATAAGCAAATTAAGTCATAACTTAAATACAGACAACTACAATAATACCGTCAGCAAAAAAAATGGCTACTTTTGAGTGGCTTTGCGATGGATTTGTCTCCCAGTAAAGGCCTGTCTTTAGCAAGACACCTCAGTTTCTCCAGGGATGCCTCCCTCAAAGAGTTCAAAATGGTATCCATTCTTCTCCCCTCTGTTTTCTTCTGAGGTGAGTTAGACCAAGAACCAGTGGGCTTTCATGGCTGAAGAGGGTCAAATTTGGGGCTCTGTAAAGCCTAGTCAGGGCCTGCCAACAAAATGGCATTGCTGTACTGATTGGTGTGGTATTTTTGATCCATTTCTCTTTCATCCATCGGGCTTCCATTCTTCTTTGGACTTCCCTCCCTCTTTACTATTTCTGTTTTGCCACCTGTTCCTAGTCCTAAGCCGCTTCCAGACACATCCAAAATGAGCAAAATCTTACTGGGATTGCATTGGGATTGCTTCACACTGCAAGGCTGTTCCAGGCAAACCACCAGCAGTACTAAGTTCCCTGGAATAGTATCACTTACCTGTTCATCTGGTGAGATCCATGCAGCATTAGTTCACTGTGGACTTCTGGGAATAATACAAACAAAATACAAAGAAAATAATGGGGCAAGTGTGAACTCACAGAAATCCCCAATGACCTAAAGCTGCATGGACCTCACCTGATGCCCTGGTGATGAATCCATGTTGGGAAAATCCAGCCATGACTAGTAGGCCATGACAGAGGACAATGCCGGATTCCATTTTGACAATGCAGATTCTCCTTGCCATCTGGAGACAGCACTGAACACTATAGCCACATTCTGGCTCTCCTGAAGAAGGCAGATGGATGTTATAAGCAACTGGCTAATCCTGCTGGTCCAGTAAGAGGAGGCGATCTCACTGTCACAGTTGCCACTACAGGATCATACAAAAGATGTTCCTCTGGTGCAAAGCTCTCTATGCCCCTGCTCCTTCTTTCTTCTGGCAGTCAGACACTTCTGGGTTAGGGTAGGGAATAGAATGAAGTGTCCATATCATGTCACCTCATATGCCCTCCAGCAGTCACTCTGCACTGTCAGTTTTGTGCACCATTTCTGTAGACTGTTGTGCCTACCTTCCAACAGACCTCCAGGTCTGGTGCCCCAGCAAAATGCCTAGTTTTGCCACATCATTATACCATTTCACGGCACAAAGCGGAGGGACATGAGAACTCCTCCTTACCAAAGACTGTAACTAGTTCATTCTGTTATGCTGGGTAGCCTTTAAGTTTAATACAGTTTAGAGCCAACAGCATACCCAGTGCCCTGTGCAGATGCTGCCATTACTTCTAAGTCTGTGGGTGAGGCAGGCTCATGCTTGCACCCAACATCATGTTGTGCATTTGCAGGCCTCCTAGCCACTGTTTGATTTTGTCATACTGTGGCTCGGCACAGGGCTGCTAGCATAATCCTGTATAAGTGTCCACTCAAAAGCAAGCCCTAGTGAGTTCTGTGAACCTAATTTCCAGATAGATGTGCATTGTGCTGCTGCCTTCATTTATTTCTTGCAGGTCCAGGCTGGAAATGACTTCAGTAAGCAACCATTCATGTTTCATTTCAGTGATGAGTCACTGAGGTCAATAAGTTTGTTGGAGATCTACTGAACGCACAGCCTACTGTTTATCCACTTGCCTGATAGTATTCAGTTTCCAATGCACAACGGCTTGTATAGTTTTTGACCAGATAATTTATGCTTCCAAATTCCAACCTTTTCCCTCCAGGAATCCAGCAGTAAACAACTGTTGCTCAAAATCCAGAGCTAAAGATAGAAAATTATGGAGAGGCAGCTGCCAGAGAAAACATTAGATTTACAAGCAGAGAAGGCAAGGAACCAAATATCATGTTGTTGGCCAGAAGGAAAAGAGCTATAAAGAGCTGTACATTTTTTAGCACAGAAATTCAGGTGGTAGCTGTCTTCATAAACAGCTGTCTCAAGCAAAGTAAAAACAACTAGTTTGTGCATCACCAACTTCACAGTGCATTTATTTGTGAAGAGACTGTGACCAGGAGAGGGCAGGCAAAGAGTGGAAAGCAAAGGGGAAAAATTGAGAGCTCTGATCAATAGGCTTTTAGGGTGCAATCAGACAGGACATTTTTTGATGGCCTCTTAAAGGAAAAGCATTCTTTCTGTAGATACACAAATAAAACAAATAGAAATGAAAAAGTGTGAACCGTCAGACCTGAAGATGGATGAAGAAGGTTTAAAGTGGGAAACCAATGTTCAGGCATGATGAGCAACAGCAACAGGTTCATATCAGCCCTAAACCCACATGAACCTGAGAGATAAAAGCACAACGAAACACACACACATATATTTCAGAAATGCTAGATCTTTGGAAATTTTGTTCACAGTACCATCCTAGGGTGATTGACCCAGATATTCCTGGATGGGAATGTGTTTAAGATGGGTTTATGTGAGCAGAAGAGGCTAACATGTTGCTCACTTCACCCCTGACCATTCTAGATACTACCTTGGCCCTTTGACCCTTTTACCCTACCCTTTGGTACTAACATTTGACTTGATCCTCAGTCATAATTTTAGGTCTGTCTTCTGGGTTTGATGTATACTTTGGAGGCAGCTTATGTCTTGCTTCTCAAACCTGCCTTGTGGGCTACTCTCTGGTCCCCCCCTCCCATTTAATCATACTTTGGTCTTGACTGTTGTTAAGCATCCCAATTTTGGTTTAGCCCTGGCCTGTGTCTGTGAGCCAAGCTTAACAATATTGGTGGACAACCTGCATTTATAGCCTGATGATCCCGAAATGGTCCCAGGAAAGTCAAACAATATAGCAAAATAATAACATTATAAAGTCTAGTTTAAAAAATTAATAGCTCCGAAAATTCTTAGCTTTGTGCTATTTTATATTTTCTGCCAATCTGGGTGGAACTTTTTCTCTCAGATTCAGTATTCCTTCAGAAATGAACCCAACTTCTCGTAAAGAATCTTTCTGGTACAAGAGTAATTATTTTTAAAAAATCATGTTTGTTTTGACATGCCAGTCCTTCCTGAATAAGCACAATTTAGTGGTATTTTGAAGGTTGTGGCCACCTACAATGCTTTGCTTAACAGAGAAGCATGATAGATTTTGAACTACAGATAATTTATGGTAGGTTGGAAAGCCACCAAAAAAGGAATTAACAAAAAGTCTATGTAAATTCCTATTAGTTAATTTTTTGCTGTGCTTATCCATCTGGGCATACAAAAAGGGGTAGGCAGGATAATTAAACGCAGTTTATTTACCTTGCCAGATGTGCCTGATCAGATTTACTCCAGAAGATCTGGTTTTTTGCCTGTGACACATGGGTGGGTTTTACTAATCTAGAATTGGAGCTCAGAATTGTTTCCTGGGCTTCCAAGGAGAGTGGAGACATACAGAACTGGATTAGAGAGGAGTGGATGAGGGGTGTTATGTTTTTTGCACTCCTAACTATCCTCTAACACAGCCTGATTGTGCTTTAGATGTAAATATAGGGCTATGCCTGCCACCCTGCCAAGCATTCAGTGGTGAATGCACTCAAAGCAGTGCAAAGTTACCTCAAAACAGAGTAATGATGATGTGAGAGTTTTTCTCCTGTTTCTGTAGACATTGTGACATTAAACAACCAAATACTTAGAAGCCCATAATCTTCCTAGTGCATTCCTCTCAAGATACAAAGCTGATAAGGTTCCCCACCCTTTGTGATCACTGGAAGATGCCCACAAAGAATGCAGACTCTGCGTCATTTCTTCCCCGTGCTGTTTCTCTCACACAGGACAAGCCCGGGGTCTCCTGAGGAGTTTGCTTTCCTCCAAGATGACAGGAGGCCCCAGCACGCCTCCATGAAGAACACAGTGTTTCCACAAAGCCTTCTGTGGATTTCCATTTGCGTCGCTTCTGGTGGGCTTCTTATCCCAACATTGTCATTCCCTTCTCCACAGGCCGATGGAGAACGAGCCACCAAATATACACATTCCAAATTCTAGCCAGGGCTATAATTGTGAGTCCCATAGAGGAAGCACTAAAGGATCGGTGCCAGCATATGTTCACCCCACCCTGGCCAGTTCCTCCTCGAGGATAAGCAGAAGACAGGCACTGAGGGGTGGTGGCAGCAGCAGCAAGAATGCTTCGTTCCAGCAATCTAATACACCCTCAGCCAGATACTGTGAGAAGCTCTCATGGAAATAAGTGCAGCTGCTACTTCCTTTGTTAGGACTCAGGAGCGAGGGGAGAGTTGATCCCAGAAGCACTAGTCCTTGCTAGCTTGACAGTGTCATAGGCAGCATTATCTTTCCATATTTTACTGATGCACACCTCTGGGTATTCAGCCAGCGCCAAATATCCAGATGCACACATTGGCACTGTTGTGCATGCATACAGCTCTGTTTCAGCCTCCAGAAATGCACAGTGGGCAAAGTTGTGATGGCAGCTCCATCCATAAGGTAAATAAAGAGTGCTAATCCTGGAAACCTGTGACCAGCACTAAATTTTCCAGCAGTAGTTATTTGCATGCTTTAGGGGGGGGGATATAGTGGGGCTGTGGTGAAGCGTACATGAGGCAAACCAACCATAGCTGTGTTGTAATAGCACTACATTCTCTCCCCCACCCACCCTGGTCTGGATGGAGCCTATGTCAAGGGCTACATCCAAAGGCATTTAGGATCAGGAAAAGAGTGACAGTTGCAGCTGCTTCACAAGGATTTCGCTTTTCAGAACTGGGACATGCAGGCACATTTAAAAAAAGAGGTTGGCATCATGCATGGTGGATGTTCCAAAGCTCATGCTGGGGGCTGATGTCAAGCCTGGAAAAAATGTGGGGTGGGAAAGATAAAACATGAGAAATCCAACCACCAGGGCTTCAAAAACTAACCTTGAATGATCTGTGGTCGGTGGATCATGTGATTTGTACTCCCATGGGAGCAGAAGTCCAAAAAGAATCTTCCAAGGTCTGAGTCCAATTATGAGCAAACAGATCTGCAATGCATGATTCGCAACAGTGAATCCCTCCAATCTGCCCTTCAGCATTTGACAGAGAAGATGCAATGTGTTGTGCTCATATGGTGCTTCTCTTAAACTGTGGCTGTATCTTCATGGTGCCTCTGTGGTGCCTTCAGTACTCAGTGAGGCTGCATTGTTCGCACTGTGCATGCAAAGAGGAGGGAAAGTATGGTATCTGCATAGATTCTGTGCTCTTCCTCTGCTATGCTGCCATAAGCACTTGCCTCACACTGCCACAGCTACCACTGCCTGAGGGGACCTATTAATCCTCTCAGGAGCTTTTATGTTTTTGCACATGGGAGAATGGCCCATGGGGCCATTTCCTGTATTCAAACCCCTTGCTCTGACATCTCAACCCAGAAATTCCTCAGGAGCAGCCTGTCAAAATTTTAATGAAGGAATCCCTCACAAATGATTTAGATAGGCAGAAGACGTTTTTCTCCCCCCTACTGATACAGTAGGATTGTCTATAACAGTGATGGCCAACCTATGACACGCATGTCACAGGTGACACGCCAAGCCCTTTTGGGTGACACACATGGTCACCCGGGCACCTGGGCATGTAATGCTTGTTGTTCTTGAAGTGTACGAAATACTAACTTTTAATTGAAGATTTAGCAAACAAAATTCAGTAACAAAAGTTACTAATGTAAAGAATTATTTGTTTTTGCCTTTAATAAACTACATATATCAAAAATAACATTTTTACTACAGCTACAAATATCACAAATCATGGATATTTTTAGATGTGACACAGCACCCAAGTTAAGCGAGGTTTTCTTGCGAATTTTGACACACCGAGCACAAAAGGTTCACCATCGCTGGTCTATAATTTCATCACAGAAAGAGAGAAACTGTTTTTCCCTTCATCCCTCCAACCAAAATCCTTGACTCAGAAGGAGGGAAAGGCAGCCTTCCCCTTCCATGCCAAAATCACACCTGATGGGGTGGGGAAGCCTCCCCTGCCTATCAAAATTCCCTTGCTACAATTTTCACAGACGAGGGGAGTGCTTTAAGAGGAATTGCTTGCTCCTCTTAATTATCCTTCTGGGTGGAAATTTCCTATATCAGCATGTGAGATTATTTAGGTTCTTTTTAAAAAAAAGTTTAAGGACATTGGTTTTTTTGGGGGGGCACTGTTCACAAGACTTCTTCCTCATTGTAGTCTTCAAGCCATAGATTTTTGGGCACTATCCACGTTAATTGAATCTGGTTTTCCCCTTCTGTAAATTAAACAAGTACAAAAATCATATCTCTTCGGTCATTGCATATGAATATTCTGTTTAACTCTGGTAAGGTCCACACAGTGCCTCTATGTTGCTACCAATCTGGTTGAGCGTAGATGCAGGCTGAGTGAATGCTGACCACAGAGGTATGTGTCAATGCAAGGGCCATCAAGGTGCAGTGCATGTTACTGATGCCAATCATCACGCTGCCCAGTTACACCCACCCAAATAGGAAATCATGAGCCATGCTTGATAGTTACTTATAGTCCAACTACACTTACATTTTAATCCAGATTTGGGCCACCTTCAGAGTACAGTCCCTTCCAGACTAGTGGATAAAAATCTGCAGTTAGTATAAAAATTGCAGCTTACCTGGCTGCAAAGTCACAATGTCTTGTCCCCACTTGAAATGGAGGTCTGCAGCTTCCTCCTCAGCAGCTGCAAGACTTCTGTGGCATGTTTGGTGAAATGTGTGTTTAGGCAGCCAATGGTAGCTGAGCTGCAGGCCCAGCTATGGATGGCTGTTTCTCGCCATCCTGACAGGACAGCGGGAAACATCGAATTTACCTTATACTGCGGAGCGAGTGTTGATCATTCTGCAGCAGGTAAATCCATAGTAGTGCTGGCATAATGTGCCACTGCTACAAAGTATTGAGCGTCAGGTGTGACACCCACACCCACCTGTACATCGGAATGCACAGTATCCCACGGTCTGAACACACTCTGAGATAAAGCATCAGCAACGTGACAGAGACATCTTCCCATTGTCTAAGTCAGGAATTCACCTGCCGGTTAGATAATATAGGAAAAATCTTAGACTATGCATTTCATTTGTGGAGTTTCCATTCAGGAAAGTCCAAATGGAGGGGGGGAAATCCACAAATAAAATGGATAGAAATGAAAAGATGTGAACAGTCAGATCTGAAGATGGATGAAAGAAGATTTAAAGTTAAGTTGTGACCACAGACTTAGTCATTTGCTGATATGCTCTCTCATTCTGCAGGTTGGTCAAGGATAGATTATCTGTGCCCTCAGTTGTCATTCATTTGGTATTTGCTTACCAAGGCACAGTGGCTTTCTCAAATACAGCAGGCAAATTCCTATCTGTGAGATGGGAACCAAGACTATTCCCTGTTTATTCTTTCCAATATTATCCTATATTACATTATACAACCTTCTGTTTTATATAATCATCCCTACTTCATTTATAGAAAAGAGCTATGAGAATTGATGGCATAAATTATAGGGGTGCTTATATAGCCCATCCTGGCAAAATGTTTTAGAAAAACGTAAATGCCAAAAAAATCATTCATGTGAGCATTCCTTTCATTGCTCTACTCAGTTTTATTTTATGCTAAATTGTTTCATTTTCTCACTGCTTATATATACACTGTTTACATGTTAAAATGCTTCGAGGTCACAAATCTGAACCGACTGCAGACAACTGGGTGGTTTTTAATCTATCCAACCAAACTATATGTATTAGCCCGATTTCTACAGGGAATTCTCACTTGAGGTGCCCTGAAATTATAAAACTGAACTGAACGGAAAGACATTTGTCTACACTTTCACTTGCCTGGAGTAGAAAATGTATCCATTAATACTGATGAGGCTAAAGTCTTAAGAATTATAATGGTAACAGTGAAAGGCTTAATTTCCCAAACTTACAAGGTTTATGCCACACAAGCAGAGACAGACCATATGCAAATGTGTATCAATATTTAGAACAAATTTGACGGTCTTCCAAGCTGGAATCTTCTGTTCAAGACCACAGATGCTTTATTCATTCATTTATTTGCATTTCTATCCAGCCCTATAGCCAAAGGTCTCAGGGTGATTTACAACTTTAAAAACTAAATGTAAAATGATCATATTAAAACAGTAACCTGAAAGTGGGGAAGAAAACCTGTTGCCTTTATACACTGTTACCATTACCTTCTTGGGTTTATGGTTAGGAAAACAGAAATGACCGTAACATTCTGAAAGTCCAGGTTGCCGAATTCAGACAGCAAACCCAGCAAGGAGAGCCTGCAAGCTTCTTTGTCCTCCTTTATTCACTTTCTACTATCAGATTAGTGCTGAAGAAAAGAAATACCTCACAACAGAAGGAATACATGTGTCCATCGTGCCTTCTGTCTTTCAAGTACCTTTCAAAGTGATGATAAGTGATGAACTTAACACTCTTTGCGGCTGATTGAAGGCATTTTGCTGCCTGGAGCACAGCAGCAAACATTTTCACCCACCCAAAATGTTCTGGCACCTGAAGAAGAACATCTGACAAGAGCTTCTTTTCCCTCCCTGTCAGGACAAGTGGAGTAATAGCAAATTAAGAGACTTAAAAGTGTGCTGCCTGGCTGTCCTGACACCTCAATCAGCTGCCTGAGGCAGCTGCTCCTCCCTTTGCTTTGATTAGGCTTTTCTAAGGGAGTGGCAGTAGTTTAGTGATAAAACAACTGCCTGGAAAACAGAGGATCAAATGGCTCCTCCCTGGCTCCTCCCCTCATTTCCCAACCATTGTTGTTTGAGCTTAAAAGAGTTCAGTCATCTCTTGTCTTACTCCCCTTTTTATGTATACTAATATACTTCCACTGTGTATTTCAAACTTCATTTGTTCTCCTGTATAGTACCACCATTTCTTTCTGTCCCATTTTCTAGTCTTGCTACCCCATTGCAGTAACTGATTTTGCAGCCACAATAATAAATTGAGCATATCAATCTGTTCATGCCTTAAAATTTGCAGATGAGGTCCTCTTTGTTGTATCACCACCTTTAGTAGCAATGGGGATGGATAATCTTGGGATAGGGCCTTCTCAGTGGTAGCCCCAGGACTATGGAACACACTCCTTTCTGAAGTGCACCAGGCATCTTCAATATATACATTTAGTACTGGCAAAGACCTGGCTGTTGGCTGAGGAAACAGCTTCCCCTCCCAATTTTCAAGCATTGTTATCGTTTTTAGTGGGTTATTTTAGAATTGGTTTTTGCAACCTGCCCTAAGACCTTCACAAATAGGGTGGAAGGAAGGACGGACGGAAGGAAGTTCCATAGTTCTTTTCCCATGTTGAGTCCATGAAGCCCAAAATAAAAAGTTCAGGTTTCAACCATATGTTAATCTTCAAAATCCTTTGCATAAGCGTGTGTAATTTTTAAAGCTTTTTCACATGTTTACTACATATAGAAAACATGAGGGGACTTTTTATAATGTTTCCAACATACATTAGAAACATCTTTATTCATTTTAGCTAATTTCTCCAATAATACATCGTCTTATAAAAGTTTTCGTTAAGATTGTAACATGAATTTCAGTCCCTTCAACCACATTTTCTCCCATTGGCTAATCTGTATATAATATTCAAAATTTCGGATGTGTTCTTCTGTCTCATGTTCATCATTGGTCCACAACCTTGAATGCACCTGTCCCCATGCAAACTGCGCCAAACCCTGGCATGGGGGAGCAGCACCCCCTCCTCTCCACCCCCTCTCTCCTTTTTGGAAGCAGGATTGACATCAGCCCATCCCTGTGCTGCCAGCTGCAAATGCCACATCCCCCCTCCCTTAGTGGCACTGAAAGCCAGGACTGGAAGGCATGGGGAAAAAGTTAAAATAAAGCTTACTACTAATAAAAATTTATAAATAATTTTAAAAGACTGAAAGCCGCTACAAGGTTTAGCAG
>MTQE01002208.1:11210495-11249385 GCA_014337955.1 Aspidoscelis marmoratus | reverse complement strand
GTTTAGCAGCAGTTAGGTGCTTGAGCAGTTTTGCACACCTCCGCTCCACCAGGAACTGCGAGAACGCCCACCAAGGTTAAAAGGGAGAAAATCAAGCCATTTCCACGATTGCCTTGGCAATTGGGAAACGGGGTTGAAAAATTTTGGAATTGGAACAAAAATCAAGCCATTATCCTGCCTGCCTTTGCAATCAGGAAACGGGAGTGGAATATTTTCCATGGAAAAGCCATTTTCCTGACTGTCTTGGTGATTGGGATTTTTCCACTCCCCAAAAATTGTCAGTGTCTGCAATCTCCAATGTGCAGGGCAAGAACAGCGAGCACATCCCACCTCCAAATGACATGAGCACCAATCTCCTCTCTGAATAGCCCGGGACTGTCCCCATGCACAGTCTCTGCTCACTAACCAATGCATGCTGGGACCACAAACCGTGCTAAGATTTTATTTTATTTTTGTACCAAATTTAATCCTGGTCTGGCATGGTTTGGGGGCAGATTTGGTCCGTGGAAACTGGACCAAATTAAAAAAGCATGGGGACACTCCATGCCGAGCCCAGTTTTGGTACCAGACTGTGCCCAATGTACAGTATGTTAAATATCCTTTTTGATTCTCCTCCTTTTGTAGTTTGAATCTCTTCTCTTTTTTTACAGTTGGAAAGTCATTCTATTTGCAATGGGAAGCGTTCTGTTTGGCATGTTCTGTTGGTAATAAAATTCAAGAAGAAACGCCTTTGTTTCCAATGAGTAATGTGTATGTGTTTTATTGTCTGGTGGTGAGTGCTTGAACAAATATTATGATGAAATCGGTATCCCAGTTCCAAGATTCTTATTATGTGTGTGTGTGAGAAAGAGACAGACAGAACATGTGTTTTGCAAAAGATAGAATGTACTTAATAGGTTGGATAGTTACTTGGTAGTGATTGTAGCTTTGAGCCAACCACAAACACCCCAAGGTGACCATCCAGCCACTATTCAAATCAAAATCTTCCAGTGTGGAGAATTTAGTTCTGTGGCACCATATACTGAGAAGTGTGCAAGGACCGTCCCTTCCCTCCAACACATTTGTGCAATGGACATTTTCAGCCCAGTGCCTTTGCACACCTGGCCTTATTGTGGAATATATCCTGGGACAGAGGCCTGTCATCCACATGCAACTGCAGACTATGGCAGGCCCCAGGTGAGACCTGCCATAGTCTGCAGTGGCATGGGGACAACAGACCCCTATCCCGAGATATATTCCACAATAAGGCCAAGTGCAGAAAGTGTCCTGGTTCCGCCCCCAGGCAAGGTAAGTCATATTGCTATTTCAGGAGAACCCGGACTGGGAATTATTTTCCCCAGAAAAGCGATATGCCAGGATTTCACTTCTATATCCTGGGGATATGTTCGGACTGCCACAGATATGTGTGACAATCCCACTGTGATGCCAGGATAGTTTGGGGGTTTAGGCACTTTGAAAGGCACCACAATGAAGATGCCACTGTCTCTCAGCCCCCTGAACACCGTTAGAGGAGTCGCAGCTGCCTTGCTTTGTGTAATTCTGTGTATTTCTGCAATGTACTACTAGCAGCTAAGGATTTGCATGGATTCCCCCCTCCTGCCCTTCACTTGCACTGAAGCAAATGGGACGGAATTTGTTAGGTTTTGAATTGGCTTCAGATTTGCTTTGAATCCCTCCCGCCACCAGTCACGCCTCTGAATCTGATCCAGATCCAGTCCAAATCCACTCTGGAGGTGACTGGGCAGCCACTCTGAATGTAACAAGGCTTTGAATGAAGGCACAAAAGCTTTTGCTTTGCATGTGAAGGTCAGTCTTTGAAATAGCCAATATTTGATTTGAAGACAAAGTTTAGAACGTGTGCAATTCGTATAAATTGCAAATTTGACAAACATTTTTTGCCCGTCCCTCCTAGCAGCTTGTATAGAACTAGGCAATTGTGAAGCGATGTTTGTTGTACTGGGAAAAGCTGAGCGAGCATTGCACCTCCCAGGGTGGTGTGGTAATGAAAAAGTGGTTATTAAAATATTTCTAATTTAGTGTGCACCCACTGTGGAGATGAAGGCAGCATTTACGTGGCTCATGGAAGGTTCCAGTGGAGGCTCTAGGGACACAGCATCCACATGCTTGAAGCACCCAGGGGAAGCACCCTAAGCATACCTGCAAATTGGCACATGCCTTCAAAGAAATCCATCCCAAACAGCTAGATAATGAACTCTGAGGATGCCCACCACCCTCAAGTACCCATACTGACACACATGTGAACAGAGGCCTCTTGAATAGGAGTACACACAAATGCATTTTTTGCATTTGAATTTGAGTCAATTTGAATATTTGACTATTCAATTTGATTCAAATTTTTAAAATCCAGATTTTTTAAAATTCGATTTGAATCTGAAAATACGTATGTCAGGAACATTTATATCAAATTTTCAAATTCACACACATCCTGTTTTTGTCCTGTATACATCCCATTTTAATCCTGTATTATAAGCGCAAATACGCACGATATTCGTATGCGATATTTGCGGATCTATTCATTCAAATTATTGAAAAATCCATATTAGGGATGTGCAGGAATGCATTTTCAAAAATCCGATTCAAACTTGAATATACAAATGTCGGAAACATTCGTATCTGATTTTTGAATCTGTTCACATCCTGTTTTTATTGCATTTGTGTTTTGTTTGCATCCCGTATCATAAGTGCAAATAGACCCAATATTCGGATGCAATATACAATGACAAGTTCAGTCGAATTATTCAAAAATCTGTATCAGATTTTCAAAAATCCGAATCTGATCCAGATCCAAAAATTCAGATTTTCAAAAATCTGATTCAAATTTGAATGTCGATATTCGTCTAATTCGAATTGAATTTTTGAATATCCGTGCACATGCCTAATCCATATCAGATTTTCAAAAATCCAAAATTCATTTGAATGTTCAAATTCACATTTTTAAAAATCCGAATTGAATCTTAATGTCAATATTAGACAGATTTGAATTTTCAGATATCTGTGCAGATCCCTACTCTTGAATCCAAAAAGCTGAATTGGTTTGTACTGTTTTGTTATAATCACGTACAGAATCAGGCTTGTTAAGACTGACAGGAGGCGGTAGTTGCAACAGCATCTGTTCTTGTATTCAGGTGTTCATTTTTTGAGTTTGCCCTAAACAATTGCCTTCCTGACCCATTTGCCCACTTCTGTGGGAAAAAGAGCAAAGTGGAACTTTGCATATGCATGGAGAAACCTGAAACGTATGCATACTGTGGCTTTTGAAGCTGGGCTTTCTGACATATCTGAAACAACATCTTCACAGCATTGGGATGCAGCCAGGTGAGATGGCAACTGTGGCGACCCGGCTTGGCCCCTCCCTCCTCACCCTCCACAGAGCTGCACAGAAATGAAGCAGGCTGCCAGGCACCACAGCCCACTACCAGCTATGATAGGGCTGTATACCAACTACTTCCCCCAGCCCACTGGCATCCTGCTTTATACAACTATAAGACAGACTCCCCTAAGGCAGCAAGCATACACTGTTGTAAACCAAACTCTCAAAGTTTATTAGTACAACAAGTCAAATAAAGAAGCAAAGCTTGTGAATAACTTAAATGTTCCAGAGTTGTTTGAAAAGATGGTTATTGTCATTAATATAAAGTCCTGTTCCCTATAAGGAGCTCCCCTGTAAGCTAGCAGAGGTTTGCCAAGCCTTACAGCAAGCCCTTCCATTTCTCAGTCCTTCCCTCAGATATTCCCTCTACCATTCAGTGAGATAATTCCCCCTAATAATAAGAGTTAGGCTCAGGGCAATGTTGTTTCCCCTGCCAGACCCTGCACCGCTCTGGCTCCGAGTGAAATGGTCCATTCACACGCCCGCCTGTCAGTGGGGGCACACTGCAATCTCCCTCTACACAAGAGGAAAGACCTCCCTTCTACCCTCTACCCCAAGAGAAAGAGGCCTAGAAGACATGAGGGTGTAGCAAACTCTCCCTGATCCCCCTTCTGCTAAAACCGCAAGACGAGAGATGACAGGAACGCCGGGCTGCTGCTTTTTATAGTCCGTGATCCGGCTGTTCCTATTGGTCCATTTTCAACAGGATCGTAAGGCTCCTCCTGCTGCTCTGCCTCCACTGTCATTCAGGCTGCTGCAAAGCCCACAAAATGGCCCCGCGGCTGCAGCCTGCCTCTTTGAACTCACATGAAGCACCTGACACCCTCCTGAGGAAGGAGGCAGTTGAGCAAATTCTGGGTCTCTTCATAGCTTCATAGCTGTGGAACAAAAGTTCTGCAGCTGTGAGGTTTCTAACCAGGCAATTCTTGCACTGGACTTGAAATAGCTCAGGAAACAGGCCACATTTTGATCTGACATAAAAATAGCTGGCTAGAAACTGGGCTGGTAAGTCACCCAATGCCTCCATCACTCTAGATGGACAGAGAGCAGATATATTAGAGGCAGCTGATCATTCAACTTGCTTGACAAGTAGAGTAGGTCAGGAGCCAGTTAAAGGTAGGTGGGTGTAGGTGTATTGTCCCAGGCGTGTCCAGATGTTTGGATACCCTGCTCCTGGATTGGGTAGGGGTCATCAGAGGCACCCGTGTGGATGCTGCCTTGATCTTCTGCAACATGTTCCTTTTGGGGTCTATTAGGAGATAGAGCTAGGCCATAGTGTTATGGATGGGTATCTGGAATTTACCTGCGCATCCACTGTTGACTTCTTCTACCATAATGAAACGTTATATATCAGTTAAAAGCAAAACACAAGTCTCTGATGGATCACATATCCCAAGCTGTTACAGATATCTCCTGGAAACCTTTGTTGGCTATTTCATCATTTCATCACATTTGAGAGGAAAGCTGAAATGAAAATAAGTTTTGGAAACTTCAAACATAGGTTCCAAGGAGAGAAAGGGATTCCTGCAGAGCTGTGGACCTCCTCTATTATTCCCTCCACTGCCTTTGCCAAAACTATAAAATGTACGGTTTATGGTGAGAAAATGCTAGTATAAACCTCTCTAATGCAGATAGCCCATTAACAGCTTTTTCAAAAAAACATTTATCTAGCATTTTCCTGAAGAAAAATCTGAACAAAATTGCCTTTGAACTGTCTGTCCTTTCTCTACTAAAGTTAATAAGTGAAAGCTCAAATCTGATCCCTGTTCAGATTTTGGTTCTAAATGTGTGTGCGGTAACCTGCATAACTTTATCATCGAATCGGCAATTTGTACCTTTTTTTTCTGTTTATCATAGATTTTTATAAATTTGGGGGGTTGGGGGAGATGCCATAAGTAATAAAGCAAACATAAATGAAACTCAAAAAGTTACCTCATCTGCAGAGAAAGACCCATTTATCTCCATCGTGACCTCAAATGGAACTTGGGAGAAAAGTGCCTAAAGAACTGTAAAGACATTGAATAAATGCTAACAGCACAGCAGTTGTAGCAGAACTAAGCTGCCATGGCATCTCTTATCATCAAAGAATCCTGGGAACTATAATTTGATGGATATCTTTCTAATAATACACTATCTTGAACCCTATGCTCCCAAATGCCTTGGGACTGCATTCTCACCATCTCCAGTCACCTCAACCAAACATCTACAAATCATTTAAAAGACTCAGGCTTGGTAAGGCTTGTCTAGAAAGCTAATAAGGCTGCTTCCGCACTTGCCTAATTAAATCTGGATCTACCTCATCTGGATTTAGTAAAACTGGGTTCCAGTAGACCCGGTTTTACTAAATCCGGATGCCCACCCCCGTCCTTCCGCACACGGGGCAGAAGGATGGATTAAATGCGGATTTGAGGTGGGTGCTGTGCGGACGCACAGCACCCGCCTCACATCCGTGCTCCAGGGCTCCTCCCCTGGCCCACCATGATTGGCTCCTTGGAGCCAAGCATGGCGAGCCGGGGGACTCCTACCTCGTGGCTCGCCCTCACCCCAGAAGCGGCGGATCACCGCTTCTGGAGCCAGGGGAGCTTCCACAAACCCCTCCCTAGCCCACCCAGGGGAGACCGTGCAAAATCCCCTCCTTACCTGCTCGTGGTTGCCAAAATTCTGGCCGCAGGGATGCCTGCACGCCTCCTGATTGGCAGGGGCTGCTCTGGCTAGACGGCATAGGATGTGTGGAGAGGGGTGGAGCTGGAGCTGCCACCCTGCAATTGGCAGCCTCCAGGCCAGCCCCTGGAGCCCCTTGGCTTGGCATGCATGCAGATATACACTCTGAAATCCAGTTTTCATTGGGCAACCTTATTGCCCCCCTGGAAAAGTGAGAAACCTCAAGCGTCTGCAACCCGTGTTCACGATCCTGGCTGACAGGACAGAGGCTTAGCTTTAAAACCAAATCCAAAACACATGGAGATGCCCCTTGCCGATCCCACGTTTGGTACCGGACCAAACATGCATGGAGACACGGCCTCAGTGCCCAAAATGTACTACAGGTCTACTGACATTCTAGACAGAAACTGCAAGTACTGGAAGTACTGCAATCCAGTTTATTTTCTGCAAGCCACCAAACTAAGTATCACACCAAAGGTATTTTGCCCCATTTGGTTCCTTCCTTCCTTCCTTCTTTTTTCTTTTGGAACAGTGGATTTTTGAAATATTATAACAATTTGCATGGTTAAGGTGAATGATAAGATATTAAAGACATGTCTGGTTCAAAACCAAGGTTCATCTCAGAACAGCACAATAGTGGGAATCAGCATACTGAATCAGATGGGCTCCAGGTATGTTTTTAACACAGTACTGTTGCCTTGGGGTCAGAGGTTTACAACCAGAACACCAATGCAATCTTTTGAGAAAAGCTTGACTTAGCTAAATGTTCAGCTGCAAACTCCTAGTGTCCTCATTTGCTACTGCCACAAAAGCATCAGTGTCTTTTTCTGTAGACCTTATGTTTTCCATCTGACTGGCCCCATCTCAAACCCAATTGCTTATTTATTGGGCTGGATCATGTACACAGGCGACCACAACAAGGATTCCGTTCTGTTCATCAACAAATGTGTCCCTCTATAATCCATGTGTTGGGTCTTTGCCTGTATAGGCCATGCTAGAGACAGCTTGCCTCTACTAACCTCAGAAAGCTCCCAACAATATAGGTTTCTCCTTTTCTTGTCTGTTGGATCCCAATTACAGGTTCTCCACATGTGGTGTCACAAATGGGGAGTTCTGTTCCACAGCCTGACAGTCTCTCAACACTGTCCTGCCCCAGCAGAGGTTTTTTTAGGTCACAGGAGGAAAGGAAAGTGTGAAGGCTTGTGCTTAAGAGGGCAGTGCATTTTTTTATTCACTGTAAACATATTGTTGCAATTCTCTGTTTGACATCACAAAGGCATTCTTGCCATTTTCACCATATGTTTTTTTAAGTGTCTCTGAATCAGGTTCAACTCCTGATATCAAGATGGACAAATGCTTGCCGTCTTGAGTCATCTTTGGTGGGATCTCATTGGGTTTTTCCCAAGGACTTTCCAGTACTCATTTTTATTCTGCCCATATACCTTGTCTGTTGTTTTCCCTTTCTGCTTCCCTCAACTTTGCTGAATGACACCTTTTATTTCTAGCAGTCCCCCCAAATACGGAATTTCTGCTTGTTGATCACAGCCTCCAGGTTATAGCTGGTCTGGGACTGACTAAACTTTTTCTTGTAGGTCATAAGTCTTCGTAGGTATCTGTAGATTCTGCATATCATCACAGGAAAAATCATTGTTTTAATAATTATTCATTGTCTACTGACTGAGAAATGACAGTTAGGACATTAGATATGAATTGGCTTTGCATTGAAACAGGGGAGCGGAGCGTGGTGGGGTTTGCTACCAGACCAAACCCAAAAGCAAAGCAAACCAAGGAAGAATTCAACAAACAGTTTTTCAGGTTCCTCAGCTTCAGAGCTTCCACCCATCACAATTAAAGGCATGAAACGGCAGTGGAAGGCAGCCACTTTCTGTCAAACAGAAAATGGGACAGATATCTCTGCATGGGGATGAGGGCTCACAATGATGGCAGGTGCCCTTGGAGTGGTTTTTCATGCTTTCCACCCCTCTGAACCAGGCTGTAGGCCCCAAGGGTACAGGCACCCACAATGTCCCTTTTTGGCTTATGCACATGCAGCCTTAGCTTGTAGCCTCTGGGACTTCATTATTTGTTTTCCAAAGCATCTTTGTAATAGTATATTTTTCATCTGTTTTTCAAAGGAAGGCATAAGCCTTTTTCACACATAACTTTATCCTGGTTCAGATTGAGGTCCAGAGGCCTGTCCTCTGCATGTTAGCATGGGACAGAGAAGGGTGGCCCAGTTCATTCCTATCAGCAAGAGATTGGGATAGGATGGTAAAATGGTGCCCTGTTCCAGTTTGCCTTTAGACCTCATCGTGGTGGTCCACCAGCAGACCACTGTCTGTATCCCAGAACAGCAGGCTGTGTGCAAAAGGCATGTCCCAGTATACAGGGGGACATTTTTTGGCAATGCACAAAGAATCCTCACCAGTCATGGTGCCAGAAGTCAGCATGCTTCTAAAAGGACTGTGCAGAAATTCTGAAGGCATTTTGAGGGCTGGGTTGAGCCCTCAAAACTGGCAGTTGCAGCTGAGCCCAGACAGACCATCCAAAGCACAGAATCCTTTACTCCATGTGTGGGCCAGACTAGAATGGGCCAACAAAAGAAGGGGTAGCCAATAGTGTGCAGAAATGGCCATAGGTTCTTCAGAAAGTGAGTCCTGTAGCCATGCTACCACATGGTCTGAGCCCACCCAACATACTTCCATAGGACCGTAGAGTAGTCAGGGGTCTATTGGTATGTACATTGATAACCATCTATTAAAAAGTAATATTTGTCTCTGAGGTTCAAACACAGTATGATTCTAATTACCATTAATGAGGTAGAAACAAGATTCCTGGCAGAATGCAATGTTACTTGCAATGTGTATAATTTGCAAAAAAGAAGAGAAGCGGAGGTCATGGAATGTTTTAATAACAGCTTCTCTGTCCCTTTTCATCACAAGAAAACAGGGGTTCCATTCTGATGTCATCACCCTGTTCCTCCTCAATCACTAGGCTTGATCTGAGTTTTAAAGCCTCTCTTTGTGCCCATTCTGGGAATGGAATGTAAATAACTGGAATTAAAAATAGAAGACACACAGCAATCTTACGCAAAGGTACCACTTTTCTTATTCACAATCCCTGAAGCATTCGGGCCTTAGCCACCTCAGTGCCAGCTCCCTCACCTGTACTTCAGACTTGTCCACATAACGTCAAGAGCAAAAACTGAAGCTTCATCTCTCTTTTTCAACTAGAAAGTTCTACTGAAATTAATAGAACGTAATGAATGATCCTTCTCTATAGGCTTGGACTTTGGCAAATTCTCACAGTATGGCAGCTACTTGTTGCAAGTATTCAATGTGTAAGGCTGCATGGAGGTCTCGGTTGCTTATTCCACTATATTTGGTTATTCCAAAATAAAACATGGATATTTGATAATATCCATGCTTTATTCTGGGATATCCAAATAGGGAGGAATAAGTAACTAACATCTAGATGTAGCCTAAGCCATATCCACTCACAAAAAACTTGAACTGGTGTGTCCAAACTCAAGTCTGGAAAAGTTTTTGGGACAAAAGTCTCCTAATCCTAAGGCTATATCTGGACAGGCCACAAGAGTGCAGGCTGGAGCACACTAGGAGCAGACCAAACATACAGCATGCCCCTTTCCTGACTCAGCTGCCCCTGGAGTCATTTGCAGAGCAGGAAAGTGAGTACATTCACCCTACCCATCCCATATGGAAATAAGAGAGGGGGAAAGTACATTTTGCTTTCCTCCATGTCCACACCAGTCAGTCCTTCAACAGCTAAGAAACATGTCAGAGGCTAACATTTTTCAATCCTTTGGAGGCCTATTGGCAGGGAAACAACACAGGTGTGAGAAAGGTTCTGCTCATAACTAGTTCCTCTTTGGAGCATCAAGTGCAGCAAGATAGCTGTGTGCAACCACACTGACTCTCCAGAACCATTGGCCAGGTTGCCTGCTCTGGCATATGCTTTTTTATATAAATGAAAACAAAGAGGAGGCTAAATGTTCTTTGTGGCTATGTGATCTGAATATGTTCAACTAAATACTGTGTCAAATGTTATGTTTGAAGGACATGTTTCAGTATACAATGGTGTAGGTAGCAAATATCTATCTTCTGTAGACTGTTAAACAAGGATAGCACTTGCCAGTCCTTGCCCCCCCCAAAAAAAAAACTTCTTGGAAGTGGCAGCTTAAGCAGTTTATATTCACTTTCTCTCTCCCTTTACTGACTGAATTTTAAATTGTCCTCTGGGCAAGGTGGTGATATTTATGCCGCATTCTTTCCCCCAGGGAAAGTCTCAGGCATCACTTCATGAAGCTCCTAGTACAATCCCTTGAAGGTTTTCAAACTGCCCTTGTTCTGAAGGTGACTTGAAAGCTGCCAATCCCATTTTTTTTAGACATTTTTGCCTCAAAAGGAGCTGTTTAGGGGCACATCTAGGGAGAGGCATTTGACTGCTCCTCCATGAAGACACCCTCAAATTGGGCCCAATGCCCCATAGTGAAGGGCCTTGTAAGATAATTCAGAAATATGTTAAGGGAAGATGGAATGTAAGAGTCACTACTGTTTCAAGGTTAAAAAGTCACTTAATAAAAGTTGTGTTTTCTTAATTTCCTCACGCTCTGCATGTGAGCATGAGGTTTTCTTTTCCCACTTCCTTTCAGACAGTCCAGTTAAAAGAGGACAGGTATGTCATCATGGAGTGGTAGTCATTTAAATTTCCATTTTGCATGACTCAGGTTTCAGATGACTCCTTAAGAGCTGGTGTTGAAAATGCAGAGACCCAAATGAAATTACATACTGAGCTGAGGGATGGGTTAAAGTAGAGATTGCTAACCCTACTTGAGGCTCTAATGCCACCCTTCAAGAAGACCACATTGATTTGGGCATTGTCAAGAAAATTAAATAAACTAATGGAGTGTCCTTTCAGTATAATCAAAGATACCACTGGAATGCTCTTAGAAGAGGTGGAAAGCATTTATAAATCGTACATTTATTTGAAACAGAACCCAATTTGATGTCCTTTTACAAGACACAAATATTCCTCTCCCTAGCTAGTAGATCAATCATTCAATAAGCAGGAAGAGGTAATAACTCTCATTTTCAGAAACAGGTGTTTATCATACGTATTGTATATTAGGGATGTGCACAGATATTCGTAACATTCATTATTTGTACAGATTCATACATTCATTCATGACTTGAATGTTAGGACATTCATACATTAACATTCGTATGAATAGTTTGGACTTTTGTTAAACTGGGGATACATATTGGATACATATTGGATACGTATCTGATGTGTATGAGTTTGTTTCAAATACATATCAGATATCCATTCGTATCAGATACATATCCATTTGTATTGGACATGTATCCGTTCATATCAGATATTTGTACGAATTTGTACAAATACATTAATATCAAATAGAATCCTACCACATTTGAAGGGGATCTATTTGAACAAATATGAATTTTCTACCATTCAGTTTGTTACAAATCAAATGCCAAAAAAAATTGTGCACATCCCTATTGTATATTCATCAGGATCTGGTGGCAGAGCTGTCAGTTGGCAATCATCTCCATGTAATGACTTCAGGAGAGGTAGTTCTTCAAGTTCACACCTGTCCTGTTGCTGTCTTCCTTCAAGGCCAAAGCTTCTGTGTTCCAAGTCTCTGTACCTTAGTATGATTTCAGAGGTTAATACAAGAGCTCTTTGTGTTGTGGATTCCTGGATTTCCT
Organism: Aspidoscelis marmoratus; assembly: GCA_014337955.1. Lineage (NCBI taxonomy): Eukaryota > Metazoa > Chordata > Lepidosauria > Squamata > Teiidae > Aspidoscelis > Aspidoscelis marmoratus. The sequence continues at coordinate 11,237,583 of MTQE01002208.1, read as the reverse complement.
ACCTTGTCCAGTAGTGCTTTGGTTCTTCTGAATTTCTGGTAGGATCCACTTTTACTATACTATGAACATGCCCTAAGGGAGCAGGGTTTGCACAATTCTGCCCCTTCATGGCACATTCCATGCACTGGATTAATGTGGTGCCCACATAGATTTGCACTAATTCCACCATAAATGTCCTTTATGCTTGGTCTTGACAACCTCCCCCCAACTGTCAAGACTGAAGCCAGAGATCAAAAGTTCCCCAGCTGTGGTGTTGACAGCCAAGGGCAGTGGGTGACAAGCAGATAGCATGCTTCCACTTTAAGAAGAGTAAAATGAACATAACCATCTTCTTAATTTGAGGGCAGAAAAAAGTATTACATTTGTAGTGCTCTTTCCCACTCCCATCTGGATCCTGGCTGTTTTTTCTTGCCTCCATCTTGGAAGTTCCATCAAGCTGAACTTCAGCCTTCTGCTTGAATCTCTCTGGGAATGTACCATCAGATCATCACTCCAGTGCCAGTCCAGCATCTGGTCCTGGTACACTTTCCAGTCTCTATGTGTTATTCATGTCCTTTTCCTGAAAGGATGTGAGGAAAAAAAGCTTTGTCCCTGCCAAGCTGACATATAGCATCCAGAATACTAACAAAAATGCATCATGGGCTTAAAGTCAATAACAAATGTCCCTGGGTAAAAACATTTCTATTCATTTTATTCCATGGGTGTCCATGTGGGGCAACAGAATATATGAGAAAGTATCCCTTCTGAATAGGGATGTTCATGAATATCCATAACACTCATTATTTGTATGAATTCAGATGGATTCAGACATTCATACACGAATAGAATGTTACGACATTTGTATATTGACATTCGTACACATACAGATGTTTCAGAACATTCGTATGCATATGAATGTTTCAGAACATGCATATGAAGCTTCGTAATGGATCCAGAGTGAATTTGACGTGGTTTGAGAGCAGATTCAAAGTGGATTCAGGGCAGATTTGATGTTTTCAGAGCAGATATGTTACGGGATACATATCGGATACATATTGGATATGTATGCATTTGTATCAAATACATATCAGATATGTGTCAGATATGTATGCATTCATGTTGGATATTTGTACCAATTTGTATAAATACATTTGTTTTGAATAGAATCCTACCACATTCGAAGGGCATCTATTCAAACAAATACAATTTTTCTTACATTCAATTTGTTACAAATCAAATGCAACCCTCATTTGCGCACATCCCTACTCCTGAAAAGTGTGATTGAATAATGCCTCTGCAGTAAATACAGTCTAATTGTTATGTGAACTGGTTTTAAATATTTTGCCCCAGTTCAGGGAACTTAGTTTCCAGTTTATAACATTGGACCTTTAACATGAATGGAATTGGTTCTTATGGAATAGCAGCTGGTCTGGCAGGGGCTCATAAAGGCAGGGAAAGCAGAAGGCAGAGTTTTGAATACCAGGAGTTTCAAAATTTAACAATCTCACATTCAAGCAGAAGGCAGAAAATGCAGCAAAGCAATATATAGGCAAGTGATACAGCAGAGACACAGCAAGCACTAATTACTGTCAATCGGGAGAGATCAGCTACTTATCAGCAAGCACTAATAGGTTTTGATATGGCTGAGTGATTTTATGGGGCTTTGGTATTCTAAGCGATTTCTGAGGCTAGGTTTCCCATCTAACTCAGCAGTAACCCACCTCCTAACTTAGAATTCATAAACTGTACCTCAGCACTGAACTTAACTGAGTTTTGGTACCCTTCACAAAAGTCATATATCTCCTTCCACCCAACTTAGCAATCAGTTCCACCCACATTTGTTTGTTTGTTTACTTACATTTGTATCCCGCCCTATACCTGGAGGTCTCCAGGTGGGTAACAACATCTAAAATCAAACATCATTAAAACAATAACACTATGTAATTTATTAAAACAACAGCATCTGCCAGTGGGAAGAGAAAAGCGTATCCCCACAATACTTAGGGAAGAAAAACAAATCTTTCTCTCAGTTCTCTGCCCCACAGCAGACCCAATGAAACACAATGAAGTGTCTCTGTTCCTTGATAAAAGGGCACCACTAAATGTAACCAGGGAAGAGGATGAGAGGCTCCCCTAAGCATGATTCCTATCTAGAAAAATATGGGGTGGTGAAATGGGTTTTACTGGTCCAGAGCAATATTTCATTAGTGAAAGAGGGTCTTGCCAGGCATCCAGACTTCCCAGCATGCAAGGATTCTGCTGGGTAGCAGATAGTGATTTCAGCAAAAGTGAGGGGAAGAAAAAAAACACCCAATAAACTGCAAGATCATGAACTGCAAGATCTTTCTTCAGTGTTGAAGAGGGACGAGGAGGGAAGACTGTCTCCTTTCTCTGGTAGAGAAAGAATTGTTGTCCAGGAAAACTGTCGCATATCGGCTTACGTGACCTGAATCCGAGGGCTCTGGGAAGCAGGGGGAAGCAGCCATCGATTGAGGCTATAGCTAGGTGGCTGCTGCGGTGAGGGCAACAGCTGAGTAGTTGCTGTGATTATTTGCTGGGTGTTATGATAGATCTTATCCAAGCTCCCGGGGATCAAGCCATGTCTTAATGGCTGACCCAATAGGCAAGAAAATGGGGTGAGAGGAAATAAAGAGACTTCAGGCATGAGAGACAGTAGCCTTTTAAATACCCCGCTCAAAAGGCCATGGAGGAAATGACATAGGAGCAAATCCGGAGAGATGATTGGAGGAGCTGGGGTGTTCCAGCCGGTCAGAGGTCCTTCTGATGTCACATCCTGTGGTAGCAGGAAGAGAAGGAAGCTGTACTCTTAAAACCATGTGCTTGCAGACTCCATTATTGCTTAAGTGCAGTTGCATACAAAGCAGCCCAGATCAATCCTTTTGTGAGTCTGGATCACCTTCACTCACAGCTTCTCGGTAGCCCATTCAGCATGGATCAACAGATGGATCAAGGTCACGCAGGGGCAGGAGGAAAATTCCTGGCACTTTTTATTCTGAGGTTTGTAAAATGGAGGGCTGAAGAAAAGGAAGCCAGGGGGAAAGCTGTGCAGCCTAGAGATTACTACAGAAAACCAATAGAAAATCCCAACAGGAAAAAAAGAATTAGCACACCTGGAGAAAAGGTAGGCAACAGCAAAATATTGTCTGCACTTCTACTTCTACTTCATAGCCAGTGAGTTAAGGAGTTTGCTGATGATGAAGTTTACATTTAATTTCATAGAAAAGGAGTTTTTCTTTGTTACAAAATTGCCAATGGCATTTTTAGCAAGTGCATTATGGAAATTAGCAGGAATGGTGGATAAAGTATGGAAATGTAGGTGTCACAGTAACAGCAGAAACACTTTTGAACTCAAGGATCGGATGTTTCAGAGGCATGGAGTTTAACCAAAAAGCACCTTGAATAACTGAATAGTCATGGTCACCAGATGTTACTGCATAAACTTTATTCAACCAGTCTGGTTAATAGGTTCACACTTATCCCCAACACCACTTTCCATAAGTAGCTCCATATGATTCTAGTCCTACGACTGCAACAGGGGTCCCATTACCCCCTAAAAGTTCTTTATTAGATCATAGGACCATTGACTTGTAACCCCTCTTGGTTTCACCAGAATACGCTCACCAATTGATCGCTCCATGCAAGCAGGACCATTTGAGGCAAGGCACTCATGCAGCTGCTCAGATCTTAATGACTATGAGGCCGCATCCCCATTACAACCTTATTTCTGTTTCAAACCGTTTTCAATCCTCGCAGACCCCACATCAGTTTGGCTTAACACGCTTTCCATGTGTTAAATCGCCCCAAAGCGTTGTAAATGTTAATCCTCATTTCAACAGGTCTCACTCCGGTTCGTGCGCTTGAAACGTTTTACATTTTTTACTGTGGGAACCCCTCTGTGTTAAGGGATGAGAGTTTCCCTCCCCCAATAGCTTGCTTCCAAAGCAAGTTGTAAAATCCACCCCTTAAAGCAGCAGCCAAACTGTAGCAATCCAAGCACTTCACACCTGATAACGATCTTGCCATTTTGAAAGTTCTGACCTTTAAAAAAGGGAAAAGAAATGCAGCTGCAGGTTTGGGGAGATGTGTGAATGTTTAAGACGAAGGGGGCTTGAGTTGCTGCTGCTGCTGCTGCTGCTGCTGCTGCTGCTGCTGCTGCATGCCCTGAGCAATGAGGAGAGGAGGGGAATTACTGGCTGTCCGCTGCCGTTTTTCTTCCATCCAGGCAAGCAGCAGCCACCCAGCCACCCAGCTAGGCTCCGTGAAGGGGTCCCTTATGGGTGGCGCGTTCACGCCAGGAGGAAGAGGACAGGGCAGCCCCGAAAAGCAGTTCTTAAAAAGTAGCCACTGGAGTCCCCCCTTGAGTCACGTACGATCCTCAGAATCTGGATTGAACACGATTCTGGCTGAAAGTAATGGGATCAGGCAAATTTGCGTTTGCATCTGGTTCTGTTATTTCGGTTTAGGGAAACTGGATTAAGCTTCTAATGGGGATGCGGCCTGAGAATCGCACATAGGGATGTGCATGGATATTTGTCACGTTAAAAATTGTACAAATTCATATGAATGTGTAGATTCACATTCAAACTGAATGTTGAGTGCATTTGAAGATTAACATTCAAATGTGAAGCAAATAGGGCTGCGCATGAATGCAGTTTTTGAATTTGATTAATAATGAATCGAATATTCAAAAATCTGAATGTATCCAAATAACGGAAAAACAAATGTCTGGACATTCAATTCAATATGAATACATTTCTGTGCATTCATACGAACAATTCAGACGTTCGTATCTGTACGGGCACACATGCAGCCTGTATGCATCCGTACACATCCTGTTTTCATCTTGTATGAGTGCGTATGGGATGCATACGGGCACGAAAGAGATGCATATGTATCCAAATGTCTGGACAAATGTCCAAATTTGTTCAAATTCATAGGAATAATGAATATTTTGAATATTCATCACATCCCTAGCAGTGAATGCTTTTGTGCATTTGTTTGATGCTTCATTATATCTGTGAGTATGGGAAGGCAATGAAGTGGGTGTCCAATCACATCTGCAGCAGATTCAGAGTGGATTTGGCAGCAGGGATTTGAATAGCATTCGAAGAACATTCACAGCAGAGTCCGATCCTACCAAATTTGAAGTGGCTCTATTTGTATGAATGCAAATTTTGTTTGCATTCACATTTGCTTCGTTGAACACAAAAAAGAATTTGTGCACATCCCTAATCCTACAGGCAGTTTTGTCTGACTTGTTCAGGAATTGGTTCCCAAAAATATACAGTCTAATTCTAAAGGCAGCAAGTAGCCATTGTATCTAGTAACTATGGGTATTACAACAGCCAAGGGTGATATTTATAAAAAATGAGAACTGAGAGTTCACATCCAGATCATGAGATAAAATTCTGGATGTAGCCAAAACCCACATATCATACTGTGATGTATCTTTACTTGGGAATGTGTTACAACCATCCCACTTCAGGAATGTTTAGTTATCTGGTTTAAATTACTTTAAAGACTTTGCATATGTTATTGAATATTTGCTGTTACGTGTTTAGAATTTAGCATAAAACAGGCTAGAAAAAAATTATAGTAAAATAATGCAAAGCAACAATGTACACCTTTTCTTTTCTTCACTCTACTCTTCTTCCTTTCTTTTCCTTCCTTTTTTTGTTTTTGACCTCCAAGGCCCTGTTCCCACTGGGATTTCATTGCGTGCCGAAAACGTTTTGAAACAGTTTGCCCGCATTGAAAATTCCTGCACTTTCGGAGGAGTAAATCAGAAAAAAAATGTTTAAAGGACTCTCGCTCCAGTTTTTGGTTTTAACATGCTTTATCTTCCCTTTGGGAATTGTAGATTCACAGTATCCTGCCCACCCGCCCACCTGCCCTCGCTGTGATGGAAATTCATGGGTTTCATACAGACCCTGAAGTTGGCTGTCAGGCAGAAATTGCCAAATGTTGATTGGCTAATTTCCTGTTTGTGTCAAGGAATAACTGGTAAAATAAAAGTTCTAATTCTGGTGTTAAGTAAATGACAAATAATATACTGAATTTCTGTTCCTATGGATTTCCAAAATTTATTATTGGAAGACAATCCCACTATGGGTGTTTTTCCACTGACAGAAAGTACCCATTTTAGCACCCATTAAGGACCCATTTGGCTGTGAGCTGGATAACCCCATTTCCACCATGGATCCCATTAGGGACACATCTCTTTCCACCACAGCTCAGGAAATGCAGATCATATGGGTCTTTCAGGACCTATAATATGAATTTCCTGTAGACTCCATTAAAGGGGTCTACAATGTTGTCTTCAGCCATCAAATCCGGATTATAGGGAGCCTGTTTCCACTAGGGGTGTTTTCCACTGAGCTCCTTTAATCCTGATCTAAGAAGATCTGGGTCTAGGGAATGGGTACTTCCCTTAAGCTGGATCTAGTAGAAGTACCCAATGTGTTTCCATGGGTCATCTAGCACCCAGTAGCAATGGGTGCTAGCCTGCAAGCTGTGGAAATACCAGAGTACCCATTTGCAAATCTGGATCTAGGCCAATTCTAGTGGAAACAGGATGAAGACCCCATTGTAGACCCCTTTAATGGGGTCTACAGGAAATCCGGATTATAGGTCCTGAAGGACCCATATGATCTGGATTTCCCTAGCTGCAGTGGAAACAGATGTGTCTCTAATGGAGTCTGTAGTGGAAATGGGGTCATCCGGCTCTCAGCCAAATGAGTCCTCAGTGGCTGCTTCAATGGGTACTTAGTGCTAGTGGGAAAACACACTAGAGATGGGTCTAGAGGAGGCTCGGGGAGAGGCACCCATGGGGGGGTACCCCAAACTCAAGCTGGCTCTGAAGTCCCTCCGAAGTTGCCTTCGGAGCCTGCGCTAATCTCCAAAGGCAACTTCGGAGATTGCACCCCCTGTCCCCCAAAACACCTGGGGTTACAGGCAGACCCCTTGTGGGTAGATCTGGATTTGCAAATGAGTGCTAGACCACCCATGGAAACACACTGGGTACTTCCCTTAGTCTGGATCTACTAGATCCAGATTAAGGGAAGTACCCATTCCTTAGATCTGGATCTTCTTAGATCCAGATTAAAGGAGCACAGTGGGGAAACACCTTATAAGTTCTTTTGTGGCGTATTCACTCCAACTTAACAAATAAGTTTTAGTGATTTTAAGAAACTGACTGGTGCCATAGATCATATAATATTTTTTATATGTTTCTTTAATTTTTGCAGATATATGCCATTTTGCTATCTTATTCACTATCTTATTCTATTCAGTGTCAGCAATTTCTGTCTCTAGATCATATTCCCACACTAACTTCAATCTGTTCTGTGTTGAATTATTTACGTCTAATAAAGTATGATATATCTTTGGAGCTCTTCATTTCTGATGAGGTTTTGTAAGATTTAGTACCTAGTCGAAGGGAGACAATAGCCTAGGAAGAATTGCTGTAATTCTAAATCCTTCAGAATAGAATGTAGTGGATTAATATTTAGCCACAGATGTTGTGACAATCCTAATTTATTATACTATGTTCACTTCACCTTTGTGTTCATACAGTACAGGTGCATAGCTGGGATGGAATGGGGCTCAGCAAACTACAAGCTCAGCAACCAGCCAAATTATCCCAAAGACAACCCCCACCCCCCAGCCCTTTGTTTTCTCACCTCCTAACAGCAAAAAGTAAGGACCTTTCAATGGTAATTATGCTGGTCCCACAGGTATAAGTGCATACACATACCTGTGCTCACACCTAAGTTTTAATCCAGCTTCAGCCCACCCTCAGAGTAGAAGACATCAGCAAAGTGAACAGTTGTTTTCTTTCCACATTTTCTAACTCAGATGTGAATGCAGCAGTGTGCTTGTACTTCATATCCTGCTTCCCTGGGAAGCTGAGTTTTGGCACTTCTCATTTATTACCTTCTAGCTGGACCCTTTCCAGATTCTTGAAAATATTGTGCAGATTTGCTAACCACCTGCAGTTAATGTGTTCAGATTTACAATGGCAATCATGCTCATAACGTGGCCCACGTTTGCCCTGGGCAATGAAAGTACACAAGTAAATAATATTAGAAGTACAAACAACCAGGACAATAGCAGGAGAAAGCAGAACAGCCGCCAGGTATCAATGGGTTGAGCATAAGAACATAGAAATTGCCTGGCTGGATGAGAACAGAGGTTAATGATCACTTTGTGTGCAGTAATATCCCATTCTTTCCTCTAAGTAGCAGATAATCCTGGTTATTTTTCCATTAACTGTAGATCCTGCTTGCTTCCCATGTCTTTCTCTGAAACTAGAGATTGTGGAAGATTCCCACAGCTCCTCTCCCAGCCCCCCATTTGGCTATTATCTGGTCTTAAAAAGCCACAAAGCAGCGTCTGGTCCTCCTCCCCAAATGACAACAAATGGATTTGCGAGTACAGTGGTACCTTGATATACGAGTTTAATTCGTTCCGTAACCTTGCTCTTATGTCAAATCGCTCGTATCTCAAAGCAATTTCCCCATTAATCCATTCCAGCTCCCAAAACACCACCTCAGTTGTTTTTGTTATGTACTGTACTGTATTTACATACTCGTATCTCAAATCTTGCTCTCATCTCAAAGCAAAATATCACTCGCTCAGCGGCTTGTATCTCAAAACACTTGTATGTCAGGGCACTTGTATGTCGAGGTACCACTGTATCAGGGAAATTGCAAAAATATAACACCAGATCCTTGGTTTTACTACAGCTTTCCTTAAATTTTATAAATTTTACAAAACTTTGTTTCACCTTCTTGCCATCACTCACAGCAGAGCTGGACAACAGTGAGCTGGACAACAAAAGTTCCCTGCTTCAGGGTTTCCACCTGAGGTCCTTTTGGCAAGCACAGGAAGGCCCTGGTCACACCTTTAGTTTAAGATGACTTCAGGTCACCTTCTTGTGGCGTTACTCACATTATTTTTAGGCAGTTCATTTTCTAATCCAACATACCCCCATTAGATTGTTCTAATCAGAGTTCTCTATTCCTGAGGACTCAGTCTGTCCTGGCATGCTAGGCCATCTTCTATTCCTCAGTGTGAGCAGGGAGGTGGGCTAAAGGTGGCTGAACTGTGCTGTGGTGGGTGGGGTCTAGTCTTTCTTTTTGGCCAATGTCTAGGAGAGGGTGGCACGTGCAGAGTTCATAAGGCACCTCCCCTTCTCCCCTCAGTTTATGTGTATGATTCCCTCTGTCTAGCGTTTTTCCGCAAATTTATTATTATTTTAAACATTAATCACAGAGATGAAAAGCACATTAAAAAGCACACACGTTTACCTCTCTTGAGTGACACAACAGCATCCAATAAGAAAGGAGATAGATTTGACACAGCAAAAGGGGTGGAGAGCCAAGAGTTCTGAGGAGGAGGCACTGGTCGATCGTGGAGAAACATATGAGTGACGCAGCCCAGAGCGAGGACGGTCTGAGGTCAGCCTATAATGATCTAGGTGTGAACAGAGCTGCTATGACCTCAGGTCAAATTAGTAATATGACGTCCGAAGAACATAAGAGTAGCCCTGCTGGATCAGGCCACAGCCCATCTAGTCCAGCATCCCATCACACACAGTGGCCCACCAATTGCCCATGGGCATCTCAAGCAGAGACTGCTCCTGAATCCCAGCAAATGGCCTTAGAAGTGCTCCACTTCCCCCGCCCCCGCAGCCTGAAGGATGCACCTAGGCATTCATTCTAGTAGCCATTGATACTAGATACTATTGATACTAGTAGCCTGTCTCGTATAGGTGTGGCCAGGGCTGAAGTGGGCACAGGACTTGTCCATTTTCTTGTGCTCGGTGATGGGGAGAGCACCAGAGCAGATAGGTCCAGGTAGGAAAGTACAGTATACCACTGTAGACCACATTCAGTGGTTTCTTCAGTGGTTTGCCTTTATAGCATTATATGGAGCACTAAGGAGTACTTGCTGTATACTCCTAGGGCTTAGGTTCATCCAGATTCAGTACCCTATGGCTACATTAAAACCTAAGTTTTAATCCCGTTTCAGGCCACTTTCCAAATAAGAGAACACATCAGGAAAGTTTTCTTTTCCCTTTATCTAATCCAAAGATAGCTTTTCTGAGTTAGAAAATGCTGAAAGAAAACAGTTTGATGCTTTCTTGATGTGTGGACTGAAGCTGGATTAAAATTTAGGTAGGAACATAACCTAGGACAATTTTTTTGGCCACACATCAGTATGCCTGTCTGCCTCCACAGTGATTCCACAGCAACTTAGTGTGTGAGAGAGAAGAAGAAGAGGAAGATCATGTAGTCTCCTGGACTGTGTTGGGAACATGGATCAATGATCAACAGCTTAATTCTATAAATAAATAAATAAATAAATAAATAAATAAATAAATAAATAAATAAATAAATAAATAAATAAATAAATAAGGAGGGAAGCAGTAAGAAATATTGCTTGCAGTCAGCAAAGGATCAAGAGTGTCTGCACAAACTGAACTCTTGAAGAAAATGCCTACAAATTGTTTATAAAATGAACACTTAAAAAAACCTGCCTAGATATTGATCAATAACCCAACTAATCAATTCACTGCACTCGAAGTATGGCTGTGATCACACTGAAGGTTTAATCCAGCTCCAGTCCACTTTCAGAGTGAGAGAACACATCAGCAGAGAGATAAAGCTGTTTTCTTTCAGGGTTAAATGACTCAGAAAATTAACCTTTTAGGATAGATCATGTGGAAAGGAAATTACTGGCCGCTTTGCTGATGTGTTCGCCTTGCTCTGAAAGTGGACTGAAGCTGGATTAAGCCTTAGGTGTGACCACAGCTTGAGAGGCTGGGAGTGATGGAGAGGGGAGGAGTATCCTGAACCAACCTCAGCAAGCAAGAAAACATCTGTATGATTCAGATATTGTGCACTTAGTGGGCATTAAACACATGCTTAAACAGTGAAATAGACTACTGTATGTTTTAATTTTGTCTTAATCTGTTTTTCTCAACTCGTGTTTTAGGTGAAGCTGAAGTTATCAGCAGAACTTAACTGACTTGTCCTGCAACAAGTATCCTGCACCTGAAAGTCTGTTCAGGGAGAATTCCTCTGCTGGCTTCTAATATTGCACACTCTTTGGAGCTAGTCTCCGTGTCCTAGCCTCATGGCACCCGGAGGGCCGATTTTGACCATGTAACTTTGTGCACCATTAAAATGGGTCCCTTTGCTAAACTGGCCCACACACTTCCCAGGGCAATTTAGCACCTGCTGGACCACCACCAATATCAAAGTCTAGGTAGCTATGTTGGCTGCCTGGACCAGGGATACATAAATAAGTGTGGGAATGCGTCATAGTTGCTGACAGAGGCGCAAAGGGTCCTGACTGTGCATAGAACACTGACTCACATGTCCATAGAGTCAGATAGCAAAAGGGTAAATCCACCTCACCTCCATCACTGCAAATGTGGCCACTTCCTTAGTTATGCATCCATCAGGTCTCCTACAACAACAGAGAATTCTGATGCATTACCAGACACCCTTTGAGGCCTTTTGATGGGGACTTGCATAAATATGAATTGGTCTGGGGAACTTTTGCGCATTGAAGCCATCACTTTTTCCACTCATTTCAGTCTTTCGAGGTACCAGAGATGAGTAATACAGGTGTGTGTAGGCAGATGGCCTACTTTAATGTATATTATTATACAATAACTTCTATGAATTGGTTCAAAGGTTCTTTTACAGTTGGGTTTTCAGTTTTCTGGTGTGCGTGGTGTCATATATATTCTATATGCAGACATGTGATATGTGTTCACACACATACACATATGCATTGTCTCTCCTCATGCCAGTTACTCAACTACTGCCTCTGTTCTAATCATCAGTAATTTCTGTCACAGCCGTTTTATTCAGTGGCTTTACCCTCCCACGCACAACTCTAATCAAGATGTTGATTGTGCAAAAAGATACTGTAATTTCCTCCTGCATTGGTTTCAAAATGTGTTTGGTAAATTGTCAGTTCCATTCATAGGTTCAGTGGAGTTCAGGGTTCTTTGCTCAAAATTTGCTTTGAAGATCTTTGGGACAGTGTGTACAACAAACGGAGAGCAACTGGTGCCATTTAGGGCAGTTAAAGAAACAGCTATAAAAGCCATCCCTCTGGTATATTGCTTGTGTCAGAGTTTGGGGGGGGCATGAGACCGTGGGGGCATCTTAATTTATTTCTTCAAGCCTAAGTAAGAGTCAGGTGCATAAATAATCTCAAGAAGTGGCCTCTGCAGAATCTTCTCCTTCAGAGACCTCCAACGGGGAAGCAGAATCTTCAAGAAGGATGAAGATCACTTGTCACCAAATTTTTCTTCTTAATAATCACTTTAGAAAAGTGTCCCCTTCCCCAAATGCTCCCTCACTCTGTCTCTGCTTTGACCCAAGAGCTCTTCATCCTGTTCCCACACTGCCTTATGCCCCTATTTCAACATGCCCCTGTTTATGCCCCTACCCCATCTTTGCTCTGCCTTAGCCACTTCTTAGCTCTGGCACTGCTATAACAGCTTGGACAAGTCATGTGCAGCTCATAGCAAATGCCAGTAAGAAATCCAGAAGGCCATAGCAGTTTGTATCTGTCAACTTGGTGGTATTGCTCTTGAATGCTGGATCAGTCCAGAATAAAACATTAGTCATTCATAACTTGTTCGTGGATGAAGGGGCTGATCTGTTGCGCAGTGCTAAAACCTGGACAGATGAACTGGGTGGGCCTTGCTGGATGGAGGGTGTTGCTATGTCCATAGGACCTCTATTTCTCGTGCCTGAATTGAGGGGCTGTTTTTGTGGTTGGGTCAGAACAACCTTCCTGTCTGAGCTCACTGAGATATCTCAAATGTTGAAAGTCCCTGGTACAGTGGTGTTGGGAGATTTCAAAATCCATGCTTAGGTGAGTGTCAGTGGACCAGCTCAGGTTTTCATGGCTTCCATGGGTGTTTTTCCACTGTCACTAGAAGTACCCATTAAGTAAGTACCCATTAATGGGTACTTAATGGGTACTTTGAGTGACAGTGGAAAAACACCCCATGACAACCACAGGGTTAGAGGTAGGGTGAGATGGGATGTCTCAATATGTAACTGGCCCAACACATTCAGCAGTGTATATCCACAATTTTGTTTTTGTCACAAAGTAAAATGGTGAAAATCCATTAATAGGAGGACTGGTGTTAAGCCTAGGTTTTTAATCAACAGGAGAAAAACTTTACTAAATTTATCTGGCAAGGCAAAAAACCTAGGACAAGATTTAAACTGATGCAAGATTCAAAAGAAAGAGGAGGAATGGGTCTCCCAAATTTGAAAATATATCATGTTGCTTGCTGTTTAAGTTGGACTGCAGAATGGTTTTGGTTGTAAGATAAAAGACTGTTACAAACTGAGGGGTACTATTTGAGATATGGTTGGCATGGTTAGTTATGTTACAATAAGGTGAAAATGAACTCTGCTTTTAAAAATAATTATATGAGAAATGCCTTGTCGACAGTATGAAATAACTACAAAAATATATGTAAATATGCCTTGGTGGGTTTCACCACATTAAGGCCTATTTAAAGAATCTGGGAGAGGTGAAGTTTGGATTAAATACAAAGAACTATTAAGTAGAAAGTATTTAACAAATGAATTTACTCTAAAAAAGAGAAATCAATTAAATCAAGAAGGTCTATGTATGCTAATTTACTACAAGTATTTAGAGAATATAGAAGAAAATAGAAGTGGGAAATTGAACTGTGACAAGGTGAACGAGGTATATCAATTACTTTTGCAGTTGGATTTAGAACAAGAAAAGGTTAAAGAATGCATGATAACGTGGGATAGAAACATAATATTTGGATAAAGCAATGAGAAAAGCATAGGATTAAAGATATGAAGTCCACTGTGTATAATGCTTTAAAAGAAAATATATATAAGATGATGTATAGACGGCATCTAACACCATACAAATTATCTAAAATGTTTCAAGATATGTTAAATAGATGTTGGAAAAGTAGAACCAAAGAAGATCCTTTTTCTCATATGTGGTGCATCTGCAATAAACCACCAAGGTTCCAGGTAGAAATGCATACAGATGTAAAAGATATTAAAAATAAATATTCCTTATAAACTAAAAATGTATTTATTAGGCATCAGTGGTGATAATTTAGATAATGTCATTGTTTTGATTTGGTGTATGGTAACCACAACTAGAATTGTTTATGCTCAAAAATGAAAAGACAAAAAAATACCTATGGTGGATGAGTGGTTGATAAAATTTGTCAATTTGTCGAATAAATTTAATGAAAAATATGGCTGTGGATAAGTTTGTTAAAAACTAAAAGCCCATTATTGACTTTCTACTAGAACACAATCTTATAACTGTTGGGTTTGAGTTCTAATAGATGAAAGAAGACAGTTGCTAGAAGAAGGGGAGAATAAAAGAGGCAATAAATAAGAAACATAAAAGAAGCTTTCAAGGGTGGCTAGAAGTAAAATATAAGAATAACTAGTTACTTGTGCAAGGCCGTGTTTCCACTGGTCATCTGGTCCAGCCTGAATACGGCTCGAGGACCCACCATCCCAACACTTTGGATGGGATTCCCCGTTTCTGCAGACTTAATGTCCAAAAGTCCAGGGAATCCCTATATGAACAAGACTCACTGCAGAATCCTGTTAAAATCCAAATATTTATGTAATGAGAACACTGCCCCCTGCCCCATTCCATTGTTCTCCCCTGCCATTTGCCTACCCCACCCATTCCACATCTGTCAGTCTCCTGCCCCTTCCCCCCTTGTTTCTCTGTCTTTCTTTGCCTCCTGCCCCTTTAAAGTGTCCTTTAAAGAAGAATTTCAGCACTCTTTTTGGAAGTCGTGGGTTTTCCTCACAGCATTTACCTTGGGGACGCTCTGTGGCAAAAGAGGCGGGGATTGCTGCCTGCACACACAGCAGTAACACATTCACACATCTCCCAGAACTGCAGCAGCTTCCCTTCCCTTTCTAAAGCTCAGAACTTTCAAAGAGCCAGAATAGCACAGAATTGCAACATTGTTGTAATTGCTATCAGGTGTGAAGTGGGTGAATTATTGCTACAGTGTAACGGCTGCTGTAGGAGTGGATTTTGACAGTGATCAGAGGGAAAGTGAAGTCTTGAGAGAGATTACGTGGCTGTGTCTCCAATCTGGGAGGGGGTTTCTTTCTGGTTGTGGCCGCGCAGAGTGCAGTCTCTCCCTGTTCCCGCCGGCACCCTATCAACAAGAGAGGGGGCGGGGAGAAAAAGATGCGGACAAAGAAAACACGCTTCTGTGAAGACGGAAGGTGCATTTTAAATGCGCGTTTTGCTGAGCCTCATGTGGACGCTTATTCCAAAAGTGCACGGCACTTTTAAAGTCCGCTTGAATAGAGTGACGGCAAAGGGAACCCAGAGAGGCAAATAAGTCTTTTGGGGATGCAGCCTATGGTGTTCCTTGTGAGAAGCCAATAAATGTTTTATGTATTTTTTAAAAAAAAACAATTTAAAATTATGAAAAAAGATGAATTCTTCTCTTTAACTACTTCATCATTTCTTTCAGCTGATTAAAGAAAAATAGACCAAAAGAGAGGAATGAGGGAAGGCTGCATTCCTATGCCAGGACAAAGTAAGTGGGAAGGCCAACAGCAAACAAAAATGCTTTGCTGATCATGCTGCCATCCCCAAATGTGCCTCTCAGACTCTGTTATCCTAAAATGTTTGCTTCTGGTCAGAAGAGAGGAAGCAAAAATTTCCATGGAGAGGATATGTGTGCCCCTGGCTAAAGGCACCCTAAAAGTATCCTTCAATTTGTGAACTGAATGTGATGCCAACTGCATCATTCCTTTAACTAAAAGAAGGTTCACCTTCCAAATTAGCTCTTTCTTTGAACACCCAACATAAACATCCAGAGTCATCAGTCTAAGTGCAGGTTACACATGCTTGTCCAGCACCCACTGATCAAGTGCATCTTATGTGGACTGCTTCCTGTTCAATGTTCTTTCTTTGAAGTAACATTTCCAAATATGCTTTGCGATCCAGGCCAAAACTGCAATGGAGGAGCTTCCTGATAATGCTGCCCTGTAAGGTAAGTCACAGCTTGCCTATCCAAATAACTTGGGCAGCATCCAAAACACTGGGGCATCAGAACATACAGATATGCGAAACTGATCATAGCAGGTGACAGAGTTTACACAGCGTTATTTACATAAGGCACTCGATGTAAGTCAAAAACATAGATTTTCAGCAAACAAAACCTCAATTCCAACTGAGATTTTCCTTATAAAATTTGTAGGAGTAGCCAAGTTGTCTGATCAGATCTGGACTCCCCCTCCCATTAGCATACACCACAGCTCCTAGTACTGAGGAGTCTGTCCTGACTTTCTCCTTCATACATGTTTCCTACAGGATTGGCTAATTCATGGGTGTCAGACAGGATCCATTTTCTAATCGCACTTTTATGCCCTACCATGGCAGCCGCCACCACCACTTCTTGACTGGAACTTGGCCCAATGGGGAAGGGAAAGCAAGGCTTCTGATTCTGATCAGCACAAAAGCCTTAGGCCCGCTTCCCATTACAAGCTTAAAACGGTTTTCCTAAACCGAAATAATAGAACCAGATGCTAACACGAATTTGCCTGATCCCATTACTTTCAACTTAATCATATTTGATCCGAATTCTGAGGATTGTACGTGGCGTATGTGACTTAAGGGGGGAATCAAGTGGCTACTTTCTAAAAGCCACTTGTCGGGGCTGCCCTGCCCTCTTCCTCCTGGAGTGAACGCGCCACCCATAACGGACCCCCTCATGGAGCCTAGCTGGGTGGCTGGGTGGCTGCCGCTTGCCTGGATGGATGAAAAACGGCACCGGGCAGCCAGCAATTCTTTCCCCTCCTCTCCCCATTGCTCAGGGCACACAGCAGCAGTGGCAACTCAAGCCCCCTTCGCCCGCTCATTCCACAGCCACAGGCTTAAACATTCACACATCTCCCAGAACCTGCAGCTGCTTTCCTTCCTTTCCATTTCTAAAGGTCAGAACTCCAAAGAGCCAGAATTGCGTAGAATTGCAACATTGTTATCAGGTGTGAAGTGAGTGGATTGCTACAGTGTAACTGCTGCTGTACGGGGTGGATTTTTACAGTGAAATCACTATCTTTGGAAGCAAGCTATTGGGGGAGGGAAACCCTAAACACGCATTCTCATCCTTTAAAAATGGTACCGTTCCCACAGTGAGAAATGTAAAATGTTTCAAATGCACAAACCAGAGTGAGAACTGTTGAAATGAGTGTTAACATTTACAACACTTTGGGGCGATTTAACACACAGAAAGCGTGTAAAGCCAACCTGACGTGGGGACTGCGAGGATCGAAACCGTTTTGAAACTGTTTTATGCTTGTAATGGGAATGGGGGCCTAAGACAGACTGGCCCAATACATTTTGTTGTTCTGACACAGAAATGCAGCTTCATCTTCTAAGGAGATTATTTGAGAAGTAAATCCAGAACAGAATATTTGGAAAATAGGGTATGTTCCTAGTGAAAATAGCATTCTCTCTCTTTCTAATGTTTAGTTTCTAGAAGTTTGTCAAAATCATCACCGCTGCTGCACATTTTTAGCACTAGTTAAAAATATATCTGTTCACCTGGACCTTTGAGAATGTCTATTTAATCATTTGTCAAATACCATTTGCACAAGAAAACTATTTAATCAATTTTTAGTTTTTGCAATTGCCTAGAGAAAACATGAGTCAGGAAAGCTACATTTTGGCAATACTTTTTCGACAGAAAAGAGAAAAATAGTAATAAGAATAGGAGTTAATGTCTGTGTAGCTCTGGTGTAATTTCATGGGAGAAAGTTGGGTAACCCAAAGAAGGTAAAGATTAAAATGACAACTTTATTAATACAAATAAAAAAATTTCACTAATTTCACTCTGCAGCAAAGGGTAATTTGTGAGAAAACTATTCACATCAGCCCACGCTACCTCATTTAAAATTTACGCATTTTAATTGTTGTAACCACAACAACCTACCTACCTAATGGGGCCAACGATTGTTGCCTGATATGCTACTTAGCATGACAGGAGCTAGCTAGCTAACTAACCAACCAACCACAACAGTTATAAAGAAATAAATAAAGCTTATCTGCATATGATACAAAGGAGTATGCACATTTTATGCAAATTTGTGTCTACTTTTTAAAATCAGGAAGATGGTCTAGATGGCATAACCAACCCAGAAAACTCTTATAGTGCCTTCTCTGATACTTTACCAGAGTGGATGAAATTCTCACGGTGTATTCCAGGACCAAAAAATATGGAGCATTAAGGTGTATTCAAAACATAGCATCCCTCAAAATATTTGTCTTTAACATGAGCACCAAGCAAATATAGATGACATGAAGTGGGAATGAATTATTTTGTTTTGCAGATATGACCCCGTTGAGACTGTGGAGCCCATTTAACCTTGACTACCTGGAGAGGTAAAACAACTCGAGAGTTTCTCTAAAATTAACTGCCAAAGTTCCCTCAGATGCTGTTTAATAATAATGGCTATACCACATCAGGATCATTACCAAACATCATGCAGCAACCATAACCCACCTACGTAATAAGCTGTATTATCTCCATCAACTTGCAGAGGAAGCATTAAGCTATAGAAATGATTTTGGATGAGGAGAATCATTCTGGATGTTTTAAAATCTCAGCTTTTCAGGAGGGAAGATAATTCTTTTGAAACACAAAGGCCCTGTCCCCATGCAATTGAAAGTCTGCTGGAACTCTTCTTTTGCCTCTGAGTGGCCCCTTTCCAAGCTTTACAAGGCGCTTACAGAGCTTAGGAAAGTGAGACACCCGCAATAAAATACATGCACTTTAAAGAAGAGTTCCAGCGCTCTTTTGGTGATTCGCGGGTTTTGCTCGCTATATCTGCCTTGAGGACGCTCCGTGGCAAAAGGGGCGGGGATTGCTTGCCTGCACACACAGCCAAAAAGCATTCACACATCTGAGAAATGCAGCAGGTTCGCTTCCTTTCCTTTCTAAAAAGAGCCAGAATTGCTCAGAATTGCAACATTGTTATCAGTGATCTGTGAAAGCCTTAAAAGAGAATGAGCGAAGGATCGCGCTGCCGATGCCTGCAGCCGCTGACTTTGCCGGGGCGGAAAGCCTTTTCTAACAGAGAACTGAGTGAAAGTAAGTGCTGAAAGTGAATGAATGAGCAATCATCTGCCTTTGCTAGGGGCGGGAAGCCGTTTCAGGAGATGGAGATCTGGCTATTTTTCCTTTTAACAAGAGAGGGGGCGGGGGGGAAGATGCGGGGAAAGGAAACAGGCTTCCTTGGGGACGGAAAGTCCGTTTAGATCGCGGCTACCATGGGGACGCTTATTCCGGAAGTGGAGGGGACTTTTAAAGTCAGCTATAACAGAGTGACAGCAGAGGAAGCCGAGAGGGGCTAATAAGTCTTTTGGGGACAGGGCCAAAGAGAAAGAGTGGTACCACTGGCTCTGTTTCATCCATGTTTTATATGCTATTGTTGTTTTACTCTTTTAATCTCAGGGCCGATTTTAAGGCTGATAGAAAAACTGAAAGCAGAAAAGTGAGACAAATGAAGCTCTGCAGCAAATCCCAGAAGTCAACAAGCTCTGTGCAAGTTCCATCAGGTAACAAGGAGACAGAGGATGATTCTGCACTAGCTGATTTAACCAACAAGCATGGTGATGTGAGGCCCAGGGTAAGGACTCCCTTAGGATGCCCCAGTGTGCATAAAGAAGACAGAGGCCCTGGTCAGACGAGTCCGAAACAGGTCAGCCTATTCATGAGTTTGTATTGAGATCATACCAGTGCTGGTCAGATGTGGATCAAATTTGGTCATCCTGAAGCCGTCCCTGCCTTGGGCCGCATTGGTCACACATTTCTGCAGAGCTTGGCCTATGGTTCCTCCATGGAGCTCTTGGTTCTCCATCCCTTTAGCTGCATTACATCTATCTCGTTTCCTGTTGGATGCAGTTCGTGTCACTCAAAGGAGACATTTCCTATTGGATGCCATTCATGTCATTCAAGGGAGGCGAGGGTGTGTGTTTGCAGTTCTTCTTAAAGCCTGCTCCCCCACCTCCACACACCTCCTTCCTTTTTTATGTGCTTTTTTTCTTGCAATTAATTTTTTTCAAATAATAAAAATAAATTTGTGTAAAAATGCTAGAGAGAGGAATCATACACATACATTGAGGAGAGGGAGAAGTGCCTCACAAACTCTGCGTGTGCCAATTATCAAAAAGAAATACTGGGCGCCACCCACCACAGCACAGTTCTGCCTCCTTTAGGCCATCCCTCCCCACTCACACATGAGGAAGCGGAAGATGGACTGGAATTTCAGGCTGGTCTGAGTGCGTGTCAGTCCAGGACTACACTTTAGGATGGTCCAATGGATGTAGGCCGGCTTTTAATTAGATAAAATTAATGTGAGTTACAGGACCAGGGGGCGACTCAGATCAACCTAAAACTCATGTGTGACCATGGCCCTAGTACACTTGCTGGCCCAATATAACAGCCAGTGGGGAATGGCCCAGAAATAATGCAAAATGAACATCTGTTGCTAAAGTAAAGGATTACTTGGAAGCCTAGTTTCAAGTTCAAGGATGTTCTCTTACAAATGGGATTCGATGGCTCCTTTCCTACCTAGGTGACCTCTCATTATGCTTTCTCGAAGGCAGGGAATGGAGTAGCTAATGCTGAGAACCCTGTGAACCACGCTGCCTGCCAGCTGCACTTGCAGCCTATAATATATCATGTGCTATCATGGAAATTAAAGTGACAGGTAGCTGTCATTCTCAGATGGGCCTTTTCAGAATATAGGCATCCAACAAGATGCTTGCCATTCAATGCTGCCCTTGATTTGCTAATTATTTTCACTTTAAAAAAATGTGAATCTACTCTTCATGAATCTTTCCTTTCTAGGTTTACAACAGGTTAGGTTGAGACAGAGAAAATAAACCTCCTTCAATTCGTCTTCAGGTCTGACTGCTCACACCATTTCATTTCTATCTGTTTCATTTGTTGACTTTCCACCCTCCTGAATGGAAAGTCCAAAAATAAAATAGATAGGTGAAGGTGTGACCACAGCCCTAATGACTTCATGGACATATCCAGAAGGTTTTACTGATGGCAACACAGAAGAGATTTGCCATTGTGTTCTTCTGAGGAAATGGTGGGGATCAGACCTGTAAACATTTGCATGAATGGCGCATGATGTACTATGGAAGCCTGGGTTTAGATTTCCTAGAACTGCTTGCTTACATCACAGGGCCATGTTGTAGATTTTCCCAGGAATATTATCTTAGATCTCTCACGTTGTCTTACTATCAATGCATGCCAAAAGGAAATTCACATCTGACAAGAATGATTCATGACAGGGCATCTAAGTAATTTGGAACATTGCGCTGTTACTATGTGTCACATCTCCTGTCTCCCATGGGTGTTTTGAGAGAATAGTTATAAATCTCCAGAGATGATAGAAGAAAACAGGGTGAAATCATGACTGCATTTCATGCCATTTGTCTTATCTCGGATTCACCCATTTAAAGAAACCAGTCAATGACCATGTCACCTTTATAGTCTGCTCTGCTGCTCTGCAGTCTGGATGCCTAACTTGAGAAGGGGCTTAACAGAGGTGTATAAAACTACCCATTGTATGGTCAAGAGTAGATAAGGAGAAGTTTTCTCCACTCCTTGAAACACCAAAATTGATAGGCAGGTAACCCAATGAAGGTGAATGAAGGAGTAGGGACAGATAACCCCCCCCCCTTCTGCACAAAGCAGAACTAACATTTGAAATTCATGATCACATGCAGTTTGGGCTACTGGATTCGACACCTTAAGAAATGTGCCCCAATGACTGTTTGCTGCCACTGTCAGAGAAAAGTAATGTGCCTCTGGAGGCCAGCTGGGATATGGAACCAGTTACCACAATGCGAACAGCCTGCAAGGCTAGATGGTCCACTGGTCTGATCCAGCGTGACATTTCCTAAGATGCATCCACATAGGTGACTGAAAACACCTGTTCTCTGACATCTGCATCACATCAGTGCCTTATGGCAGAGGGCCCTGGAAAGCCAGAAGTCACCCTGAGAGTAATTCTTCCCAAAGAACAGGAAAGAGACTCCAAGGACACTTGACACCCTCAACCATCCTTGCCACCACTGTGTTGATGCACAGAAGCTCTGCAAATGGCCCACCTGCCCCACACACCATTTGGACATCTTTTTCACCACATAAAAAATAAAAGGCCAATTTGGGGGGCATTATTGGCACAATTAAAAATATGTGTGGAGACCATCTTCAAAACTGGGGGATTTTCATTCCCAGCATGAAAAAGAGTGAGGGGCAAGGAGCCTTCACCTCTGAGGTGAGAGCAAACATGCCCATACTAAGGGGACTGCAACCCCAGATTGTGAGGGCTTAGCCTTATGTCATGCTCAGGTTTTTCATCCTTTCCGATCAAGTTATATCCAAGTTGCAGCTGTTTCCCTTCTGTCATCTGATTAAGTGGACTGTGACCCACAAAACCTTGTGGAAAAGATATGTATTAGTTTTTCTGTTGGTATGGCTAACCACATTCAAGCACTGTTATGGTTTTAATATGTTTAATATGTTATGGTTTTCATGTGTTCATTTTGTATGTTGTCAAATATAAGCATACCCTGGGACCTTTGGGTATACAGCAGGATAAAATTTTAAATAAACAAATAATCCTGTAGATCTCCAGATGTTTCTAGGATGTGCCTCTTGACTGTTTTAGCCAGAGATGAAAGGAACTATTTTTAATTCGACCTCATGATTTTTTTTTAACCTTTAGGATATTTTAAGCCACTTTGGACTTGCTTATATTAGTTTTGTAAAGTACCATGTTTGCAGAAAGTGCCTAGGCCATTCTGGGCCATCCACATTACTTGCTGCATTATGTGCAAAATAGAGCCAGTCCCCTATACTGCATCACACACAGCCTGTCCAATATTATAGAAGCCCTCTATACTTCTATTTTTTGCAAATGGGAACCTCAGTATATTGCACAAACTGTCCCTGTCATTTTGCTAAACTGGCAATATAAAAATGTGAAGTCTGCATGCGTACCAATCTGAGATGCTAGGTATGATCCAACATGTGCTATGGTACAGGCAGTGGAGAATGTTCTTGGCCCAGAATGCCTTGTCCAGGCCAGGAAAGGGTGAAGCAAGCCATATAGCTGTCCACCTGTCATAATTTTGAAGCTGAAGCACAAAGGTTCCTCGGTGTGAAAGCTGCATATCAATCATATTTCTCCAAGCCCTGGAAATAGCCCAGCAATTTTTGAGCCTGGCCAAGTGTCACCAGACTCTGGAATGGGCTGTAGGGTAATCCTAATATCAGCATCTTTCTTCATAGGGATGGTAGAAGCAGTCCTGGCCTGAACTCTATTTGTAGGACAGTTATATCTGCTCTACAAACAGAATGTCCCCAGGAGCAGAATCTACACCTGGGAATGAGTCAGATATGGGAGCTAAAAGAGCATGCACACCAAACGAGGCCCTGGCCTATTTCAGTTCTCAGTGCCCAATGGACACCCAAGTGGACCATGCAGAAGATACTATATGCCCAGGGTGAAGGTGGAGGGAATTTAGGACCAACGAGAGGAAGATTTTTTTACCCAGAGGATTATCAGTCTATGGAATTTACTACCAGAAGAAGTGGCAACACCAAGCAGCCTGGATAGTGTTTTTAGGGATTCAGGAGCAGGTGAAGGTTTTGCCCTTGTCTTCTGCTTGAGAATGCCCAGAAGCAATTGGTGGGCCACTGTGTAAGACAGAGTACTGGACTCGATGAGCTGTGGCCTGACCCAACAGGGCTCCTCTTGGGTTCTTATGTTAATGCACAAGCCAAACCAAGTTTGCATCAGTACTGTATACATAGCACAGGGTAGTCTCTCCATGCCATCAACACAAAGTGCCTGCAGGGTGTGGGGCATGTACACTGTTGTCTTCCCCAGCCCAAACAAGTAGGAACAGGCCTGGAATGTCATGCAATATTCTCAGAACATTCCTGCTTTTAAGACAGCTCCACAGCATTTCCCCTGATTGCACAATTTATGATATGGGACTGCATCATGTGACTTCACACTAGAGAAGCCAGCATGAGCATGCCTTTTGTTAATTTTTTGGTCAAGAGTGAGCATGGCTACCCTGCTTTTGCCTGGCATGAAATAAAAAGTGCTGGGAGTTTACATTTGTAAGCACAAGTGGTGAGAGACTGCAATGAGACTGAGGAAAATGTGTAGGCTGGGAGCCATGGTGACTGCCTAATTTCTTGCCTCCTCAACCTTTGAAGACCACCAGATTGCAGCCTGCTAAGGTTGATCCCATCCACAGCCATAGTGAAAGAAACCACACTTTTTTCTGTGGGACGTTTGCTGAAAACATCTAGCTGTTGGAAAGAATGAGCTTGAGCTTTGATCTAGCCCAGCTACAGAGCCTTGAGAAGACAATCTCAATGGACTGATGCCAGTTTTTCATGCTAGCTCAGAGTGGCTGCTGCAGCCCTCTGCTTGCACCTACTGCAAAACCAGTAGCAACAAGTGAGCAAAGAACAATAGCTTCTACCTCATCCCTTGTAGGTTTTGATTGCTTCTCTTCCTCTGGGCCAGATGAAAAAAAGTAGGCAAATAGATAGGTAAAGAGAAGATTTATATATACTGAGCTTTCGCCAAGGTGTGGCCCATTAGCTAAAGCTAAACCTGGAACTGAGCTATAGGCTGCCTCCAGACCGCAGTTGGATATCCCACTAGGAGGCCATAATGAGGGAAATCCGCCCTCCACAATCATTGTCCCCTAGCTAGACAGTGCCACATTATATTGACCCCCCCCCCATGCATGTATGGACACCTGCTTCAGCCTCCAGTCATGTGCAGTAGATGGAATTATGATGGTGGCTCCATCCAGAAGCTAAGTAAAAAGCACTATTGCTGGAAAACCTGAGAACAGCACTGGGTTTTCCAGCAACAGTATTTAGCACTTTCTTTTGGGGGGTGGGGGAGAGAAGGGTGATGGTGGGGCTGCCTCAGATACATGAAGTAACTCCACCATAGTGATACCATAATGGCACTATAGTGCCCCCGTCTGGATGGGCCGATGGTTTGGGTCCCCTGAAATGTCTTCAGAAAGGCTGTCCAACAAACCTGTGCTTCAGATGTTTCATCTTCACCCCAGCTGACTGTGAAGTTCCACACTTTTAAAATTGCCTTTAAATGGGGACTTCAATTCCATTACAGTTACTTTCCTTGATCTGCACCCATTAAATCAATTTGAAAACATTCAGACAGACATTTTCCCCCAGGCAAATTAAAGTCATTGAGCCTACTGTGAGGGTTCATAAAGAGGACAGGTTCATCATTGCTGGCTGCCTCTCCTACCCTTATTTTAGCTTGCACTCCATCCTCTGAGTTTAGTTTGTCCTCCATTCTCTGGGTTCACTACCTCTCTCTGTCCATCTGTCTCCAGGGTTGTAAGATATCGTGCTTCCTCAAAAAGGATACAGAACAGGAAAAAAACTGGCAAACATGTTGCATCCTCCAACATAAATCAGGTGAAAATTATTGCCTTTCTGAAGCCATGGGAACTTTTGCTCTTATAGCTAATGTGGCACACTCTGTATAATGTTGGACTCTGTCCCATCTGCACTGATCAGCATGGCCACTGGTCAAGAAAAGCAGAAGCTGCACTAATGCAACACCCAGTATGCTTCTCATTGACTACCTCTGCTATACAGGCTCTCTCCCCTGTGCCTCTTCTAAATAAGAAACATGCGGGAAAGCTGAGGCCTTTTTGCACTACAGCTGAACAGCTGTAGTGCAGTAAGGCTAGGATATGTGGGGACGGATTCCCCATGCACACCTAGGCAGGTAAGGAACACGTGGGCACGCATTCCTACCTGCCTACATGTGAAAGGGGAACCCATCCCCATCCTAGCCCGAAAAGACCAGCACGGAGGTGGGATGCCCCTCCCAGGCCTGTCACCATTGGGTCAGGTAAGACCCAGGGGTGGACAGGCCTGTCCGGTCCCTTCCCTGGGTTCCTGCACACTCCAGGGGAGCAGATTGGGTCCACTAGAGCCCACAGTAAACCCCCCCCCCCCAAGCACCACCTACCTGGACACACATATGAGAGGCACTTACCTTGTGGTCACCAGGTTCCGAAGTGTCTGGCATGGCTGGCGGCATTGTGCATCTGCGCGTGCCGCCAGCTCTGATTGGCTAGCTGTGCATGTCTGGGTAGGCTGCGCCCTGGGGGAATGGGTGCCCAAGGGGATTGCTGCGGGCTCTAAGAGACACGATCCGGTCCCCTGGAGTGTGCAGGAACCTGGGGAAGGGACTGGACAGGCCTGCCCACCCCTGAGTCTTACCTGACCCAATGGCGACAGGCCTCAAGAAAGGGCCTGCAGCTGTCAGGGAGGGAGCATGCGAACGTTCTCCCTCCTGAACAGTGGTGGGATGGGTCGGGCTGTCCAGGAATGCCCTGGGATGGGTGTAGAGCACAATTTCGTGCTCTACACCGGAACATGTGTGGGCACCCTGGGGCAGGCTGGAGCGGTTCCAAACGGAACCGCCAGCCCAGCGGAACAAATGCTCTGTCCCAGGTTGTCCTACATGCATTCCAGAGGTCCTCATGCGAATAGGCTTCAGGTCACAGACCTCTGAAAGGTTGTTCTCAGCATCTCTGCCTGTGGCTGAATAGAGCTTGCTTCAATAAATGGCCTGCAGAGTAAGGCTGCAGTCACACCCAGTGTTTAAGAGAGTCTGAAGTAGTCTTTTATTCCCACGGATCACACCCAAAATGATATTCTGATTTTTATCCAAGCTACCCTTCCCTCTAAAATCCAATCTGTCTGGTATGAGGATGATCCCAACACTGAGATTGTTTTTGTTCCATAATCCAGTTATATTTTCAGAGTGTGATAATGGGCTATACCTGAATTTTTCAGGCTGGGCAGAGGAAGAGTTTCCCTTTCCCTCTCCAGCCAACGACAGACTTTGAGGGTGCGTCTTCATGGCATAGTTATCTCGAATTCAAAACGTTT
>MTQE01002208.1:11186736-11209079 GCA_014337955.1 Aspidoscelis marmoratus | reverse complement strand
AATTCTTTAAACTGAAATAACACATGCCATGAAGACGCGCCCTGAGGGTGTTCAAAGGGAATGATAGTTTCACTCCCCTCCTTCCTCCTTACCCCATGTCACCTTTTTTAAAAAATTGCACCATCTATCTTTACAAGTGCACAAGTCTGCAAGCTGGAGGGGCCACTGAAAGGCAGGATACCATGCACCATTCTTTCAGATGCCCCTCTGACATTTTCCAGACCTCTGCAAAAAAACCATCATCGTATATGTGGCACCACCTGGACCATGGGAAGAAGCAGATTTGCACAGTTGTGCACTTGTGAAGCCAGGAGGCCACAATCTCCCACACCCAAAAGTCTCAGGGCAGGTCACAGCAATAAAAAGATAAAAACCATAAAATATCTAAAGCATGCTTAAAATATAACCCACCAACTGTCCCTGCCTGGCAGAACAACACTCAAAATAAGCTAAGTATCAAAGGTCTGGATGAAGAGGTATGTTTTAACCAGGTGCCAACAGAGTTATAAAGTTGGCACCTGGCATGCCTCCAAAGGGAGGCTGTTCCAAAGTCTACGGGCCACCACAGAAAAGGCCCTCTCAAGTGTCACAGTCTCTCACGCACTTTATGGGTGTTTTTCTACTGTCACTAGGAGTACCCATTAAGTACCCATTAATGGGTACAAAAATGCCATTTCGTACCCATTAATGGGTACTTAATGGGTACTTTGACAGTGGAAAAACACCCTATGAAAGACTGAGTTAATTCCTCTGTACCAAGGGCTTTTGAAATTGACATGTTCTAACTCTATAACTGGTCAGACTGATGATTACTTTCTCTGCATTGTGTAGAGGGAGGATATTTATTCAACCCCTAGGAGTTCTTCAACAGGTTGTGAGGCTCATCTAACTTTCCTAAATGAACCAAACAGGAATAAAAGGATAGCGATCTCCATGAGGCAGAGATGTGGTTTACTAACACCTGCTACATTACGCCACTCACACTCTTTGTAGCACCAAGTGGTAGATATTACTGCAGTGCAAAGCCATCTTTGCCAGGGGAAAGGGAACTACAATCCAAAACAGCCTCAAAATTTAAAGCTCTAGAGAGTGGAATCACAATTCCTTCCTTCCTTCCTTCCTTCCTTCCTTCCTTCCTTCCTTCCTTCCTTCCTTCCTTCCTTCCTTCCTTCCTTCCTTCCTTCCTTCCTTCCTTCCTTCCTTCCTTCCTTCCTCTGTCTGACTTTGAACATCCCTGCCCAAGGATGCATTGTTCATGCTTGCAGATTTACAACTGTTAAAACAAAGTTTATTAATTGTTGTCCTCAGTTCCTATGGGATGTCAAAAATTAAAGAATTCTCTGTGTTTGGCTCATCAGCTGATCTATTTCTCTGTGAAAATCGAGCTGGATTCAATTTGGTTTTGTAAGCTGCAGGCTTCAGACACATGTCATGATGAGCCTGGAATTTCCCCAGTGTGGCTGTCATTTTCTTACTCCTCACACCAGACTTTTGACAATCATCTGCAATATTTATGCTGCCGCCTGTGTTATCTTTAACACAATGAAGGGATTGAATCTGACACCTTTGCCATTAAACCTTGTAGTATTTTTATTTGAGATATCAGTACTAATTGTGATTATTCACTGGTAAATACATATAGAATTATAGCCAGTGGTCCATCTAGCATAAAAAACACTGCTGATTCCCCATGAGTAAGTAAGTAGCAAATCTGGCTCTGCATTAAATGTGACCCCCACCCAAAAGTTATACTCAAAATGCAGTCATGCCAAACTTTCTCTTGCTCTTCCTTTGACTTCAGAATATGCTTTGAGAACTTTAGTGCCACTGACATCTGTTCCAAATTAGGATCAATGCACCCCTTCTGGCTTGGTTACAGCATTTTCCCCTGATGTGTTGAACAGACTTGTTGGGTTCATTAGAACTGTTGGCTTGGAAGAGAGTCCTCTGTAATTAAAAGGCTCGTTATATTAGAATTAGCAATAAAAAGGCTTTATCAGACAGATCAGATAACTGTGAAATCTTCCATCAAAACAGAATGAAAGATGGTTTTTTCCACCATTCAAAAGTGATTCACCAGCACAAAGTCTGTCCTGTTGTTCCTAGTGGCAGGTTGCATCACTTTTGTATTTTAGTCCTTGTGCATCTACGAATGCAATTTTCCTCACATTCAATTCTATTCAAATTTAAGACACACACAGAAACAGTTGTGCACATCTCTAGGGCAGAGTTAGATATCTGTGCCTGAGCATAACTAAATATAGAGTCCTTTTCCTTTGGCAAGTGAATGAGATAATGCAGATTTCCCACTTACCTGTGACAAATTAAATGAAGAGGCTCAAATGAAAGCAATAAGCAAATAACAGGATGCTTCTTTTTACTTCCTTTTCTTATTGTTGGAGGTTCTTACTTTATATGCTCATTTTGAAGGGCTTGGTCCTCCTTCCAAGACTGCCTGCATTTCTAAGAAAATGCTGAAGCCAAGGCCACATACTGCTTAGGTTGGGGTAAGGTGCCGAAACACCACTAACCATGGGGCAAAGTTCAGGTTTGCCTCACCTACGCTTTTAAAACATAGGGTGCAGTAAAGGGAGAATTGTTATCTCTGCTAAAAAAGGGTCAAGGGAAGAAAAGTTTCCTATTTAAGTTCTTCATGATAACAGGGTGAAAGGTCCATCTGCAGTTGCCCAGAAGTTGCTCTGAATGCTGGGAAGGTGAGTTCTGTGCCCGATTCCTCTCGGGGCTTCATAGAATCAGGGTTCTTTTGTTTTGTTTTGTTTTTCAAGAGTATACTCCTGCCTGACTTACTCTGTATTCTTGAGGACAGAGGGCTGAGGCAGTCTGGTTCAGGACTAGAGGCATTTCTGTACTTAGATTCCTGTCTGCCAGGTAGGAAAAGTGCATTTCCCACTAGCATGTACTAGTGTTCGCACTTGGGAACATGCATTTGGAGACTTACCTGGGTGCATATCCAGGTAACAGCATGGTGTGTCCAGGCACCACCATCTTCTTTGCAGAGCCTAGCATGACTGCATTTGTGCCAGTGATGCTCCACACATGCACAGTCATGTTTCGGTTCATCTGAGATGGCAGCGCACTTGCGCAGCATCCTGTCAGACGTGTGACTGGTTGTTCCATGCAGGCTGGGAAACATAGGGATAAGGACATGTGTGGTGCATAATTTTGTGCACCACCACTAGTAGCTGCTGGGCTAGCATCTGGTTAGGCAGGAGAACAAGAGTTGGCTTTTCTACCCTACTTTTCTCGCCCATTTAAGGGGACTCAAAGTGGCTGACAAAGCTTTCTGTTCCTCTCTCCACAACAGAACACCCTGTGAGGTGGGTAGGGATGTGAGAGCTCAGACGAGAGCTATGAGTAGCCCAAGGTCACCCAGCTGGCTTTGTGGGGGAGGGTGGACTCAAACCCAGTATTCCTAGATAAGAGTCCGGCTCCCTAACCACTAGACCAAACTGGGTTGAAAACACCTCCTGCAAGTGCAGGTGCTCCTTCCCAGAAGCTACCCCATCATTTACTACAATGCCAAGTGTGAATTGGCCTCAGGAATCTCTTAGCAGCATCCTGCCATCCTACTTTCAGGCAACCAGGACTACTGTGATCTTCTGAGGTGTCTCTGGCCTGACCTGGCCCTTTGAGTCAGTGTTCTCCATTGCCCAGTAAAAGCCATATTGATTGTGGCAGCACTAGGAAAATACAGGAAGAGAGAAACAGACACAGTGCCAAAAACTGCAAGAGGTCCAGTGCATTTAGAATCCCTGACTTTGAACCTTCCCTCAGCCACAAAAGTTCACTGGGCATTCCTGTACCAATCATTGCCATGATTGGGCTCTTCAGAGAAAAGGGGAAACACAAATGCCTAACGAATTAACTAACTAATCACCTCCTTCCTACTCTACCGATCAATCATTTAATGAGCAGGAAGCAGCCCCAACCGCTCCCCCTTGGCTCTGTATATGGACATATGCATGTGAGAGTATAAAGCGGCCCGTTCGGCATTGGTATGTGCAGAAGATGAATACAGTCTATAATGGGTAAAAAAAAAGAAAAGAAAAAGAATTAGGCACCAATTTTATTTAAGAGATTTATTTATTTGCATTTTTATCCTGCCATATATTTGAAGGTCTCATGGTAGGTTAAAGTAATAACACAATAAAAACTTCCAGTGTCTGTGAGACAGTGCACAATTTGGGCATCATCAGGGTATTCTTCTGCTGTTATTTTCCAACAGCTGGGCAACAGAGGCATGCTACATTCTTCTGTACAATCATGTTTCATACAACATTGGTTTGCATATGTGCAGAGTGGGGGAATTGTACCTTCTGTCATAGAGCGTGCAATGCAAAGCCATCTTACACAAATAATTTCAGACTATGTGGGACAGGCAGTTAGGAGAGCCAGGGATTGGTTCCAGTTCTCCCAATGGGATTAACATAATGGAGTACTTTCCAGGAGCAGAACCACCACATTACATGTGGAATGACTGTACTGTGAAATGTATTGTTGCAATAAAAAAGTAAACTTTGCCCACTAAAATGGCTATAGTACCCATATACCAGTGGTACCTTGACATACGAGTTTAATTCGTTCCGTAACCTTGCTCTTATGTCAAATCGCTCGTATCTCAAAGCAATTTTCCCATTAATCCATTCCAGCTCCCAAAACACCACCTCAGTTGTTTTTGTTATGTACTGTACTGTATTTACATACTTGTATCTCAAATCTTGCTCTCATCTCAAAGCAAAATATCACTCGCTCGGCGGCTTGTATCTCAAAACACTTGTATGTCAGGGCACTTGTATGTCGAGGTACCACTGTATAGCAACAGAATTCTAGGAGCCAGCAGCTCTCTCTTTGATCCAACTCAAGATAGGCAGTATGAACTTCATTCAGTGCTAGCAAACTAGTGTGTGGCGGGTCTAGGCACTTCCAGCTGCACTTCCCCCAGCAGTCATTATTGCATCATCTCTTGCTAATTAGTCCATGTTGCAAAACCTTCTATTAAGACTCCAAGTCAGCAATTATTTATAACTGAGCTATTTGTCACAGTCTCGTTGAGCTCAATAAGCTCTGAGTTAAGGTTGTTTGATCATTTAACTTAGTAGCAGGTGAAAAAGATGTCAGTAAAACCATACATGTGGCAACATCATATTATATACACTTTATAGTCCCTGGGATACATCCAGACATTCCCACATCCCAGCCCATTGATTCACCCTGCTTGTGTCTTCACCAAACTGACAAGATATACGTCAAAGGTTTATGTGTCATATAATTTGCAGGCTGTGCAATGGTCCTAGGCTGGTGATTGCCCAGAATAGCAAACAGCATCTCTCCCATAAATGATAGCATAGGCTGACATTTCTAAGGAACTGTTTTCAATGCAAGCTTAATTAAAAATTCAGCAACATTGGACACATGGCCAGTCACGTGAAGAAAGTTTGGAATCCTGCAGGGCTTCTTCAAGCAGGTTACCTGGAACAAGTGCTCCAACGACGTGTGTTTTGATAGCAATGAACCCTGGGTTAGGGGTCCATCTAGGGTTCCTCCACGGGTGGTTCCAAAGCTACAGATATCCAGAAAATAAAACAGATTGAGGCAGTCCCCATGCAGAAGAAGATTCCCAAAGCTTTGGAGACTGAAGAAGGACTAGAAGAAAGTAGATTCCAGCAGCAGGAAGAAGATGGGGAGCTGCAATGAAGAGAACCATATTCAATATCTTCTTTGTTCCCATCCATGCACAGGCACATCCACCATGCCACTAGTGGATAAGTGGGCATGCTGGCAGGTGGATGTATCCACCCATGAGTGGAGAGATCCAGTATCCACATGTCCCCTACCAGCAGGGGTGGTGGTGCCCCTTTCATTATTACTGAATTTAAGACAATGGTGTCAGGCCATTTGTGGACTTTTGTGTCAATATAGCTAGAATCAGACTCTGGTACCATCTGCATGGTACCTTATGGCTGAGATAAGATCAGCCAGGGGATGGAGCAGGCAAAAGGCCACATGCAGTCAAAGGCCCCCTTTTGAGAGGTCAGCATTGGAGTAATGTGCTGTCCCCATGCCAATCCTTTATCCAGAATTTTGGATCAAGTACATAAAATATGGAATGATGGTTCCAGGATGACTTTTGGTCTGTGTGAATACATCTCTGCAAGTGGAAGTCCACCTGCTGAGATATTCCAGGGGACTCTTCAAAGCTCTATTATTTGGGGCTCTCCCTCCCCTGTGCCAGCTTCTGTTCCATCTGGTTCCATCTAGCCCTACCTGGGGGCTTCATTCTACAGAGTCTGTAAATGGTTTGAAGAGCAACATGATTCCTGGTGCTGCTCCTTATATACTAGAATCTGAGACCTGCTATTGTTTGTGGGAGAATTTGCAGGATGAAAAACAGTGTTTTTCCACTGTGCTCCTTTAATCTGGATCTAAAAAGATCCGGATCTAAGGAATGGGTACTTCCCTTAATCTGGATCTAGTAGACCCATATTAAGGGAAGTACGTAATGTGTTTCCACAGGTGGTCTAGCACCCAATAGCAATGGGTGCTAGTCTGCCTGCTGTGGAAATGCCAGAGCACCCATGTGCAAATCCGGATCTACCCACAAGGGGGTCTGCCTGTCACCCCAGGTGTTTTGGGGAACAGGGGGTGCAATCTCCGTAGACACTCTGAAGAATCTTCAAAGATCCTCCAGAGTGGCTCCGTAGAATCTCTGGAGCAATCTGCTGCTAACTTCGAAGATCATCCGGAGCCTTTGATAGTGGCATTGCTCTCGCAAAGGGTTCTCATCCGAGCCTGTGCTAATCTCCGAAGACAACTTCGGAAGGACTCAAAACTTTGTTTTGAGTTTGGGGCACCCCCCATGGGTGCCCCCCCAAGCCTCCTCTAGACCCCATTGCCCAATAGTAGTGGAAACAGGCTCCCTATAATCCGGATTTGGTGGCTGAAGACACCATTGTAGAGCCCTTTAATGGGGGCTGCAGGAAATCCAGATTATAGGTCCTGAAGGACCCATATGATCCTGATTTCCCTACCTCTGGTGGAAACAAATGTGGCTCTAATGGGGTCTGTAGTTGTAGTGGGGTCATCCTGCTCTGAGCCTAATGGGTCCTTAATAGGTACTTCAGTGGGTACTTAGTGCTAATGGAAAAACACCCATAAATTCATCAGGGTTCCAAATTTTTCTGGGATGATCAGCTTGCTACCCCTGGTTTCAAATCAGTTTTCAAAGATCTTCCAAGACACAGTAAGCTGCAAACTCATCAGTGGGATCAAGTGCCTTTATTGTATATATTTCTAATGAGTATAATACCATAATAGGAACTGATCAAAATTAGCTTTTTGCTTGGGAATCATGGTATAGCTATGAGCTTCTGTCTTTAAAAGCTTTCAGTAAATTCCTTGCTGCTTTTTAGTCATTGGTGATCAGTACAAGTAGGAGCTTCAGTGATGAAAACGGTATATGATTGGTCTGACTTTGTGAAGTATTAAATCATATTAATTAAGAAAAATCTAATGGCTTCTTTTGTTGTGCCCAGTTTAGAAGACAGATAAAAGGAGCCAATTTTGTTAGATGTCTGGTACAAAAGTGTATAACATTGTATAAAAGTGTGGGACAGTGTGGGACTAGATGAGCCATGGGACTGATCCAGTGTGGCATTTCTTAGGGTTCGTCCAGATGCAAGTTGCGTATTCTGCTATATTTGGATATTCAAGAATAAAGCATAGATTTTCTGGAATATCCATTTTTTATTCCAAAATATCCAAATATTGCGGAATGAGTAGCTAGTGTCTAGATGCAGCCAGGATGGTGTACCTTCTTATGTAATTCCAGGAAGGCCAATCCTTTTGATAACCTAAATGAAATATTAGAATAGCCCACTGTTCTCTTTTAGATCTCTTTCTAATCCTAGCCACTGATACAAGAAGTATTACACATAAGCAACCTGGTTTAGTGATCAGATATAATTCAGTGTTTTAGCAATGGCCTGGCAAGTAAAGGGTCACAGGCTGGAACCTCAACGTCTTCCTGGAAGATGCCAAGGAAAAAACACTTCTGCATGTTTGCAAAAAACAAAAAAATTAGCATGAATGTGTCCATGGAGTCACCAAGAGTCAACTCCAGCTCAAGAATATAAAACAACTTAGTTTACAATTGGACTTTGAATCACCACTGTACCTTTCTACCAGATGAAAGCATACTACCTCTGCAGTCCATTTAGTATCACATTTTAGGTGAAGATGGACCTTAAGAAACATTAATTAATTTATTTAAAACATTTGTATACTGCTTCCTCTTAATCCTGAAGCAGCTTACAGCAAAACTTGAATACATGGTTAAGAATAGTTTAAAAACTGCAGAATATTAAAACATTATCAATATCTCCTTAGGGTCAGGAAACAAATATTCAGCATGTTATGGACCCAACCTATGCTGCTGGGCCTGGTCTTCTAATAAGTCCATTGTCACGGACAAATTATTTTGGGTGAGGTTTTGACTTATGCCTTTTCAACACAGGGATGAAGGATCCATTGATATGTTCTGTGCTGAGGAGACTTATGGAATGTGTTGGATTCCAGACAGCTCAGGGGGATTTTTTAGTTGACATGGATGAGACTTTTGCTAAGGCCCTGGTCTCACTTTGGAACGTGATCACTCCTAAGTGCCCTCAGAGACCCTGATGAGTTCACAAGGCACCTGGTATAGCTGGAAGCTGTATACAATGAAGCAGGGGGGACAGTTGCTTGAGTTGAAGTGGTATAAATCCCAATGCGATTCTGACCAAACACATTATCCTTTCTAGCATGTGACAGTGGTGGCAACAAATAATGCCTTCTTTTCCACCACCATTGTGCCCTCAAGAGGTCAGTGAGCTAAGCTATTCATAGTGGTTTATGGTTTCCTATCATCTAGTCATAAAGATATACCAATGCTACCTTCAGAAACTTATTGTTATGACTTTGCAAGGCACTTCTGTGATAAAGGCTATTTCTGCAGAAAATCCAGATCTATGGATCCAGATCCTGGGGAAGTGAAGGCCAGATCTAACCCCACCCCCTGTGGCCATCTAAGGGAAGCCACAATTAGACATGCTATGGGCAAAGTGGATAAGGAAAAGACCTTTCCTTAAAAGCCTAGAAGCAGAGGTCAACCAACGAAGCTGGATCTTGGAATTTTATTTTATTTTACACAATTTTATTTTAAACTTTGGACTTTACTCCCACAAGATGTGGTATTCACCACCTGCTTGGATGGTTTCCAAAAACTTTTGACCAGTTCATGGAAGTCAGGTCAGGGCTGTCAATGGCTATTAGCCCAGACAGCAGTATAGCTGTCTCTGACAGTGGGATGTTGAAGGCCTCTGAAGGCCCACTACTGGGAGACTGTGGCTGCATTTAGACTTCAGTTACTAAAGCATGAGTATTCTGGATTATCTATATATATAGTGGAATAAAGTAACCAATATCTGGATGCAGCCAAGGTCATAGCTAGAGACACAGCCTACAAGTCAACTGTGTGCTCATGTGGGAAATGGACTAGATAGGCCATTGGTCCAGTGCAATGGAGTATTTCTTACATTCTTAAATCTAGCCAGCTTGATCAGTTATTAAAGATGATGAATTCTGTAGCCTAAAGCATGTGATCTAGCTACCCAGTGCTTTCTTCTGGAATATCCAAATATAGCGGGATAAGTAACTGACATCTGGATGCAGCCATTGTCTTTTGGTGGTTTTCTTTAGTCTTCATACTTTTGAGAACTGACCCACTAATACTATCTTTGTTTCCTTTTTAACCACAGATCATGAACAATGTCTGGGCTTTCCGTAAGTAAACAATCATTTGCTTTAATTTTGGAAAATACTTTGAGTTCTTGTCTGGTGTGCACATTCAATGCTGACGCACTGTTTCCTTCTTGGCACAAAGGTACGCATGTGGGTGGCTTGCTTACCTCACTAACCTGATGGTTTCTATACTGAGAGTACAGAGCATGCATTTCTCCCTCTGAGAAGGGAAAGCATCAAAATTTGTGGAACCATTAAGTTAGGGCTGCCAGACGTCTTCCCTGGAGTTGAATTATTACCTGTTTAAGTACACACAGACACACTCTCCTTTCCTTTTCTGTCTCTTTCCCCCATAGAAGTGGTTTGTCATTACTTCCGGACAGATGTCAGGTAACGAAACGTAAACAAGAATGTAGGTAGCTCATTATATTCTTTAGGGGCACATTGTGCTATAGCAAATAAGCTTAGAGTCCATCTTCAACTTCCTCAGTACCAAAAACAATGTGTGTTTCTGTACCTTTTGTGGACCAAAGTGTCAGAACTTGAGCTAAAGAATTTTTGGATTAAATTAGTTTTCAGTCCAGTTCAGAGCAGTAGACTCTTTTATTTTGAAAAGTGAGAACAAGCAGGTAGTCTATTTTGGGAGAGAATTCTGCTTTGGGGTGTGTGCCTCCTATTCTCTCCTGTTCAGTGGCAGAATTTGTTGTGGGGATTGTACTCAGGAGACTGAAAACATCACTACTGGAGTGGGAAGAGAGAACAAAAGAGAAGACAGCAGAAGTTATTCTTTATTTGCCTCTTCCTTTCTCTTCAATGCTTGTAAGGAGGACAATGTAATCTCCATTTCCTTTCTTTCCCATTATTGCAAGTAGAAGGACAATGTATTCTCCATTTCCTCTTGGTAATAAGCAACAGAAACAATGTTTCCTTTTATTAAAGGGAGACTTCTATGGAAAAGCAGGACTGCTTCAGCAGCTTTAGGGCAAACAGCACAGTATGGCCTGCCTCTCATTTCCCCTCAGGAATGGCTGGGGAGATGGAGGTGCATGCTGGTTGAAGTATACCTGGGCTGCGTTTGTTTGGGGCCATAGTCCTTGTACCCTAACAGTACCCTGTGCCGCCATCAAGTTTGCCATCAGCACTACACAACTTCAACGTGAGACACATGCCTCTGTGGATTTCTTTGCAGGACCAAGTTTGTTTTGAGTCTGAGTTACAATGCAAATGTTGGAATCATGGGAACACACGTGCGATCCTTATTCCCCCTAGGTGCCACTTTTCGGTCCTGTCATAGAAACAGTGGGACTATACGGTTATAAGGACCATCAGATAACACTTCCTCCAATGTGGTGCTGGGATAAAGGAGATCTACATTCAAATCCCTGTCCTCTGAGACATTTTACCCAGTTACTCACAAACCTTTAGGCAGAGGACCAAATGATGACCTCCTATACTCAATCTTGCCTGCAAAGGTCTTGCCCATTGTATTATAAAACGTGAGGCATGGCTGATAAAGGCTTGCATTTCTCTAAAAGAAAACATACTAGAGAAGAGGAAGGAGGCAGGCTTCTCTTTCTTAGGGCGCAACCGCATTGAAGTTTTCATCCACTTTCAACTCATCTTCATTGTGTGAGAACACATCAGAGAAGTGACTAGTTGTTTTCCTAACATATTACTTATCTACCTACCTTTGAGATAGATAATGCAGAAGAAAAACTGTTAATCACTTTACTGCTGTGTTCTCTTGTTCTTTTTATGTCTAAATTTTAATTTTAGTTAAGCTTGAATACAAATATGAAGAAAATATAAACAAAAGCATTTTATCCAACTAACATGCTTTGGTTTCCCTCAGGCAGTGTGGAACTCAGAAGTGGTCCAACAGTGTAGACCTGAAATTTAAAGGGAAGAAGAAGAAGAGTTGGCTTTTCTACCCCACCCATTTAAGGGGACTCAGCTTTTTATTTTTCTCCCCACAACAGAACACCCTGTGAGGTGGGTGTGGCTGTGAGAGCTCAGAAGAGATCTGTGACTAGCCAAGGGTCACCCGGCTGGCTTCATGGAGGAGTGTGGGATCAAAACTGGTATTCCCAGATAAGACTATGGCTCCCGAACCTCTAGACCAAACTTGCTACTCTATTATAAACAGTATTAAACAATGCTTTTGTATTATTTCTAGTTTCTCTTTCCCCCCTTTAAAAAAAATCAATTTTATTGAATAATATACAACAATAGTATAATAATATCACATAACATATCTCAATGTGTTCTCTCATTCTCAGTGTGGTTTGAAGATGGATTGGAACTTAAGCTGCCTCCAGATGGTGACCAGATAACCTGCTAGGAAGTGACAATGCAAGGTATTGCTTCCTCAGCATTATCGCTTCCTGACTAGACAGCAGCAGCCATGGCACTGTCTTTGCATATTTTTTTTGTGACCAGTACATCCAGGTACTCAGTTGGAGCAAAATACCTGGAAGCACGTCCCCACCACCACACATTCTCAGCTGACTCTGTCAGTCTCCATGTGTGCACATTGGATAGAGTTTCAATGGCCTCTCCATTCTCAAGCTAGGTAAACAAATTGGTGCTGCAAAACCCACAACCAGTGCTGGATCCCCAACAATAGTTTTTGTGGATTTTTTTTTTTGGGGGGGGGTGAATGGAGCTATGGTGATACAAGTGCCAGAGATATATGTGGCAACTCACCATAGCAGCACCATAATGTCACTATATTCCCCTTAAGTGTAGCTGAGCCCTTAAGCATTGATGCTCACCCTCTTTTTGCTCAGAAGCCGCTATGAGAAATGGGTCAGTTGAATCTCAATTTACAGTACAATTTCTGAGTGAGATGTGGCTAAGCAGTATGTCCTGATGTAAAGAGTTTTAAGAAGAAACTTGCCTTCTTTTATCCCATTTGTCTTAGTAGCTGCAGCAACAGCAGAAGTCAAAAAACATGGCACATAGTGCGAGGGTGTGTAAAGGTTTCAGATTTTCTGCTATACCTAGCTAATCAGAAGGAGAAGAACTTTTTCAAAGTTACTGATTTTGTACTATCTAAGAAACCCTAGCATATAGGGAAGATAAAAATATTGGGTGATTTTAGGAGAAATTGTTTTGGAACAAAATGTGACTCTTATATAGCAACAGTACAGTATGTGTTTGCATCCCTATATTGCGTATATGCTTCTGAGGGTAGGAAAGGCCTTTGGTGTTAGTGAGATGGGAGGCAAGGCGAATAAGTTTAAGCAGTGCTAAGGATAAGCAGAACATTTACAAGACAGAAATCAGGTACATGTGTGTTATCTCTTGAGGGCAAAATGCCCACCTCCACACCTAACTGTTCAGACTCAGACACTAATCCATCCAGACACATTTAAAAGGCAGCTGAAAAACAGCTTAGAGGTGGTAGCCTTCAGATGCTAGTGTTCCCATTCTACCTCTAATCCACATGAGTGGCCACAAAATGCATTTTGGTATTGCATGTTTTGGCCTATAATGCAGATTAACGCACCAGCATGTGACTGTTACCACATCTAAGGCTGCCTCCAGACAGCGGCCAGATATAGCAATAGAAAGCAATGGTGCAGGGCATCACTCTCCCACCATTATTGCTTCCTGCCTTTGTGTGTTTTTCTGATACACAATCCAGCGGCATTGAATTCCTAGGTGTGTGCATCACCACCACCGCCGCCCACGCGTAGTTGGCTGCTCCAACCTTCAGGCACGAGCAGTGGACAGAGCAAGGCCTGCTGCTCCATCCCGTCTGGATAGGGCCTAAGTAGCTTTTGAGCTGCTTTTATTTTTTTAAAAAAAAATGTGTGCTGAAGCAGCTTAAGTCCACCTTCTCTTTCTCTGTCATAGATGGTATAATCATGGGGTGATTGACTTGGGATGGTTACCTTCACTGGAGCTGACTTTCATGTGGGATTGTATAGGGTGCAGAGCTTCACCTGCCCCTAGCCCTGCCTTTTGTTATTTTTAGTCCCATCACGTCTCATCTATCTTGCCCTCAGTTGCCCTCAGATTAACATATGCCAGTTGCCACTGCTCAAATCCTATCAAAATATGTCCCGTTAAAGACACGTCTATGTAAAATGCAGGGGCTTATTATACACTGGTTAGCTGCTCCTAAATTATTTCCACAGGCAAAAGAAAGAAGGATATCCAGATTTTGGAGTACTTGGTCCTTCTGCACTTGGCCTCATAGTTTGCTTATAGTGTGCTCCCAGATGAGCACCTGTACTGGAAGGGGCCAGTTCCAAGTCAAAAATGGCAAACTACTGCATGCATTTACCACGATCAGTAGCATCCGAAGTACCCTCATCCGAATCTCTAGTTTGGTCTAGTGGTTAGGGAGCTGGACTCTTATCTGGGAATACTGGGTTCGATTCTGCCCTCCCCCATGGAGCCAGCTGGGTGATCTTGGGCTAGTCACAGCTCCACCTAACTCTCAGGGTGTTCTGTTGTGGGGAGAAGAATAGAAACGCTTTGTCAGCTGCTTTGAGTCCCCTTCAATGGGTGAGAAAAGCAGAGTAGAAAAGCCAACTCTTCTTCTTCTTCATGGTGCAAGGCGGGCAACGTGACACATCGGCATCACTGCGCATGCCTGGCACACCACTGTCATCCCCACTGATGGTGCTGGCGTATGCGCCCAGAAGGGGACTCAGGTAAGTGTCCGGATGCATGAGAGGAGTGGGTTGGCGTGTACTAGCATTTGTGAGCGGAAGTTCACCATTCCCTAGATGGGAAGTACCCTTGATAATATGGGGATGCTGTAGCCTTTGCCGTCACTAGCCAGCTATCTTCAGCTGCACCCAGCAATGGCCTGCAGGTTTAAGAGGGTTTCACTTATTACTGCATTTGTATCCTGCTTAATTGCTCAAGATGGTGAATATTTTTCTTTTCCCATTATTTTATCCTCCTAACAGCCCCATGATGTGGATTAGACTGAGAGGTAATGACTGGGCCACAGCTGAATGACTGAACAGGGATTTTAACTCCAAATCTCAAGATACTAAGGACCTTTCTGCCCTTGTCGGTGTTCCACACCAACAAGTATACAAACAGCTCCTATTCTGCATGTTTGTGCAGATTCAAGGCCCTGCTTGCCAGCTAGTTGTCTGGTCTGCACCAGATAGACTGTGATACAGGCAGGCCTGTAGCCAGCTCCATATATAGGTGGTTGGGGGGGGGGGGTTGACACATTTGATGGATTAAAAATTAAAATTTTAAGTGGGGCTGGTTCCCCTCTGCCCCTCCCAGCTCCCCCCCCCCAGCAGATATGGGCCTGGATCCAGAGGCTTTTCCGCACTGCAACGCGTTCCAAACGGAACGCGTTCAGGCGGGCAGCTTAAGACAGCTCCGGGCGCTTTCACCGTTCACACACAGGCGCGCCGGAACGCGTTCCGGCGCGCCTGTGTGCGAAAGGTGAAAGCGCCTGGAGCTGTCTTGGCCGGCAAAGGCCGGCCAGGGGCGCGGAGACAGCTGCAGAGGCAGATCGGCAATCAGCTGATTGTCAAACAGCTGATTGCCAAACCTGCGCCGGCGGGGGAGGCGGGCCCGCGGCTGTTCGGGAGCGAGAAGCAAGCGCGAACGCTTCTCTCCCGGAACGCGCCGGGGCGGCTCGTCCGCGTTCGAACGCATGTAGAGCACTTTAAAGTGCTCTACATTTCGAACGCGAGAAAGACAGCTGCGGACACGTCGGTGCGCAAGCCCCGCTCGGGCAATGCGGATGCCGTGTCCGCAGCTGTCTCCCGCGCGTTCCAAACACCCCCGTGCGAAAACGTCTCAGGTCAGGAGGCTCCTGATCTCAACTGCCAGTCGATCTTGATATCAAAGTCTACTGGAGTACTAATGGAGGTAAATCCAGATCAGAAGCTTGCTGAAGGTGCACAGTTCCATATTCTACCTTACAGGGAAACCCATTTTGGCAGCACATCTTGTTACACTAGTGAAACGGGTCCCTCAGGGGCTCCACAGGCCAGGAACTTTAGGACTTTTCTACATTTAATCCAGATTATATCCTAGAATATAGGGGCTTGCCGTGTGCATGCTAGGCTGGAACAGTCATCAGTGTTCAGTGCTGTTTCAGTCTAGAATGATCCATCCCAGCCTTGAGATGAATTGCTTTCATCCACACCAGCTGATCCGGAATAAAACAGGTAAGTGCACAAAGGCCCTAACGCCTTCAGCTTGGACTTCATCCCTGCAGTGTTTGGGTGCATCTTTATGTATGCAAGTATTACTGATGGCGCAAGTGTGGACCAGAATTTAGAAAGTCCCTCTGTGGACTTGGAACTCCCATGATTTTTAGTAACTGACCATGGTGAGTAAGTCCAAAACCTCGCACTTTCTCCAGCTTGCCTTAGCGCGTACAGGGGAAAAGCTACACAAGGTGCTGAAGTTACTATGTGTTGTGTTCCTGGCTGTACTGAACAGACTCTGCTGAACAGAAGTTCTGACGTCTCTGGGCCACCTTTCACAAAGTCCTCCTACCAAAGTGGCTTCTGGCCTGCGCGGGCGACCCAAAGCCGTCCCGTGCCCCTCCAGCCCCGACGTGCGAAACGAAGCCCTTGAGCAACCGCTTGCGCTTCTCCTCAGCCCGCCCACGCGCCTTTCCCCCTTTCGCGGGCACGTTCCCAGTCTTGGGTTCGTCTAGTTTCCTTTGAATGGGGGCGGGGTTAGAACCCGGTTTCGCAGAAAACCATTGGGCGAGGCTGAGGGAATTTCTCGGAGGGGGAGGAGTCACGCCGACGGGGGTTTTCCAGTCAATGGGCGGATTCTAGAGGGAGGGGCGGGCGGGCGAGAGTGACGCCTCCTCCTCCTCCTCCTGGTTAGAAGCGCGGAGTCGGGGCTA
The DNA here is from genome assembly GCA_014337955.1 of Aspidoscelis marmoratus. Classification (NCBI taxonomy): domain Eukaryota; kingdom Metazoa; phylum Chordata; class Lepidosauria; order Squamata; family Teiidae; genus Aspidoscelis; species Aspidoscelis marmoratus. The sequence goes on along the minus strand of MTQE01002208.1, from coordinate 11,192,425 downwards.
CGAAGAGGTATCGCAGTTGGGACGGTTCGGGGGTTCTTCGTGGAGGAGGAGGAGGGGAAAGGGAAGCCGAGGAGGCGGCAGAGCGCCGCGTTCGAACTGCGCCGGTGGGTTCGAGAACTTGGCTCCGAAGCGTGTTTGGTGGTTGTGTGAAGACACGCGGAGAGGAGGGGGACGGGCGACCGTCCTGTGGGAGTGTAGAAGAAAGAGCTTCTTAAAATCCTTGGGTGCGGGGCGGATGGGAAGTAAGGCAGACACTGGTAGGTGCCTTTCTGTGTGTGTTCTCGGTAGAAGGGGAAGTGTGGAAGGAAAAAAAGGTGTCTGTGTGGGAGTCACACAAAATGAGTTTCTTATGGTAACTCTTGACTTTATTCACCAACGCCTTATAAAAAGTTTGAGTTGAGATGGCAGCACAACCATAATTTTTAAAAGCATGTTTAATGTATGGTCCCCTGCAGCTACACCTCAGTTTAATCTGCCTTCAATCCACTTTCAGAGTGAGAAACCCGGATCAGTTTTCATTCCACATTGTCTAACCCGGAAAATCCACCTCTGGATTAGATAATGTGGAAGGAGAATGGCTTGTTACTTTGCTGGTGTGGTTCTCCCACTCTGAAAGTGGATTGAAACTTAGGTGTAGCTGTCCCTTAATATGTAATGAAGGGAAGGGCCAACAACTTCTATATTACTGTCAAGAAAACTGCCTGAATGTGTCCATGGGATGTGTCCAGAATGAACTCAAAGACACTTTTAACATTAGCTTTTTAAGAGGACATGAATGAGTGGGGAAGGACAATAGTTTGATGAATGAAAAAGATTTTCCAAGGGAGAGGCTAGAGGTGTTTTTGAACTTTTCTAACTTAACACAGACTTTGGTCACACCTAAGGTTTAATCCAGCTTCAGTCCACCTTCAGAGAGAGAGAACACATCAGCAAACTAACCAGTAATTTTCTTTCCACATTATCTATCCTTAAGATGAATTTTCTGAGTTATTTAACAGTGAAAGAAAACAGCTGGTCACTTTGCTGATGTATTTTCTCACTCTGAAAGTGGACTGGAGCTGGATTAAACCTTGTGTGATCACAGAGACCATGAGCCACAGAGACATACACATTGTTGTGTTCCATTCTGCTAAATATTGTCTTTCTAATTTGTGCATCCTATGTTTGACTGCATCCACATTCAAATTTCTCATCTCATCTCTAATCTAAAAGAAATGACTAGTTGCTACGTGTACTACCTCACTTTTGAGCTGCTAAAAAAAAGCACAAAAACCTGTGAGGGGCCTCTGATCCTTGAAACTTGACAACTGAGCGTTTAAACAGAAGTGATGTGAGCAGGGTGAGATATGAGTAATTCCAAACAAATTACATAGAAATTTGGGGTGTTTTCCCACTGTCACTAGAAGTACCCATTAATGGGTACTTAATGTGTACTTCTAGTGACTGTGGGAAAACACCCTTGGCCTATAGTCAAGCTTAAAGGGGCCTACAGGGGCACTTCTGGTTTCCTGAATGTTGTAAACAAAGGGAGCATCTTTCTAGCCGAACAAAAAGAGAAGATACCAATTATAATTCAGTGTGTGTATATACTTGTGAGCAACAGATTTTTAAAGTAGGCTAAACTGCATTAAACTACCCACCATTGGTTTTGAAACTTTCACATATTCAGTTTGGTTTTGCCTGGGAATTGTGTCACTTTGAGTTGTTCTAAATCAAATTTGATACTGGGTGTATGTGTGTGTTGTGCTAGGCAAGGTCTCTGCTTTCTTACAATTAGCAGATGCTGCTTCTTGTGTAAATTGTTGCCAATATTAAGAACCTGACCTCTGAACCCAGGCTGCAGTTTTACTTACTGCTATATGGTCTTCCTATGTGGGCTGATGCTCTGACTGTGGAGTAAAAGCAATGTTTTTTTTTTAATTTAAGGAAAAGTTTTGTATTTAGGCCTTGTATGTGAGACTCAAAAATACAACAAGGATTTTTTCCTGACATGCTAGACAGTGAACACAGGCCAGGGATCTGTTTGTAGTCACGTGCAGTGATTCTGTCCTCCTGGACTCTTAATTCTGTAGTGTGTAAACAAGATTTGCTGAGTTTTCCCCTGTCATGTCCCGTTGAATTCAATTCTCTCCTCAAGTAACTTAGATATCACTTGTTCAATTTGTACACATTACCTTGCTTTTGGTTTCTTTGTTCCTTGGAAAACAAGAATCTGGTTGGTCTTTTCTCAAGCCTTAGGAGGCGTTGTGGCCGTGTTTGTTGCAGATTGACATGTTGTAACTGAATGAAACTTAGAAACAGCGGCTCTTGAGATACTGTCTTGTGTATAGTGCAACACCATTTAGTTAAAATCTAATTTTGTTTATCTAGGCAGTGCTTACTTAATGAAAAGGGGTCCCATTACTCAACCACAGAACAGCATTTTATTCTTTAAATTCCAGCTGTAAAGCAGCTTTGACTTACGGCACATTCATTATTATTTTTATATCTTACTCTTTAGATATACAGGAGGACAGAACTGTCCAACCTGAGAATGTGCCAGATGTGAGGTCTTTCGTTATTACATTACAGTAACGGCTCCAACCTAGCACTAGTATGTTGAAATGTTTTTTACCTGGTGTATGCATATCCCATTATATAGGCATTTAACAGTGACCCGAGTTTTATGTATTGTGTTATTATTTGTTTATTTTAATGGTTTATGTTTAATCTTTGTATACTATTCCTTTTTTATTGTAATTGTGGTAGATTTGTACACTGCCTTGAGTCCTGTTTTGGGAGAAAGGCATGATATAAATTAAGTATCCATCCTGCTTCTCAATCTTTGCCACATATACTATATGTGCATTAGACTTACTGTACTATATACTACACTAAGGACAAAGTGCATAGTTGTACAGAGTTGATGCTTGCAGAAGTAATGTGGGAAAGATATGGAATACCATTCAGTATTTCTTTAAGTCCTGAGAGCATCCTGGTAATGGAATTCAAAGCTTTTTCTGCTGTTTTTTCTGGGCCTATCGTAATGATTTTTTGTAAAAAAATGTGTTTGCTATGTAACAGTAATAGGAAAGCTGGGAATATTTGAGAAGCAGAGGTCTGTATAATACTTTCCTAGCTTTTATTTATTCACTCTAGTCAGCTATATTGCTGATAGGCCAGATTGATTTTTGGCCCATACCTGATTAGGGAGGAAAAAGGGGACAGAAAGAGATTTAAAAACATCTTTGTATTGATTGATAATCAGTGCAAATATTCCCTTCTATGACATTAATGAAATGTATAGAATGAAAGGGATTAGAAATTCTATATTATAGTGAATGGGTCTATTTTTAAATGTTTTGCTGGATTTTACCTGCCCTCCGGTGTACTGTACTTCATGTACTAATATGTACAAAACATACTTCATGTTCTTGTTGTGACTGAATAATAAAAGTCCTCAAAACTGGCTTAATCTAGCAAGAGCCAAATGACTGCTTTACACCTAACTTACTGGATGGCACTGATTTTTTAGAATGATGAATAATTTTAATTTCTTTGCAAAAGTGACATGTACTATAGCTAGAAAATGTTGATTCAAGGCCTTTCTTCTTTTTGTATGTTTAATTAGCAAGAAAACAATTATATAATATAATGATCATAGTCTAGTGGGGATAAAGACAATTAAACATTCTTAAAATATATTATTTGCTGAAAATGGGCTCAGGAATCAATAGGACCTTTGGATGATAAGAAAGTCAGAGGTGCTAAGAAATCCTGCTGAGAACTGAGGCAGTTAGCAGTCATAAAAGAGGAAGCTGTAGGCCTATTTGATAATTAAGTGCCTGTATTATCACATCCCTGTCATCCTGAGTGGCATCCACCAATATGTTATGAGAGGTAAGATGACAAGCCTTGTAATGAAAATAGGCAACTTGTTACTAAACTCTGTTAATGTGCCTGAGACTTGGAAAAAGGCCAACAGATGAACAAAAGAGCCCTGTTGGATCAGGGCACAGCTCACCTAGTCTACCATCCTGTGAAGCCCTGCTAGATAAGGTCACAGGCTATCTAGTCCAGCATCCTGTCTCACAAAGTAGCCCACTAATTGTTTCTGGACATTCTCAAGAAGATAAAGGCAAAACCTTCACCTGTTCTCACATCCTGGCAAATGACCTTTCGAGGCCTCCTAAATGTCCCTCCAACCTGGAGGCAGTATCTAGACATCCCTTCTAGTAGCCATGGTCCTTGATGAATTTGTCTATCAATTTTTAAACAAGGAGGCTCTGTTCTCCTTTCCGAAGAAGCTCATGGAGTGCATTAATAAATGCTTAAATTACTAAGCATTTAATAATACAGAATTTTTCTGAAGGACTGCCTTCCAGCAGTAGCCTGTGGATGAAAACTGCACAGGTATGCTGGAGAGGTGGGGCTTTGACTGGAAGGCTCCCTTTCATCTCTCTGCTACAGATCAGAACCATGTTTGTGGCAATAGATAGGAACTTCCTTTCAGGGGCCTTACTCTCTGAGTTGTACCACCCAGAAATGTCCCGCAAATAATCACTGCAGCCAAAGCAACTTCTACGAGGGATAATCCTAAATGTTTTAGAGCCTATTTATTTACTTATTTTATGACATTTATATCCGTCCTTTTCCCATGGAGCCCACAGTGATGCACACCATTCTCTTCCACTCTGTTTTATCCACCTCACAACACCCTGAGGTATGGTTAGGCCTAAAGCAGTGGTTCTCAACCTTCCTAATGCCGCGACCCCTTAATGGAGTTCCTCATGTTGTTGAGACCCCCAACCACGGGGGTGGGGCAGCTGGGAGGTGGGAGGGAAGGGCGGTGGGAGACTCATCGCCACCCCTCTGAAAGGGTAGTTCGACCCCCAAAGGGGTCCCGACCCCCAGGTTGAGAACCACTGGCCTAAAGCATGTGACTGGTGACTAAGAATGATCTAGGAGATGTTACGTACTAAAACTTAAAAAAAAATTACATTAAGTATTTCTCCAAAAGACTCCTTAATAAATTTAGTGATATAGAATGAAAGGTCCGTCCGTTTTGTGGATAAGCAGCTAGTTAAGGAACAGAAGAGTGAGTCTGGGTAAGAGTATGTTTTTCAGAAGAGAAGGTTGGAACAACTGATGCCCTCCAGAGGGGTCTTGTCAGTTGGTTCATGGGTGACCTCGAGTCAGGAGTGAAATATTATCAACAAATGTCGCCATTTCATATCAGAGTACTCAGGAACCTGAGTTGACTGTGGCTGAGCAGGAAAAGGATTGTGCAGGTTGTGGTAGATGGTTTGATGTGAGAATTACAAAAAAGGCCAGCTCTGTGTAAGGGTTAATTAGAAAGGAGACTGAATCTTATATTAGGATGCTCTTGGAATATCATATACCATTTTGGTTGCCATAACTCACAAAGAAAGCAGCAGACTTGGAAAATATTAAAAAGCCATCTAAAATGAATAAAGTAAGAGCAGTTCCCTACATGGGATGCTTTTTTTTTTAATGAGATGTTAATTTAAGAAAGGCAAGTGGGAATACACAATTATGCATGGTATAATGAAAGTGGGATAATCCAAAATACTAGGACAAGGGTCAGTGGATGAAGCTGAAGTTTGGAAGACTCAGGACAGGCAAGAGAACATGTTTGGCTTTTGTTGGGAAATTGCACAGCCCATGAGTGAAGAAGAAGAAGAAGAAG
>MTQE01002208.1:11168697-11186577 GCA_014337955.1 Aspidoscelis marmoratus | reverse complement strand
GAAGAAGAGTTGGCTTTTCTACCTCGCTTTTCTCACCCATTGAAGGGGACCCAAAGCAGCTGACAAAGCTTTCTATTATTCTTCCCACAACAGTCACTCTGGGAGGTAGGTGGAGCTGTGAGAGTTCAGAAGAGAGCTGTGACTAGTCCAAGGTCACCCAGCTGGCCTTGTGGGGGAGGGCAAAATTGAACCTGGTATTCCCAGATAAGAGTCGGGCTCCCTAACCGCTAGCCCAATGTGTTGCTTGAAGGTGTTGCTATACCTATGTTCTTGCTTGTGAACTTCACATAAGCAGCTGGTTTGAGAACAGCACGCTGGACTTAATTGTAGAAAAACAAGCCTATTTTTCTTCAGATCAGTTTGTCCCATGGCTATTTTTTTGAAACTCTTTTCCTTTTTCTGTTTCTTCGTTCATTAAAAAAAAAAGGTGCAATAATGTTGCTGCTTGAAGAAGGAAGAAATGGGTCATCCTACCTAATTGTCCTAGTAATATATTTCTCTGAATTGAGATAGACCTGTTTTCTTGTACAGTAATTACTCAAGCTGTCTGTGGAATCTGTATTATCTGTACGTACAAAATAGAAGCTAGTTTACTTAAGAGCTGAGTCCTTAGCTAGAAGTTTCTGGTATAAATCTTGATTCATTCTCTATACAGTGAGTGGGCTTAGGCTTTCAATTTTGTTAAGCGATTACTAAAATCTTAGCTAGTTGAAGTTCCAATCAGGGCTGGATGGATCCAATGACTGTGGCAGCTGGCACAGAGGTAGGAGGGCCTTGGTCAAATGACTGAGGCTCCATCCCTCACCTCTTCACTGCCTGGAACATGGCTCAGAAATGAATTATCTGACTGCCCCACAGCTCCAAGTGGGGGTGAGTCAGTGACGCACCATCCATGTCCAAGCAGCCATCCAACATGGCCCCAGAGTGACAAGCTGCACTCTAAGGTTAACTTGCCCCTAAAAGCTGGTGGGTCAGGGGGTGTCCACAACCAGAATAGGATCTTGCAGATGCTGTGCTCCCCAGCCAATCCTTGGTTAGCCGTTTCATAGCATGTGGGTCATGTTTTATTCATTTACTTATTTGATTTATATCCCACCCCATTGCTTGTGGGCCTCAAGGCAACTCATGGCAAAAGACAAGTCCAAAACCCAATTTGTATTATAGGGCAATAAAACACACAATTAAAGCAAAGATTAAAAATTCAGTGAAACAATTTTGAATTCAAAACAACCATGCTCAGGAACAGGAAAAGACCTTCTGGGACAAATATGTTTTCAATACCCTCCAAAAGGCCGTGAGGGATGGTGCTGACCTTAATGATAAAGGGGGAGGGGTGGATTACGGAACTGAGAAGTGACTTGTGTGGATGCAAACAATCCATAGTAGCGGTGTGCACGAATGCAATTTTTGACATTTGATTCGTAATGAATAGAATATTCAAAAATCCAAATTCGTACAAATACAGAAAAACTAATGTCTGAACATTCGAATCTATATTAATAACTTAGCACGTATTCGTTCAAATAATTTGGACATTCATATCTGTAGGGGTACATACACATCCATATGCATCCCGTACGCATCCTGTTTTTATCTAGTACAGATCAGTATGGGATGCTTATGTACCCATACAGATACAAATGTCTGAATTATTTGTATGAATAACTTGAAATATTTGTATTCGTTTGAATGTGGAAATCCAAATGTCTAGGCATTCAATTCATATATGAATGTCTAAATTCATACAAATAATGAATATTTTGAATATTTGTGCACATCCCTAGTCCATAGTGTCTGAATGCTCAGCCAGTCACTTTCTCAGGTTGTAGAGCAGGCACCTCTGGCCTTAGCACAGCAATAAGGAAGCTGTGGTCATCTTCCAGGTGTTGTTATTTACATTAAGTCATAACTAAAGAAGTAATACGTACTAGTGGACAGGATTTTAGAATGTTCAGGACACATTTTTATACATATACATTTATATTTATATTTAATTATTGAAGAGATCCTTATATCTGAAGAAGCACCTTCTGTCATACAGATCTCCCTGATTGTTAAGATCAGCAGGTGGTGACTTTCCTATGGTCTTGTCGCTCTTGGTCAGGGCTTTCTTAGTGGCAGCCCCCAGAATATAGAATAGCCTTCCTTTTGCAGTATACTGCAAGCACCAACATTTTATACCTTTTGGGTGTCTGGATAAAAACAAACCTGTTCACCCAGGGCTTTGATTTTTAAAACTTGTTCCATGTTTTTCTGCAGCTTCAGGATAGAGTAGTTGTTGTTGTTTTAACTATTTTTAACTTACATTTTTAGTACTGAACTTAATGGCTTTTTTTTTTGTGACCCACCTTGAGGCCTCTGAGTGAATGGCAGGGTTGCAATTTGTGTAAAATAAATGCACAAACAAAATACCCCCTCGTGGTAGTTTCATATTGTGCCTGTGTACTGCAGGTAGCATAGAATAGCGGCCCCTTTAAAGCTACCCTGTCAGTTTGTGGAAAGGCAGGGATCACGTTGGGAACTTCCTGATCTGTTAACTCGGTCAGTGCTGCACAAACTGAAATATGGTTTAATTGTCGTGTGCCTTGTGTTTTATAACTCATATGCTGTATGATTTCTTTCCTCCTATTTAAAGGAAAGCAAGGTGGATCTTTGCAGCCAGATCAGATAGAAATGGATATCAAGCTTTCTCCCTTTCCCCCATGTCTGGAGGAGAGGCTAACTGTGAGTCCTTTCATATGGCTGCCTGGGATGTGGTATGAAGGGCGAGGCATTTTCTGTGGCTTGTTTGGCGTAATTGGCAGAAGTGGGAGGACAGAAGCTGCATGGAAGATTCTTGTAAGCAGCAGAGAAGCCTATTCAAGAACTGACCGGGGAGATTGTTTGCGACTGCTTTCTTCCAGTTTCATCAAACTTTTGTTTTAGTGATGTTTAAGGAGATCGAATAGTGATGCTTGAGTTCTGCATTGTAAGGTTTGGGGAAAGAGCTGCCTGTTCCGGAGCTTGCTTTGTTCTGTAGTGTGTTCCTCTCCCACACTATATATTGGCTAATGATTCATCTTCCTTTACTGAATTAGTTGCAACATACTGACTTGGTCAGGGGGAAAAAGAGAAAGAAAGGAAAGCATGTGTATTTCTTCTGAAAGAGACTATTTTCAGAGTTCAGCTTTACTTTGGAATCTCTTCAAAATTCTGGGAAAGTGCCGCCCTCAGAATAGATGGGATCCTCCCTGAGCTTCAGCCTGTGTGTTTGGGGCTAGAAAAATCTCAGGCGCCTGATTTTTCAGGCCCTAAAAATCTGGCGAAATATACTGGCAAAATGCAGGCTTTCTGATGCATGATAGTTCTGTGTAGATCTTCACTTAGCAATTTAAAATACAGTAAATGAACATGAATAAAGCAGTGAACACTTTTTAAACAGCCTAGCTGAGCCCCCCTAGCCAAGAAGAAGAAGAGTTGGCTTTTCTACCCCACTTTTCTCACCCGTTTAAGGAGACTCAAAGTGGCTGACAAAGCTTTCTATTATCCCCACAACAGACAACGCTTGAGGTAGGTGGGGCTGTGAGAGCTCAGAAGAGAGCTGTGACTAGCCCAAGGCTGCCCAGCTGGCTTCCTGGGGAGGGCAGAATCAAACCTGGTATTCTCAAATAAGAGTCCGGCTGCCTAACCAATATACCAAACCTGAGGGTGGGAGGCCCCTGCTTCTCTATTTTAGAGCAGCCATAGGTCCTGCTTGTCCCACAGAGGTGGACAGTGCTCTAAATGTAGAATTCTTACAAAGCGCAAGGAACCAAGTTTTATTAGTAGGGAAACTCATTATTAGGGAAACTCATCTGAGAGATGGTGATTTGCCCTCCGTTGAGCAGATGTAACTCCAGAAGGCCTGGATCAGCAAAATGGTATCTGCTAGAGGATGGGTCTTTTGATGGAAGTGAATGTTGTTTGGGTCTGTGACTGTCCTGTATTAACTCTGCATTAAGATGGGAAAACTCTGTTTTGCCAGACGTTGCACAGCAAATCCTAGCATGCCTGATCATTGATTGTGTTGGCTTGGTCTAATGGAAGGGTGGAGTCCAAAATATCTGGAATGTTGCAGGTTTTCCCTCCCTGCATTATGTGCTTTCACTTGTGATGCACAGTTATCTAGGTACAGGATTTGATGTTGATCTGTGGTGGATTATCCAGATGTCTTTCCTGAACCCTCTATATATAGCATTTCTAGCTGCTGTTCTATGTCCATCTTATTGTAAGTAGGCCGTGGTGGTTCATATTCATATTGTCGTGTGGCAATGTTATACTGGTGCACATAGAGAGGGTACTCCAGTCCTGTTGGTGGGCACAGGATTATGATTAATATTTCCATATTCCCATTTCTCATGGGCTCCCTCTGTTCTTTCCAGAGTGTTGAATGTGACATCCCATAGGTTTGATTTAAACTTGCAAAGCTTTTGAAGTGCATTACACTGAAGTAACTGAAACCATTATCATAGTTGGTGGAGAGGATTCCCCCTCCCCCCCAGATGTATTTATTGCAGTGCCCATGAACAGGTTATTATCATTGGGTCTGGGAACTGTCTGTACAAGAAGGAATGGAAATCTTTTTGTCTGGAATATAAATGGCAAGATAAAGAGAGTGAAAGTTCAACTAGATAAGGCAGAGCAAAGACTGCTTATGAGTTTGAAAATCAATCTAATTCATAATCCTAATCTGAGTGTTTGGATTAGAAATTGTGCTGGCCTTGAGTTGATGGATATCTCTATTGGCAAGTACAGTACTACTTTTTTAAAAAATGTCTGATTTTGGGGAACCTGAATTTGTTGAAAGACATGCAGTGCTTATTTTGGGCTTGAAATTAATGTTTATTTCTTAGGTTTAAATTGCACTTTTGTTCCGAGGAGCTGGTTCTTTCTTCACATTTGTTTTTTTCTTCTAATAGAAAGTGGATGGACCACAGATAAGCAGCTGATTTTATCATGACAGTGTAGCTGAAATTCTAAATGTGTAGTATTTGTGCAAAACAGCTGGTTTTGAGGGACAAGGAAATGCTTCAAGAAGGAAGTAGTCAAAGACAGAATATTTGCAAGAAAAAGGCCAAGCAATATTAAGCCTATCATGTTTGTTTGTTTTTTGTGTGAACTCAAATCTAAGAGTGTAAACTCACTGACTTAACATGATTCGAGTTCACAGCTTCAGGTGGTTCTTAAACAGTTCTGTAAATTTGTAGCAGTACACTGAAAATTTTCAAGTGCCAGAAACATTATATGCAAATATGAAAGATCTCAGAACTGAATCCTAAAACTTCCAGTTTAAATTGGATCTGAAAGCAAAGGAAGTAAATTGTGGAGAGTTGTTTGTTCTTGATGGGTACTACCAAGTCATGGCTAACTCTTGCTTGACTGCATGGGCAGCTCTACATAGTTTTCTTGACAAGGATACAGAAGTGGTTTGCTATTGCCTACTTCTGAGGAGAGACTGGGTATCACACTGGAAACACTGTAAGATTTCCAGGCAGTTTGCTCTACCACTGAGCTACTTGCTACTGGCCATAATTACTAGAGTAGAAGTACAAGTGATTTGACTTAGTAGAAGTAGGGCTCTTGTACTGTTGCCTACAAAATCTTGGAAGGTTTTCTTTTTTGTCATAGAGAAGGCTTGAACTCTATATACACCATAAATTCCTTGATCATTTCCTGAACAAATCATCATTGGTGCACAATTTTGAACGTGCCATACTCAGGATTAATCCAAAAACACTGCAATATGTTTGAAGCAATAAGTGTTTTCACTCCAGTAGTGGGAACTTAATTTAGATGAATGCCGATCCACCAATGCAAGTCCAAGGAAGCAAAGTGCCTTCAGGAAACTCATAAGAGTGACTGAAATGAAAATCAATGTGTCTGAACAGTAGTTCACTTGCGTTCCCTGGCAGTATTCCCCCCAGCCACATTTGCATCAGTCTTGCTTTTGTAGTCTTAATGCATAGATGACTTCCCTTACTATAGAAGCCTTTTGTTATCTGTTAAGACTAGGTTCTAGGAAAACACTGCAGATCCTAAACTTGCAAATTTCCAAGGAGCAGTCATTCTTAAGACCCTTCACTACAGCTCACTCTAAAGTTGGCTGTTTGGTATTGTTCTTTTTCTTGTTGTCAAAAGGTGCCTCTTCCTGTGTTTCTTACCAAACTATATTCAAATTGCCACACCAACTAGTCAGACAAAAATCTGACAGATTGGCATTATGGGAAATCTAGCAATGATACTGGATTTCCCCTCATGTCAGGGCCTTGTTTCTATTTTGTGTTCTTTGTGATACTCTTCCTGGTTGAAATATCCAGATGTCAACCAAGCATGGAGAAAAAGATGAAAGTGGATGGGCTTTTGACTGACATCTGAGTATTTCATCCAGAAAGAGAATTATGATGAAATGCTAGAAGGGTTTAAAAGCCCAAGATTGCTACCAGACAGCAGAAGGCAATCTAAATAAGATCCCACAATATTCTCTTGCTGTCTGGAGGCACCCAAAGACTGAAGATGCTACTTCTGGATTATTTACCCTTGCTTCTGCATTGTTCATGTAGAGAGAAGATGCAGGGTGCATGCTAAATCATTTTTATTGCTGCAGTTTTAACACTGAGCTCATGGGATACCACGGAACAACTTTTCCAATCTGCTCTCCAGATGTTATTCAGTTTCATTCTCCATCTATTCCAACTTGGGATGATGTGAGGTGACATCCAACAACATCTGGAAGAAACCAGGAGGGCAAGGCTACATTATGAGAACTGTTAACTGTAGTTGGCAAATTTTATGTCTGCAAAGGGGACCCAATGTTCTTAAAACTAAATTGTTCTCTCTCTATATTGCCTTCCTCTCTCTTTTTTTGGTACACTGTACTTTTCCTTCACACACTGTATTTTACCATCCTGATCCCCAAGTTGTTAAACTGTGTTTCAGAGGAATTTTCAAATACCTTATTCGTTCAGGGGAATGGTCAGCAATCAATATTGTTTTTATTTTATAACTCTCATGACAACTATTGTGATTTTTTTTGCCATGATTCTGCAGCCCTGAGAAGTAGTATCTTTTTCTTATGTGGCCACAAAAACCAAAGCTTTCTGCATTATTCAAGAGCCTGGAACTGTTGATTATGTTCCACCTAGTTAAGAGATGGCTGTGTTGTCTGTATTAAATGGCTTATATTCAAATAAATGCTGCAGATCGTAAGTGTTTAGGAGCCCCTATGGTGTGGTAAACATGCCATTAGGTACAGGGCATGGTTCTCTTTCCCCCTCTTCCTCCTCTATGTTGTTCCTTGTCCCCAACTTGCAGTCCTTGACCAGAGGAACGCTGAACCAACACTGAAATCCTGCATTGAGCAGGGAGTTGGACTTGATGACCCAAGAGGTCCCTTCCAACTCTATGGTTCTAAGATTCTATGTTTTCCACTGATAATTCTAGAAATAGGCTTCCTACTTGCTCTAATAAGCCGGAATCCTAGAGTTCAAAGTAAACCTTGATTATGGTCTGGTTTGTTGAGTTGGGAGAGCTTAGGTTTCTAGAATTTCTTGGAAGATCAGCCCCTTTGTTTTTCCTCTGTTCCATCATTGGGATGAGCAAACCTAATGTTAGCCTGAGAACTGGAGCAGTATGAAATTTTTCCCCTCTACCCATCTGTTAGTGATTTTTTATCTTATGCCTTTTCCAGTTAGTAGTAAATATAATATGAAAAGTATAATGATGTGTGTGCCTATTTCTTGATTCTAGCATTTGCCAGCTTTGGATGACACAAGGGGTTAGCTGCCAAGAATCTTGTTGCATCTCATCTTTGAAAATTTCAGAAGAACTTGGTGAGAAGAGTTTGTTTATGATTTATATTTTTCTGCTGGATTTTTAAATAATTACTGCAGATGGTGTATTTTTGTGTGCTCTGTTTTGAACATCATTGTTTAGCTCAGTGGTCTCAATGATGTGTATCTTTTGGCCTTTTTCATACAACTCTGTTTTTTAATAAAACTCTAAAGACCCTGCATCTATTTAGAGATCTTTGATCCTGATCGAGGAATGATAGAGGAATGCTTGTGTGATTTGATGAATTAAAATGATGTTCTTGATCTGTGTTCCTTGGCTTGTACCTGGAACAAGAAAATGAATGTTGTCTTCAGTGCCAACTGTGATCCCTGGAACAGGTGATTTGCGGTGATCCCCTTGCTCCATTGTATGACTGTATGATTTAATTGATTTTAAAAGGTTCATACCATAATCTGCTTATTTACTTAATGGCTTCTGCTTAAGCAGTTCATATAAAAAGTTAAAACACTCTAAGCACAAATGCAATTTATCTGACTGCCCCTCAAAAACAGGGATGGCTGAACTGGGCACTTCTGGATGTGGTCACATGGGGCCATGTGCAACAGACAGGCCCAGCCAGCCTGAATAACTTTAAGAAAAGATTAGATAAATTCATGGAGGATAGCTGTATTAGTAGTTAGCAGGATGGATGCCTAGCTGCTGCTTCAGGTTGGAGAGAAAGGCAGGATGCTTCTAAAGGCCATTTGTAGGGAGTAGAAGCAAGTGAATGCCTTTGGATCCTGCCCGAGATGCCCAGAAGCAATTGGTGGGCCATTGTGTGACACAGGATGCTAGATTAGATGAGCTATGGCCTGACCCAGCTGGGCTTTTCTTAAAGTCTTATGTTCTTATGTATACTTGTTCTTATAGTACTGGGCCCTTTATGCAATAAGCTAGCTAATAAAAGTCTTGGATTTCTGGCACTTACCTGGAAAATGGCATTTGCCATTTTTTGTTAGATAACAGCCCATGCCTGTGCAACATCAGCATGATCAGCCATATTTGTGGCTGTAAAGGAGACCCTTAAAATACAGAATGGGGCCAAATGTCACCGTGGAGTTGGGCCAATCTGATAGTCTCCCAGGAAAAAGGGCAAACATCAGCTTTTCTGATAGTTAGCATTTCACATCATTGTCTCAAGGGTACATAACTGTGGGCTGTGCTGGCTGAGGCTGATGAGATCTGGAAGCATCATCTGGAAGGACACAGGTTCACAGACACACCCAGAAGACTATAAAAGCTGTTTACCAGTTTGCCATTATGCAATTCTTTGGTGAATATTCAGTGGGAATTTGATTTTTATGTTACCCTCCATAGATCTGGGAATTCCAAACAGAAGATTTCCAGTTGTCCCTGGGTTTATTATAGTATCACTTCTATAGCTTTCTTTGAAGGAACTGCAAGGATGTGAGATTACTTTGCTGCTGCTCTTGGCTTAAGCTTAATTGTGCAGTCAAATTCAAATGATTTTACGTGGCTAATCTTCTTCTCTGGAAGTTAGTTTTCCAGAAACAAGAACAGGAACAACAGATTATTATACACCAGTGATGGCGAACCTTTTGAGTTCAGTGTGTCAAAATTTGCAAGAAAACCTAGCTTAACTCGGGTGCTGTGTCACATTTAGAAATATCCATAATTTTGTGATATTTGTAGCTCTAGTAAAGAAGTTATATTTTTGATATATGTATTTTATTAAAAGCAAAAACAAATAACTCTTTACATTAGTGACTTTTGTTGCTAAATCTTCAATTGAAATTTGTTATTTCATACACTTCAAGAACAAGCAAGCACTATACGTCCAGGTGCCAGGGTGACCATGTGTGTCACCCAAAAGGGCTTGGCGTGTCACCTGTGACACGCGTGTCATAGGTTGGCCATCACCGTTATACACTGTGAGTTGCACATCATATTGTACAAGATTATTGCTAATCATTTCCATGAACAATAGAGAAGCCTCAGTTTGCGCAAGAGTGGTTCTGTAAACATTGTGCAGGAACCACAATCACAGAAATCAAGCAATTTAAAAATGGCGGCTCATTTGAACTTATCCCAGCTGCAACTTGGAATGCTTTTGGCTCCTCTGTTTTTACATATGAAGGAGGGCAGGAACAGTAGAATAGGTTCATAAAATAGTTTAATAACTAAATACGCAAAAGCTGATAATAAAATGGATGTCCTTGGTAGGTACCGTAGACAAACAGCCAAATAATATCTGGGGTGCTTAATTTGAGGTCTTCTCCGTAGCCGGATTCCTTTCAGCACAACTCTTTCCAGGTTTTCTTCCGTGGCCAAGTTCTTGAAACCCCCCAATACTATATCTATTCTTGACAGTACTCACAACTGTTATAAAAACAATTTAAACATATTTTTCTTAAGTGCCCAAGTGTTATTGACTCATGCCCAAGTGGAGCACCAGAAGTAGTAAGGGTTTTGCTCAGCCATTTGCTTTCAGGGTGAATTTCCAACCTATTTTCTCCTCACCCAACTTCAGGCTTAAACAGTGATTTTTGTGTAAGAACTGTGCAACTTTGGGAAGAGGTTAGGCTATTTAAACTTTCTCCCACATACAATAGTGTTTTTCTCAATTACACAGCTTTCAGTAGCTGTTGCAGATCAGAGAAGCAGTATTGTATACTTTTTTAGAGATGAAATATTTAAAAACAATTTTTTACCATAACAAGTAAGATAATGCTCAGTTAGGCTCCAATGCGCTACATCTATGGAGAAAGTGCAGTGCCAAACAATTCTTACAGGGCAAATAGCTTAAGGTAACTTGTGTAATGAGCCAAGTCTCATGGTGCATTAAAAACAAAACGAGAAAGTTTGCTTCAGGGTCCCTTGCTTACCTGACCTTGGGAAAAGTTCAATCTATGGTCTTCAGTCAGAATGACTAAAAAGACTGGAGCCGTGTAACTTTGAGGGTGTCTCTAGACAACACGAGGCAGTGCAGGATGTAAAAAAAGACAGTCGGACCTCTGTATCCACTGATCCAGTAACCGCTGTTTCAATTATCTGCAGTGACCGGACCAGCCTCCCCCTCCCTGACTGCTATTAGACCTACCTGAGGCTTCTTGGAGGTCTGGGACAATAAGAAATATAGTGTGAAATCACATGAGATTTCCCACAATTCCAATGAAATCTTATGGGATTTCCAAAGAATCATAGGAAATTGAGTGTAATTTCCTGCTGTTTGAAATATCCAGTAACCGTGGTAAGGCCTGGAACCTATACTCTGCGGATATAGTGGTCCAACTGTACTGCAATTGGCTCCTGTGGTGCCTTGCCAGAAACAAGGAGTAGTCCCATCTTTATCTGAGTGTCTGCTGGCCCCTGTGGCTATTATCTTGCATGGAGCTACCCAGAAACCAGCCAGACATCCACCCACTTCCTTCTGTTGCTTTTCTTGAAAGAGATCATAGGATCACGGCCATGGAAGCAGTAGAGAGATATAGAGAAGCTGTTGTATTTGATAGTTACCTGAACACTCTGTGTTAACATTATTAATGGACTATACTGCCTTTTCCCTTTTGAACTCAAGAGTTAAGTTTATTTTCTTGATGAAAGCTGGGATTGCCAGAATTTGAAAGAAAAAAATCCTAAGGGATGTTAGGTGGTTGAGTACTTCCAAAAGATAAAGGTAAAGATGCCTCCTGAATTGGGATATATAAAAACAGTAGGTGGTGACAAATCCACTTGGCAAGGATGCAGAAGTGGTTTATTATTGCCTGCTTCCAGGATATTTTTCAACTACTTTGTCTAGCCAATAGGGCATGAAGTTCCCCCATTGTGGCCCATCCAAGGGCTAATCAGGCTCAATGCTACTTAACTAATAAATTCTCACCAGTTGGCCAGAGGCAACTTGTGCTGGAGGTTTGGGCATTTTGGACCTTGTTAGTTAGTCCTCCAGAAGTATAGGTGTAGCTTACTGCATCTTTGAACACTTGTTCACACATTTAATAAGCAGACTAACTTCTCCTGTTGGCAAATGACGAAGCATGAAAAGGAAGAAACGCTGTATTGCAAAATATGCTTCTTTAAAACTTGTAGCAGCACGGCTTGTAGTTTTCAGTGTTTGAGTAATGCATCTTGTCACACTTTTTTTGAAGTGAATGTTGTTACAAAATACTGACTGCTAATGTGAAGTTACAGATATCTTTGCAGAGAGTCTCAATAATTCCCTGTTGGACTGGGCACAGTGGGCAGGAACCATTGTTTGGTACCAGTCGTGTACTGTGAGAAATGCAATTTAGAACTTCAACAGTTAAATCTCTCTGAAGTTGGAGAAGCTTTAGAGTTGTTGGAATCAATTCTGTAAGCGGAGAGGCTTGAATAAAGTATATGGAAACTCTGAACGGCAGATGGAGAAAGAAAATGTTATGTCATTAAGTACTTTCCCCACCTATATGGGAAATTCTGAATGAGTCTAACCCTGACAGACTGCAAAATGTAGAGGTGCTTTGGCTACATGTCTCCGTATTCAGGAGAGGCAGCGCTGAACACATCCAGAGGAGCGATCTCAGAGTGATCGTATTCAGTACTGCTAGGAAAGGAGAGTTAGCAATTGGAAGCTGGTACATTCTGGCTGTGTCTCAGTCATGTGACTGCAGCTCTATCAAAAGGTCTAAATTGTCAGCTCACTTCTTAGATCAACCAGTCTGTCCCTGGCTGAAGGCACAGCTCCGAGGAGCTGAGAAGGATCTCTTGTAGTTTAGTGCTGTGAGCAAGCTCATACTGCAGGTAAATATCCTATTTTAACCATTCCTTTATTGATTCAGCTTCCAGGTCAGCTCCAAGTCTAAAAACTTAGAAGTTTGGTACAAGCCCTGCAGCCTTTTCTAACAGTAAGTTCAGATTTTTGAACCCAGGAAAAAAGTAGTAATCCTTTTAGAAACATTTTTTAAAAGTAGAGTGCATCTATTTTAAGCATCTCTAACTGGTTGTTGTTATATTTATAACTCCTTTTCACATGCATATTAATTAACCTTTTTGTAAATGTTTGGTCTGTTTTTCTTTAGGAAAAAAAGGTTGTTTGTTTGGATCTGGGCAACTTATTTCAAAAATGAAAACATGGATTATTCAAATATAGAGTTCTTATAGCAGTGATTTAACTTGTAGTGGGGTTTTCTTTAGTTGTTTAGATCTTTCTTGTAGGAAAAAGTACTTAACTATATTAGAAGTGTCTAGATAAATAAGAAAAGCAGTTCAAAACTTCTGCAAGTTTTCGCAGCAGATGTAAAAGTACCACAAGCCTTTTCAGAGCAAGAAAATATTGCTGGAATGTTGTGCCAGATCCTATTTACATGAGGTGTGTGTGCCTAACTATGGAAAGAGTATGAAATGTTCTCATGCCAGCATGAACTGACCCTCTTTCAAGAAATCCCTGACAGATGTGGGGCACTTGCTTTTTTATGTAGGTCAAGAATTTGTGTGTGTATGATAGGCAATAGGGAACTCTTGAGGTTCTTAGCCAAAAAAATACAAGTTCCCATGTGCCTTGAGCAGGGATTATTTTAATGGTTTCACTGCATGTTTCTCTCTGTTTTTCTCCTTGGAGGGCAAGCATTTTGAGGGTGGATAGTGGTCAATAGTTTTAATAGCTCTGAAAAAGTGTGTTTAATGCATATTTTCCATTGTCATGTGCAAATTAGAAGTAAAGCGCCTAAGAATAAAAAAACTTCCTGTAAATCCAAATAACGTTGGCATTGCAACTTAAACACACCCAGTTTAAAGGTGTAAAGTAGCTTTTCTGTAGGGCAGAAAACATTGTTATGTGTTTAGTGTAAATCTGACCTGTAAAGACTGTTTGAGAGTGATAAACTTAGCTAAATTGACTAATGCAAAGGTTTTGTACAAAAAAATCCATAACTCTTCTTTTAGCACTTATGCAGTATACTTTAATCTAAGATAGCATTGACCTGAAATAATGAAGTTGTTGTATGAGACTCTAATGAAGAGTAGTAATAAGAACAGTGCTAAGAAATATTTGCAATTTATTTTTATTTAGAACATTTTTATACTGGTTTGCTAAACGATCCCAAGCAGGTTACAATATAAAAACCAAATTAAAAAACAGCCATGTTATACATTAGTTTGAAGAAAGGAGGAATTCAGGTTTTCCTGAGTCCCAATAAGAGTTTAGCTATTTCAGGATGGCAAACATAGTCAGAGCAGCACGTGATGTTGTGTTGGAACACAGTTCCAGGTATGGTTTAAAGGGACATCAAATGACTGTTGGAAGAATCAGAACTTTATTTGCAATTTTTGTATAATATTTTATTCTGATACCTTTTTAGATTAATGTGAGCTGTGTCCCTGGCTTTACCCCTACTTCAGAAAATCTACAATCTTTTCAAAAGGCCTTTTCCATTCACTCATGATGAATTTTAATTTGATTTTTTTTTAAAAAAAGTGTTAGGATAGAGCAAGGATGTTGTTGTCAATAATACATTTGTGTGCATTTGGCTTTGTGGAGGATAAAAGGATAGATTTTATGAAATACCCAGTTAGCACATGGAAGAGTATGTAAATTGCCAGATTTACCAGAAAATAGTTTGCAGAGGAGTTGTGCCGAACAGCAGCTTGTAAGACATCTGTTTCTTACAAACTGCCTAGAGAGGCCTGGGACTGTCTGGTGCCTTCCCTACAACTCCAGGTTCAGCTCAGCACCTGTAGTGATTCATGAGTAGGTAAGTCCTACTGAAAAGGTGCAGAAAACTCACCTTTGCTTAAAATGTGTCCACTGTCATTATCACCCTGTGGGTAGGGCTGCGTTAGGCTTGTTTGGAGTATCAGTGGGCAAGCTCACGTTCAGACTCTTTTTGCCTGTGCAGTGACATCATGTGCCATGTGCAATGACACTGCATGCCCACCAAGAAGGGAATAATGGTGAAAGATGCACTTTTTGTGAGCTCAGTGGGCTCCAGAAGTATTTATTCATATTAAAAGTGTGTCTCAAAAGAAGGATTTGGGAAAGTGACTGTTAAGGTAACGTGGCAGCTTTAGCAGTATCATAACTGTTCAACCACATGTGAGAATACACCCGTGCTATATCCCTCTGTTCCTTCTATTTTGCTCACTACAGTTGTGTAACAGAGATCGACAGCAGGCTTGCGTTCTCAGCTTGGAAAAATACTGAGAACCAAACTTCATTACTGTTATTGTTGACATGTAATTGTGTATATGTTAATTAATATGCATGTGTCCATAATTACTAGACATGCTGTTAAGCTCCTGGGGTGCAAGTAAGCCCTTTGCAAAAAAGCTTATTTTCAGCTCCCTGACTTTTCTCCATGCGTGTTTTCTGTGCCCGTGCATTTTAACTGAAGGAATGTTATGCTTCAGCTTGAAACCTTGCCTGCAGAAATGTCCAGCTATCTGTTGATCAGCATGATAAGCTTCCAGGGCGACTGGATTGCTGGATGCTATGAAGTAGGTGGTAAAACCAGTTGAATTTCCAATGCCATTTTTTTAAGGGTCTCCTGAGCAGGTGTTTGTGAACCTGAGAGCCAGCCAGCCTCTGAGGATGGCACTTTGTCTTGGGATCAGGCTAAATAAGTGAGCACCTCCTATTTCACAGATTAGCCTGTCAGTTTACGGATTTTTAACAGACAGGAGAGATTAGCATTCAACATTTGTCAATCCTTAATATGTTCATTTTATATGTTCACTGATTTATAATGTTGTAACCTGCCCTGATCCCTTTGGGTATAGGGTGTGATGAAAATAAGATAAATAAAAAATAAAATAATTAGCAGCAAACAGAAAAGTTTGTACAAGTGTATTTAATCCACAAAAATCCTCACGCTATTACTTCCATAAATATTATTGGCAACCTTTTTTCATTGTTACAAGTATAGTAATAAATTTACAGAGCTTTCAAAGAATGGTAATCTTAAGATTTTCTCTGAGCATCGGAAGAAATCGGTGTGCGTGATCTGGAATGTTTGGAAACTCCCCTTCATCACATTCATAGACACATTTGCTTTCTGCACGTGGAAATATACGTGCCCTACAGACTGTGAATCTATACTAGGCACAACTGAAACAAGTGAGCTGTTCTGGGAGTTAGCAGTTTTAGCACTATCGTATTGCACATGCTCACTGTCAATTTATGGACCCCTTTCTTCAGTTTACAGACCTTGGCTTCCCTGTCCTTGTTACTTTTATTTATAACTGCATGGTGTGCTTTGAGATATTGCATCATTAGCTACTTTGAAAATGGCTTTTCAATGTGTTTCCAAATGGCATTTAAATATGTTTTTAATGACTTTTTCCTATCTGTACCTATCCGTTTTATTGTAAAGTGCTTTTTTCTCTCGTTCTGTTTGTGTGGAGATAAGATTTAATGCTTCAGCCATTTGAAACCGATCTAACTTACCTTTTCTTCTGGCTTTCAATCCTGGTTCCTTTTTCACTTGCTTATGGGTCAAGTTGCAATTTCCAAAAATTTAGCTGCTGTTCTGTCTCCTGAAGATCTCTGTGCATATAAACTGGGCAAAGTTTCCTAAACTAGATCAATTCACCCTCAACTAAGTACTTTTTTTTTTTACTCAAAATCGTACACCTGTGTTAGCTTGCTAAGCGTAGATCAACAATCCTATGAGACAAATGGGAATGTTCTTCTTATAGTCACGCTTCTGAGTTGTTTTGTATATAAGGATTAAATAAAAAAGTATGCTTAGCTCTAATAGGCCACCCACATGGAGATACACTAGCCTGACATGATATACTATTAGTTAAAGTGACACAATTTTGAATGCTACAATTACTGTACATGGAGTGATTTGAGCTTAAATGAGGGAGGTGGAAGAGCTGAGAATTGATAGTGCTTTCCCCTTTTTTTGTAGATGCTACTCAGAAATCAAATTCTAAGGGGAGGTTTTGTTGCAGGTCCCTGTGTGGGTCTCATAGATTTACTGTTTTTATTACTCATTTCCATCTAGCACCATACACCTTCACATGCAAAAAGTTCCAGGTTCAATTCCTGACTTTTTGACATGAGAGAAACCCCCCCTTGAAAACATAAAAGCTGGTGCACAACAGCATACTGTATAGTATATCTGTGTATCTCCTCTAGGAAAAAATTGTTGTGAAGCCTATTGTGTTTCTTTGTCCCTGTAAAGAGTGAATTTGCGTCTTTGTGAAAAAGTACAGACCCCCTCAGAACTGAACCTGAGCCTTCTTGCACCAGTGTTTACTTTGTCCACTTGTGCTTCTTCATAGCTAAATAGTTGGATGAGACCTGGTAGGCCAGGATGTATATATGCCTTTGGGTCTGAAAATCACTAGGTTACTTTGGACCCTCGCTGCCATTCAACTTAAGCTGCTTCCAGGGTAGTGGTAGACACGATGTTCATAAACAATGATACCAGTATCGCTGGAACTGCACTGCCATTTCATAGCTTAAATGGATTTTGACAGGATTATAAATATGTAGTTTATTGGGGGGTGGGTTTTTTTATAGGAAAGTCTACACTGATTTTCATGACACACCAAAATCTTATGCTGTCCAGAAGTTTGCTTTCTTATTTTTCTATGTACAGACGTTTCTTGCATTATGACTCTCTGGAAAGGTCTACGCCCAATATTGCAACTGTTGATAGGCCTCTAGTTTTCTTTGCTAAAAGGAGGAGTTTTCTCTCTTAAGTCCTACATGGGTTAGACTGAAGAAGGTCCATGCTTCAATCAGCACTTCAGATATCTGCCGAGACAAGTCCTATCTGCCGAGATAGGACTTGGATCCAGAAGGATAGGAATTTGATAGTGGTGGATCTAGAAAGCAAGAAGGTTCAAGGAAATTGATCAGTCTTGATAGTGAGTCACTGAAGCTGCAGTGAAATGGCATGCTTCTATAGTAGATCATCAAATTATATATTTAAAAATGCAGTTGGCATTTTGTCTGCTTCATACTTCTGTTCCCGCTTCTAACGTTCCTGTGCCCCATTCACTTCCCAAACCTTTGATTGAGGGTGTTTTTCCACTAGCACTAGAGCAGTGGTTCTCAACCTTCCTAATGCCGCGACCCCTTAATGG
>MTQE01002208.1:11128487-11160676 GCA_014337955.1 Aspidoscelis marmoratus | reverse complement strand
ATACTATTGTGGAAACAGATTGAAGGTGGATTAAAAGTTAGGTGTAGCTCCTCTCATGTGCAGTGTATTTGGTTTTTTTACTGCACAACATTCCGTGTATGCCTATTTACTTTTTTTTCTTTTGAAGCTATAATGAACAACACTGGGGTCGTGTAGGGTGATGGGACCTAATGTAAATTCTAGTCCCAGTATAAAGGTAACGTTTCAGGCATTTATAGTTGCAGCCTGTTTAAGAAGATGTATTTAGATAGGTAAATAATAGTTCTGCTCCTTCGTGTTAAATTTAACACCTGACAAATTTGACTCTTGGAAGTCTCTCAAGACTGTAATGTTACTATGATGGACATCATTAAGTGGTGTACCTTCAAATTAGTACTGAAAAAGAGCTCCAAAGGCAATTGTCCTAATTTCCTAAAGCCAGTAGGGAGATTCTAAACTCCAGTGATTGTTTGAAATCCGTTAGAAAGCTTGTTGCAAGCAACTTGAATGGTCCTCTCTTCTGTCCCGCCCTATACCTGTATAGAGCAGGTAACAACATTTAAAATGAAACATATATTAAAACAACAGCAGTTTGTATTAAAACAGTAAGGGTGTCTGGAAAGAGTGTCTTTAGGACTCTTAGGGTCTGATTTACTGCTACTTGGACTAATGGGGAATTAGAATTTGTGAGTGTTAAAGCTAACTCAGGTCACTTCTTTCCTAGTGATTTTTTTTTAAAAAAAGAAAGAAAATAACTCAGAATTTTGCTTGTAAAATAAAAGCCTGTGGAATAGGTTTTTCTTCTGTTTTATGACAGAAACTGATGTGCATTTTAAAAGGGTAGGGGACTTGTATGCCATACCACACTTGACACGTATAGTGCAAATGCTGTGGAACCTGCGTTGTGCAAGCAGGGTCTCATGGAATTTACATTTCACCAGGTGCCATTTCTACAGACAGTTCAGATTTTGGAGATCACACTTAGAACAACTGTTGATAACGCCTCTTTCATGCAGCTTTCTCGTGCAACAACTTCCAGCAAAGATGTAAGTAAGCATCTGAGGGTGCTCTTGGACTTACACTTGAAGGTCAGGTGGAGGCCATGGCCCAAAGTGCCTATTTCTAACTACAACTGGTTCGACAGCTATGGCCCCTTCTGGACAGAGGTGATTTGGGCAGTTATCCATGCTCTGCTAACTTCCAGACTGGACTATTAAAGTGCACTCTGTGTGGGGCTGCCCCTGAAGACAGTTTAGCAGCTGCAGCCAGTGCAGAATACAGCTGCTAGACTTCTGACTGGAACGTTATACCAGTCTTAAAAGAGCTGCACTGGCTTTGGATGCTTAGGTACTTCCAGCTGGAGAGACAGGCAGAATTTATCTAAAGGGCAATAGCAGGGAGCTGAGAGCAGCTGAAGGTTTTGGCTTTGTCTTCTGCTTGAGAATGCCTCAAAGCAGTTCGTGGCCGCTGTGTGAGACAGGATGTTGGGCTAGATAGGCTATACCCTGATACAGCAGTGTTCCTCTTATGTTCTTAATACATGTTAAGATCTTGCCATATTTACTAAATTCTCATTGAAAACAAATCTTTAAGCTGTTTAGAAACAAAGACACATAAAGGAGTTTTTCTTATCAGGGCAGATGCCAGACCACAATCACTCTGTTCCATTGATGGACCGGACGCTGTAAGGGCCAAAACAGCCACTAAACTGCAAGACGTGTGCCAGGAGCCAAGAGCACTGTACAAGTCATGAAATAAAGTCCAGAGATTCTCATAATGATGTTTTGCTTTTTCCCAAAATTTAACCTCCACCATGGTAATCTTGGAAGAAACATACAGTATATTTCTGGGAGGAAAGGAGTATAATTCCTACTATAAATTGCATATGGAGATGCAGTTGCATGAGTCTCAGCAAGCACAAGAGTGATGACTAGAGACTACACCTGTCTTATCTACCCAATTACCTTCACTTAACTGCTGCCCTTTTTATCATGTGGATTTTAGGATGTCAGCACTCCTAAGCAACCAGTGGACAGAAGCTGTATTTGACAGCTTTCCATTCAACTTCCTACAGCGCCACTTCCTTGCAGCTTCTTTGCCCAGTGTTTGGTCAGATTGTGTTTGGGGATTTATGCCTGCATCATTCCCTTTCTATCACACAAGTCCTCATTTGAATGATTGAGAAGCCTCTGACTTCCATCTTTTCATTTACACAGGAGCCTAAGTATGAACTGCCTCTTAGTGGTAAAACATCTGTAACACACTCAGAATATCTAAAAGCACAGAAGATGCTGCCAGTAAATACAGTTTAGCTAACTTCAGGAAGTACAGTAACGTTTAGTGCTTGGTTGTAATTTTAACTCTGTTTAAATTTTATATTAAGATTTTATTTTGGAAAGAATGTAATGGCCCATGGCTTTATACAATACAAATAAAAGCATTTATTTAAAAAAATTGATAAGGCTTTTGAAAAAAAAAGATATTGATTAAGAATGTTACAGCTGAGGCAACCTCCAGACCTGGAGTAAACCATGCAGTCTCTCTTCTCAGCATTGCACTGAGATTGCCATGCATACCCATGACCTTCCTAATGCAGTGGTCTTTGCAACACACACACAGAGAGACATAGAGTGTTGCAAAGCTATCATGGAAAATCCAGTAGTGACACCAAATTTCCTGGGATTGTCCTGCTTTGCCTGCACGTCTGGCAGGGGATGCATACAAAACCATCACACTTGGAACTCCAGGATTCAGCGAGCACACAGAAAACACCAGATGAAAGGAGGTGGGCAGTTGGTTGGCTCCCAGACGTTCACAGCTGACTTTGTATGCAGCTCGACAGACATGCAGGTAAGCAAATGTGTGCCGGCATATATTGCCTGCATCTGGTGGGTCACAGCAGGAGTCGGTTGCAGGATCTTTTTTGTATCCCATGCTGCCTCTGTCTGGGGAAAGGCTGACCGTGGCAGTGAACGCAGAAAAATCGTGTCGGTAAAAGTATTGCGATAAATTTCACAGATGTAAACCTGCAAATTTCAAGTACCTGGAAGCAACAAAAAGAGAAAAGTGTCAAACCATTATCAATGATATCAAGTCTCCCAAAGACTTTTGTTTGAGAAATTCCTATGAGAAGAACCAGGTCTTGGGAAGCGGTGCAGACAACAGCATATGGATGGCAGACCCAGGGCGGAAAAGACCCCAGTGTAAAAGAATATGGAGCTTTTGAAAGCTACAGAGGGCAGCAGTGTTTGCTATGGAGGTGTGGGAGAGATTTTTATACTAGATTTACAGTTTAAAACTTCAGTGAATATGTGGCTTCCGAGATATGTGAAAATGGTTGTGACTAGTTCTCAATGTACCAGTTGTCCATCATCTTTAATGACATACTTACATTGTATGGTACACTCATGTATTCACACCTTCAGTGTGGAACACATCAGCAAACTGACTTGGCATTTTCTTTCCACATTATTTACCCCACAGGTGGAGTTTCTGAGTTAGATAAAGCTAAAAGCAAACAACTTGTAACCTTGCCAATGCATTATCCCACTTTGAAAGTGGACTAAAGTTGGATTAAAATTGAGAGATGAATGCAGTCTAACAATGAAAAGGACTTTTCAAATTGACAGCTGTATTCAGTGTAGCAGTCTGATAATCTAGCTGTATTTGCTTGGCTTTTTTTTTTCAGCCCAGCATGGGTGCTTAGATGCAGGTACTGTGAGGAAGACTGATTAAAAACTCAATGTTCTTTCCATATTAAGCCGGAGAAGTCTGATCCAGATACATTTATATGGCTAATAAACCTCATGATTCTGTGGTGAATCTAACTCTGATAACAAAGAACTTGGGACTAGGGCCCTTTCTGCACTTAGCTTGGTTAATCCACATTAGTTAGATCCATATTAGCTAGATCCAGATCAACCACAGGCATGGGCGTCTGCATTGAGCAGGCTTTAGAACAGCAAATGTGTGGTTTACCACTAATCTGTACTAGCAAGCCCTTAGCACAGTTTTGAACCAGATCTACTGCACTCCCATGTAGACTATGTACTCTTAGCAATTCCTAGATCTGGATTGCCATGCAGATGATGTGTTCTTAGCAGCTCCTTGATCCAGATTAGCAAGTGTAAAGGGGCCTAGATCTTTTTGAAGGACTGTCAAGATTGGTTTCCACCTGTATGTGTTGCTCTGTCTGACTCAATTCCCTTTGCTGTGAGAGACTTCTCCAGATCAGCTTCTTCCTTAATAGCAAGCAATGCATGAGGTGTAAAAAAACTTTTTCTTCATGTTGACCATTTAGTTTGGTGTGAGAAACTTAATGTAATCCTGTCACACATCAGAGACAACCAGGTACGCAAAAATTAGATCTCCTAGATAAGCTTTACCTTATTCAAAGTAAGGCAAAAATGAATAAAAATAAAAGTGCATTTCAGTTCTTCCTTCAGAGAGATAATGGGGTATGTATTATCCAATTATTTACAAATATGGAGCTTGGACAATGCCGTGCTAAATCTTTTAGGATGTTTACTTTGTGCATTAACCTTTTAGTTTTCTGTTCTTAGGCTATTCTGGAAGTTATAAGTTCTGTTTGGGGACTGGTTTGGGTTGAAATGTATAGTTCAAATATTTATATGTGTTAAAATGTCTTGCTTAATATGAACACACATGTACGCTTTTAATATATGCCACTGTGTCCTTTGTTTTCATCTACTGTAGTCATTTTTGTTACTAGATAATGATAAAATAATTATTTCTGTTGTCAGTCTCTGGTCTGTCTGGTAAACAATTGGTATTGAAATGCCCTCGTATTGTCGGTTAACTCAGATAATATTGAGTGTTGCAATTTACAGCTGACCAAGAAATTCTTAGCCTTTTCTTCTGAAAAATCTTCTCAGTGAGATGAGACAGGATGGTGACAATTTATAAGCAATTGCAAGGGAAACAAATGTATACTGTGATTTTGTATTCTGTTTCTCAGAAATGTGTAGCATATTTTGAAATAGGGGAACTGGTAAAACATTATGTACGTATTGTAAAAGGGCCTGAACCATAGTATTTAAAAGGAAAAAAGGCTTGTTTTAACAAAATAGCTAGTTCCTGTTAAAGATCAGAAGAATGATTCCTAAAGAGTGAGATTTGTTTCCCAGTTATTACGTCAAGATCAATTGTGGTGTTCCTGTGTGAAACAAGTTCTTTTAGTCAGCAAATTGGAAACTGTCTATGTTATGATAAAACAGTGTGACCTTCTCCCTAAAGGAATCATTAATTCTCTGGAGCCAGAGTAGCTACTTCAGTTTTGAGAACCATCTAAGAGCTGTGTTACTCATCACTTTAATCTTATTATCTTAATTGTATGTAGGGAAAATCCATATAGCTTTTTGGTCTTTGGCACTTGTGTAGGAAGTATCCTGGTGCAGTTTCGCAATTTTGCCAAGACGTCTTGCTAAATTATACCTTTTCAAAATGTGCTGAATTCTAAGACAATAAAATTAGCTTCTTGACCTGCCACCAAGCTGAAAGGAACAGGAGTGAGAGCAGACATGGCCAATTATACTTTGGAGGTGAGGAAGTATATTAACTTACAGGTTAACTCAGTTTCTGGTTGTCTCTGTGGCCCTGTCATTCTAGTCCCTATTTCCCTTCAAATCCAGCTTGTTAAAGTTTCCACATGAAGTAGGTCCTTCAGAAAGCACCCCTGGAATAAGTGAGCCTGGATGCTAGAGGCTCCCTGTTAGTTTCTTTGGTATTAAAATCAAGGATTGTAATCTAGACAGGACATGGCTTCATGAGATGTTTCACTCTAACCCAGTTAACAGGGAAGAGATTTTAGGTACCTCAAGCAAAGAAACAGTGAGGTGTTTTGTCAATTTAGCTGGAGGCTTCAGAGATAACCTTGACCTTGGTCAAAGAACCTGGCCATTATCTACTTAAACAATCAGTTCTGTCTGTGATAGAAAGCAAAAAGTTAACAGGACAAACCTGCCCGTGTCCAAATATCTCCTTGCCTAAGGAGTGTCCTGGAGGTCCCAAAAGAGTAAAAGAAAGTAGCAAACAGGGATGTTTGTAAAGTTGCCTTTCCTGGAACTCCGAAATTCCAAATTAGGACAGCTGTGGGCCTTTTACGAAAATCCAGGTCAAAAAAAATGTTTGGGAGATTTGCAAAAAATAGCCTCTGATGTTAAGATGTATTTATGCAAGCTACTTTGTAGTGCTGTCAAAATTTGAAGAATTAATTTATGCATTTGCTTGGTTGTGCTATAGGAGATGAATGTTTGCCTGCATTGAGTGTGACTTTAAACTGTGGCTGTTTTATGACCTAACATGCAGAGAAACAAACACACTGTGGTTTGTTTATCCAGAACTTGATTTCTTATCTGGTTACCTTGCCTCTTCGTAGGTTTGACATGCACTATGGTAGTTAAACCAAGCCATGGTGTTTGAACATGAAAACCAAATCCTAGTTTAAAAAAGCTGGTGTTATATGGTTGCACATTGTGATTTGTTGGCTAGATTGTATGTGAGCTAGGTTTACACGTTCACCAGAATCATAAGTAAACCACATACACTAAGACTGTGGTCACACCTTGCTGAAATAGTCCGTCTTATTGGGAAGCTGGACTCAAAATGCACTGATGATTGTTCCTCAGTTTGGGTAGCTATGTTCCCACCTTTCTGTTCCTGTCCTGAGATACCTTCATGAGACATTTTTTAGATCTCCACCCCTGTCCACCATCACAATACCCCCTGTGCTTTGATACGATAAAATTTCTAAGACTCAACACCGTGTGCTCACATATTGGG
Organism: Aspidoscelis marmoratus; assembly: GCA_014337955.1. Classification (NCBI taxonomy): domain Eukaryota; kingdom Metazoa; phylum Chordata; class Lepidosauria; order Squamata; family Teiidae; genus Aspidoscelis; species Aspidoscelis marmoratus. The sequence goes on along the minus strand of MTQE01002208.1, from coordinate 11,153,896 downwards.
CGAAAGGGAAGACAAATTCATGCATTATCTACCCACTGTGGTACGATTTAGCACCTTCTAGTCCTCTTTTATCACACACACACAAAATGAAAATGGATTAATGCTCAAGTACAGCTTGAGACCTGTAACAATCAAGACTCAGGAAAGTATGATTGAAGGGAGGAAAGTCTTCAAATAAAACACAATGGATGAAAACGGTGTGAGTGTTGGGGTCCAAAGATGGACTGAAAAAGGATTAAAATGAAGGTGTGACCATGACCCAAGTCATAGCATGATGTACAAGCAATGCTTTTGTCTTCAAATGAAGCTCTTCACAGAGAATTGAAATTAAGAATGATACTGCCAAGCTTTTACATTACTTATTGCTAAGAGTTACTAATAAGAAAAGCTTAAGCCTTAATTGGCTTAGCATCAGCAATTCCATCAGTAACATTGATTTGCAGCTTAAAGTTAATGAATGTAAGGTTTCACATGCCATCTTCAGAAATGAATATGCATATGCCTGGTGGTATATTTGAGGAATATATGGGCATTGTGCAGTGCCATGTGAGTGTTATACAAGTATTCTGTTTGCTAGTAACTGAAATTAGATGTTTCTGTTGCTTTTTTGAAAACAAGAAGGGTCCATGAGAAGTATTTCTGAGGGAGATGGTACAGAAAGAAAGGGTTTTTTCAATGTATTTTTGTTTGCATACAAAATACAACTTGAATGCTTATTCTTGAACATAGAGGGATTGTAGATTAGTTGCAGTACATGCAAGTATATGCTTTTAGCACAGGCACAGTCTGGTATGTTAGATGTTCAACAAGAAAAATCCCACTGAATGTGGCTGAAAAGCAAAATGTGCCTTTTGTTTATCAAAAAATGGAGGTTCATCAGATTGCTTTTGGAAAGTATTGGCTTAGAGGCAGTGGGCACGTGGGATCATTCACAGACTGGTCTGCCTCTCCCACCTCTCATGAATGTACTTGTAAGGTGCTTTGGAGGCAGTTTCTTTCTATGTGTGTGAACACAACCATAAATAAAAAAGAGTGAAAAGTTCTTTGGCCTGTGAACGTATGACTGTCAGGTCTTGACAACTGCTAATTCACGGTGCCATTGCTCCATGGCATTTTTAAAGTATATGAGATGCACTTTCTGTTGAATGTATGTTTATGTATAAGAAAGAGAGATTAAAACTAGGCAATACCATCTTACAATTGTCGGTATGGATCTACATGTTACTTTACTTATGCTGAGCAGCCATGCATGAATTATCTGTGACAGGAAAGTTCAAAGTAAGCTCAAGTAATGACATGAGGCGCATGCCAGAGACTCCCTAAACACCTTGTATAAAAAACAAACCAGGAAACTGTCTAGTTCCCTATCAAGCACAGTTTCTTCCAGAAAATGATTCTAAATTTTGTGGTGTCTTGCTGATTAGTATGTACTATGGGGCCAGCATTATATCTTGACACCTCTGAGATGATGATACTCAATCTTGGGAAGCTGTTCCAAACCAACATCTTCTCTTTGGTGAGTCCAGATTGGGTGTGGTGAATTATTTGCAGAGCACCACACCTCACTCTTATAATGTATGCTGCTTACGTCAATAGATTGTAGTTAAAAGCTAGAGTAAATTCCCAACTATATTAGAACTCAAACTCTCTTAACAAACTGCTGTGAACGTTGAGTTATATTTTAAAATAATTTATACACATACGCATATTCTTTTTAGATTACAGGTAGCCTCATGTCACAGTTTCAGAACCCGTGGGATTTATACCAGCAGAGTATACCAAATGACCTGGATGTTGGTAAAGTACCTCACTTTCTTTCAAATATATTTTGATGTGCATAGTAATAGTTACGATCACGCTAGGTAGGAAGTATGTGGTTTGATGAAAATTGTATGTTCTTTATTGAACTGCTCTCTTTCTGAGGCACACTTGCAGCTCCTTTGATGGCTTTCTGAGAGTTACGCTCATTCTCAGTGATGTATTTTCTGGTATATTGGTATTTCCTGTCTACAAGGGGGAAGGGGTCCAGAATGCTCTTCACAGGAGTAAAGCAGGGAAAAGAAACATCTAAGTTGCGGAGTATGTTGGGATAAACTGTCCGGCCTTATATTGATTTGTTACAATACCAACAGCAAGACCTTCACTGAAGTGCTGTTGAAGGACTGTAGTAATGCCATACCTACTTACTTATACAGTATCTTATTAAGAAGTTGGCTTTCACCTTCCACTTCCCCAAAAAGTATCTGAGGCATCACAGTCCTTGATGTCAAAATGCCATTTTGTCTGGAGGACAGCTAAGAAAATAAAATGGGATATTGTTTTATCATTGTAGGGATAAGAGGTTATGAGGCATGGGATTTTGAGTCCCTTTAAACTTGTTATTTGCTTATCACTGAATTAATTCCTAAATTATATAGACTGCTTTGGTTGTCATCCATTTTTGTCTTGTCTTACAACTGGGAGTTAAACGATCATTTATTACTTGATGGCTTGAGATCCCTGGGATAAGATGGGTGTTGATTATTAATGAGAAACACACATGCACAGTGACTTGTAGTGAGTTCAGTTATTATTAGAATATAAACATTTAGTTATTTGATAATTACAACAAATAGGTAATTTAACTCAGAAGAGATTTGGCACTCAGAACTTCTAAATTGGGCTGTTAGTCATCGAAAGTGGCTGCAGTACTCTAGGGCCCTGTACCCACTTGACTTTTTAAATCCAAATTGAACTTAATATCAAAGCAAACACGCAATATGCCCATTCCCATTTGTTTGAGTATAAATTGCAGTCAACCTGAATATTGCCATTTCCATTGAAAGCCCTTTGTAAATAGTATTGAGGAAACAACATCTTTTCTCCCCACCCTTTACCAGTTGATGTTCCCACCACTCTGACTGGGCTCTCTCCTGCCGCTAAATTCATGACGTGGCAGAGGGTGGGGAGTTCCAACTCCACTCTTTTTTCATTTTTTTAAACCACCCTCTGGTGCCACTCCTGGGGTGGTTTGCCTCTTGCTGACTGGCCCTATGACTGAGTGGGCTGGGCAGAAATTACCACTTGGGTGGCTGGTTTGCCATCACATCCTGGTGGTTCCCAGGCATTGTGATCAGTTCCTGTCAGGATGACGCTTCTGCACATCTGTGCAATTCATACTAGCGATTTCTGATGACCACGGGGATCGTTTCCACGATGCTGTGCTCATGCGCAAAATCAACCCCCTAAGCTGAGATCTAGCCCATGAGAGTTTTTTAAATGAGTTTTGGGGCGATTTTCTCCTCAGAAAGTCTGGGAATCAAGATTTGAATGGGGAGAAAGGATTTCCAAAACGTTTTAAAACCTGAGTGGGAACGCAGCCTAATTGTATTTATTTCTGCTTCTAGTAGAAAACGAATACCGGTAATCCTATAGTTTGCCTCTTGTTCTTCAGTGTAGATTCTTTACCAGCAAGGTTCTCACTCAGTGAAATATTACTTGTCCCTCATTCTTGGGCTGTTCTCTAGCTGTGAAAAGTTATTTGCCCCCATCCCAGTATCTTCTATTTTTGCATTTGTCACATTTGTTTCAGATCTTCAAACAAAATTCAGTGTGAGACAAAGCCAAACTGAGTAAACACAAAATAAAATGCAGTACTGCTTTCAAAGGATTGTTTCATTTATTGAACGAAAATAGTTATCCAATACCTATACTACCCATTTGAAAAAGTAATTACCCCCTTAGTTACTTATTCAGTCATCTAATGACCCAAATAGATAATAGATTCAGGCTTGGTGGACCTAGGCTTGATTATTGCCTGTTGAATCCAATCACCAGTTAAATAGAACATTTGCAGCAATGTTGAGTAGCACACAGTGCCACCATGATCTAAAGAAATTCCAGAATCGATGAGGAAAAAATGTACTGAAAAATATTAGTTGGTAAATGTTACAAAGCTATTTGTAAGGCTCCAGGACTCCGGCAAATCACAGCAAGAGTCATTATGTGCAAATGGACAAAACATGGAACTCCCCAGAAGTGGCTGATCCACCAAAATTTCTCCAAGAGCAAGTGATGACTCATCTGGGAAGTGACAAAAGGACCCAGATGAACATCTAAGAAACTGCAGGCCTTGCTTGCTTCAGATATGATCAGTGTTCATGATTTCACTATTCAAAAGACACTGCACAAAAGTGGTATCCATGGGGAAGCTGTAAAGCAAACCACTGCTGACCATCATAAAGGCTTGTCTCACATTTGCCAAAAGACACCTTGATGACCCCCAAGCCCTTTGGGATAATGTCCTGTGGATTGATGAGTTGATGATGGAACTTTTTGGAAGACATGGACTTAATTGCATCTAGCATAAAATAACACAGCATTCCATAATAAGAACATTACATCAATGGTCAAACATAGTGGTAGTGTAGGTGTAATAATGGGGAGATGCTTTGCTGTTCAGCATCTAGGCAACTTGCCATAATTGACAGAACCAGAATTCTGCTCTCTACCAGAAAATCCTGAGGGAGAATGTTGTGTCATCAGTTGATGATCTGAAGCTTAAGCCCAGTTAGATTATGCAGCAAAAAATGAGCTGAAGCACAAGAGCATGTCTACCTCTGAATGACTCAAAAGAAACAAAACTATAGTTTTGGAGGAGCCTAATCAAAGGCCTGAGTTGAACCTCAAGGACCTTAAACAGGCAGTTTAGGACTGGGGCAAAATTATTCCAAAAACTGATCTCTGGTTTTTGGAAGTGTTTGGTTGTAGTTGTTGCTAGTAAAGGTGGCACAATCAGGCAAACTTACTTTTTCATATAAGTTATATAACTGTTGGATAACTTTTTTCCTTTAGTAAATGAATGGTTCTCGTATTAAGTTTTGTTTGAAGATCTAAGACAGCTAAGTGTGACAAAGATGTAAAAATAGAAGAAGTCAGAGAGAGGGCAAATATCTCTCCACAGCTCTATAGATTTTTGTCAGCTGCTTATATTTTTGCTGCCAGATTTTAAGAAGGTATTAATCAGTCTTGAGGAGTGCTAAATTCTCAGGTATTAACAAAGGTTAATGTAATCTGGATCAAATTAGCTGCTTTCCTGGGTTATATAAACTGTAACTGTCGTTAATAGCAAGAGACTCTTGGGAAGGAATAAGGCCAATGCTTGAAGAAAGTATCTACAACTCTTTATTGCTAGTTTGTTTATTTAATGCAACTGTCTTAAAGAGAAGTGTGGAAGCAGTCTCAGAGTCATGTCTTTGAAAGCTTTAATGCCTTATTCTCTGTTTAGTAGATGGGTTTTAGATTTAGTTATTCACCCATAGAGATTGCTTGTTCCCAGTGCTTGGCCTTGTGGTTACAGTGCTGAACTCATATCTCGCAGCCACAGGGTTTGATTCTGTGCTTCTCCATGAAGCCACCCGGGTGACCTTGGAGTAGTCACAGCTCTCTTCTGAGTTCTCACAGCCCCACCTACCTCACAGGGTGGCTGTTGTGAGGAGAAGAATAGGAAGCTTTGTCAGCCACTTTGAGATCCCTTAAATGGGTGAGAAAAGAGGGGTAGAAAACAGACTCCTCTTCCTCCTCCTCTTCTAAAATACTGCCTGATAATCCTATTTTTGTTGCAAACTAATGCTGTAGTTTTATGGCTACTCAGAGAAGTAAATTTGGTAAAAACGTCTGTGGAAAGTCACTTTCTTGGCCATAAATATGGTACTATACTTTGTTCTGCTCTATAAGGACTGTTTTACGTGTTTGTTTATAGAATAGGCAAGACAAAATTATTGCTTGTTCAAACACTCTTTTAGGTATAGAGCCCTAAACATTGAGACATTTAAAGATTAACAAACCATTGCTGATTGATATAAACTTGTTGTTTTCAGTCTTTATTTTATGTGCAGTTCTTCATGGTCTCATGTACTGTAGCATGCCAGGTCCCCTGTCCTCTTCTTTCTCCCAGACTTTGCTCAAGCTCATGTTTGTTCTTTCCATGATGCTGTCCATCTTGTCCTCTGCTGCCCCCTTCTCATCTTAAATCTCTTCCAGCATCTGGGTCTTTTCTAATGTGTTGTCTTCTCATCGCATGGCCAAAGCATTTGAGCTTCAGCTTCAGTATTTGTCCTTCCAATGAATAGTCAGTGTTGACTGTCTTTAGTGTTGATTGATTTGATCCAAATCCAAGGAGTTCTCAAAAGTCTTCTCCAGCACCATAATTCAAAAGCCACAGTTTTGACTTTTGTCAGCAAGGTGATTTCTCTGCTTTTTAATATGTTGCCTTGGTTTGCCATACCTTTCCTGTCAAGGAGCAACTTGAGTCCAAGAAAATAAAATGTGGCACTGCTTCCATTTCTTGCCAGGAAGTGATGGGACCAGATCCCACAATCTTAGGATGTTAATGTTACAGTGCAGTTAACATAGTAACTAATAAGCTTGCTTCCTACTTGGAAAGATTGTTAGTGTTTGCCTTTTTTAAAGAGGATTCAGGTGAAGTTTGAACCAATCAAAGATAAATCTGAATTTCCAACTAAAATGGAAAATAGTGTTGTTGATGCAGTTGAGTTCATTTGCTGCTGTCGTTTTTTTAGTACACTTCCTATATGAAAATGCTAGTCTCTTGTTGTAGAGCAATAACTATGCCATGCTGTGTATTTTTACCTCAAACGTTAACTATTTGTAGTGACAGTAGAATTATGTGTTCAAAACTAAAGCCAAAAATGGGATGCATTTCTTGGCATAAAGAGAATCAAGGGCAGGATTCTGATTGCTACCTCTCTCCTAAATTGGGAGAGCAAGTACAGCAGCAGGATTTATTTTTGAATTGTGCTGTTATCAGAACCTGTGCATACAGTCATTTTGTTGTATATGATATTCGTGAACAACTCACAGAGGGGAAATATGTTCTAGGTAACTTCCGCACATACTTGATGTTTTTAAGTTTGTAACTTTAGACTGCCATGTTGTAATGGCAGTGGTTAACTTCTCTTCTTTCTCTTACACAGAAATGGAGCCCATGGCACCATGTCCGTCTTTTCCTGACCCGGCCAATGACTTTGACAGGAACATTCCTCGAATTTGTGGAGTCTGTGGAGACAAAGCCACTGGCTTTCATTTTAATGCTATGACCTGTGAAGGCTGCAAAGGATTTTTTAGGTATGTAACTTCTGGTGTTTACTTATTTACTTAATTATTTATATCCCACCCTTCACCCAAGGATCCCAGGGTGGGTCACAGTAAGGAAAAATAAAAAAGTTTAAAACATTAAAACATAATTTAAATGTAACTCTACTTCCTACCTCCCTCCTTAACAGGAGAGCCACCTGAGGAAGCTATGTAAACATCAGAAGCCTGGGTGAAAATATATGTTTTAACCAGGCCCCGGAAACTATACAGTGTAGGCTCCTGGTGAACCTCAAGGGGGAGGCTATTCCAGAGTCTGTGGGCCACCACAGAAAAGGCCCTCCAACATGCCCCTATGCCTCACACCTCTGAAAGACAAGGAGCTACAAGAAGGCCCTCTCCTTGAAATCCCAGGATATGAGGAGGTCTGTATGGGGAAGGTGCCCCTTCAAATACCCAGGGCCCAGCCCATTTAGGCTTTATATAGATATCCTTCTGCAATTTTGACCTTGACCCTAAATGTCACATCTGCTGAGCTTGTGGTTTTCCCTTACCACCCTAAACAGATCATTGAAAAGATTTGTGTCTCTTTGAAATAGGTACAGTGTAATGAATCTTATAATGCTTTTGACAATGCATTTAAATAAATTAAACATGAAACAAACCTGCAGGTTAAGAAGGTAAGAAAGAGAGAAAGCAGACATAGAAGGGAACTTTTCTGCTGACCTTCAGGAGGACAGCTCTAATCTGATTGTAAACTTAAAGCTACATATACTCTTTTAATTATGTTTTGTTCCTTATCATGGGAATCAGATATGTGGAACTTGCTGGAAAAATAATAAATTTGACCTGATAATAAATTGGAATAAATTACTTTTAGCATCCACAGATTCAGTTGAATCAGGTGACTTTAATGATGGGATGAGTTACTGCACATGACAGAACACAGTCTTTGCTCTGCTCCAAAGATGTGAGAAATCTTTATTATAAAGTAAATAGAAGTTGGAATGAGGTGGAAAACTGAGGTGTTCAGAGTGAATTTTTTCTCAGTCAGTTGAAGTTGAACTGTAGCTTTTTGGAATAAGTGGTGTTTTGTGTACTTCTGAGACCCTTACTAGGCAACATACTGCAACAAAACTCTTTATCTTACTATAATTGAGTAAGGTTACATGGTTATGATCTAGATATTGATGTTGCCAATACAGACACTTGCTATAAATAATCAGTGTGCTACAATTTTCATAAAATAGCTGCTGACAGGATTTTTTGGGCCTGGGATATTGGATATACTTTGGGTTCTCTGACCCCAAACAGGAGATTCCAAAGTACTTGTGCTCAGAAGTATGCCAACTGTATGCAAAGGTCTTTTTTTCTTTATTCAGTAAGGTGACTTTTGTCACTAACAAGAAGTCAGAGATCTTGCACCCTTTACAGTTGTGCAGAAGAGGCAATTTCATCATGTCTTGGCTGTAATTTATTTTATTTATTTATATTTATATCCCACCCCATACCCAAGGGTCTCTGGGCGGCTCACAGCATTTAAAAACAAACATATCAAAACTGTATCAAACAATACTAAAATCAGTACAAGGTTTAAAAATCCAGCATAATAATAATTTTTTAAAAATGATACAAAAACAGTTTAAAAAACAGTAGTGTTTGGTATGGGGGAAGCATAGGGAGCATTTAACCAAAGGCCTGAGTGAAGAGGTACGTCTTCACTGCCTTCCTGAACATAAACAGAGAAGGGGCCTGACACACATCCAGGGGGAGACCATTCCACAGCCTGGGGGCCACTAACAAGAAGGCCCTCTCCCGGGTACCCACCCGCCTAGCTGCTGAAGGCAGTGGGATAACAAACAGGGCCTCCCCTCCAGATCTTAAGACGCGGGCAGGTTGATATGGGAGAAGGTGCTCCTTTAGATATCTGGGGCCCAAGTCATCTAGGGCCTTATAAGTCAGAGTTAGCACCTTGAATTGGGCTTGGTAGTGAATTGGCAGCCAGGGCAGTTCTTTTAGAACCGGCGTGATATGTGTTCAGCTAGCTGTTCCGGTCAGCACTCTAGTGGCTGCATTTTGCACTAGCTGCAACTTCCGAACCATCTTCAAGGCAAGCCCCATGTAGAGTGCATTAGAATAGTCCAACCTGGAGGTTACCAGAGTGTGGATAACTGCGGCCAGGTCATCTCTGTCCAAAAGAGTTTTCAGTTGACGCACCAAACGTGGGGTGTTCAAAAGCTGCAGACAAATAGATGTTCAGCTTCCTATAGCTGTACTTCTACACTACAAAGACACAAAGTGTTGAATTCATGTGGGCTTCACAGCTGTTAAGAGCACAAAAGCCCTAAGTCTCAATGATGCGAAATCTAACTCAAGAATTCATAGCTTGTACATAGTTATTCAAACAGGTGGTATTTCAGATGGTAAGCAACTGCAATCTAGATGCCCATGCCGGGGTAAAGTCAATATGAAGCTATTTTTAAAAAAGCAAAGCAAAGAGTTCTAAGAGCTGTCATTACTTTCCCTTTTCATGAACAAAAGTAGTTTGGGTGTTTGGCTTTATTTTTTACCCCAATATTGATTTTGCACTACTGCTTTTCTTCAAAATGTAATTTCCTGCCTATAGCAGTGTTTGGTTTCATATAGGGTACTTTCCCAAGCCTACCTAGAGAAATCTGAAGTCAGGGATGGCTGTCATGTAAAGACGATCTTACACTACTAAGTTGCATTGGGTCTGCACTAGCCCAGAGGGTTCCAAGGACTAACAAGCCTATCTTATTAAAATAGGTGCCTTAATGTTCTAGAACACAATTGCTGTAGTGATGACATGAGAAGTTCTCATGAGAGTCCTTGATAGGAGAATAGATAAGTAAGAGTAGGTATAGCTGAGTTAGTTAGGTGCCTAATTTGGGGAAAAAACTGCATGTATCAAATTCTGGCATGGGTTCGTAGGAATAATGTAAGTACTGGTTCAGCATGTGCACTAATGTTGGGGTTCAAAAGACCTCTGTGTGTGTGCATGTTGTTGTTGAATGGGTTATTTTACATGTCTTAAGCCTTGCAGCCAAATTTCCAGTTGGGCCGCAGTTCAACCTGGTTTAACCAGAACTGCAACATTTTCTTCAATTAATGTTGCTCAAGTGAGCACTTCTTAGCTGATCACTCAAAAGTTGTGCATCTTAAACTGTGCACATTGCAGTACTGTTCACCCTCATTCTGTGGCACCAACTGCTCATCCAAGGATCTGATTCCCTACTAAGAAACCTGAGAAAATAATGAGTGACGCTCACAAGCATATGTACCTGATTCACAACTCATCCCAAAGGAATCTGCTTGAGTTATCTCAGAATTATTGCAAAAATCCCCAGGTGACAGGTTTTTCTCAGGAGAAATGTTTCCTTGCATGGAACCCAATGTTCTCCAAAGCTGTATTACTGGATGGGTGCTGAGTTTATGAATTAGCTGAAAGGATAGGCCATTCTGTTTTGTTTTTGGTTTTTTTTTCCTGTAAAGGAGACCAATGAATTAGTTTCAAGTTTCACAACTGTTTCCAAGTGCTGGAATACTCAAAAGTATTTTAAGTTTTATTCTGTTGGAACATCCAATTCAGATGGAGTTCCAACAAAATTGTTCAGGTTTTTGCCTTTTGCTGTCAGCTTAATAAAAAAAGTTCATTCAGCTGCTGTTTGTGAGCAATGTCACATTTTGTTCCATTCTCCAAATAGTACCTTAGCCACCTGTTGCCTCCCATAACACCTCAGTCGCCATGTCAGCTGGAAACTTGCCCAGAGCATTCAGGAACCTGTTAGGTTCCATTAGTCTCTGGGGGTACAGATGAAGACAGGTCTTTCCTGTCACCATAAGAACAAACTTCACCAGAAAGTAGTTCATCCCTGATGGAGGCTAACACTGGGCCTACCAATCAGTGGGCCACCACCAAAACCATCTGAAACAAACACCCGTTCAAGGGTATGTCTTACCACATGTGCTGGAACCAGGATGGACTAAGACAGCCCCATGATCATCATGGAGTTAATGAAATCCCAAACTGGCACAATGGAAGTCGAAGTCTGAATCACCTCTGTCAGCTTAGTAAAGGAAGCTGCTGAACAGCAGGATTAATGTCACACACCAACATGAACATTATTCCCAGTAAATTATGAACTGGACACATAGTGAAAATGATGACATCTCTATGGACAATGAAAGTGCTTCCATCTCAATCTGCTAATCTGGGCTGGGATGATTACTTTGTATTAATTTTGTCTGACCAACAATTAAAAACCGTGAGTGACCTTTCTCCTCTTCTCAGTCTGATATCTACAATGCTATCACAATGTGGTATGCATCTCTTCATAAGAGGCTGTATGACAGGACAGAGAAGTTCATGGTGCAGCGGTGTCATAGTGCTCATTGTGTTACATGAGATGTTACCAGAAAGGGGGAAGAAAAAGAGACATAGTGGCAGCTGTTTTGTATCTTTTGGAACATCTAGTTCTGGCTCATTAAGTGTGGCACAATAGTAAGTGTAAACTGCCAAGGAAGCTGGAGTTTCCATGACTCCAACTCGAGATCTTTTTCTGAAGACATGCAGTAAAGGCAAGTCCAAATTAGTTTGCTTGACATTTTTGGTAACTGCAGGGCTGCCTGGGGCAGGGCTGAGAGAGTGTCAAAGCGGCATAATTTGACCTTGAAAATAGACGAGAAATGTGAGTTGGGTGAGAGGTGCAATGGGCTGTTTGCTTCAAAGCACCAGTAATGATATCTTGAGACCAAAGTTGGAGGTTGGAAATGAAATGCCTGTCGCATACCTACCTACCTGCCCCTCTGGACATTTTCCTTTCCTGAGCATATTGAAAGAGTTTACCTAATTCCCTGCCCTTCATCCTTTCTACTAAGACTTCAGAAAAAAAATAGTGAGAAATGCATGACTTGCCATAAGTAACTGAGAAACTGCACCTTAGAATTTGAGGGAAGAATATTCTTAATGGCTTCATGTAGACAGGCTGATCACTGTAGGTGCCACAGCCTAGATCCTAAGCAAGTGACTTTTACAATGTAAGTCTGGGAAAGAGAAGTCTGGGGCTTATTTTGCACTGGCCTTCCAGTTTCATTCTGGTCTTTTGACATAGTCTTTAAATCCCTTTAAATTTTATCTAGTTCAGAGCAGAAAAATGATATGATACATCCATCTTTGGCTCTTTTTTAGTGATTGCATTAATCCCAGGACCGCTAAATTAGACTGCCTTATCCCTTCAGCTGCATGAAAAACATATTTTTTTGTCAATATTATCCTATAAAATGAAAGAGCTCCAGTGTTTGAAGGCTGATCTAAATGAATAATTTATTTATTTAGTTCACTTAGCACTCACCACTGGCTGCTCAAGGTAGTGAATGAATACTGCTGTATCAAAACCAAAAATATTTAAATTTGTAGAACACTCAAAATGTGTTCTAGCTTAAGATGGACAAATTGGCAAATTTAGTGAAAAATAGGGCTGTGGATAAGTGTCAGAAACTGGAAATCCATTACTGATTTTCCACAAGAGCCAGAAAATGAACTCTTGGGCTTTAAGATTAATAGAATAAAGAAGACAGTTCCCAAAAGAAAGAATGAATGAAAAGGGTTATCAAAGAAGAAACACCAGAGAAGCTTTAGAAGAATGCTGAAAGTTAACAGATTATATCAGTATTTGGTTATCTACATAAGTTTCCTTATGGGAACCTAAAGAAGAATCTGTGTACTCTTTATAAAAATAATAGAAATTGTATTTAAAAAAAGGCAACCCCCACCCTCATTCTGCCTCCTCCTTCCTCTCTTCCATGATGCTTTTTCAACTTATGGATAGGGAATATTTTATTTGTGATTAAGATTTACACAATTCTCTCAGCAGTTTAGTTTTCAGGGTGAACAAAGCATCCTGTAGTCTTTCTTCTATGAGCTTACAAAAATCAAGTATAAGTGAGCAGATACTTGTGCTTTAACTGGCTTAGTTTGAAGGCTGAGATGGCTGGGTTTGTTTTATTCATTTTATCCATTTCATAATTATTTATCCAAATTTAGAAAAACCTTTTTGAGCCTTGGGATGAATGTGTTCTATCCATAGTGCAAGCTGCTTTTGTATGTCAAGAAGCTAAATGTTAACTATGAAATAACATGATCCTTAGAGAATATGGCAACTTGAGTTTGCAAAAACAAGGAACATTTTTAAGAAACCTGGTATCTCAGGAACAAAAGTAGCTAGGGAATTTATCCTGTGTCTGGTAAATGCTTTTATGTTGCCTTTTGAGAAGACACCTGGTTTTGTATGCAGATCTATGACGCTGTATATTTTCAGAATGGTAGCTGTGCAGAAGACAAACAATAATGGCTTTTCCTGACAATAGACAAGCAAAGACAACATATTTTGTGTTTATCTTTTTCAGGAGGAGCATGAAAAGAAAAGCAACATTCACGTGTCCTTTTAATGGCGACTGTAAAATCACCAAAGATAATCGTCGACATTGTCAAGCCTGCCGCCTGAAACGTTGTGTTGATATAGGCATGATGAAAGAGTGTGAGTAAACACACTGCTTCTCTGGCTTTAGAAACTTTGCGATAAATCATTATTGAAAATGTAGATGATTTATTCAAGTGAGTTTTCACTTAAACTATTCTGAAAATTCCATTCATTCTCATGGGTTTATCCTTTTTTCTTCAGATCTTCACCCATTTTTCTCCCCACCCCAAATGTTTGGTTGCAAAACAAAGCAGAAGCATCTATCTGCTGTTTTCAAAAGTACTTCTGATTCTGAGGCTTTCCCATTTCTCTTTAATTAAGAAGAATCACATCATCCTGCTTCATTGAAGGTGTAATACGCCTGGATTAAAAGAGCTTTGAATTATTTCGGGCCATTTGTATTCACTTCAGAGGTTTTCACATCCCATAGAACCAAAAGCAAGAAAATGTCTTATTTATACAAGCCTTTGCTAATCTAGTGCCCACAAATGTATTTTGAATTTCAGTGTGCATCAAATGTTAGGCAAAATTCTCAGAAGCCAGTGCTAAAGAGATGCTTACTGATGAACTGGCATTAGGGATGTGCACAAATATTCGTAACATTTGTTATTCGTACGAATTTGGCCGAATTCGGACATTCATAAACGTTACGACATTTGTACATTAACATTTGTAAGAATACAAATGTTTTGGAACATTCATACAAATAGTTCAGAAGTTCATGAAACTGGGGAGGTGGGAAAGTGGCTGCACCAGTCATATCTGCAATGAATCTGGAGTGCATTCGATATGGATCCAGAGTGGATTAAAAGTGGATTCAGGCTGGATTTGACGCTTTCAGAGAGGGTATGTTGCAGGATACATATTGGATATGTATGCATTTGTGTCAGATATATATCGGATATGTATTCATTTGTATGGGGAGGGGGTGTCTATACAGGATAGGTGAAGGGTCTGGCTTTCTTCCTCAGTGGACCGAGGGTGACCACTGGTGCTTCAAAGAGCATTGGCAAGCAGTTCTTGTGAAAGTCGTGTAAAGTGGTCTGAAGGTGTGCCATACAGTCAAAGTGCACTTGGCTCATTCAATGGATGGAAAATCTTTATCCTAGGGATGTGCCCATGGGGCATTTGCCACTTCGTTCCCTTGCTAGGAAGCCACCCTGCAAGTTCTCCAGAGAAGGAGAGGAAGGTGTTCTTGCTTCTCCTGTTAGCACAGCAGAGATCCTTTTAAAAATAAAACAAAGGGGGAAACACCTGAAGAGCAGGGAAGAGAAGAGGGCAACATCATTAATACTCAATATTTTTTACTTCTCTAGTTCCTGCTCACCCCTCTTCTGTCATACAGCACCCCTGTTGGAGTGAATTTGGCATTCAGTAGAACACACTACTACAGTCTGAGTGTCTCTTTGCAGATCACCCCCATCTTGGTGTTGCCCAGACCAACTTTCCTTACTGATTGGAAAATTCTATAGGGATTTGGGAGTACATCACACAATACTTGCTCTTCTCTGTTCTTTCTGTATTGTACTGTCTGCTGAGACGTATATCTGAGGGGGTGAAACAAAGGTTGAATTTAGGCCTGCTGCCCCTAAGTCCTTATTTGAGCTAGAACCCTAAAAGGCTCCATTGCTACCTTAAAGCAACTTGGAATCAGTTTTGAATGCAGATCATTCTATATGTAGATGGTTGTTTTTCCCTGACCAGGCTTATACCTATTAGTATCCATGATTTGAGTCATATTCTCTTTTCCTGTAATGATGAAACTGTTCCCTCATATTTAGTAAAAACCAGCATGTTACTCTTACCCAGCAGCTGTTTTGAAGCCCTAACATCAAGATTTGTCTTGGAAATCAACTTCTAATTTATCCATTTTCTGGCTCTGGAAATTAGCAGTTGGGAGACATCCATGTAATCTTCTGCCTTGAGCTCACTTTGGTCCAATTAATGTAGCTTTTTCCGTGCTTGGTTTGCAAAGGTAGTAGCCTCCTTGCTTTACCAGCAATTGGAGCAGGCCTGCTAATAAGATTAAGCCTGGATATAGCCTTCTAAAATATATATTTGAACATATTGCTTGCTGTAGTAGCAGAAGCACTTCCTTTGTTTATGTTGTACATTATTGCTGTACTGGAATAATTCAATTTCTTGGAAAGGGAAGCTCACTTTGTAACAGGGGTTAGTGAGTTCAGTATACAGGAATTTCTTTAAAAATATTTCTGGGGTGTGGCAGATTAGGTTATGTTTTCTGCGGTGAATGGTGCAGTATTACAGAGAGCATTACTAAAATGAAACAGGGCAGTTTGTTGCATTTTATTTATATATAACATTTATAATTTATTTAGCAATGTATTAATTATAATTATTAATATAATGGAATATCTAAACCACTTTCTAAAATAAAATGTAAAAATATAACTATCAGATATAATACCATAAAATTAACACAAAATTAGTTAAGTAGTCCAGGTAAAAGTAATAAACACGTCAGAGAAAACCTGTGTAATAACATAAGACACCAAACCCCTCTCTGACCCAGTATGTGTGTGAGAGAGAATATCTCTCTCTCTCTCTCTATCTATCTATCTCTCTCTATATATATATATATAGATATAGATATAGAGATAGATAGATAGATAGATAGATAGATAGATAGATAGATAGATAGATAGATAGATAGATAGATAGATAGATAGATAGATAGATAGATAGATAGATAGATATAATGTATCTAATGTATTTGTTATGGAACCACAGAGTTGGAAACAGCCTTGTGTTTAGTGCAGAATTCACTAAACCATCCCAGAGAGATGACTCTCCAGTCCCTGCTTGAAGACTTCTGGTGAAGGAGAGCTTTCTAATTCCTGTGACCATAGACTGATTCCTCTTATTGTTAGAAAGTTTTAAAAATCTCTTAATCTATATCTGCTTCCTTACAGTTTCGTCCCATGCTTCTTCTTCTGAGTCCATCAAAATCTGCTCTTCTGAGGTCCAACTCTGAAGTCTGAGTCCTCTCAGATCTTCCTCTTGTTACCCAAAATTCAACAATAGCATGGTCCCTGCCTCCCAGGCCCCAGTCACTCTTACTTCCTCAGTCATTTCTCTGTTAGTAAGGATTAGGTCAGATGTTGTCTGCAAGAGAGGATAAGAATTTATTGGATCTTAGACTTTTAACCAAGATTGACTCTCAGCAAATATCCAGATACTTAAAATCTCCAATAAATACAATGTTATGCTTTCTTGAGAGTTTAGCCATCTGGTACAGAAATGATTGGAGCACAAAGCTCAGTTGTAACTTATTGAAAGCAGGCTTAAAGAAAGAGGAGTGGGTGTTAAACTGTTCATAAGGAAAGCGTATACCTCCACAGATTCAAGATTCAGAGAATGAAAGCTCTATAGAAATGCATGAGAATACAAAGAGGGAGCAATAGAAAGGATATTAGAGGATCCCTGGACAGACAGAACTATGTGGATGAACTCTGTATCATCATGCTGAATTTCGGTGAGGTATCTCATCATATTTATCTTCCTGTGTTAAGATCTCCAGTTCTTGTTTACAATTGGAATAGAAACATTTTAATTTGTGACAGGGACCCTGTCCAAGCTTGACCCTTCCAGTTTCCTTCCAATCTTTTTGTCCTTCTGTCTGTTCTCTGCTTTTGCTTCTGGTAGTATTCATTAGTTGCATATTTTTATCTGGGCTTTTACTTACCTTCCCCTTTTGCTCTTGTATAAAGCTCTCCTGATGAGGGTAATGAGGCTGTGCTTATATGAAAGCACATCTCTCTGTATGAATAAAGAGATTCAGTAGTTTCCTTAAAATAATAGTAATGCAATTCATGATTGACATTACAACTTGTTTTGCTTCAGGTAAATAAAGATAACCAAACCGTATGTGCAAACATGTTTTATAACTGTATGATTAAGATGTGTTAGGTCAGCTTAAATACATTTGGTTTTATAACATTGGTCCCAAGCAATTCTTTCAATGATTGTTATGTTAAAAATGTAATTCCTCCTGCTTTTCTTTTTTAGTTTAACCAAAACAAAAATTCCCGTCTCTGATGAATAGATAACTTCTAGTTCTGTTGGTCAGCAGTGTGCAATCTGTGGACACTTTTCAAATCCTAAGGTTCTTTGTTGTTCTAAGAGTGCAGGCAAACCATGTGAACTCAGCAATAAATCATGCAGTGTGCTCAGTTGCACTTATCCCCAGGAAGAAGAGGTCAGGATTGCATTATAAGAGGGTCTAATTGGACAGAAAAGTAAATCAGTCTCAGAGTTATTAGTGTTAAAGTACAAAATACTTCTCTTCCTTTCAAAAGGATGAAAAGGTTGAGTACTTAGAATGATCTGACATGGATGGTTGGTATTATCTTGCAGAGGTCTACTGAGGTGCTTGTTCCATTGTGTTAGTCAGGACCTGCATTCAGGGACACACACAAGACTGTTGCCTTACTGGATGAGCGATAGGAGGTTAGCAATGCTTGTGCCTTTCATCAAAGTGAAGAGCAGATGGTGTCTCACCAAAGACAGTGGTGGCTGGTGGACTTCAGGGCTGGGTGTTCACAGGAAAGGTGGGGGTCACAGGGGTGGGGCACCACAGGGGCAGGTCCACTGAGGTCACAGGGACGGGGTGCTGAGTGGGTCACGGGGACGGGGTCCGAGGCCAGAAAGATACAGAACCAGATAAAGAAAGTAATTTATGCATGGAACTAAATCATAGAATCATAGAATGGTAGAGTTGGAGGGGACCTCCTGGGTCATCGAGTCCAACCCCCTGCTCAAGGCAGGATCTCCTAAACCATCTCAGACAGATGGCCGCCCATTCTCTGCTTGAAGACCTCCATCGAAGGGGAACCAACCACCTCCCGTGGCAGCCTGTTCCACTGGTTGATCACTCTTACTGTTAGAAATTTTTTCCTAACATCTAAACTAAATCTTTTCCCCTGCAGTTTCACCCCATTGTTTCTAGTCCTTCCTTGAGAGAGTGAGAACAGGGCTGATCCCTCTGCACTGTGACAACCCTTGAGGTATTTGTAGTCAGCTATCATGTCTCCTCTCAGTCTTCTTTTTGATAGACTAAACATTCCTAGTTCCTTAAGCCGTTCCTCATAGGACATGGTTTGCAGACCGTTCACCATCTTGGTAGCTCTCCTTTGAACCTGCTCCAGCTTGTCAGTGTCTCTTTTAAACTGGGGTGACCAGAACTGGACACAGTACTCCAGATGAGGTCTGACCAAAGTAGAGTAGAGGGGGATAATAACTTCACGTGATCTGGACTCTATGCTTCTCCTAATACACTCCAGGATTGCGTTTGCCTTTTTTGCAGCTGCCTCGCACTGTTGACTCATGTTCAGTTGATGATCTACCAGGACACCCAAGTCTTTTTCACATGTGCTGCTGCTCAGCCGAATTCCTCCCATTGTATATGTGCTTTTTTCATTTTTCTTGCCCAGGTGCAGAACCTTGCATTTTTCTTTGTTAAATGCCATTTTATTAGTCGCAGCCCATTTTATTAGTTGCATGGAATGAATAACGATATAAACCTGCTTTTTCTGCATGCATATCCACACTCACATATTGGCTTATCTAAGTGCCATAGGATTCACAGAAGAAAAATTGCCAGTGAAAGAATCACAAAACTGCAATAAGGGGAGCCCTGCTGGATCAAGCCATAGCCCATCTAGTCCAGCATCTTGTCTCAGACAGCAGCCTGCCAATTGTTCCTGGGCATCTGAAGCAGAAACAAAAGGGTTTCTGGTGAGGTGAGGAATCCTGGCAAGCCCCCAGTTTCTCCTCCTCCAGTTAGAGCAAGAGTTCAGAGCAGACCAGTGCAAAGAGACAATGTCACTGATTCTGTGCTGCTTTGGGGTTTTTCACCCAGGTGGATGGGTGGCCGTAACTGGAACTTTCACATTATCGGCATAATAAGTGGAGAACTGGCAAAGGAGAGGAATACACTTGATTAATAGATTTCTGTGCTTATTGCTGAGACAGGCCAGGTTGATGTGGAAAATAAGCAATGCTGCAGGTAGATCATGTTTCTCCTGATTCCTCCAAGTAAATGAGGTGTATATATATACAAAGTAGGCTGCAAAAAACAGGTGAAAGGCAATATGAAACCACCTTAGCAAAATGTTGTGTAGGTACTGAGAAGCTGGAGCAAGAGGGAAAGAGTCCACATTTCTTATCAAGGTGTGTAGAAAAATGCTGTAGGTCTTGTCACATGTCCCCACATGCCAAGAGTTCCCCCCCCCCCGAAAATGGAGCAGATGTTGGGTGCATCTTGAAGATGAATTGGGAGTGCCTACAGTTTTGGCAATAGCTGTTGATTAGCATCTTGAAACATTTATGTACACTTTAAGCAAATTGTCTTCACTGTCTTTTTTTTTAAAAAAACTAATAAGTAGCTAACTACCTGTGCTTCATATTACATTGGCACAAAATCACAACCTCTAATGCAGACGAAGAGAAAATACATGGGGTAGTCCTTTCACTAAAATGATTGCTGCGCAGACATGTTAAAATCAAGTGTGGCGTAGTAATTACTGCTGGGCTTTAATCTAGACAGCCAACTTTGAATGTGAATAATATTCAGTGAAAAGGCTGCCATCGTGATAACTATTTACATACTAGGAGCAAGTGGTATTATTGGTTGCAGTTGTTGATGACTGGAAAAATCCCTCAAATTTAGGTGAATACTCCATAGATTATTTCTTTTCTCTGCCATGTCAGCGCATTGGTGGAGCTTCTTCCAGGAAGCAAATGAATTCACTGGGCGACATTATGTTGAAGAACAAAGGCCTTCCTTTGAGCTTTAAAAGCTATACCAGAAACCCAGAATATGCTTTGCAGTGGTGATTTGAAGGGCAGTCAGCTAGTCCATAAGTATGTGTGGGTCTGTGTATCCCTATGCTGCTGCCATACTCTGCCTGATCTCTTCTGCTTTTACCACTCCCCCCCCCCCAAAAGCGGGAAATAAAGTAAATGTGCTACTGAGTTTGTGTGCAAGCAAATTGGATTACCCCTTGAAATATGTTGGCCATTAATCAGTTGCTGTAGGACAAACATCTAACATAGTGTAAATAATTACCTATTTACTTTTTTAAAAACAGTTTTAAGAAATACATATTTTGGCACGGTCCACACTCATCCAGGATGCATCCCATCCTAAATGTTTGTTGTTGCTGCTGCTGGGTACCAACATGGACATCTTTGTGCAGTTTTCTTGGCAGGGATACAGAAGTAGTTTGCTATTGCCTACTTCCAAGGAGAAGCTAGGTTTCAAATTGGCAACCCTCTGCTTTCCAGGTAGTTTGCTCTGCTCTTTATAGTGCTGAAAAGGCAAGTCATAGGGAGAATACAGAAAGTGCTTCCTAATACTGTAGTGCTGGCACTACAGACTTATCTTAGCCCACATTTTTCACTGCAAATGAGTTTCGCTTGTTTCTTCAAACACAGGCCGATTCTTGTGCTTAAAGAAATGATCCCAGCTGGAAACATTACATGAATGAAATTCAAACTTCCCGCAACTTTGATTTGTGCCAAAAAAAGGTTTAGAAGATTAAATTACACCATTCATGTTTTATATAAGCAGAAACTGTTGCATTGTGTTTTGGTTTGATGATCTTAATAAAAAAAGCAACCTCACAAGGCTGCCACCACCTGGATTAAAAATGAGAGCTGAGCATTGTTCCTCCAACAATGTTCGTTGTTTCTCTAAGTCGTTTGTAATCATTAGACGGGCACCATGCTCGTGCAGGTTTGGAGTATTTTTGCACAGCACATCTTGTCTACAGCCCAGAGGGACTTTGATTTCTAGAGCACTTAGCCATGACCAAAGGGCATTTTCATTGGAAGTGCCACCTTACTTTGGCTAATCCGTGAATTTGGCAGGTTTGCATTACCCCCCCACACACACACACACACAAAGGATCTGGTAGATATGTACAGTGTGTAGTAGTTAACTTGTAAATGATCCTTTTAGTGAAATAGTTACTTGATAAAGGAAACCTTAACTGGCTTAGGCTAAAAATAGCCTTTCCAAGTTGACTGCTAGTTCAGTGAATGGGAACAGAATGTGCTTCAAAGAGCTATGGGGCAAATTAAAGGGTCATGCTTTCCATAAGGGTAAGTCTGCAACGCTAGGTGGGTTCTTCTTGCCTCTAGAGGTAGCTGATGGAATCCATACTAGGTCCTAGGTCTAGAAGTCTATCTCTGTGTTTTGTTGCAAAGGTTCAAAGGCCAGCTATACTTTCAACACCCACCTAAAAGATATCTTAAACTACAAGCTAGATTGTAGTTTTTTAGATTGGAGTTGTATTTGAACTTGCTTGCTTAATGCTGGATGAAAGGCTTGATCTTAGTCCATGTAGATGAGCAACCAAAATGGGTTTTGCCAAGGGGAAATCGTGCCTTACTAACTTGCTAGAATTATTTGCGAGTATCAGTAAGCATGTGGATAAAGGTGATCTAGTAATGTCTGTCTGGTTTTTCAGAAGGCTTTTGAGCAAATCAGTCATGGAATAAGATGACAGGTCCTCTTGCTTGAGTTAGATAACTTCAGAATAATCTACCACTTTCAAATACAAGGATGAACAGTGCTTCCTCAGCTGCTGACAGTCTCAAATAACCGTCCCTTAATGCCCAATACCCAGCTGTCTTACCAGTTGTTTTAACAGCAACATAACTACCACCATCACAACAGTAGCAATCCTGTTGCAGTGGGTTCCACTGGGCAAGTCAAAGGAAGGTGCCCATATGCCCTAGGGCCAAGGGAAACACAGCCGTATGGTAAATTTCTGCCCTGACTTCAGCATGTGTCCAACAAGGCCCAGGTGGGAGAGTTCTAGGCATAGCTGGAAACTCATTTCCCCTCTTCATGTTTGGTCTTTTTAAATTTCTGCTTCTTTCAGCAGTCATGCTGCCCCCCATCACAGAGTAAGCAAAATGGGTTCCTCTGAAGGGAAGAAGGAGAAATGCCTGCTTACTGGGGCAGATGTCATGCCAGACAATGTGGGAAAGCTCGTGTACATGAAACTTGTGGCAAAAGTTTTGAAAAGGCAGTTTAGCACAGATGTGCGTTTCTGCATCATCTGTCTTAGCGCATCATCTGTCTTGGCATCTGCTCCTCTTGCTCACCCTAGCATTGAAACTCAGCAACACAATGGGGGAGGGAACCCAGTTGCTAAAACAAGCAGAGATTTAAAAAGACCACCATACAGAGAGGGAGATAATAGGAGGAAATGAGCTCCCAGCTACACCCAGAACTTTTGCTCTTAAGGAAAGCAGTGCCTACAAGACTGGACATTGCCTTGAGACAGAAAAGGAAACCCTCCATCTACCCACTCAAGACAGTATAGGTACCAGCCCTAATAGTCTTCTTGCAAAACCACACCCTGAAAATAAAACTGGACTAAGGAGTCGAAACTGTCTCAGTGCTGGGATAATTCAAATACCGGATAGGTCAAATTGGGAGGGAATAACTCACAGAAAAATGTTTGGGTGTTATCCCTCAGAATCTGGGACTGCCTTAGACCATTTTAAACCTTGGGTGTGACCACAACCCAAGTGGATGACATCCAGCTCTATCTTTTCTTTCCACCCAGTTCAGAATGCCTGTAGATGGCATTGGGGTGCTTTCAAACTATTAAGTGGAAGCTGATATAGGTATTGTGCATTACAGGTTTTTGAGGTCCATGAAATAAGGAAACATCCTGTTCTTGACAAGGTTAGATGATCCTGGAAGGGACAGTTGCATATTCTGCAGTTACTCCTGGAGTCATCTCTGGTATTTGAAGGTCAGGTGGCAGCAGTAGTTGGACATGGCTACGTACAGCTCTGGCTGGGCCCAGACTTTTGACAACTTCCAGGCTAGACTCCTATGTACTGCACATGGGGCTGCCTTTGAAGCTGTATGAGAAGCTGTAGCAAGTGCAGAATACAGCAGGGAGCTCATTAAAGGGCATTGCCAGACAAACATAAATCACATCAATCCTAAAGAAACTGCTGTAGTTGCCAATGTACTACAGGGCCCAATTCAAAGTATTGACTTACAAAGACGTAAAAGGCTTGGGCCCCAAATATCTAAAACACTCATTCCTCCTATATATATACCTAATAGGCCCAGTCAGAAACTGACGATGTACAGCCAGTGTCATGGCCTTGTCTGTGATAGGCCTTGGGCTGTGAGGTGTGTCAAGCATCATCTCTACATGTGTTTAGATGATGGGTGAGAAAACATTTCTTTATATGGGCCTTTGGTTAAGGAGGCAGTCTGCCCTCTTGTAAGTACTACAGTACAACATTTGTAATTTTATATTGTCATTTTAAACTGTTTGTAACTTTCCTTTTATGTGTTTAGTTCAACCATATAGGGTAGAATCGGAATGTAAATAAATAACAATCTGTCTCCTGAGGGCTTCTGCATGAAATTAAAATACATTTGATTTGGGTTTCCATGGAACTGGTTCTTAAGAAACTGAAAATTAAAAGCAGATTAGTTGAATCCTGGTGCTATTCCTGTACCTTGGCTACTCAGGGCATGACAAAGTTTCCATTTTACTGTTCTCAGCTGGAAAAAATATAAAACTAAATAAAACTCAAACTGATAATAGAGAAATACCTCAAGTCAGCAGCATGATGTAGGATGGATAAGAAGACTTTTAAGAATGTGAGGTTGAGCGACTTTAAAACGGAATTGGGATGAAAACAGGATGTCTTGAATTAGGGGATCTCCAGAGACACGGCTAAACCCCCGTGATTCTCACTGGTCTATATTGGAATTGTTACACATATCCCTGGCAATCCCAGTGTAGTCCCTGGTTAATATATTGAAAAATGAATATCTGCATCACAGAAAATCCAGCAGCAATGCTAGGTTCCATAATGTTGGATTTCTTTCTCATCTGCTGGCACTTTGTATTCCTGTTCCTGTTGCAAAATACCTGTATGCTATTAAGCATGGGGGGGGGGGAGAGATACGGGAAGGGGGGAGGGGCAGCACTTGGTAGCATCTAGCACTTAGGAAAGCTGCGAATCAGAATGCGCAGCCGAGGTGTGGCATAGCGATGGCGCATTATGCTGTGAATTTACCTCCTGCAGAAAGATCAAAATTCGAGCCGCAGTATAAGGTGAATTCGAAGTTACCTGCTGTCCTGACAGGGCAGTGAGAAATAGCCGAGGAGAGTTGAGCCTGCAGCTCAGCTCCCGTTGGCTTCCCCTTCCCATGTGGCGCATGCCTTACCGCGCGTGCCACGTAAGTCTCGCAGCCATCAAAGAGGAAGCTGTGGACCTCCATTTGTAGTTGGGACAAGGGGTCTTCACTTTGAGCAGGTAAGCTGTGTATTTTTATATAACTGCTGATTTAATCCGCTAACCTGGAAGCTGCCTAGGTATCTTGCCACAGGAACCATAATGCAAAAAGCCTGCAGATGAGGTAAGCAGTTGGGATTGCCTTCCACCTCCCGACAGCAGCAGTGAGAGCCAACTACAAGATAATGATCCTGCAATTTCCAATACAGAGCCATCAAAAAGTACTCCGCATCTGATTGGACAAAAAGCTGGGTGCAAGCTGTCAAGGCAGATTGTTAATTGATGGCGAAGGTTTCCAACAGGCTCACTATCATCTGTAAAACAAAATTAAAAGCACATGAGTTATCATTTTTTTATAAAAAACATTTCTGCTGATTATCATCATCTGTTTATTTCTGTGGTATGCTCAAGACAGTTTGCAGGCAGTTGACAAAGAGCTAATTTTTTATAATACAAAAACAAAATACAATAATGATATATCTATATATAATATAAAATCCCCCCCCC
>MTQE01002208.1:11114535-11125108 GCA_014337955.1 Aspidoscelis marmoratus | reverse complement strand
TCAGCAAAGTGACCAGCTGTTTTCTTTCAGTGTTAAATAACTCAGAAAATGTCCCTCTGGGATAGATCATGGGGAAGGAAAATTACTGGTCACTTTGCTGATGTGTTCTCTCACTCTGAAGTTGGACTGAAGTTAGATTAAATCTTAGGTGTAACCACAGCTTTAGTTCCGAAGAATGCCTTTTGAGAAAAGCCCTCCCTCATAAAGCAAAACAAAATAAAATCATGCATGGTCCTTTAAAATTCCACTTTAAAGGTCTTCTACAACTAAACTTTGGAAATTCAGATATTTTTAAAAAGTTTAAAAATTGGCAACTCTTTCTGACATTGGGTCTTGAAAACCAGACAGGAGATAGCCTTTAACTTGGCAGAAGTTTTGTCCTATCACAGCGGAACACATAAAGAATGTATATTCTGATCATCTTCCTTTGTCTCCATTCCTGTGTCAGTGGGAATGCCAATTTAGGGTTACTTACATTGAAATAGTTTATCAGACTACAGCTCAGTGTGTCTGCACTGAATACAGAGTAGTATCTTGGTCCAACTGTAAACTTGTAGGATATGAAAGTACTCTCTTCCATGTCAGAAAAAAAAGTCTTGCTTGAGACAGCTGATAAAAATCTAAAAGGGACTGTCTGCTGCTTTTGCCAGTAAGTCAGCTCCAGAGAAGTGAGTCTGTGAGCACAGGCCTTTGGGTGCCAAACACAGGTTTTTGTTGTGGTTTTGAAGACTCGGGGCCAAATAAGATATGAAATAAAGTTTTTACATTTAACTTTGTTTTTTTTTAATGAGTTGAAACAAATCACTATCAGCCTCTTAGCCAGGAGGCATGGGAAAAGGTATGATCTTTGCCACCCATGCTGTAGTCCAGAGAAAAATCCCCTATGAAAAAGGGGGGAAACCTGTGTTGACAAGGAGAAGGGAGAACTACAAGAGGGGAAACACAAGGTTAATTTTTCCTACACACTTGTTGCTATCTCATTGAATTACCAGCTCCTCTTGCTATTTGCATTTTAAAATACTTGGGCTGGAAGAGCTCAGGGCTTCCATTTGGCCCTGAGGCTCCTGTCCAGGGGAGCAAATTGAGATTAGGGTATCAGGTTACATAGAGGGTTGCATCCAAAACATTGTGTTCCATTTTTTCAAGATGAGCTATGTATGAAGCTGTGTGCTGGGGTCAGATTAGGATTAGGTAATGTAAAGGATCAGTTTCATACCTAGGTGTGCATGGAGTATGGAAAAACAAGAGACAGTGAGCCCAGAGTACATTCAGTGCTGTCCAATGATTGTAAGTAGCCCTGTCATGAGGACCAGGATCTAAGATGGGGTGATTCACCTGTTTATGATTTTACCAGGATCAGAGTGGTAAAATTTCCCTTAATATACACTCCCAGTGGTTTCTTGCTTAATGGGTGAATCACTTGAATGCCTGTGGTTATATCTCTTTTCTTTCCTATTTCCCCCATTTCATGGATTGTTTAAATTGGAGCTTCAAAAGGTAGCTGCTAAATGCCTAGACATGTCTCCATCAGTGTTTAGTTCAAGCAGAGACATTTAAAGATCTCTCCATCTTTTTCCTTTGACCTTTTCAGAGAGCCTATGGTTCTGACATATGCTAAAGCAGCTATGGGAGAGGTTTCTTTTGTGATTTCATTTTACCACATTTTTAATGAGTCGTTTTTAATCCTATGGTGTATTATTTTATTGTTTTACTGAGCAGTGTAAGATGGAAGGACAGAGTTTAAATCCTGGGTAAATAAATCTTATACAGTCATCCCTCGTGCAACATTTTGGTTTGGTTGCCACAAACCACTTTGCAGTTCTGTGGTATGCAAGCAGTTGCCATGTATGGAAAGCTGTGGGTTAGGGGCATTATGGAGGTCCAGTCCATCAGTGAGGTATTTTGCCAGGGTGTCAGTACTGCCATGGAGAAGAGGTCCAGTGGGGTTTCAGAGGCCAAATCAAAATACTGAAAATTTCTGGAATTGCATTAAACAAGGGAAAGCACATTTGATCAGCTGTGTAATATCAAAACCATTCTGCATAAAACCCCAGTTAGGTTTACCAACATGGTGTGAACAAAATTGGGTTATATAAGGAATCCAGTAGGCTAGTTGATAAAAATGCATACAGTTGCATATGCATTCCAAAACAATGAAGAATTGTTTCCAAATATCCACAGCTTACAAAAGCACATTTCATTTATTTTTGGTTGGTGTTTGTATGTTCGTTTTTTAAATCTTGCCTTGTAGGCCATGCCTTAAAAGTTGTGACATGTGGAATATAGGCAGCAATTGGTATTCTGTAGTTCGAATAATTCAGCCAGAAACAAGTTCTGCATTACTGGACGTTGCACCTTATTTCATGTACTTAAATAGTGAAGCTGTGGCAAAAAACACGCACTGGAATTACTGCATAAGAAACCAACCTCTGGAGGCTGCTATTGCTACTTCAAGTATCTGACAAAGCCTTCCTGAGCTCTTTGAAATCTGGAGACCTGAGGAAGAATGAGCCTCAAGACTGCTCAGGCACAAGTTAGAAATTAGCAGTATGTGAATACCATGTGTTTCTGGTGTCCGCAAATGAAAGTCTTCAAAGTGAAAGTGTAGAATCTGAGGCATTTTTATCCCACCCTATACCCAAAGGTCTCAGGGGAAGTTGCAATGAAAACCAAATATAAAAATGAACATAGTTTGTGGACCCTTTTATAAATATCTGCGCTTAATTTTCATCACTGACAGTGTTTATGTTAAAGAGATCAGTGAAAATTGTACATACATTTTTCAGTTGGAAACACTCTCAGCCAAATGATCTTCATTGAAAAGTGACCAGAAATTAAAGGAAACCTTTCCTTCAGAATAGTTTGTGTTGACGTAATTATCTTCCAAACTTTCGGAGGGTAATACCACAGGAAGACTACCACGTGCTTCTATGTTTGGTTTGATTCAAGTATAAATACATACACCTGTTTAGAGCTGTCCTGGCATTTCAGAGTTGGCTGAGAGGTTGTTCTTTCATTAGAGGAATTCCTGTAGTGCTGTCTATGATACTGCTGAAAATAGTAACACTGGTAATGCAATCTAGCCACATTCAATAAGAATTTTGATCTGCTTTTACACAATATTTACTCCATCCTTCACAATAGGCACATTCTGCATGGATAAAGTGGCAGTGTATGGGAGCAAACACTGTAAGAAGCCTTGTTTCCATTGCAAGCATGGATACCAACTGATTCAGATTATTGAATCAGTCTGATAACTGGCCCAGTTATATCTAGATTCTAATCCACATTCATTCCGTGTTCATAGTGAGAGAAGACATCAGCAAAATGACGAAGCTTCCTTTCATATTATCTAGTCCAGAATTTTCCTGTATTTTTGTATTTTTAGCTCATTATGCATATGTATTTCTAAAGAATTTATTATATAATAGAATTAGCTAATAAAAAATAGAGAAGAAATTTCCCCTGTGGATTAGATAATACAGGGGGAGTGGGAATGAGTAGTCATTTTGCTGATGTGTTCTTTCACTCTGAAGATGAAATGAATGTGGGTTAAAACCTGTGGAGCTGGGCCCCAACTTGGGTCAGTGAAAAAGACTCTTGCAGTCCCCATCTATGAGACTGCTTGGTAGGTACACATTTGTGTACAACTGGGTCTGCAGAGTTTTTCCTTACTCGGCTTGTGTGTTGTGGGGGGGAACCAAGGAGAGTTACTAGCTTTTGTATATATATTAATTACTGGCTGTAACCAGTAACTGGAAATGGTAGTGGCATTTTCACCTTTTGGTCCTGTGCTGTTTAAATCAGGGTCAGCTTCTGATGACTCCATCCATGAAGTTTTCTTGGCAGATAGAAAGGTTGTTTGCCTCTGTCTCCTTCTGGGGAAATGCTCAGGATCCTTTGCTTCTCAGCCAGTCCCTCTATATTTTTAGCCATTCTTAGAAATTGTATTGCCAGGAAAGTAAAATTCTCCTAGAATGACTGGAACCTCTGACCCATATGCTCTCTTTCTACAGAATTCTTTTTTGTTTCTTTAACAGAAAATTGATATGGCAGGTGTACTTGTGAAATTAGTTGCCATGGCAGATGTGCACATGAATTTCTAGAATGTGTTTTTTGTTAGTTTTTTTCAGTTAGATAATCTAATCTAGAGACTTCTCAGAATTACTAGAAATCTCCATAATCAGCTAATTGAGGTGGGTAAGAATTATTGGAACAATTAGTCATAAAAGCATCTTAGGTACAGTACACAACTGAGAAAGATACACATAGGATAATTTAGTTGGTAATATATGCCCATTTTGCCTCCTGTCGCACAAATTATTATTTGCCAGAACTTTGCTTCCTCTTTATGAAATGTTGGTATCCATAAATGCAAGCCACTCACTGCACAGCTGTAAAAAGAGTGTTTCTAAATTCCCTCAGTGATCAAAGTTGCAATACTGTGGCACGGATGGAGCATCCCCTTAAAACCATATCCTGTTTCAAGAGTAGAGGGGGAAGCCCAGCTGCCCCTTTCACACTACCACAAGACTGTTGATTTCTATTACTCATAACCATGCTTATTGCCTGTTGTGTGGCAACAATGCACAAATCACAAGGGTCTATATCAACAACAAAGTCCCCATTTCTGGTGGCTGCTGTAGAGCTGTTTACAAGGTAGTGGCCTTTTCCAAACGGAAATCTGTATTAGCAAGATTCAGCACTGGAAATCAAAGTGCTAGTAGTACTTTTACAATCGCTGCTGTAAATGCGTTTTCGTAATATTTAATCTTTCTCAACGTATGGTTGCATGGGAAGTTGCAGTGATTCATTTCCTGCTTTTTGTCTTCTCACATAAGCTATTGTGACAGGCTTTCCAGTACTGTGAAAATATTTATCTACACTGGAAGTTTTAAAACGTGCTGTGACTACCGTTTCATCAGAATCTATCAGGAAAAAGGCAACTCTTGTGGTTTTTCTTTTCTTTAGAGCTTTTGTATTTGCAGTTACTAAAAACAAAAAGCAAAAACACCCAAGACTTTTGCTCTCAGAAGCCCAACATTACACTACTTTTAAAATGGCTTTCTTTTAAAGCAGTGGTAGCAACAGAATGTACTTCTTAAGAAGTGCCTCTCTCTATTTGTAGCTGCTGGTATTTGAACAGAGACAACGTGAGAATTTGTTGTCTATATCTAAATTTGGATAGATTTGGTTGCCAGGATGTCTGGCAAAAGCCATACAGAGAGAGAGAGAGTGAGTGAGTGAGTGAGTGAGTGAGTGAGTGAGTGAGTGAGTGAGAGAGAGAGAGAGAGAGAGAGAGAGAGAGAGAGAGAGAGAGAACGAACATGTACATGCTGGGCAAGCTCCCTTAAGTTCCCAGCAAGGTTCCCAGCACATGAGCCTCACCAGACTTCCTGGTAACTGGAGTCACTGTTGTTTTCTCAGAATACCTCTGCAGTAGATGTTCCGAGTGTTGGGGCTAGTACTCTTATCAGGCCACTATGTAGCCAGGACCACAATGCATCCGCAAAAGGAATATTCAACACAGTTTTTTAGCCACAGTTAAAAGTTAATCTACTGTGACAAGTGTTTTTCAAGAGATATTCTCCTGCACCCTCACCCCACAATTTTAAGCATATAAACAAAGCTCCAGAGTGCCAAAGGTTGTGGTAAAAAGCTGCTAATCACTTCCTAGAAGACTTCAGAGTCTCCAAAACAAACATCAATCTCTGTTAACAAGCTGCCAGAGAACAGCTCAATGGGTGTGTGAGGTCAGGGCAGTATACACAGCTCCATACCCATAACCTTTCAGGACTGCCAGCTTTTAGTGCATTCAAAAACTACTGGTTTGGGGCTTTTAAGCACATTTGGATTAATCTGTAAAATCTGTTTTGCTTTGCCTGTTCCCTTGCTTTTCTTCCCTTCCTCCACTCTACTTACTTTGCAGAAATGGGGAGCTTTATTAGGAGAGCTCATTTTCTCCCCGGGGTGGCCATGTTGAATAAAGTTGAATCGGCATTTCTTGGTGGGAAACGTGTTAGGATTACAGCTATGCCTGAGGCCTTTGCACAAGCATACCTTTTTCCATACTATGCCTGAGATTGCA
This sequence comes from Aspidoscelis marmoratus, assembly GCA_014337955.1. Classification (NCBI taxonomy): domain Eukaryota; kingdom Metazoa; phylum Chordata; class Lepidosauria; order Squamata; family Teiidae; genus Aspidoscelis; species Aspidoscelis marmoratus. The sequence continues at coordinate 11,119,020 of MTQE01002208.1, read as the reverse complement.
GAGTGGAGAAAGAACAGTGTCTGCAGCCTCAGAACTATTCTTTCCAAAACATACCCGCATTAGGTGAGAGAAGTTACTGTGCAGGTATTTCCTAACACCTTACTCAGAAAGACCAACATCATACTTGAACTTGGCTTGACTTTTCTTTGAATGACTTTGAATAAAGATCTGCATAGCATAGTTTCCACACAGATAGCAAAATTGGTAACCCTCCTGACAATCTCTATTTGCTGGTTCAAGCTCTGAAAGTATATGTGCCTATCTCCAGCATTTCTCCTATTGAAGCTGTAAAAGGGGCTGGCAGCATATTAATCTGAATTTGTATAAATCAAAGGAGATCCTGCTAAATGTACAAAGACCTTGTCAAGTTTCAATGGGGAATAAGTCTCAAAATACTTATCGTTGTATAACTCTAAACTAATTACATCCCTGAATGAATGTTAGTGTTCTGGCCACTTCACAGCCTGGAAACACACAGTTGGATACCACCTTGATCTTTAGATCATTTTAAGGCACGCACTGAGTTGTGCAACGTTTGTATTGGAAAAACACTAACGGCTAACTAACCATCAGCTTAAGTAGCTGACGGCTTCATTGCAGTAGAGCTACAGTACCTTTGTTATGTGACCTGGCTTTTTCCCTCCTCTCATTCCAAACTCCCCTTAACTATAAAATGTTCCTTCTGCCCAGTATCTGCAACTCCCCCCATATCATATGATGAATGTTCCCTGGTGGTTTATTAATGACTTCTCTGCCCCTGGCCTGTTCTCTAACATCTTGTGGATCTTGTAGCTGCATTAAAAAATTCTTTTAGAACAAATCTGTACAGAAGTGGCAGAGAAGGATCCTTCAGTCCTTTTAACATTCTTGTGTGGCTTGCGGTGATTGCTTTTGAGGCCACTAAAAATATCAGTAATACTAAACACACTTAACTAAAGAATGGAGGCATGTGTGGATTCACCTCCTTGGAACGGAAAGGTAGCAAACTCAATGTGCTAATTGGCCAAGCCCCACTACCGAAATGGAAGTTTGATAATATGGGGAATTACATTATTACATAGATACCAGAAGACAACGCAGTGGAAATGAAGGTGAACTTCGCAATGCAACAAATGTTAACACAAGTTGTGCCCACCCAAAGGGTGCTGCTTACAGAAACATTGGTCAAACTGCATGTGATGACGTATGGACAGACGACCCATTTTCAGGCTAACTGAATTGGGCCCAGGTCTCCATAAAAGCTGTGGAATTTGCTTCCTTAGGCACCATACATAGAAATCTCACATTGCACTGTGTGTATGTTGTGCTTTTGGAGTTGCTTGATTTTCTCATACTAATTTCTGAAGATTAGACTGATGTTTTTTCTGCATGGCAACTGAGCTTTTACAAACATCACTTGTGTTCAAGATCACCTTTAGCAGTTTCTTGCTTTGTGCAGAAAGGCTGATATTTTTAACATTTCTAAAGCTCAGCTATACTTTTCATTAAATTTCTTTTATCATGGAATCCTACATAGAATAAATATGGATGCTGTATGTTTTTCCTATTTACTCTTCTCATGCCTCCCTCTGCTCCCAGCCACAGAGCTTGCCTCATTTCAGGATTAAAGCCAAAAGCAGTTTCCTTGTTGACTAAGGGCTCATTCAAACTAATTAAGATATTTTATATCTGGAAATCTCAGGAATAGTATGATAAAACAGAATGTAATACAGGATTTATTGCTTTACTTTGAGATTAGCACCTGGATTTCGTTCCTCAATTAGATGCAGTTATTGAATGACCTTGCATGAACCACATTTTCTCAGCTTTAGCTTTCAGTTTTTAATATGAGAATAATAACACTGATTTAAGAAAGCTATCGAAACCTAATGCAAAGAGAACTGTGAAGATTTGACAGATGTTACTGAAGTCATCAGCTTATCTTTGGCTTCCTCCCCTGTTAGTTTGTTGTTCCACAACCCCTTACTTTTTAGGAGCTGTTGCAACACCAAGTAGCTGGAACTCTAATCATTACTAGAGGATATTTTAGATAACTGTATATAAGCCAGTTAAAAATTCCACTGGGTTCTAACAGGCCTGTGCTGTAACTTGAAGCTTCAGAGATGCCCTTGTATAAAATTCAAAGCAGTCACTCTCTGGAAATCTTTGGGACGGGGTCTGGTGTTATGAAGAATGTGAATGCTAGCCTCCCTACTGGATCTTAACTTCTGTAGGACACTGTCCTAAAGAAAAGCCCTAAATGTGAGTTTTTATTCTTAACTGGGGAGCTACTGACTATTCTTATTAAATAATTTTACTTTCTTTACCTGATTACTTAAAAAAATAGAAAAGAAAATGAGATTGAAATCCCCCCCCCCAAAATAAGAAGAGTTGGCTTTTTTTACCCTGCTTTTCTTACCCATTCAAGGGGACTCAAAGCAGCTGACAAAGCTTTCTATTATTCTCCCCAGAACAGAACACCCTGTGAGGTAGGTGGGGCTATGAGAGCTTAGAAGAGAGCTGTGACTAGCCCAAGGTCACCCAGCTGGCTTTCATGGGGGAGTGCGGAATCAAAACCGGTATTCCCAGATAAGAGTCTGGCTCCTTAACCACTAGACCAAACTGGCTTTGATATATGTACAGTTACGCTGGAGTTTAATAAGGGGAAAGATTCAATGGGTGCTAATTTTCTGGTTGCAAATATGCATCAGGGTGGAGCACCAATTTCTCATGCAATAAGGGCTGTAAAACTATTTTTGTGTGCATAGACAGTGTTGTGCAAACATCCCATCTGCGTGATTCAGAGAAAATGAAATTTTGTCTCTTTGGTAAACAAGCTTCTGACAGTGTTATGGTTACTCTCTCTTCCTGTGAAGTAAATCCAGACATGTCAGTATTTTCTAAATAAGATGCCCTTTCACACAGAGCCCTTTCCCTTAAATGCATATTGTTCTGGGTAATGCATGAGGTATGTTAATTGCAGGTCTACAATTTTGCTTTTCTCTTTGGTAGTGTGATTTGACATAAAAATGAAATCAAAAGAGATGTTACAGAATGATATATTTTCCTACATATTTTAAAATCTATAAACGAAAAATCAGAGCAATATTCCCCGGCTAGACCTTTTGAAGGCTAGTAGTGAGGAGGAATAAAAAAAAAGAACTGAGCCACCTGTGGTCAAGTAGTCTTTCTTTGCCCATTCAGTCTAGTGCCAACCTATTGCTGGGCAGGCAGGACCATTACCGGTCCATAGCATCTTGGATAGAATAATGAAACAGGTCACAGTTACAGTCTATGTTCCTGGAGTTCACAAGGCTATTACAAACCAACCACTCTGGAGTCTGTTTTTTTTTTTTAACTTGATCCCTTGCGAAGTATTGAGATCAACTTGCAAAGTAGGTTATGTGGAGGCTTCAGCTACATGAGCTCCTACAGCCATGACTTTGTAAGAAAAGTAAAGTCCTGGGGTTGCAACATGCCAATAACATTGGCTTGTACAACTGAGATGTATTTAATTCCCTGCTGTGCCTACACAGAACACGTTGTAAGATGACCTTTATATATATTTTAGAGTACAAAGTGCCTTGTAATCTTTATCTCATTAATCCTCAATTCTGTAGAATGTTTTTTCTTCAGTTTCCAGGCACTGATATGGAATACTCAAGGATAAGCTGTTGTTGAGAGCTGAGATATGAACTCCAGTTTTCCAGTTCTAAGTCCAACTTTCTTTCCATTGTTGATGACCGTCACACTATAATTTTGCTTCAGACTGTCTAGTTAAGTTCTTTCATGTTGTCTATAGTGGATGCAGCGTGGGGTCATGTGCCACCCCAGCTGCTGAGATTCCTTAACAAGCTCTATGAGATTTTTGAGGCTAGTAAAGCACCACTGATTCGGTTGTGAGATCATGATGTACCTACCAAGCTAATTCACTTCTTCATTTGATTGACTCCCCAGTACAAGGCACCTTGGCCTTCTTCTTGCACAAAAGCGTGTACTGTACTAATTAGTCAATGTACATGTAAGGTCAATTTTTGCAGATATTTAGACTATGTAAGAAGGAACCAGATATACAGACTTTTATTCAAGAAGCAGTGTATTTCAATCACTATTTCAGAATTTTGGACACAGTGGCTATTGAAATGGAACATAGGCCTCTGACTGTCCATCCGGTTGTTCTTTAGAGGTCTGTTTACAGCCTCTGTATTTGTCAAAAATATCTCAGTCTATTAATATTAAGAGATGTGCTAAGCTGGTTCTGTTTTGAATTGGCTCACAATGAACCAAGGGCGGTTGAGAGGTTTAGTACAGAACCAAATCCTTTAAAATTCAAGGAGTTTGGACTTCTGCAACAATGGGTAACTTGACATGCAGGATAATTTTTTCTCCAATGTAAACTGCAACATGGGGGTCAGCCCCCTTATCTGTCAGATTCTGTATGTCCCTGAATGGCAGAGAGTTGATGGGATTCCTCAGTTGGGTGCTGTGGGAGTTCCTCCCCCCCCC
>MTQE01002208.1:11041703-11110603 GCA_014337955.1 Aspidoscelis marmoratus | reverse complement strand
AAAAAAAAATACGCACGGGAGCTGGAAATACCAGATAAGGTAGAAAGCAGAGGTGGATGGCAGTGTCCCTCTTGACACCCAAAAAGTCCAGTGTTAGTTGAAGAGGGGAAGGAAAAAGTTCCCTCTGGCTACGCTAAAATGTTGGATGCCATATCTGGCACATTCACGCTCTGAAAATGTATCCAGACAATGGAACTGAAATGGTCCGATTGCAAAGGGAATTCAGCTACTAGATACGACAAATTTTGAGGAAATTGATAAAGATTAGAAGGCCAGTTTTAGGGATGAACCTCAAGCATGAGAGACGTCTTCAGGCTGTTTAAAACCTCCGGTGCAACCACAGCACTAGCCCTGTTGCTCTTCTGAATCAACATTTCAGCTGAAATGTGAGGCCTGCAAATTGAAATCATTATTTAGACTGGCAATTTCCCTGCTGTGGAGGAATTATTTAATAGTTGCTGAGACAGAATATGTATCCTAAACAGAAACCTGGTACTTATGTAGCTATCTGTAAAAGATACTTTATGGACCATTGTAGGCCAGACTATGATGAAAATGCCTCAGTATAACTTGAAAATAATCTGTCCTACAAATGCCAACGAAGGAATAAAATGACAAAAATCCTTGTCTTTTCTGTAAGGAAGGGGATGCAGATAGTTCTTCCCTTGAGCAACATTAGTTGGTGGGGGGTTTTTTTGAATTAGCCACACTGCTGTATTTCTCTTATTTTTATGTGTTCACACGGTCTTAAAAGAAAAAAAATCAACAACCACAGCATGGATCCATCATTGAGTAGAACTCTTTAGTCCCTTTACTCTTTAGTCTGCATTCCACTCAGTCACTTTAGAGAATTTCATTTAGGTACATCTTAAGTATCTCTTCCTTGTTTGTGGCCAAGTCCTTGGACAGCTGGTTTCCTCCGTTCTGAAGAAAAAAGTGTGTGGTCGAGAAAGCATTTGTGGCCAAGGCAACCACAGGAGTTTCCTGTTCAATACCAGCAGACAAAACCAGCTGAGAACTAGTACTCAAGCTGGGGGTGGCATGACACAAAGGCAGATTGAGACAGAAGTTGCCAATGAAGGAGAAGTGGTGATCCCATCTGACTCACGGTTTGGAAAGCTTGGGGCTAGTTTTTTTATAGTAGTTCCCATCAGCCCTCGCCCCACACCCATTTCTGCCCGCCCTTCTTTTCTGGTACCACTTCATGTGTTCGGGGTAAACCAGCACCCTTGATGAGATTGTAGCTTCAGGTCTCACCTTTATCATTTCACAGTTGTGATTTTTAAAATGATCATGTCTTACCTGCCACAGGTTGACATTACCTGTCATGCTTCAGGATTTATAGGCAAAAGATTCTAATAGGTTAAAATTAAAATTGCATAATTAACAGTGTATACACTATGTCTTGCTCCAAACCCGTCTATATTGGTATAGAAATCAACCATGTTGCAGCAAAATTAGGATGTGTTACAGTTTTCTTGTCCACTTAATTTTGTCAAGGAATCAATACAGTGGTACCTTGACATACGAGTTTAATTCGTTCTGTAACCTTGCTCTTATGTCAAATCGCTCGTATCTCAAAGCAATTTTCCCATTAATCCATTCCAGCTCCCAAAACACCACCTCAGTTGTTTTTGTTATGTACTGTACTGTATTTACATACTCGTATCTCAAATCTTGCTCTTATCTCAAAGCAAAATATCACTCGCTCGGCGGCTTGTATCTCAAAACACTTGTATGTCAGGGCACTTGTATGTCGAGGTACCACTGTAATTCAAGATATGGGCCAGTAAGGGGGAAATAATGGAACAGAAATCAAACTTGATGAGAAAGAAATTTGCAAAAGCACACTGCTAGTGTATTTTCATGCCTGTTCAGTTTGGTGGTGATACATCAAATGAATTCAAAGATTTCAAGCAAATCCTTTCCTCTTAGCCGGGAGTGCCTATAAGTGCAAAATACCTATTTCAGAAGGATAAGAAAAAGAGGGGGCTTTGAGCAAACAAAAAAAAGCATCTTTTCTGTTTCAGCCTCCCGTAAGACAAAACTCAAGTAGAAGAAGTGCAACTAGATCTTTATCGCTTATGGCACAAGGTTTTTCTTCTTCAGAAGATTCTTCAGATACCTTCAGCTCTTCTCCAGGTAATGTGTAGGATGTTTGTTTAAAACATTTATATCTCGCTTCTTATTTCATACAACTTCCCAAAATGGCTAGCAATATGCATATGAAATCAAGGCTTTAAACAGTTTAAAACATCCTAACTGCACAGCAAACAACCACAGTAATCTTAATATCTACTGTACTTTTGTTTTCTACCTGAACAATTTCAGTCTCCTTTCAAATATTTTAGAGTGTGTACTTCGTCCAGTTTTTGAAGCTTGGTTATACAGCAGAGGTCTTTCAGGGATTTCCTTTGCCTCCTTCCCTCCCTTTCTTCCAAATGTCTTAGATTTGACTTTCTGGATATGCCATGCCATTGTTGTATGAGGGCAAGAATTGCACAGGTAGGACACAGAAAGCAATTGAATAATATGCAATGACTTCTTATCCTAGCTTCCTGTTGTGGTTCTTTGCACACTTGGCTGGCTTCTGGTACCCCCAAGCGAGCTGGGCTCATTATGAAACAGGTTGGCAGGCATGAAAATAAGCATCACATCTTTGCCAAATTTCTCATAATAACAATATAATAGATTACTACTTAACTCACCCAGGACTATATTGGGAATGCTGAGATTCTCAATGTACTGGCAGCATTCTCAATATAGGATGTATTGTTATCATCCGTACAGGACAAAAGGTAGTCCACCTGGGGATCCCATACACATCTCTCATGTACAGTGGCCGGTAATGGTATTATGCTATACACCATGAAGAAGAGAGCAAGAACACGACGTATAAATGCATTTTATGTTAGATGGGTTCTTAATTGGGAATTCCTATCTTAATTACATGGATCATCCTATACCTACTTATTACTTGGTTATTTCGGATTCAACCTGTATGTTCCAAAAAAGGTGAAAGAAAATATTGGATTAGCAACATAAATTCTTATGAATTTACTCCTTTTCTCTACAAGGACCTCTTTATTAGTCTAAACCTTCTGAATGATAAAAAAGAAGCTGTGCTCTCAGTTCCTGAAGCTTTGACATACTGTTACAGATTGGCTCATTTATTTTTGCTCCAGTCTAGCTATGCATGGAATCATTTGCAAGACTAACATCTCTGTGCAGAGATATTCAAAAGATGTGCCTTCTGTATGTTAAGCAAAGTCCTTTATCTAATGATACACATGACTCTGTTTTTAATTAACGTATGTAATTATTAACCATTTTGCTGTGCAGAATACCTCAATCAATATTCAGTGAATAATAATAAATTAATGATAGGCAACCACTACTAAAAGCCATAACATTCTGTGCCCTTATCCAACCTTTAATAGCTAAGTCCCCAGGCAGAAAATATCTATATTATACAATTAATTGTTATCAGATATATGTTCAGAAATAATAAAAGTGTCAGCAGAGGTTTTTTAAAAAATATTATTACGTAGAGAGCTCAGATACTGGATTTGTAATTATACTGGTTGTTCTATTTATTTGCTTTTTATTGCTGAACAAGGGTATTTATTTTAAGCAGCCGTTGTACTTTTATCACTAGTTGGTCACAATAATAAATGTTTCTTTCATTGAGTCTGTGCCAGCCTTACTCTAATCCATATTAAATTATCTTTCTTTGCATGAGTCTGTAGACTCTGCTGTGTCTCTAATTTTAAATGGTGTGTTTTCCTTTCCCCCTTCCATGCAGAGCCAAAGATGTTCTCACATCTGGAACTGAATGATGACAGTGATGAAAGCACATCCATGTCCGTAGACCTTTCACATCTCTCCATGCTGCCTCATCTAGCTGACCTGGTTAGCTACAGCATCCAGAAAGTGATTGGATTTGCAAAAATGATTCCAGGGTTCAAGTAAGGATGGTTTTAGTTTCAGAAAGCTGAGGCACACTTTTTTTCCGTCCGGGTATGGGGGAAGGATGGGAAAGAGGCAGAGAAAGTCCAATGTCACTTGCAGCAACTTGTACAAAAATATCAGACAAGTGAACTGCAGTCTCCTAAAAACAAAGCAGATGTTTAAAGCAGCAATGTAACAAATATAGACAACCTAATTTCCTTCGAAGGGTAGTATTCTTCAGATCTGTTAAACTCAACCCACACAGTGGATGTATGCAGAACCTTTTCACTGGCCAGTTTCAGTTCTTCTGTCTGGCTTTGAGCAAAGCTAATAATGTAATTAATAGTGGTGCTATTAACTCAACTCATTTACAAGTCTCATCACAAGCTGACCATCGTTAGAACTGTTAAACCATCATTCTGCTGCATGGCTGAGTCCAAAATGGTTTTCCTGGTTGTATTTAGAGATGTGCGATCAAACAAGGAGCTGAGTCTTAAGTTTTCCATGTCCACAGCACCACAAGCTCTACATGGCTATGGCAACCTACCTGGGCTCAGTGTTAAAAATTTGAAAAATATATGTGGGTTACTGAGCACACAGTGGCTCTCAGCCCAACTTGTATGATGCCTCCGCTGTATTTTATTTGATACTGGAGTCAATGTGTTACGAGCACAGATGTCTGAGGTAACCTACAGCTGTTTTGCATAGCGATCCAGAGATAAACAGAAGTTATCATTCCGGAGTTAAGTAGCAAAGATCAATGTATGTTCTTACAATCCTAAGAAGTACAGAATTATAGGCTTATTTACTGGCTGCCTCCAGAAGGCAAGAAGCAGTGCAGGCTCTAAAGAAGTGCGTGTGGTTGCCTCTTCCCACCCATTGCCAGATGGGAGAAGCAATTGCTCTCTTACCTCTGGTGTCTTCCAGCAGCTTCTGAAATCACCTCGTTTTGGACTGCTGGAAGACAACCTAGCACCTCCCCACTTCCTTTTGTCATTTTTGTTACATTTAGCTAGCATTGTGTAGTTCCAGGTGATGTTTATCTCAAAATTTGGCTATAGACACTGAGAGAAGTATCGCTGTTACAGGAAACTTGGCATCATTGCTGGATTTCTTGGAATAGTGATATTACAGATTATTGACTCACTAACCCAGGATTGTATTGGGGATGCTGTGATTACACCTGGCATTCCTAACATAGGCTGTATTTATTCACACCTAAATTTTAATCTAGTTTCAGACCACTTTCAGAGTGAGAGAATACATCAGCAAAGTGGAAGCTGTTTTCTTTCTGCAATATCTAACTTGGGGAAGCCATCTTTGGATTAGACAAAGAGGAACAAAAATTATTAATTGCTTTGCGGATCTATTCTCTCGGAAAATGGCCTGAAACGAGATCAAAGCTTAGATGTGAACACAGCCAAGGTGAACTGAATCTGGATTAAAGTTTAGGTTGAACACAGCAATAATCCTGGGAAAATCATTAGTTTCAGCTGTATCTGGAGGCACCCAAGCTCCTTTGAGAAAAGTACAGATAAGGATGTTCTTCGACTGAAATTGACTTATTGATCACATGGATATACTAGTGCTTTATTTATTTGTGTATTTGTTTGTTTGTATTACATAAGTAGTTTTTGACGTGGGGGAACCCAGTTCTCCATTCTGACACCTAAGTCTAAGCAGCTCTGTAGTGAATGGTAGGCTGAGATTTCAGGTGCACATTCTTCCTTCCTAAAATTTAGAGATCTAACAGCAGAGGACCAGATTGCTCTTTTGAAGTCCAGTGCCATTGAAGTAATTATGCTCCGCTCAAATCAGTCGTTTTCACTGGAGGATATGTCCTGGACATGTGGCAGCAATGACTTCAAATACAAAATCAGTGATGTCACTCAAGGTATTGTACTCTGATATAAATAGTAAAAATTTCTGATATAAAGCTCAAGATTTCTCAGAGCATGCATCTAAACACACTTTATCTCATATACTAGTAGGTAATGTATTTTTTAACAACAAACAAAAATTGAAGCCTTTGGTTAATGTTTGCTGAAGTGGTAAGAAATCTGTGTTGCACCTCTGTTCCAATGGTTTTAATAAAATTTATTTAAAAGAAAAGAAAAATATTCAAAGCCTGCAGAAAGCTTGAGGAACATAATGATATGAAGGCCACCATAGGGCATCTCGAAAAGGTTTCCCTGTGTTTGGAGCCATTCCTTTTGCATACCTCCTGTGTTCCAGGTCTGAACCACTCTGGTCTGCTGATATACCTGATTGCAAGGGTCTACTAGTGTTACGGATTAAATTCTCCCTTAGTGTGGATTACGCACTGTCTAATTCAGTCACAGCAGACCAGCTGGGGCAAGGCCTCATAGAAGTGTACTACATTGGGCTCTTAATCCATATTAAGGAGTGTACAGAAAGGCCCATAATCTCAATCATATTAATTAAGCCTCAAATTTCAGGCAATAAGAAAATGCAACAGCACTTGTAAAATTGACCTAAATAAATAAGGAAAAGAGAGAATTGCTAGTCAGCCTGGAAATGGTGGGGAGCTAAGACGGTGAAATCATAACTACTAAATTATCTGCATGCTCATATCATGAAGGGGATATATGGGCAGGGATAAACAGAAGAATTGTTTTTTCTTGTGCTTGTGAGCAACATTTCCAGCAAAAGATGTTCTTTCTACTGCCTTGGCAGCCATTCAGAACCTAAACCTATAAGGCAGTTTCCAGAGGTGGAACGATTTGCCATAGGATGAGCTCATCCATCAGACTGATCTGCAGAAACAAAGCTGTTTGACTCTGTTTGAGGCTTCCTGACACACAGTGCCTGTCCCTCAAAAGGCTGCTTCTGTTTCTCTTTCAGCCGGGCATAATTTGGACTTGCTTGAGCCCCTAGTTAAATTTCAGATTAATCTGAAGAAGCTGAATCTGCATGAAGAAGAGCATGTCCTGCTGATGGCCATCTGCATTCTTTCTCCTGGTAAGGGAAACTTCATTCTTCTCAAGCATAACCATAACTGGCTGCATTCCCCAAACTTTGGTGCTTGCCATTTTGCTCTGTGACACTTTTCCTGCAGGGTGTTTGAGCTCTACATAAGAAATAACACACTCAGCTATGTATGCCACCCTGTGTGGAAATGTGCAGCCATGTTGCCTGACCACAGTCAACACATTAAGATGCCATAGGTGCAGGGAGGGTTTATGAGAATCTATTGATAAGAGGGCTGATGGTAAGCCCATTGTCATGGTAGAATCACTCACTGGTAAGCTTTGGACTCAAACGTAGTATCTGCATGGAGGTGGGAGACTACTGAAATGGTCTGCCTTTGGAAACTAATGGAATCTGAACAAATGCTGAATTCCACGGAGACAAACTAGATGACATGGTTGGAGGTCTTGTTGACACCCTAGTCTCTCTGTAGAACCATAAGATAAGGAAGGTCATCAACATAATCACTCCCAGGGTCATCATGACATAATCACTCTGGAACCTGTAAATCAGTTTGGTATTCCATGGAGCTATGGGCAATGAAGTCCTGTAGTGAGTACAGGTAAGAGCACCATATCATGCCTACTATGTGAAAATATTGGTGGTGAAAAAGAACTGTTGTTCTACCACAGTTTCATAGAATCATAGAATTGGAAGGGACCTCTAGAGTCATTGAGTCCAACCCCCTGCTCAATACAGGATTTCCTAAACCATCCTCAAACAGCTGACTTGCAAGGCTTCCTGGAGTGTGTGGGAATGTCCCTGATCCTCCAAAGCTGTGGAGTAATTTTTACTCCTGAGGAGCTCCCAAGGAGCTCCCAGATGCAGCATCTGCTTTTATTTCCTTTTAAATACTGTGAGTGGGTAGGGCAGGTGGAGTGGCTAGAGGTTGCTGTGGCTGTTGTTATGGTGATCTGGTTAGGCCAATCCTGACAATTCGCATTTCAAGTGCTGATGATCGATTTGGGGATTGCCCCAGAACTTGAAGTGTGAAGGCATCCTGCTTTGTCACATCTTGACTTCAGTGGGATGGCATTATTATACCTTTTCACTGACTTAAATACAAACCAGCCCTACATGAAAACCCTAGGAGAAGTCACCAGCAGACTTGGAACAAGGTGCCCTCCCACCCAGCTCTAATTTCTTCATTCCATCTAAGTCTGGAGGCAGTAGTGGGCTGGATGCAGAACAGTAGATTGAAGCTGAAACCAGACAGGACAGAGGTAGAGTGTGTCAGGGGTTCTCAAGCCCATGAAGAGGGGAGATACCTTGTTCTTGATGGGGTTAATGAAAGGAACAGTGCATAGTTTGGGGATACTTCTGGATCCACTGTCACTGGAGTTTCAGTTGTTAGCAATGGCAAAAGGTGCCTACCTCCAGCTCAGGTTTATTCACCAGCTATAGTTCTTGCAGGATAAAGAAAGCTTAGTTTGTCATCCCCTGGTAATCTCCAGGCTGGACTATTGCAATGTGCTCTGTGCTGGGCTACCCTTAAAGATAGTTTGGAAGGGGTAACTAATGTACTCGGGTACTGGTACTCCAAAGGAGAACTGCAAAGGTTATCAGTTTGCTGGCAGGCCCAATTTAAGATCCTAACTTAAAATCCCTAGGTAAGTATCAGATATCTCACATTGACATTGGCCTGCTTGTTAGTTAAGAGCAGCTTCAGGGGTACCACAGAGAAGTCCCTCTCATGTACTCTGGCCAGAGCACATGAGGCCTTCTCTGTGGTAAGCCCAAAGCCATTGACTGACCTCCTCTTTGGAGTGTGTCTTGCCCCCTCACTGTATGGTGAACACACACTCTTCATTCCTGCCTTTGGCTGGAAAAGAAGCTTCGCCTCCCCTTTCAGGTGCTATTAAGTCAAGTTTGGTTTTAGCTGTGTTTTTATTTTGCCCTTATTGTGACCTTCCCTGAGACCCCCAGGTGCAGAATAGGATAGAAATACAAAACAACATAGGAAACTTTTTGTTTCAAATCAAACTTAATACAGCTACTTTTATTTCACCTATCATTATTTGATTTTTTAAATTACTTTTCAAAAGCTGTACAGGATACAATTTTATAGTTATTTGAATTAGTTTCTAACAAGTTGCAATAGGTCTCAACTGGATAGCTGTACTAATTTGTTCAGACGTTTTAATTTATTTGAGTCCCTAATGATAAATGGAGTTGAGAATGTGGTCAAGGGCCTGTATGTGTCAGCTGAATTATTTTACTACAATACTTCTGTTTCGCAAGAAACCAAACACAGTCTTTAATGATTCCTCTGTTTTACTACTTGTGGTCCCAACTCATTCCTGTATAGAATGTTTTAGAAGGCATAATTACTGTAGGTGAGTGTAGCTGTGCAAATTCAGCATTATTTGAAGGGCTGGATTTCTGTTCTTTTTAATTTAGCTGAAAGCTCTGCAGGGATTCACAGAACCTCATATCAAAATAGCAAAAAGAAACTCTAGTACAGCTTGACTGGGCTGCTGTCTGCATACTTTTGCTCAGTGTCTTTTTTTTTTAGAGGGCTGCCAGGCAGGACCTGACGGGACCCTGAAAGCATGTGCTTGCGTGATGTTGCCTTTGCTCAGTGTCTTATGTGAAACTTGTCCTGTGTCCCCTAGATCGCCCTGGAGTACAAGACACCGCTCTGGTGGAATCCATTCAGGACCGTCTTTCGGAAATCCTGCAGACATACATTATGTGCCGACATCCCCCTCCAGGTAACCACCTGCTGTACGCCAAGATGATCCAAAAGCTCGCAGATCTCAGGAGCCTGAATGAGGAGCATTCCAAGCAATACCGGTGCCTCTCCTTCCTGCCCGAACACAGCATGCAGCTCACCCCGTTGGTTCTCGAAGTGTTTGGCAACGAGATCTCCTGACTTGGCGATTAGGAACAAAATGCCCCAAAGTAGAGGGAAACGTCAGTCCAGCCTCCCGCTGGGGGCAAATGGAGAGCCCTGGTCCAAGTGAAGTTTTGTATATTTTGTCAGCGAGAGTTTTGATTATTTTTCACACTACCAGAGGACTGCATTGTTCGTATATCTTAAGTCTTACATTTTTGCATTGCTGCTGAGCAGCAATCCACGTGCTAGCCTCTCGTTCTTTCTCCTGCCTCTCAAAACTGAGCAGCTTTCTCTTTTTCTGCTTTGCCATGATGAAACAGCCTGCTGCTCCCTACTCCCAGCGTTTGTTTCTCTCACGTGAAACGTCTGTATTGTAGCAAAGGGAGGTTTAATGATCGAATCAGAGCTTCCACATCAAATTGGTAGAATTTAGAAGTTTGAGGGGACTGATCATAAAGTATTTCTGTCCTACCATGCTATCAGCTTTCAGTACAGTGTGACAGTGACAGGCAGAAGGGCCTGTTAATCATCTGTGAAATGCCGTCTCCCTGCTATCATTATTTTCCGAAAAAGCCCAAGTTTCTTAAGCACTGCAGAAGTATTTATTGAACTTTGAATAAACAGAAAAGGAGATATTTGCCAGAATAAATAATCTTCTGGGCTTTTCAGCTGCCCCTGAAATCTGGAGAAGACATGATCTGAGCCAGCCACACACACCATACTAGAGAGACTGGTGGAAGGTTTGAGGATGTCTTTTATGGTCATATTCCTATTAGGTCCTTGGCTTTCTTCATGAGCCCATGAAAACCCTCGTTTCTTAACTTTTGTACCTTGCACTGTTTCAAACACTACCAGCTGCCAAATAACCCAATGGCACACAACTGTTTCCTAATCCAAGTTACACATTCACAATAATTTTGCATCAACTGTAATACTTCTTAGTTTTCACTGAACTCTTTACGTTCCCTATTTTTAAAAATTGAAATAACCCTTGGCATTCCCTTTTTCCCTTTCATCTGAATTTGACATTAAGAATGGCAAGGGGAGGGTATTTCTCTCATAAACATGCACCACCCTAATCTTCTCTTGCCTTCTGTTTGTGAATCAGTGCTTCCAAAGTGACAAAGAGAGATTACTTTTTTAGTCTAACTGATCAAGGAATGTTTATTTATTCCAGCCACCACACAGAAAGAACTAATGCAGAAGTCCTTTCTGCATTTGGGGCTATGCTGCTTGAGTCATACTCAGGGAGGCCGACAGTAATTTATTTTTGTCTCTCATAAGATGTTTACTGTGAGTTCACCAACCTCTGGGCTATGTGCCCACTGGAAAACTAAAGCACATGTAAACCGTCTGATGACAAAGGAAGAAAGGTATTCATCATCCATATTAAATGAAAATAATGTATTTTCAGGGAGCCTGTCTGACGCTGGTGGTAACTGTGCACTGGTTCTGCAGAATCTGAAACAAAGGTTATCTGTCATTGGGCCAACATTTGTTTGTCCTGGTCCTTCAAGAGCATTGAGATCACACAGAGACCCGGTTAATCATGCAAAATAAGAGAATCAGTTAATTGACAGCTTTTGCACAAGACTCATTAGTTGCAGAGGGATGTTCTTCACATGTCATTTCAGATGTGTGTGGGCCTATTCCCTTCAAAAACATGCTGTACATTCACTGGCATTCTCTTAAATGTGCTTTTCCCTGACTCATCTGTCATTTGCACAGTGTACATACTTATAGATTGTCACCCAAAATGTGTAGTGAGACAATGCAAAGTGAATCCCATGGATAGAAAAATGCTACACCAAGCCTGTTAGTTTTATAGCTCTTTTGAGATTGCATCAGTGGTAGGTTTTTGCTTATGGAAAGAAAACAAAGTGGCCATGGGAGCTTTCTTCAGGGTTAAAATTTCTCTTTTGCTCACTAGGTGTCAGTAGATTGATATGCAGTAGCAGGTTTTGTGTAAAGTGCCTTGACTTTTGCTTCTGGCCAGTTATTTTGTTTCCTCCAAATTTAGAAGCAGACTGTTCTACTCTGGAATTAGTCTAAATTACAAGGATCGGAAAAAGTTCATCAAAGTCTTAACTTCTTCCTGTACTTGTTAGAGTTGGCACAAGGGCAGGCCACCCACATGGAGGAAGTCACCATGGGGTGAGCGTGAGCCCATGCTTGTAGGTCCCCCCTCTGCCTCCCCAAAATATAATGATTTACATTTTCACGGACAGAGTGATGTTAAAGACCAAACCTTTGCAGCTGGACATTGGTTAGGTCATATACCATTTTCAAAGCTCTACCTTTCTGAGTTGTAGGAGCAAAATGTTAGCTGCCTCATGTAACTACTCAATTAACCTTTTAAAAACAGTGGGTTTCATGAGCATGTTGTATTGAGGTTTTCAACATGCTTTCCATGAATCTGAGCTTCTGCTCATTTTAGTTGTGTGGAAGTTTTACAATGTCTTCATTTCATATTGTTTGAAGGTGAGTTTCATAGCATGATCAAAGATACAGTGGCAAGTGCATTTGCCCGACACGCACATTAATGCTGAAAGATGCCCATCTATTGGTTTGGGGTAATAGTGTTCACTTCTGGGTGCGTTGGAAACATGTCTCTCAAATGAAATGTGAAACTGCTAGCCTGTTAATCTCTAGTGTGTTTTGTGAAGAGCTTTACATGTAGTCAGGCTTCATTGTAAGAAAAAAAATCAGCCCCTTGTAATGGTTCCTCAAGGCCTTAATAGCAAAAATCAAGGCATGTCATCTGTAGGAATCTTGATCTCTTAGATGGCCTATCTCAGGAAATTATTTTTGAACCAGAAAGCAAGAGATGGTTGTGGTTCAGCTCACTATGCTGTTCATCTAGGAGAGGAGCCAAACTATAGTTGTGTCCAAGTTCCATGTACTTGATTGCTACAGTAGTATTTTAAAACAGTTGACAGCAGGGGAAGGTTTTGCCTTTGCCTTCTGCTTGAGACGCCCAGAAACAATTGGTGGGGCAACGTATGGGACAGGATGCTGGACCAGATGGGCTGCGGCCTGATCCAGCAGGGCTCTTGACATTCTTAAGTACTCCTCGCAAACAGTTTAAACTGCTGGGGTCATTTCTTAAAAAGGAAAAAATAGTTAAAATATGAAATCTTCTGATTCTTTTGCATTGAGGGGACAGTACTTTTGCTTTATGATATAAGTGCCCTAGGGCATGAGAGTACAGTTGATGATGCCTTTAAATAAATGATTGCTGTAGTTACATAGTAAATTAATGGGCCAAGTCTGTTTTCAAACTAGTTTAAGCAAGTAGTTTTGATACCAGCTCCTCCTGAGCTAAATCCAGTAGTGATAGCTATGCTGATTTGCACCAGATTTTCTGGCATAAGAGAATATGTAAATAGCTATTTAATATGATCAAAAATGTTCTATTGGTCAATGTAAATTGGATTTCAGGCATTTTGAGAACGGTGATATTTGAATCATTGATGCTTTTTCTGAGAATTGTTTGGATTTTTTTTCCAACTCTGCACGTGAAAGCCAAATCTGTACAGCAAGAGTAGCCTTCTTTCCAAATGTGAAACACAACTCATCTCTTGCTTTTTTTTTGCCTTGTTTAATTTTATTTGTCTTGCAATGCACTTTATAAAATCCAGGACGCGATTAAAAGAGACAAATCTATATTTTAATTATAATGGTGATGGTGATGAATGATGATGCCTAGAGATGAATGCTATTTTTTTCCCTCTGTACATCTTTGGGCTTTTACTAATGAATAAAGAGAAGATCTGATATTTAAAAAGAAAAACAACTATTCCAGAGCTTTATTGATATGAAGAATAATTGAAATCTGTTTTCATAGTTGTAAGTGTAACATGCTGTTATATTGTTAATAAAAATGTATTGCTTTGTGGAAAAAAAATTACTGGAGTGATTCATTTTCAGTGTAACCTATTTATTTTCAGAGTTAGGTCCCCATGAGCTAAGAGCCTAATGAACTTGCCCACAGCCTCTCTGGGATGAACTCAGTTTATCTATAACCAGGAGAGACTGGCAAGTTGTTTCCTGTGACATTATGTGTAATAATAGTTATGGGGCTTGCATAATAACCTTCTGTCATAGGGATGTGCTGAATTGCAGTTCATAGAAACAGAAACTGGAGTCAAGAAGCCTGGGAATGTCAGGGGCTTTACCTTTAACGTCAGTTCCGTGTAAGGTGATGGAAACCATCATTAAAGACAAAATTAGTGTGCACATGGAGGAGCAAGCATTGCTGAGCAAAAGCCAGCATGGCTTCTGCAAATTTAAATCATGCCTTACAAATCTGTTGGAATTCTTTGAGAGTGCCAACAAAACACATGGATAAAGGCAAGCCAGTAGACATTGTCTATCTGGACTTTTAGAAGGCTTTTGACAAAGTCCCAAATCAAAGGCTACTGAGTAAACTCATCAGCCATGGAATAAAAGGACAGGTTCTGTCCTGGATTTGTGACTGGCTTAAGGGCAGGAAGCAGAGAGTAGTAATAAACAGTCAATGCTCAGGGTGGAAAGAGGTAAAAAGTGGGGTCCCTCAAGGCTCAGTGTTGGGACCAATGTTTTTAATTCATTCATCAATGATCTAGAACAGTCATGTCAAACATACGGCCCGCGGGCCGATTTGATACGGCCCGCGATCGCACAGGAGGAGGAGGCGCTGCGCGCATGCTGCCGCCGGAGAGAGAGCAAATTTCTAGAGGCGCCGGCGCTCGGCTCTGCTGCTGCTGCCGAGAGAACCAACATTAATTCTCTCAGCAGCAGCAGAGCAGAGACGGCGCCTGTAGAAATTTGCTCTTTCTTGGCCGCTGCCTGCGCGCGGCGCCTCCTCCTCTGTGAAGCGGAGGCGAGGCCCGATAGACTGATGACCCTCTGGGTGAAGAAATACTTCCCCTTGTCTGACTCTCCTACCGATCAGCTTCACAGAGTGCCCCCTGGTTCTAGTGTCGTGTGATAGAGAAAAGAAATTTTCTCTATCCACCTTTTCTATATCATGCATAATTTTATATACTTCAATCAGGTCCCCCTCTTAAACGCTGTCTCTCCAGACTGAAGAGGCCTAGACGTTGCAGAGTGTGTAAGGAAGAGCAAAACCTTTCACTTTAAGGAACCATGTATAAGGAGGGACAACCTTATCCAACTGCAGCTCCACTTTCACGACACAACCAGCAGCAGCTGATCCTCCATTATCTTCTTTCAAAATGCACAATTGGGCAGTAAAAACACAATCTGAAACAATAATACGATGCTGCTGCGATGGTATTTCATAAGAACATAAGAGGAGCCCTGCAGGATTTGGGCCAAAGCTCATCTAGTCCAGCAGCTTGTCTCACACAATTGCTTCTGGGCATCTCCAGCAGAAGACAAGAGCAAAACCTTCCCCTGCTCTCCAGTCTCTGCAAAGAGCCTTGAGAGGAACCCCGTCCGTCTCTCCAGCCACAAGTCCCTAAGCGTCAATTCTAGTAGCCATTGATGCACCTGTCGTCCATGAATTTGTCTTAAAAAGCTCTCCTGGCAGCAAATTCCATAGACCGATGATGACCCTCTTGGAGGAAAAAATACTTCCCCTTGTCTGTCCTAACTTTCCTGCCCTGGTCCTAGTGTTGCTCTGCCCATTCAGCTCTGTACTGCAATACCTGCCCACTCTTGATGCGCTCGGAGTCCCGTGAATACGGTAAGGCGCCGGTCGCCGACTCACTACGAGGCGACCTCCTCCCTCCCTCTCCTCCCGCTGTCGTGATGCGCATGCTCCGAGTCGCCTGTAGGCTTCCACGCTTAACTCGGCGGAGCCTCATGCCCGGTCCTAAGCGACCCCGGCAGGCGGCCCGCATCGGCACCCATGGAGGCACCTTCCACTGCGACGAGGCGCTCGCCTGCTTCCTCCTGCGGCGGCTTCCTCCCTATCAGGTGGGCTGGCTGGAATCCGGGTCGGGATCCAAACCCGGCGTGCCCCTTTCACACGTGCACGGATGGTGGAAGGGAAGGGAGACCATGGCCATGGAACTGCCCGCATTTGAAGGCTGCCAGGGGGAGGACGGCGCTTCCCTTCCACCATCCGTGCACGTGTGAAGCGGCCCCGAAAGGCACACGTGTCTTTCCCCCTCCCGGTTGCTTCTTCCACCTCCAGTCGCGATCATACCAATTGTGGAGAGGGTTTCCTCTGTGTGTGCTACTTGTCATTCTCTGAATGATGTCACCTTTAGATCATCCGGATTCCCACCCCCCTTGTTTGAGGAAGACCAGCTATTTAAAAAGAAAACAGTATATAGTCTCCCCCCCCCTATAATTATCAGACAAAAATAATGGGTTTTAGTGCAGCTCCAAAGAATAAAAATCAGCTTGGATGCTCCTGCTGATGGGAATGGGCATCAATCAAAGTAAGATTTAATTACAAGGCTGCCTTTAAATCGGTGCCTCCTTTTGCACTAAAGTTTTTATTATTATTATTATTATTATTATTATTATTATTATTATTATTATTATTATTATTATTATTATTATTATTTGCATTTACCAAAGGATACTAAGATAGCTAACAAAAGAAGATTTTTTTTCTTTAAGGAAGGATGGTAAGAAAACAAAACAAGGTAATGTCCACAAAAAAAAAAAATTAACCTTTGAAAATCCAATAGTAACAAGAGCAACAAAAAAAAGTTAAATGGGTGCAACAAAAAAAGAATACTGTCTTGAAGCAGGTGAGCCATGTGTTTCAAGTGGGAGGGAGAAAATTCTGGTTTTTAAAGCTTTAATATTTTGTGATTTAAGGAATCACTTCCTAAAGTATCAGGTATATACAGACAAGTAAAAGACAACATGTATAAAGAGGGTGATAAAATGACAGTGAAATGTGATTTTTACATTCATGGGCAGCGTGGCCACTGTGCTGTAAGACTTAAAATAAGCCAGTCTTAAATGTCCAAAACAGCATATAAAAATAAATCAAGTGAATGAATAGGTAGATGTTTTGATAAGTCTTTAAAATGCCACAGGATGCTTTGTTTTTTCATGCAGTGAACTAACATGGCTATCTGTCTGGAACTGGTTGCATGTTCACAATTGTAACGATTGCATCTGTTGGTCTGTTCACCCAAAGCAAGCTGGGGGAGAGCTTGGAGGATTTTACACTCCCTGCAATGACTGGCAGGAAGAATACCGTGTTTCCCCGAAAATAAGACAGGGTCTTCTATTAATTTTTCCTCCTAAAGATGCACTAAGGCATATTTTCAGGGGATGTTTTATATAACTCTTATATAGGGCTTATATTTCAAGCATCCTGAAAAATCATGCTAGGTCTTATTTTCAGGGTAGGTCTTATTTTCAGGGAACTAGGGTATGTCAGGTGCATTTAACACCAATAACCTTCTCTGAGAAAGGCTTCCAAAGGGAGGGTCTGTAGACCAGGGTGAGGAATAGGTTTAACCAGAGCCAGAGATGAAGGCAACTTTTGCTTTGCACACCTTGGAGCATGGTGCGGAGGTTAGGCTCATCCTAGATCACTTGAACCAGTGCAAAACTGGAGAGGTAGATATCAGCATGCACCGGGGTCCATCTGCTCCACCACAGCCCCATCCCAGCCTAACTTCAGGGACTGGGAATGAAAAGTTCTCCAGCCTCCAGAGTTGCAGACTAGGGCGTTCCTGCAGGTACTACAAATGACCCATTTCTGAGACAGTTTCTAGGAATCTGACAAAATGGTGGTGAGATCCATGTGCTGCTTGAGCCAGTCTACCGCTGGGACCATTCAGGAAATAGCTTTAAAGTGGTCTCCTTTTGGCATGCTTCCTGGTAGCATTTTCACGCCAGGGAGTAGACCAGCTGCTGGCACTGAGTGGCCAGTAGGGCCTACTTTGGCAAGCAGAGGCTATGGTCAGTGGAGGTAGTGCAGTCCCCATAGAATGTCCAGAACCGGCCTGAGTATTAGACTGGGGTCTGGCTTTGGACCTGAAAATGCTTTAATGTGGAGCTGAAGTTGGATTGGGAACTGATGGGCTGCCTAGCTAGGGGTTGCTAACTAACATGGACCTCCGAGAGTCTGGCCTGGCATTGAAGTGCCTTTCATAAACACAATGAGGTTGCAAAGAAGTTAGCCGAATAGCCAAAGGGGAGCTCTGAGGAAAGGGTTTCCACTCCCAAAAGATGGGGTTCATAAACACCATCAGTCTGTGCTTTTGAGAACCACTTATTGTAATCTTAAATAATTTTTGTTTCTATTTTTTTTAACAGCTCATTGTAAATTTGTCTGTTCTGTTCGCACGAGGAAAAGGAGTTTCAGACCCAGATATTTCCCTCATTGTAAACATTTTGTTTGCTGGCCCTTCATTGTGCTGGCTTCTGATGCTCAATAAAGCATACTCGTAAGCAGGACTGGACTGCCAGTATGAAGGTCTTGTCCTGCCTAAATCATTTATTTGCATACGGCCTTTCCAAAGTAAAGGGCACAAAGCGAAAATGGATAAAAAATAACCTGAACAGGCTCTCTGTCTCAGTTGTCTAGCCCAGCAGCTATGTAGGCGGCAGCAGATTGCTTTACTTGCTTTTATCTTCAACTATTTGCATATAATGGTTCTCTTCTCTGCTTATTACAACCTATTCCACCATCACTTTTTCAATTTGTTAACTCCCTTCATGTCACTGCAATTTTCAGGAATAACATTCGTAGCAATCTCCATTTTGGTGTTTGTGTAGGACTGGAAGGATTCCAGAGATGAAATATGTCCATAATCCAGTCTAATGAAAGAGACTGTGAGACGCCCAAGCACCATAAATTACTTTCCTTAGACGTCCTGCTTGTCTTGGTTTGCAGTGGCTCTTGGAAGATGATGCTCACTTCCAAGAGGCCCACCTTTGACTGCCTTCCCTTTCTTTCTTTATTTATATTTACTTTTCTATCCCACCCTATACCCTAAGGTCTCAGGGCGGATAATTTAAAAACAGACATGTTAAAATAGAGCCATATATAAAAAACAGTATAAAACAATAATGTCTGCAGTGGGTGGAAACGATACCACAATTAGCCAAAGGCCAGAGCAAAGGTGTGTGTGTGTCTTCACCGCCTTCCTGAACATATACAATGAAGGAGCCTGACGCACCTTGTCAGCCTGGGGGCCATTATCGAGAAGACCCTCTCTCATATAAATTAGCCGAAACTAACATATATGGAAAATGACATAAGGTATATATGAGGAGCATAGACTTAATTTGATTAGAAGAGGAGGAGTTGGAAGAACAGAGGAAGTCACGTATAAAATTATTAAAGTAGTCTAATAATGGGATGTGAAGAATATTCTTGATGTAATGATGTGAAAATTAAAAAATAAAATTAAAAAAAGAGAGAAGGCCCTCTTTCAAGTGCCCACCTGTCTTATTATTGAGGGTGGTGGGACAACCAGGAGGCCTCCCCTCCAGATCTTAAAACACGGACAGGTTGGAATGGGAGAAGGCGTTCCTTCAGATATTTGGAGCCCAAGTCATTTAGGGCCTTATACATTAAAGTGAACACCTTGAATTGGGCTTGGTAAAGATTCAGCAGCCAGTGCAGCTCTTTTAAGAACAGCATGATGTGCATCCGGCCAGCTGTCCCAGTCAGCAGCTTCACAGCTGCATTCTGCACCATAGTGGAAGGGTGATCGGCCTTCATAGCACCCATCTCCCAGCTCTTTCTGTGCCTTTCTGAAACCATTATGCACTGCCTAAACGAGAATGGTGAGAAGATAATGTCAGGTAACAGCCAGGTTAATAATATAAGTACCCTTCAAAATGAACAGGATTGATGTGCTGGTTTGTGTGCCTCCAGGATGCAGAGATCATTCGGACGCGAGATCCCCAGCTGCTGGCAGACTGTGACGTCGTGGTGGATGTCGGGGGTGTGTATGACCCTCAGAAACATCGCTATGATCATCATCAGAGGTATCAATAAGTCCCTGAGAGTTTCCTTCCAGTGCCGCCCACAGAAGCTGTGGTAAACCTGCAACATCTTACTATATGACTGTTTTGCCGCGTTCCCATTACGAGCTTAAAACGGTTTCGAAACGGTTTCGATCCTCGCAGTCCCCACATCAGGTTGGCTTAACACGCTTTCCGCATGTTAAATCTCCCCCAAGTGTTGTAAATGTTAACACTCATTTCAGCAGGTCTCGCTCTGGTTTGTGCATTTGAAACGTTTTACATTTCTTACTGTGGGAACGGTACAGTTTTAGTGGGATGAGAATGCATGTTTAGGATTTCCCTCCCCCAATAGCTTGCTTCCAAAGATAGTGATTTCACTATAAAAATCCACCCCGTAAGCAGCCGTTACACTGTAGCAATCCACCCCCTTGACACCTGATAACAATGTTGCAATTTGCGCAATTCTGGCTCTTTGGAGTTCTGACCTTTAGAAAGGGAAAGAAAGGAAAGCAGCTGCAGGTCCTGGGAGATGTGTGAATGTTGGCTGTGGAGGTGAGCGGGTGAAGGGGGCTTGAGTTGCTGCTGCTGCTGTGTGCCCTGGGCAATGGAGAGAGAAGGGGAAAGAATTGCTGGCTGCCCAGTGCCATTTTTCCTCCATCCAGGCAAGCGGCAGCCACCCAGCTAGACTCCGTGAAGGGGTCCCTTATGGGTGGCACGTTCATGCCAGGAGGAAGAGGGTGGGGCAGCCCCAAAAAGCGGCTTTTAGAAAGTAGCCACTTGAGTCACATACGCCATGTACGATCCTCAGAATCTGGATCAAACACGATTAAGTTGAAAGTAATGGGATCAGGCAAATTCGCATTAGCATCTGGTTCTATTATTTCGGTTTAGGAAAACCGTTTTAAGCTTGTAATGGGAACCGGGCCTTTGACTGCAGCAAGCAATGGGACAAACAACCGCCCGTCCTCCTGTTGTGCAGCCCACCCAGAGCACTACTTGCTGCAGTACGTAAGAGTTTGGAAGACAAAAAGCCTAAGAATAATTGGACACACAGAGCTATAGATTGTTTTCACCCTTACCTGTGCTGTTTCACTCGATCTAAAGCTGCTCCAACTGGAGCAGTTCCCAGGTAGAGAGGTCCAGTTGACCTTAAACAAGGCATTTGGATGGTCTTTTCCAGGAAGCTTTGGAGCCTGCTGCAAGGGCTCCAAAGGCCAAGAACAAATGTTCCTGGTCTCAGAGTCCTAGGGGGACCCATTTCAGTGGCACAGTTTGATGTGCCACCAAATTGGGTCTCTCTGCTTAACCGACCCATGGAGGCATGCACCCTTCTGCACACCTCCTTGACTATTCCAAACTAGGGGTCATTTTGACTCCCTTGACAGACTACACTCCATTCAATGTGGACTGAGTAGGCTAACAGGGCGTGGGGGCTCTTCTGTTGTGCACCAGAGCAAGGAATAAGAGGCCCAGAAAGGTTCTAGGCTTTGACTATACTGGAATACTGGTAAATGTAGAAAAAGCCATAGTTATCTCCTCTCCTGTAGTGCCTCCTTGTATCTCATTTAAAGGTATTGGTAGTAACCCTTGTGTGGCTTAGGATCCCAGTCCCCAAAGAAACACTTCTTCCTGTTTGTCAGTACCTAGACATTAAGGTGATCTCTGTTGGTTCTCAGAAAGCCACCTTCTCCTCCCAGGGAAACCTCTGTGATCCCTCTTCTACAGGCCTGAAGTATTGATTAGTGGACTGATGGTTCACAATAACAGATAATCTATTTAGCATGATTCACATACACACATATGTTTTCTCTGATTTGTTGTGATATGCTTTGTTCTTATTGTGTATCACCTGGAAACCATCAGCAGTTGGTAGCATATACATGTAACAAGTAAATGATGGAAGGATTCCTTTAGTCTGGTTAGAAAGAGAATGCTTCCTCTAAGCCGCTGTAAAATGTTTACTTCTGTACAATGGGCATCAGCATTAGGGTTTTCTGGGGAAAAGTGGGTGTCCCTCTCCAGAGCAACCCTTCACAATCTCTCCCAATTATGCATTATCCCCACAGGTCATTTGGAGAGTCCATGCATACCCTGAACCCTAAGAAACCTTGGCAGACCAAACTGAGCAGTGCAGGACTCGTTTACTTCCATTTTGGCTCTCAGATTCTAGCCAACGAGCTGGGCCTGAAGGAGGAAGACCCTGTTGTGTCTGTGCTTTATGACAAGGTACCATTGCTTGGGGGAGAACTGAGAAAAAGACTGACACCTTCCCAGAAAGAAGAGCTTCCTAGTATGGGGAGAATGAATGAAGGCATCACTTCAAAAGGTTTTTTAGAGCAAGGATGGGACATGCGTTGCTCTCTAGATGCATTTGGGCTACAGTTTCCATCCACTTTGGATCCATAGTGCCTGGGTCTGTTGGGAGTTTGTGTCCAGTGACATCTGGAGTCCCCCATTCCATCTATAGGCTCCTTGAGTATTACACAATAGTCTTTGCTTTAATCTAGGAAAGGTAGCAAGTCCCACATTTCTGTGACCTGAATTTGTTTGGAATTATGTGAGAGGTACATTTCACCGTTGCATCCCCATGCTGTTTTTCACAGGGTAAATGGACAAATACTGCCTACCTTGAGTCACTAGTTTTCCATGCACAGCAGCATTTTGAGTGCCCTGTTTTCCTATGTGAGATCATCTTATTGGTGAAATTAAATGAGCCTTCACAAGACTAGGCTTGGGGTTTGTAAAGCCTTGGATTGTGGCACCATTCACATTAGCCCCTAACGATGTGGGAATGGCACCTGTATGCACCTGAATATTCCTGTGATCTTGATTTGGAGAAGATGTTTCCATGCCACTCAAAGTATGTAGGTTCATGCTTAAGAAAAAAGGCTGTGATCACACATAGTTAAAAAAAAACTCACAAAAACCCCTTTGGGATGGTTCAGAGACAGTTCACAGGTGGGATTGTTCACAGGCTAGCCTGCTGCTCCCCTCTCGTGAATATTCCAGGCAAGAAAAGGAGGATTAAAAATGGAATGAGAACACAGGGACCACATGCTCCTATTATCTCTGAGGCACTTTTGAGCTGCCTTTTTTTTTTTCAGTGTGTGAACAGCCATAGGTAAGTTGCAAGAAAACGTGGCAGAATTTTCCTTCCTTGGATATGATAAACAGCTTTTGTGGTCTTTCCAGTGGAGCATATCTTTCCTGTTAACCCTTCTTCCTCCAGGTGTATGAGAACTTTGTGGAGGAAATTGATGCGATAGACAATGGCATTTCGCAGTGGGATGGAGATCCGCGCTATGCCATAACGACCAATGTGAGTTCCAGGGTAGGGCACCTGAACCCCCGCTGGAATGAGAAGGATCAAGACACAGAGGTAAGAAACTAAAAGAAATGGGCAGATTTTATTAGTGTATTTAAAAATGTGGAAGTTGCCCTTCAACTATAATCTCCAGAGTAACCCGCATTTTTTAAAAAAAATGAATGTGAAAGTAATCCAGAATCAATTTCAAAGGATTCCTAGAAGCAGCAGAACC
Organism: Aspidoscelis marmoratus; assembly: GCA_014337955.1. Classification (NCBI taxonomy): domain Eukaryota; kingdom Metazoa; phylum Chordata; class Lepidosauria; order Squamata; family Teiidae; genus Aspidoscelis; species Aspidoscelis marmoratus. The sequence goes on along the minus strand of MTQE01002208.1, from coordinate 11,087,380 downwards.
AACTTGACAATGTGCGGGGAAAGAGGGGCATGGGGAATCTTGGTGCCAAAATGACTGAATGTAAGTACTACACTGTGTCCCTGAAAAGGAGGAAGGTTCCTAGAAGCAGGATGCCACCACCTACCAGTCACCAGTCAATCTTAGCTGAAATAATGGGGCAAATGGAACAGACTCTTCAGAGATTGCTTCAGTACCAATGGGCAGATTGGTTGAGGGAGTTTTTGAGAGACCTAGCTTCAGCCAAAGTTGAGATAATGGATCTTGTCTCACTTCTGTGTGCACATGCACATGGACATTCTTGCTTGAAGGTACATTTAAGCTGCCTTGCACTTTATCTTGAGTTCAGAATTTAGCCTGTCAGAGCACTGACATTTGAATTTTCTATAATGATTTTGAAGTAGTGTGCCCCGTTGCATTGTGGGGCATTTGTTTACTGACCAGTCAGCACTCATCATGACACTAATCTGAATCAGGCTAGAGCCTATGAGGGTCCCTGCAGAATTTTTGGATTGATATTGAAGCAAGGCTGTTCAACTTTTGTAGTTGCCTCCTAGAAATGGTCCACAGTAAATTCCTGCCCCGCCTTCAGTTATTTATTGAAAAGGTGAGATCATATTTATTCAGTGATGTTCCAGCTCTTTAGATCTCCATCAGATGTCAGTAGATCTATTTTGTAAATGTGTATCTTTCACTCAACAAGGAACTATTCTTATCTAAACATGAATGCAGTGTTCTTAAAAACTACCTAGTACAAATCTGGTGCGAGTTAATATCTTCAGTACAGCATGTTCAAGCCTGTGGGAAAGCTGTTGTGAATGTTAAGTTTCAAGGCTAGGTAGGTATATATGTGCATGTGAGGGGGGGGGGAGAAATAGTGGTGAAGCACTGTGAAGTATGAATCTGACTAACAATTTTGAAGAGAAGTTTTGTTTTGAATTTCTGAGGGGTTTTTTGCATCCAATTGTTGCCTGTTCTGGGTGATATAGTAAGAATGTTATTAGTATATTTACACACAAATCATCATCCAAAGCCTTTGTATTCTTCTGACAGCAAATGTAGAATCGAAGAGGGGAGAAAGAGCATTGAAATTACACTTTCCTCTTCCTCCCTCTCATTCTGTCAGATGGTTAAGTTGAGGCCATTTGATAGAGGTGAATTATCCCGAGAAGATAAAGAATGTGGCGTGAATTGGGCATCCTTACCCAGATCTAAAGCAGGGAGTGCACGAACACATTCTGCTGACCACGTTGCTCTTCAAAGCCACGTCTCTGCAAAAGGGTAGCTGCAGAGTGGGAAATGCCACACCTTGTTGGGGGCATTTTTATCTCAAGGGCGGACTTTGAGGAAATATGTCCGGTGCCCCTCCAAAATGCAGGCAGAAATGGCTGTGTAGAAGAACCCCAAGAGAAAAATACTAAACTACTGCATAACAGTGAGAGAGCTTGGTTCACATTTCCATATCCTGGTTAGGGAGTGTCAGGCACTTTGTAATATTCACAGCCCGGCATTTGTTTTCCTAAAGTTGGTTCAACATGGCTTGTTCATGTTTCTCATACTCCCCAGAATAAATCTCAGCAGGTGAAGAAAAAGTAGGCAGCGTTATTTTTAGAAAGAGCCATGGACTGATCTAGGGTTGGCTATTTGCTACTGAGCCTAAATTGCTTTCTCCCCCAAGGAACATCCTCTCCCATATAGACCCGCCCAGGTATTAAGGCTACCGATGGTGAGGACTTCTTGTAATTTCTCCACTCTCAGAAGCTCAAGACATGGCTGCATGTGAGAGGGCCTTTTCTGTGGCAGCCCCGGGGCTTTGGAATAACCTCCCAGTTGAGGGACATCAGTCATCAATGTTATATGGCTTCTGGCATTTAGTTAAAACTTACTTGTTTTTTTGCAACCCTTAATGTTGTCCTGCTAGGGCAGAAGGGTTGGATATTTAACTAATAATGTTTTATTTTATTAAATGGTATGGCCTGTCCTGAGAACTTATGGTCAAGGGCAGAATAGAAATGCAAAACAAGTAAGTCTCCAAATAATGAATATTTAAGACAACTGGCATATACTGAACATGTGTGACCTAAGAAAGCCATTATACAGGACTGCAGAATTTATGTCAATTATTTCCTGTCTTTCATAGTCTGGTTTCCGTAAGGCCATGGAGCTGGTGGGTAATGAATTCTTGGACCGGCTTAACTATTATTACCATGCCTGGCTTCCTGCACGGACACTTGTGGAGAAGGCTATCCAGGAACGCTTTGAGGTACTGTTTCTTGTACTTTTTCAGATACCGTATTTTCCAGCGTATAAGATGACTTTTTAATCCCGAAAAATCTTCTGAGAAGTCGGGGGTCGTCCTATACACCAGAAATACCCTCACCCAGGTCCTGCTGGCCACAGCTGCCAGCACAAAACTGGGGTGCGCAGCCTAAACCGAGCCTTGGACTTGGGGAGAGACAGCAGCCTTACCTGCTAATCCCAATAATGTGGCTTGTAGCTTTCCTTCTGGCGCGGACACGAGGAAAAAACCTTGCTAAACGGGTGTTCCACGAGCGAAATATGAAGAATCCTGCCCTCATATTCTCTTCTCTGCTTTAGAAGAGTCTGCCGCTCTAGCGCAATTCGTCTGTGACCCTGTAGGGGAGGGGTTGAAAGCAGAGAGGCTTTTGAAGAGAAAATGATGGTAGGATTCTTCATATTTCGCTCGGTGGAACACCCCCTCCCCTACAGGGTCATAGATGAATCGCGCTAGAGCGGCAGACTCCAAAGCTGCATTGCAGCCACAGATCTTTATCAGAGCAAGGTTTTCCCCTTGCATCAGCGCCAGAAGGAAAACTACAAGCCACATTCTTAGGATTAGCAGCTAAGGCTGCCATCTCTCCCCAAGTCCAAGGCTCGGTTTAGGCTGCGCACCCCAGTTTTGCAAAATCTCCATTTTAGAAAAATTGGGGGTCGTCTTATACACCCAGTCACCTTATACGCCGGAAAATACGATACTTTTAAAAGAATAGACACATTGTGGGTGTGCAAGAACTGGTTCCACCTGGCTTAGCCTAGTGCCAATGAACCTCCCAGGTTAGGTTTGCTGATGGACCAAACACCAGAATTTAAGCAGGGCTTGGTTTGATAGGGAGCCTTCTGAACCTGAGATGTTTGTAAGGAACCAGGTTTTAATAAACTCAGGCCACACTGTGCTTGTAAACACATAACTGAATATAAGTTAAGCTTCAGTCCCCATTGACAACCTGCTTTTCTGTAACAGCTCCCAAGTAGAAAATCCTATAAATACTGACTGCAGTTAGTTACACTCAGTATCTATATACTGTAGTTGTCTTGCTGTGCCCCTGCACACTGGCACCATTGGGTGTCTGGAAATGACATGCAAAAGACAAACTCCTCATCTTTTACTGTGCCAGAAACCTTCATGTTTGGTTACTCTTCTAAAAAATGAAGCAGAAAGCAGATTTTCATGTTTTTCGTTCTCACATCTCTGCCTAGCTCTGAGGACTAGAATCTTCAATGGAAAAAAGAGAGAAAGAAATGCTATGCCGTTCAGTAGCAGCACTGGGATATGCAATAGATTCCAGAATATGGAATTTATTACCAGAAGAGGTGGTGACAGCAACTTGCCTGGATAGCTTTAAAAAAGGATTAGATAAAGCCATGGAGGACACGGGTATCAATGGCTACTAGAATGGATGCCTCAGTATTGCCTCCAGGTTGGAGAGACAGGCAGGATGCCTCTAAAGGCCATTTGCTGGAGTGAAGAGCAGGTGAATATTTTGTCCTGCTTGAAGCCCAAAAGCAATTGGTGAGCCAATGTGTGAGATGGGATGCTGGACTATATGGGCTGTGGCCTGATCCAGCAGGGATCCTCTTAGGTTCTTCATAATTGATTCAGTGATCTGCCCAGTAACTATAGCAAAAAGGATTCAGTCCATGTTTATTAACAGAGTCAGCCCCACTAAAATAGAGTCATACTTAATATTTGCCCCACCATATATTGCTGAACATAACCCATCACAACTGGTGGCAAGAAATGGTGGTAAATAAAGATCTCCTCAGTTAAAGGAGTGGGTTCTGTATATCCTGCTAATAGCTTCTTGGCCTGAGTTGTTGGCATGGAATAGACGCTGACCTCAGATTACATGCGTCTTTTCTTTGGCAGGTCGACCCCAGTGGGGAGATTCTGGTGCTGGCACAGGGTGGTTGTCCTTGGAAGGAACATCTTTTCAGCCTAGAGGAGGAACTGGATGTGAAGACGCCTCTCAAATTCATCTTGTACACTGATTTGGCTGGGCAGTGGCGGGTCCAGTGCGTCCCTGCTGGACCGCGAACCTTCCAGAACAGGTGAGTCAGAGCAGTCGGAGGCCTTTTTTCTTCTGCCCTCTATCTACGCAGGGGAGGATTTGGGAGACAGTTTTGAAATCCCCTAGTTATAGAATGGCCCAATCAGTTTCCTTAAAAATAATTTTTAGAAAAACCTGTTGTGGTCTGAAAACAGATACACCTTTGTTACCGTTGTGAACTGATCACCGTCTTCTTCCCTTGGCCTCTACCCAGGCTATCTCTTCTGGAAGAGTGGCGGGGCTTGCGAGATGAGGAACTTTCCCAGGTCAGCGGGATTCCAGGCTGTGTCTTTGTGCACTCCAGCGGCTTCATTGGCGGAAACCATACAAAGGAAGGGGCCCTGGAAATGGCTCGAAAGACCCTGGCCCAGCAAGCTTGAAATGAACATGGGGAACTCCTGAACATGGAAGGGCTATCCAGATAGATGTTTAGGGCCTTGTTTGTTTGTGGGCTGCCAAGATGTGTTGCTTTTTCTTTTCTTTAAATATCAAATTGTGATTTTTGTGACTGAAAACAGTGGTGGGAGAGCTTGAAGAGGATCCTCAAAGCTGCACCAGTAGTTTAACAATGCAGAAAATAAATGAGAAATATGTTGTCCTGTGTAAGAAAAAGGGTTGCCTGTTTTGTCCACAGGCTCTTCCAACTATTATGGGAGACAATCATGTGGAAATTTCTTCGGCCCAGAAGCAAACTGATAGGTTTGGGACTTCCAATACACAAAAGCGTTTTATTGTATCTTGCCTTAAGACTTTGGCATGTAGGTGAGTTGTAAATGTATGAATTCTTATTTTTATAGAGAAGGGCTTTTATGTCACAGTGATGGAGGACACTGGACCTGTGGCCCACTAAGAAATAAATTTATGAAAGCTCTCTGAAGACTTCTGGATGTGGTTTTTACATCAATTAAAATTCTAATGCCTGAATAAATGACGGAGTTGTTATTTATGGTGCAATTTTCATAGTTTTGTCAGAATGGTGGGAAACCACACAAGGCAATATGCCACTTCAGATTTTACTTTAGTCTGTTCTCTGATTTCTGCTTTCAGAAGTCATCACTTAGATGTGACCTTTTTTAAAAAATTCAAAAGCTGGCCCTCTGAACCCAGTTCTACTGTGGCATTCCTGATACCTTTCAGAGAGGCTGCACTTTTTCGCTAAGATACGTCCTTTTTAGGGCTGTGTGTGTGTATACACACACACATATATAAATGTCACCTCTGTATCAACAGAATCTGTGCCTCTTGACAGAAAATGTGGATAAGAATCTAAGGAGTATTGCTTAAGCCAACTGCCAGAAACTCTGATGAAAGACTTTACTAGTTTACTGTATCTTTTATATGCAGAAGCTTCTGACTGCTTAGATATATGTAGTCACTGCTATTCAAATGGTTCAATCCAGGGCTTCTCCATTAGGAAATTCTATAATTCATATGTTATGTGAGATGTTTGAAAATGCCTCTAAAGTTTCTTCATTACTATAGGCAAATCATACTTCTCATAGGAGCAGTTTCCCCAGCAGATTGAGTGAGCAGAACTAGTACCAGTCAAACATGACATTCACCTTCAAGTTATTTCATTTGGTGGCAGTTAACACAGAATAAACGCTGCAACCATTGGCCTTATAGATCCACCACTTTATGCAAGTGCTTTCACTGTAAATCTAAAAAAAATTACAGAAACACTCTCCATTTACTGCCTCACTTCATTACAGATTATCAAAGTCATCCAATTTAAAATTATTAAATGCATTGATAACCTTTTAAAGGAAAAAAGGTTGTTTACAAGATAAAAAGAATCAATATTATGAAAATACCAAGAATATAAGAATATTGAAAGCACACGATTTACTATTTTCCAAAAATGAAAAATATTTTTTTAAAATCCTGAAACTTTATTAAACCTTTTACACATGCGTTGGTATGTGTGCATATACACACAGAATAAATATCGCTCCTTTGGTGACAGATAATAAAAGACATCAAGTGACCTATTCAGTGCCTCAGAAAAGATACCGGACTTTGCCTGGTACCTGAAAGATGTTTAATCTTGACATCAGGTAAGCTGTAGGAGGAGGGGGAGGCTTCCTATAAGTGAGAAGCCATCACTGAAAAGACCAGACCATGGTGACAGACTTCATAGCTTGAGGCACGGGAGAGGCAAATATGAAAGCTTCACACTGTGAAATGCCAGTTCTCTCAACAAATCATGCTTGGCTTTATCTCCTGTTTCAGCAAACTTAGATATCGTGCCCAAACCACGCAGCACATCTTTAGTGACTCCTATTTCAGTGGTGGTTTATGGCCCCAAGACGATAGTGCGGCTTCAACTATAACTCACATGCAACATTTATACACAGCTTTCAGAGCCAAGAGTAGGGTGTTCCCAATTCCTATCTAAATCCAGCTCAGAAGGCTTTTTTGCTGCACTAGTTCACTTAGCACCCTCACATAGTTTGAAAATGTGCTCCATATCCTCTTTGCCCCACGTTTCCCCAAGCGTGCAACCAACCTAACTAGCAATTATTTCTGAGTCAGTGTGATAACACTGGTTAGGAAAACCCTACCATTCAACAGAACTGAGTTCCACAAAAATAAATATCCTTGCCAATCCTTGCAAACTCCAGTAGGGGGCAGTGCTCTTTCCCTATGTTTTCCCCAGCGCTTTGCATTTTGAATATCCTGCTCTGATGGACAGTGAACAAAGAAACCCAACAGAAGGATGTGCAGTGCAAATGCCTTCCCTGAAACATCCCATCTGCACATCGCCAAAAAGACAGGCAAAGACTTCAGCTGTGTTTGAAACACATCCGAGAGCTGCCCAGCCTCACTTGTTTTAGGTAAGGAGGATGCTAGGCACACAGGTGTGTATGGAGTGATGGGAAGAAATGTTGGAGGGGTGGATGACTAAAAGGACTGAATTAGCTTTGCCATCTCTAAAAATCAAAGATGAAAATTTTGTCTTCTGTTCATAGAGCAGGGAAACTCAGCTGGTGGTGTACCTTTCCAGCGTTATCTCTGCTCTTTAAACTGCCTTTTAAAATCTGGCAGAGGGAGTTGATGATACATGTTCAGCTTTGAGAGTTGTCACTGAAACTTCAAGATACAAATGCATTTTCTTACTTTATCTGCTTCCTGCTTGAAGTTGGTTGTGTTTCAGGAAAAGGAAAATGGAGACAGAGGACACTTTGGGAGCACCCACTAAAACTGTTTCTCTGGAGGGGATGGGGTGAGGGTGGCTATACAAGGAAAAGTCTCTTATATCCCCCATCCTTTTAACTGAAAGCTATCAGTCATTTAACATGTCTGGGGGTTGTGTAGAATGGGAAGACAGGGAAAATAATAAGCAATAATTCCAGAAAGAGAAATAGAACTGAAATCAGTTAGGATTGTTGCAATGAAATAATTAAAAACAAAAACTCTGTTGCATCTCTGCATGATTTCCTGGTTTGACACCTTCTAACCAGCCTCAACAAAGACATGTACTTGTGTCATTGCTGTTCTGCACTGCATTATACCATCAAGAGGTGCAACAGAATGACACTTCTGCCACGGTCCCTAGAGGGAGATCTAGAATAATGGTTCGTGTAGAAATGCAGGGTATTTGTCAAACCATCAAATTGGAAAGGACTTTGCAGGTCATTTATTCCAGCCCTCTACTCAATGCAACCATTTGTTTTTCCTCTTAGAAGCTTTGGGTGGCATATATAGTTCTCTCTCCAGCTTCACTTTATCCTCAGAGGAGTGTTAGGAGATGAGTGTTAAGAGAGCAATCCTGTGAGTGTGGGTTTGAACTCAGCGAGAGTCAGCTGTGCTTTCTCTTTAAAGCCTTTAGCTGCTTCAAGAATATGAGAATGATGTTGGCCTAGAACTTTCCTCAAGGTAACCATAATTTGTTTTTTCAATCCTTTGTATGTGGACTTGACTTAAAGGCCTCTCAGTATTCTGGTTGGCTCCATTTTGACACGGTCTTTCTTAAATTATGACAATTGGAACTAGAATGAGGGGTGTGAACATGAGAGTGTACCTAAGGGTAGGGGGTGTCTATGCATGTGTGTGCATGTTTCAGCTTTCCACAGATGAGGAAACACTGCAATTCCGAGTAGGAAATGGTGTAGATAGCTTTGTGGGTTTAAGGCGGTGATGGCCAACCTATGACACGCGTGTCACAGGTGACACGCCAAGCCCTTTTGGGTGACACACATGGTCACCCTGGCACCTGGACGTGTAGTGCTTGCTTGTTCTTGAAGTGTATGAAATAAACTTTCAATTGAAGATTTAGCAGCAAAAGTCACTAATGTAAAGAATTATTTGTTTTTGCTTTTAATAAAATACATATATCAAAAATATAACTTTTTTACTAGAGCTACAAATATCACAAAATTATGGATATTTCTAAATGTGACACAGCACCCGAGTTAAGCTAGGTTTTCTTGCAAATTTTGACACACCGAGCTCAAAAGGTTCACCATCACTGGTTTAAGGGCTCCTTGAGCCATGTTTACATGTTGCAATCAAGGGCTACATCTAAGGTGTGTGTGTTATACAGTATATCCCCCTGCCCTGAATGGGTTTGAAGCCCCACTACTGTCACAAGATGGATGACAGACACCCTAATGCAAGTGTGGGATTTTTGGCATACTGAGGATGCCTTATTTATTTGAATCATTGTAGTCATGTAGCCACATAATCCAAATGGATCAGGCTGCACTGCAGCTGCGTGACACAGCTGGCAGTTGTAAATTGGCCACAGGCTGAGCTCAATAGGAGAACCCTTCCTAGTCCTTTGAGAAGTGCAGAAGATGGTTGCTAGTAACAGGGCTTTCTCTGTAATGGTCCCCTTCTAGCCAGGTGTCTCTTTTTAGGTACCTAGTGAAATTACACCTTCTTCCCTGTCATCTGACAAGTAGCTCACCCAGCATTGACTATGTTATAATAATACATTTCATTACTTTATTTTATTTTTAGTTCTATTCTAAACAGATTATTCTTTTCCTTTATCTTTAATATTATCATTTTCTTTTTGTGGTCTTATTTTTTTTTCACTTTTTTAGTTTTAGTGTTTTTATTGTCTTTTTTTTTTTTTTTTTTTTTTTTTTTTTTTTTTTTTTTTTTTTTTTTTTTTTTTTTTTTTTTACTGTTTTGCTGTTTTGTTACTGTTGTTTACCTTGTACACCACCCCGGAACAACAGGGAAGGGCAGTATAGAAATTCCATAGGTAAAGTAATATTACAAAGCAGCACCACGGACAGCCCCCAAGCTGACCTAGATGACACCCATTTGAACCATCTCTGGTGTGCCTGGGCCCAGTACCCCGTCCAGGAGGCTTGATCTACAAATGTGTAAATATGGCACCTTGATCTCTAAACATTGCCAGGTGATGACTTTTCAAGCACGGGGAACCATATGGAAAGAAGGAGAGGAATCCTGCACATTACTTGCATAGAAAAGGGAAAGGGAATTTCAGGAGCTGAAATTCATCCTGCTGAAGCTGTCTCTTTCATGGAGATGTTAAAGGCACAGAAACCCTGTCCTGTTTTCCATCTGGTCTCCCAAGAAATGTCCATATATTAGCTCATTAAAAACATGGATGAAAGTGAGGGAAGAGAGGTTGGCAATAAAATGAAAAACAGATAAAGGTAAAGTAATACACTGAATAAAGCTTGTCATCCTGCCACCCATCTTTTTTTCTGTAGCCTAAGAAACACCATATTGGGGGAGCACTTGTGCTTTTCAGACAAATGAATAGTGTATATGCTAGTAACAGAATAGCTTGGGACATTTGCACAGGGATATCGCTATGTTTTAGTTTTTAAAGTTTTTTTTCTGGATAGAAACATTGGGAGATGCCCAACGGGGAACCTTGGTCTACCAAGCTCTCAGTAATACCCCATAGACACGGAGACTCTATGGTCCTCCAGCTGTCACCTTCATACCAGGATAGTGTTATGACTAGGGAAACACTTGCGGCAGACTTTGTTCCTCACCATTAATTTTCCCTCACATGCAGCAACGGACAAGAATCTTTTGCAGCTTCATGTGAAAATATTTGGGATTAAACCAATGTGGTTTTGCATGTGACCAGTATGTTCTCCCAAAGAACAATACCACTTCTGCATTAGTTTCTTTGACAATGCTTTGCTGCTGAGCAAGACCTTCTGATATAGGGTGGGGTAGAAATTTAAATAACTAAATAAAAGTACCAACAGTGTTGAGGTTGCATGTAAGAATTATGTAAACTCATTTCATATATATATGATTGTATGTTTCTAAAATATGTTTGTTATACACTGCTGAATTTGAGAGATAAGAAACCCATTGGCAGTGGAATAGATCATTATCTTGTTTAGAAAGTGTGTTCAGGTAAGTGCTCTGATATCTGCTAGCAAATGTTACACTTCATCACCCATCAGCCATGGCTAGCAATCATGCATGATGGGAAGTGGAGTCCAGCAACCTCTGGAAAGCCGTAGTTTCTCATTGCTTGGAAGGATCCCAGACTAAAATTTGTCAAATGGAAACAGTGTTACATATACACCAGTGATCCCAAACACTTTACTTGTATACCCCTTGGCAGCCTATTTCCGTAAATTGTACCCTTTGTAATAGTTGCTGTTATTTCAAATGTATGTGCTGTAACTGTGCCTTTTTCTGCCATTATTCAAATTTGTTTTGTATGCCCCTAAATATTCTGGTTCGTACCCCTGTGGGTGTGTGTACCCCAGGTTGGGAACCACTGATATACACCATGGAGTGGGTTCAAATGCCCTTACCCTCATTTATTTGCCTCCTTTCCCTTGTTTTTCAGGTGTGATTCAGGATCCACAGACCAGGATCTCATAATCTTTGGTGACCAACCCAGTATCCTGAGGAAGGGAAGAGCTATGCAGAGATGCCAGCATTGTCCTCTATCTTCTTCATGATCCTTGGCCTTCACAGTAGCCTTCCATGCCCCCAAAGCTGTGACTGCCCACCTGAGAGTGGAGTGGTATGGTGTAACAGGAAAGATTTGGTGATGATCCCTTTTGACATTCCTCCAGATACGCGTGTACTTTACTTAGATTCAAACTGGATCACTCATGTGCCCAATGGTGCCTTCCATGGCCTGAAGCAACTCCGTGAGCTTCACCTCGCAGATAATCTGATTGAGGACATCGCTCCGGGGGCATTTCGTGGCTTGGGTGGAGGACTGAGGCTGCTGGACCTTTCTGGCAACCAGCTACAGAAAGTGGCCTACACGCCATTTGCGATGCTGACCTGGGCTAAGCTAGAGCTCTATGATAACCCCTGGCACTGTGACTGCTCCCTGCAGGAACTAATGGAGGCCCTCCCCTTAGACTCTGAGACGGTGGAAAACATTGTGTGCGCCACCGCCACTTGGGAGGAATATGCTGGCAGGACCTTGGCCCATTTGCTCAACAGCGGCATCAATTTTTGCCTCAGCCAGCAACGGAACACGGACTTGGCCATGTTGCTCACCATGTTCTGCTGGTTCACTGTTGTCATCACCTACGTCATTTACTATGTGCGGCGCAATCAAGCCGAATCCCGGCGCCACTTGGAGTACCTCAAGTCCCTGCCTTTGCCCAGCAAACAGCCTAGCCCTGAGGAGGAGGCAGAAGAAGACACACTCAGCACCATCCTTTGAGGGCAGAACTTGTACAGCTCCACTGAGGTGGGGATGACGGACACAACAAATGGCTCTTGAAGCTTCCTTAACGACACTGCAAACAGTTACAGCTTCCCAGTTGAAGAAATCTGGATGATACCGTTTTGTGTAGGGAGAGGCAGGACATGGAAATCTACCCATTGGGTACCCCGTCTCTTTATCTAGATTTCCTGCAATTGCTTGACAGGGAGAATTTCCTGCTGCTGCTGCTGCTGCTAGCCTTCTATACCCTACCACCTCACCTCACGCATCTGTCCTATATAAAACAGCCCTCAGTTGCTATCACCCATAACTACATCACCCATCAGTTTGTCCCAGAACTAAATCCAGCAACCCTCAGGCATATTATCTGCCTATGTATTTATTATTTATTCTTTAGTTTAATTCGTTTAATCACTTGGTAAAATCTCCAGTCTGATTACTCAAAATAAAAATTGCATCAGTATTTGTCCTGTTCTAGAAATTTTTCTCACTACTAAAATGAAGTCTGTCATCCCAGCATGCGGTTGTGAATCCAAATGTGTTTATTTAAAAATTCATGCTCCTTTCCAGTATAACAAGTAGTGAATTCTCTAGTTCCACCCTCCCTGTTTCCCAAGGATTTAGGAAGAGATATTACAGCTTAATGCTAAGGGATTAACAATGAAACAATCATAAATCCCTGTACTCATAATCCCTTCATTTTACAGGGGTGTATCTATTCCATCTGTTCAGCCAGGGCCACTTGCCTTGAATTGCTTGGACGTATTCCTCTCATGTTGTTGTGAGTTTCCTTTCACATTACCTGACACGGAAACGTGGCACCTGCTCCTACCCTTGTGAAATGTCCCATGCAAAAAGCATGTTTTCAAACACAGTCGCCATATTCAGAAGCATTTTGTTATACCCCTAAAAGCTCTTAAGTCACAGATACAAACGATAAACAAGGTGCCACCCTTCTATCTTTGAGAAAAATAAATTCCCACATGCAGTGGCCACTATGAAGACCTGAACACGGCTTTATTCCTGATCCAACTGAAGGTGGAAATCAACATTTCAGACTTGATAGGAGGCCCCATAGTACACAGAGCCCAGTCCCATGTGTATGCTCCTGGAAGCATGATTAAATTTAGGCTGTATCATCACAACCCACTGAATGCTTCTTGGAGGAATGTCAAGGTCATCATTTCTCCACATTTCAGAGACTTCAATGCCCCTCCAAGGCACAAAACCCACCTGTGTGCTAAACCAGGCGCATGCCACCGTGGTGGATGAGGAGCTAATGGCCATGGATGTGTCATTTTCCATGCTGAGGCCTCCTGTGGCCATGAGGTGAGGGCCCAACTTCCTCAAGTGAAAGGGAGACATACCCTTTGGGAGTATTTGAAGGCCTGCATACTACTCAAAGCCAGAGTTTCAATTTAAGGATTAATCTTTTAATTTATGCCTCTCTACTGACATCTTTTTTGTTTTCAGATCCCGTGACTTTGTAGCCCAAGCCGAATCACGATGTCAATTTATTTTTGAATCCAGTTCAGAAAAAAACCACCACGACTGCATAGTACTTTTTCTCCCTCCAGGGAACAATCTGTGAAGTAATGCTTGGGTGCAGGAGCTAAAAACAAATGGGAAACCAAACAACTCCACTGACTAAACATGCAGTTTTTCCACCCACTCTAACAAAGGTTAAAGGTCCTCCGAGGTCCTTTTGTGTGTGTGTCTCTTAGGTAGACTGGGGAGAGGCACCAGGGGACATGTTTGCTGTCTGAAACAGCAAAAGAAACCAAACTTAGGAAGACAAAAGAGGGAGAAGACACAGCTACCTTCAGCGCCACACAATGCTAAACTTCCCTGCACATACCTGAAGATGCAAATGGGCTCTCAGGACAATTTCGTTACGGATAAAGAGTTTTCAAAGAGAGTGCAGATGGAGGCATATCTTCTAAAATACCTGCACCATTCTTGTTCCTGTTCAGAGTCTGATTCTGACTAACGCAGTTCACAGTATGGAAAAGGGGCTGGGAATGCTGCTTCATTACTGGCCATAGGGAAGAGGCTCCTGAAGCTGTAGTTTATAATGCAGCAAACATCTGCTGAAATTGCCTCTTCCATTAAAGGTATAGCATTCCTGCCCTCTTTCCCATACACTAACCTTTGTTAACAATCATCGGGGGAGTGTAAGCACTTAATGGTTTTTGTTCGGCATATAGGAGAGAATAACTCTACAGACTATTTGATACGTGGAAGGCATTCAGGGTCCCCAGAAATGGGAGCGTTTTGATTTTAATGAAGCCTAGTCGTTTTCCTAATGTGCGTTGAATCATGCTTGCTGTACAGAAAAAGACTGAACTAGCAATGTACATCTTTAGCTTACAGGCACTGGGCTTTGCAAATATCCCACATCAATTTACATCATTATCATTAATGAACACACCACATCAGTTTGCATTCACTACCTGTGCTGCTGACAGACAAAGATATCTAGTGATTAGGGTTACTGCATGCAAAAGTTCCCCCACCTTTAACAGCTGCATAAAAGTGGGAATTCCAGCAGCTATAGCTTGTCATGCAGGCCAATGGTCTGATGAAATTTCACTTCTGTGCAACTACTAAGAGGAATCTTGGCCTCTTTTTCTTATAGGGATGGGGGAAATGTCTGTCAGCTTCGCAGTTCAAATCAAATATTGCTTGTATTCGAAGACCAACCTTTGCGTGCAAAGCAAAAGCTTTTGTCCATTCACAAAGGTGGTGGCAGGGATTGGGCAGGGTGTCACTGTTCCACATTTGACGAACATTTGACGTGAGTTTGAATCCTAGCCCATCTGAAGTGGCTCCATCATCCCTTACCTCCCAGGCAAGAGAGAAAAAGTTCAGTTTCTTGAAGTGGCATGTAGTTGAATTATAGAATTGGCCACCACAATATGTTGCAAGGGCCTGTAACTTTATGAGGGATGTAGCGAAGTCATGGAGGAACAGAGGAACAGCATTTACTAATGGCCTAGCCATACTGGGTAGTCTCTCTTAGTATGGTTGGGTGGTACTGAAGGAACCACCTCTCCAGTTCCGGGGTTGTTTTTTGATATGATGCACAATAAAACCTCATTGCTGAGAACGAAGATATCAGAAGAACTTACCCGGTGGCAGAAAAGCCAAGGAGGGAGCTGTGTATACTGTCTCTGGGTGCATTCCCATACAAGATTAAATGCAGATCCAGTCCGTTTTCGGGATTGTCCAACCCCATTTAAGTTTTTATTCCAGGACTTCATGAGGACTGTCCTGCTAAAATCTGCAGAAAAAAGTCCTCAGAAAAGCTATTCTCAGTCCGTTTTGAAGCCCAACCCACTCCCCACCCCCCTTTGGGAACACTACCAGACTATCCCAGGAGATCAGCCGTTCAGACTGCCCCCCCCATTCTTCTGGCCAATGCCTGCCGCAGATGGGTGGGATCTCAAATACAGAAAGGTCTGCCCCCTCCCCTTGCCATGCCTGCCATGAACACACTGCAATTGAACACCAGCCTCCCTTTACAAGAGTTACATTTATCTAGTGACTACAGAGGAGGGAAAAGGAAATTATTTTTAAAAAAACACCAGCCTATTTGCCAGAGATACATTTGTAGCAAAGACTGCAGAGCAGGGAAAACTTTTAAAAACACCAGCCTCCGTTTACAGAGGGGAGGAAAACTGAAAGGGAGAATAGTTGCTTTGTGATTGCCCTGTGTGTGTCCTTTGGTTGGCTCATTCTGAGCAGGGAAGGCTTACAGGGTTTGGACAAGGGGCAGAGGTGAAAAGATCCTGTTTCTCTGTGCTGGGGATTTGTGCGGTTTGAGTGGGAACTGCAACATTCAAATTCAACCCGTATTAGCCTCAGGCAAATGGCGACAGCCAGAATGCATTAAAATAGTCCAATCTGGATTTTAAAAGTCAAGTGGGAACACAGCCTCTGGGCTCAAAGGATGCTTGCCTTTGTTAGAAAGTAAGGAAACCGCTCTTGCATTCACAATCTGTTTGTCAGTGCCTGGTTACCAACTGCAAGAACAGTTTTCCAAATTAGATGAGTCAGTAAAAAGACTACCAAAAGTCTTGGCTGACAAAGGCCCACCGCCATTTTGAAGTGTCTTCCTAAAACAGGAGTGGTTAACAAACGTGTTGTGTTACATCACTGTTTATCTCTTTGCCTGTACAAGACAAGAACACAGATTTTGCTTAGATATACCCTTCTATTTCTAATTCACAGGCACCAAAGATGAGCCCAGCCTAAATGAGAAGCCAAAATGGCTGATTTCCAGATTACAATTTTAGGGCAAGGGAAGCACCTCTTACTATCTCAGGATTCCTTCACAAGGTCCAGCACATTTTACCCTCAGAATCATCCTGCAAGGGACATCAGATGAGGGACATCTATGATTGGCTGAAGGCTAGTTGGTGAGTTTTAGGGCTTAGCAGGTATTTGAATCCCACCCTCTTTCTCCTATACTGTTGAGCTTCACAGTCCAGTCCAAGAAATGTCCCAAGCATATATATAGGCTGATGACATTTAGTCCATTATTTTGGCAGAAAAGCTGCTCACTTGCACCTTATAATTTCACAGTGGAATGGAACTTGCATCAAGGGCAAATGAGACCTTCTGTAGATTTTATTCCCAGCTGCTGCCTGCTATACTGGGAGTTGATTCTATGTGCCTTGGTAATCCTGGAAAGCATCCAGTTCAATCCATTCTATGTTAAACTTAATTTGGGGTCAGTTGCAGGGAGTGCTTTGTTAAAAGAAAAAAATCTAAATATCTATGGTGTAGGTCTTTGGTCCACATAAGAACCACCCATGCACCATTTGCCAGTTGAGCATTTAATATCGGATTGGGTTCAGCTTCTCTATTGAGCCTCAGGAAGTCCTTGGCAAGTACACTCGTGCCCACAGGCACCAGTTTGGGGAACTCAGTGCAGAGCCTCACACTGCTATTAAACACAACAAAAACTGGGTTTCCTTAAACATGAGAACCAGCTGTGAACTTTTCTATACATAATCACGCACAATGCCTGGGCTGCAAGGCAACCATCTCTGTTAAGAATTTCCAGAACAGCTTAGATCCAAAGTATTTTCTGAAAGCAATTTAAGGGCAGGATAGGAGATGATGCAGTAAAAATTTATTTTTATTACTTGGCATTTGAAGATGTTCCCTTTGACAAAATTCTAAAAATGTAAGTGTCCTTCAGAAGTCTTTCAAGAAGGCAAAAGCAAAGGTTTAAAATAAGATATACGAAATCCAGTAACACGGAACTCATCCCTTCCTTCCAAATTTGCTCTCACTGATCTTCAGCAAAAGACAAAGGCTGTTTAATTTATGTTCCTCAGATTTCATCATTTTTTCTATTCCCAAGTGCTTCTGTTCAAGCCACTTTAATTGACTGAAGCTTTCAAGTCACTGAACTGGATCTATTATAATATTAAAACATGAGATCTTTGTTTTTCTCCTTTGGAAGGCAAAGGTTGTCCGTGCTGCCTTTTTCTTTTCAAACTGTCTGACTCCCTAAGCATTTGTCACTGCTCTGGGAGCACATCTTTTGTAATTATAACTACGTCCATCACATGGGTCTTTAACAAAAGCCTGTTAAGCCTGCAAGAGGGTGGGATAGGTGCAATATAGGATAGGCAACTGGATGACGCACAGCATTACCTGAGAGTAAGTCCTCACCAGCCATCCGGCTTTTAAATGAAACATACCTATAATGAATGAAGCAGTCAAAGGGAAAATATCATCTTTTGCCACTAATTACAATTGCTTCAACTGGGAAGATGCAAATAATACAGAGACGCAGAGGACTCAGTTCTGGTCTAACAAGGAACAAGGCCTTGAGACGGCCCTTCGATCCTGTTCCCCTCCCCTCCCCTTTTCTGAATAAGGAAATGCAGCACCTCAGAAGTCACATTTTCAATGATCCAAGAGGAAAACAACCTCTAGTTCTTCTGACATTGGTTAATCTGCAATTTCAATTTGTAGATTTCAGTGGCTTTATTTTTTAATTGTCTTTTCCTATCAACTGGTGGAAATTTAGCACACTGAATAAGGGGAGGAAGAGGAGAACCAAGTTTTGGAACTAAAAGATGCAAAAAGTTTACTACAAATAAAGGGTGGGGGTTGTTTTGTTTTTTGAGATTGCTCAGAATGCACTTGATAGAACTTTTCCTCTCTGGCTGTGAGAAAGAGAGAAGGCATCAAAGTGCCGCCTTTCTCTTTCACCTTCTCTATTACTTTTGCTGCAATTGCAGGGCCAGATACTGTCAGTCATGGCGGCCAAGGGATCAGTGATGATAACTGCTGTACTTCTGCAACTCCTGCAGTCCCAAGAGTTCCCCATAAAAGGAAGGGATGCATGACAGGTTACATCTGATGAGATACCCTCTTCTGTACAACCATTAGAGGAGCAGGAGCATCTTCCTCCCCTCCGTGCATTACCTTTGCTATACACTATTTTATTTCCTAAGTATCAGTAGAACAAATCTGTGGGAATACAAGAATCTGCCTTCGTGTGGAAGTTTGTGAACTTTGAAAGAGAACTGAGGGCTGAACTCTGAATTTAGCTACCCTTACTATAGCAGCCACTCAAATTGCAGCCCGATGTGCTACACAGTACAGCACAACAGGCCATGATTCAGGCAGCACAAAACGAGATTTCTCAATCTGAGGGATGAATAGAATTCACTCCCATATTTTTATTTGCTGCCTGAAACTTAAACAGCTAAGCTCTCTGTCGTGAGCAGGCAGCCCCTAGACTTACAGGCCAGCAGCATCTCTGGTCATTCATACCCTGCGGCGCTTGACAGAAAATGACCACAATTTTAAAAAGGTAGACAGAAGAAAACCAGCACAGCATGTTTGAGATCTCTGGTGTCCCCAAGTGACACAGGAAGTCAGGAAGTCTGAGGAGATAGAGTCTTTCCAAGGTTGAAGGCCAGAGAAGTGTCTCCTAAAGTTCTGAAAACAAGGGCTGCTCCCGGGTGCTGCTCCGACTGCTCAAAGGCACAAGAGGACTTTGCCCGCAGATAAAAGAGGGAAACTGAGCCATCACAAAGAAGAAGGGGATGTGGCTGATCTTCCCAGTTGACCAACACTGAGGAGGGAAAACAGACATACCAAAAAAAAAAGTCATTAGCAGAGGATCATACTTCACATATCCTAACATAGACACTTCAGGCTTCTTTAGCAAGGCAATTTTGGTTATACTGTTCAGTTTTCAAAAGTGAGTGAGTCCAATTGTTGGCTAACCTGATACAGACCCACAACTTCTACCTGTCACAGTCAACACTGTTAGTAACAAGGCATGATGAAAGGTGACAGTATCTGAAGGGTCATGCTGACTGTATTCTATGCATTAGAAGTTCTGGGGTGAGAAAAGCTGAAATCTGATTTCTAAAAAGGTGACACAGTAATTTTTTGGATAAATTAATCTTTGTTTGTCAGGACTGCTACATTCCTGATCTAGTCCCCAAAATGACAATGGCCAACTACATGCCCAGTGTTTCTTCACAGGCAGAAGGCAGTAGCGCTTAGGATAGTAGATAAAGAAACACCAGGAAACCTACTACCACCTTTCTTTGCAAAGCACCGCTTTGGAACTAGCTCCTTGTATTTAGGCCAAGGGGGGTGGGTGGGTGGAGAAAGCGCACATGCTTTTTATTAAGCCATTCACTCTATAAGCCTGTAACAAAGGCTCAAAAGGAAACCTGTTGTATATCTGCATAAGTTGCAGCCTTAATACAATGCACGGTGTTCCAATAAGATAACATTTATGTTCCAGATATTTAAGAGCATTAAAAGGAACTCACCATCTACCCAATCCTGACCACAGTGTATCAATAAACAACTGTGACCCCATCTTGCCTGAGGGAAATACAGAAAAGTCAACAGGCTGGGGATCTTTACCTGTATTTACAGCGATTTTATTGTAACCTGCCCTGAGACCTTTGGGTACAGAAATGTAAAGCAAATAAATAAACTGTACATACCAAGCAATTGTTCCAGACAAGGAAAACCATTTATTTGCCTCATCCATAAATTATTTAAGCCTGGGAAAATTCTCCCAGCATTGCTAAGCCAAGTACCCTGAAGATGTTGGATTACATGTCTCCTCCTTCTAAACACCATTTAGAGAGACTCAACAGCAGGGGAGGGTTTCACCCTCATCTTCTACTCAAGAATGCCTAGGGGAAGATGGTGGGCCACCATACAAAACCAGATGCTGAACTAGATGGTTTGCAGTCTGATTCAGCAGGTGTTCTCTTGCTACCTCTGGCCATTTTGATCAGAACTGATGGGAGCTGGAATCTGGCAACATCTGCAAGGCATCCAATTGGGAAGGTTGCTTGTGACCACTAAGATTTCCACAGTGGGAGCCAAATACGCCCTTCTGCTGATTCATCGGGGAGGTCTTTAACCTAATAGCTGCAACTAAGCCATTTAGGTTGAACAGATGTTTTTTTCCAGCTTAGGAGGGATGCAGATGTGGTACCATACCACCATCATGTAACGAAAGAGGCACATCATCCTCATGCCCCAAGGAGCATAACAGAAGTAAAGGTAAAGACTCAACTGGTGGCTACACGGATGTATTTCTGCAGTTTTCTTGGCAAAGATGAAGAAGTAGCTTGCCATGCCTTTTCCAGGAAAATACTGTGGTTCGATCTTGTGGCTCTCCACTTTCTAAGCATGTCTTCTCTGTAGGAACTTCACAGAGAAGCAGTACGGAGGCTACACCAAGCTGCCCTCAACAGGTACACCTGGAAGCCAAACTCACCACTGTCAGGAGAGCTCCTTTCTTAAAGCAAGGGTGGAAAGCAACCAGCTGAGGCTGTGCACCATCATCTCCTTGGATGAAACCACTGAAGAAGAACAAGCAGGCAACCTTAAGATTACAGATACTGAGAGGACTTTATAATGGAGATGCTAGATCTCACATAACTGGATCTGATTGTACCAGGAATATCAAAAAGTCTCTAGAAAGAGTTCAGGTCACTCACTGCTTTTTAACTCTCCACCCCTTGCCCCTGTAACCCCCTGCAGCAAGCCCTCTTGAACCCCATGCAAAGCAGGAAATCTTTTGGACCGAACCTGAATTATCTGCCCCCCCCTCAAAAAAAACCCCAGCCTTGGGCATATGCAGCTGTACTTGGCTCATGCACAGCCTTTGTTGCTTGTTAGCATCTCCTTTCCTGCCTTTCCTTCTTTCTATACTAAGGGTTATTTAGGGCTAGTATTTAGTTTCCCCCATCAGCTTCAGCAGTACAGAGTTTGTGCCTGCCAATCTCCTCTCTTGCAGAAGGAGAGAGGCACTGCTTCTGCACTTTAAAGATGAGAAGTAGATAACAGATTTGGCTACAATGCATTACTTTCAGAATAGGAAAAACAATTGTAATTCTTCTCATTTATATTCACAGAATTCTAACACTCATAGAATACTGGCCATATATGAATTATCCAGAACAGATACTCATTCAACGACAAGAACATTGCTTTTACTCATCAGAGATGCCCTTATGTATAAACGCATCAGCCTTATTTTATATACTCTCAACATACCGACAGCCAACCAAAGATTCCAGGGATTGGCAGCTATGGCCGGAGCCCCAGATGACTGCAAAGGGAGCTGTATAATTCACAGAAGACAGGGTTACCAGTGGCTATTAGGCCTAACGGCATGCCTCAAAAGGACAGCCGCTGGAAGACTGTATAATAGGTCAAGCTGTGTGATCACTTGTGAGGTACCAGTGCAGCTGGCTAACCACTGTGAGAACTGGCCAGTGAACTTCACAGGCCACTAGTCTCATTAAGCCAGATATTTCTTACGTTCATACCTGCACCTCTAACTTCTGTAACATGCAGCACCTATCACATGGAATGCCTTCCCCTCTGACATTCACAAGGCATCTACAACAGGCACAGGCACAGATACCTACTGAAGACAGATTTTTTTTTCCCTTATCCCACCAATTTTTTAATCTCTCATTAATCCAACTGTTTCCTTTTAGGAGTTTTCATCCTTGCTCCCAATGTTTATTTCTGTAAACTGCATTGGGATTATTGTGGGAAGCGGTACAGAAATGTTTTCAATAAGTACAGCCTTTGCTGAAGCAGCCCTAGGTACTCTTTGTTTACCCATGACACTCTTCTGCTGAATGCAACCATTTTATGAAAGAAAGATTTGTTCAATGATAGAATATTTGCTTTGCACCCAAAAGGTCCAGGGTTTGGTCCCTGAAATCTCCACAGAGAGGGACAGGCAGGCTGAGACACAGAAATATCTGTTAGCATACAAAGCGGAAGTTCTGACTGTGTCCAAGATCCTAGGAAAATCTAAACATGCAAAACGATACCAAGCCAGAGCTGTACTTGATGGACTACACTTGCGTCTCAAGAGCTACATACTACTTCAGGTATTGGAGGTGGCGTGCCTTTGTTCGGCAAATTCACCACATCTTGTTGGCCACTCAGAGGACAGGCTACAGAGAATCTGACCCAATGGAAGGCAAATTCCTAGCATTTTTATACCTACAACCCAAACCACAGGATATATGGTACTCATTTCCAGCTTAAGATTTTCTATACAAACCAAGGCAAGAGCTCAAACACAGGGCTGTTGCGAGTACGGAACACAGCAATGATGGTCCTGGAGTTAGGAATATCATCATTTCCTGCCCAAAGAGAAAGCAGGTAAGAGAATCATTCTTGTGTCTGAAATTAATTTGCAAAGGAGATATATTCTTGCAAATTTCTAGTTTTAAAGCCTCTGCTTCCCAAATTACTCCTTCTACAAAATTATTAAAGAAGTGTGACCTCACTCTGCTTTGCCACGTGGTGATCCTATGTGTACCAGAAGCTAACCCTGCCTTTAGAAAGATTAGTGTCATAGAAAGCACAATTAAAGCTCTGCTTTCATGTTGAACCAGCCAGACTCAAAGAAGCCTCCTGTTCCTTGCTCCTTAGGTTTTCCCCTCCCCACTTCTCTCTTACTGCACTGTTATATAATTCAGTATGAGGGATTTGTGTTTCACTTGTGTTGTTTTGAATGCCAGTGTGGTTAGTACACAGTCCCATAGAAGTGGCCAGGCGATTGTACTACACAACACTCAATATCAGTCAATACATGCTGAAATTACTTTGAAATTTCCTCCCCATGTGGAGTATGGGACTGATCTCTGCAATTTGAGAATAGGAGGAAGAAAAGTTGAAGCACAAAAGTTGGTAGTCTACTACTGGTGCTGCACATCCAAATTTTCAGTCCAAACTCCTTCATTTTTTTGTTTGAATAACTTTAACCATTTGTATTCACATTTGTTTTATTGTTCACTTGCATTTTATTTTGCAATGTATCACTTAACTGGGATCCCTTTTCCTAGGAGTAAAATGAACACAACAGGAGTTGCTTCTGAATATACAGGACTGCCCTGTAGATTTCTGCATGTTAAATTAGAAGAATGAATGGGATAAAAATTGACATGCTGGATGAGTGAAAGCCTTGAAATCTGTGACTTGGTTGGCCTAGATTTAGCATAATATGGATTTTTATAGGATTATTTTTGATCCATCACAGAGAGGCTTCTTACAGAAATTATTATAAAGTCTTACTAAGAGAGGTTTGACAAAAATTGTAGACTTTTTCAGACTAGTCACCACTTTGTTGGCACTGACACATTGAATATATTTTTTAAAAAATTACAGAATCCTTTGTAAAACTCATAAACTGGAGATATAAAATATTTGCTTTCCGATCAAGATTAAATTCCAAGGTCCATAATCTCCCTCTAGCTTTGTCAGAGCTTTACAGATGAAAGACTTTACCTCTGATGACCACTGCAAGCCTCTCCCCACTTGGGTCCCAAACCATTGAGTGCACCTCCCCTCCGATCCTGGGGTACAGAAAGAGAGGGATCTGAGGTATTTTTTTTTAGAAATTAAATAATCAAAAGTACATGCGGATAAATCCACAACAAAAAAATAATTAACCGACTACTTGCATCAAACAAAACCAAAAATTATGAGTACAACAGTATAACGATTTCTTAAAAGAACTCTAAGATGAATTCTGGGTCTACATTTCTGTAAGTGATCCTTTATCCAATATTCTGCAAACAATTTTTGTGATAATTTCAAACACTTGAAACTAGATTCTCAGCCAAAAGAAATGTCCATTTCTCCATCAATTTAGAAGTGGCTCCATGGTTTTTACACTGCTCAGTCCGATACGTTACTACATCAATGACAGCAAAGCCCCATAGGTTACCGTTCCAACATATTAGGTTCAGATTATTACCGTGTTTCCAGTTTTGTATAGTAACTTATTTAGGTGCTCGAATTATCAGTTTCAGTGCCACTGACTGTTCCAACAGGATAACTATTCCTTTGATCCTGGATCAATGTGCAGAATATTGGTTGGAAAAACTTGCCCGAGATTCAACCAGACAATCCAAGCCTTCAGACGTACTTTTGCAGCCCGAAGACATAGGATCTTGTGGTCCTTTAAGAAATGCAGCACTACTGCTACACTAACATTGTATTTTAAGGTTGTTACCCACCCAGAGACCTTCGGGTATAGGGTGGGATAGAAATATAAGAAATAAATAAATAAAATAAACACGGAAGCACAAACTGAGCCCAGACTTTCTCCTGAATCTTCCCTCTTACCTCTCATCCCCATACAGAGTCTCAAAGGTTGTCTCTGACAGATCTGCCACAATGGAAGCAGTTTTGCATCCACCAACCTGTCTTTGCTGTTCACCTTTAAATATAAGATAAAGTGAAAAAATCATTCCAAAGCAAAACAAGCAGAAGCTACTCAGAAAGTTGCTTAATTCCATGCAAGGCTGGCTAGCATATGGCCCTCTAAATACTGCTGAAACTATGTCCCGCCATTCCTTGCCATTGATTTGATGCTTTAAAACACGGAAGACTTAATTCAAGACTTCTACATGGAAAGCATGTGGTAAAAAGTCTGCAGATGTGCTTAAAATACCAGCATCTTCTTGCCACTGCAGCAAGACCAGCAGATGGATGCAATGCCGTATAAAGCTGTTGCTGAAATGTTGCCTCCCAGAACTACAAAATGAGTTAAAGATAGTGCAAGAAATCTTTTTTCTTTTTTAAAATAAATTTTCATCAGACAGTAACAGACAAACTTACATACATATAAGTAACTTACATACTGTACATACAAATGTAAGTAAGTTAGTCTGTTACTAAGAAAAAAAATCACCACTCATATTGCTAAACTTTTAAAAAGATATTTTGACGTATTTTTATTTTCTGATTTTGGTTTGTGACCGTAAATAAAAATTCATTCATTCATTTATACAAAAGTAAATAAACACTAAACGTATCTACACATTTGTTAGTGCTAACAATCTTTCTATACAGGGTTCCCATATTTGGTGAAAATGTTCAATACTGTTATCTTCCAGTTGACACTGTTTACACGTGATAAATTCATTTATCATAATTTTCTATTATGCATTTTGCCACTCCCTTATTGTTAACTTATTAGCATATTTCCAATTTTTCACCGATATTTGTTGAGCTGTAGCTATCAAATAGTATTGTTTGTGCATTTATATCCAAATTTAGTTCAGTAATGTCATGCAGTAGGTAAATATTTGATGAAAATGGGATGTTTATTTCAAACATTTGCCTTATTTGTTCATGTATTTCAGCCCAAAATTGTTGCACAGAAAGTCAAAGCCAAACCACCTGAAAATATATAGGTAATTGTTGGCATCCTCTTCAGCAGCCTTTGTTGTTTGTTCTTTTTATATTAGTAACTCTTAATGGTGTAAGGTACCATCTATATAATATTTTTGTATAAGTTTCTTTTATTTTTGTTGATGTATATCATATATGATTTTTGTTGAACAGATCATTCCATTTTTGATCCTATATATTTGCATATCAGATGCCCATAGGTCTTTCAGAGTTGTCATTTTTGGAGTTTCTAAGCCAGCATAGGTTTGTAAATATGCTGAAGTTATGCCTTTAAGATGTGCCATTGCATGTCTTATTATTAGTTAAAATGAATTAAAGATAGTGCAAGAATCTGATCTTACTCTTAAAATGCTGACGTACTGTCAGAGGATTGGGCATCTGTTGTGTGCTCCAGGACACAGCACCAGACTGAAAATCCAGAAGCACAGCACATATGTAGAAATAACAAAAGAAAAGAGGCTGGCGTGGTGAGGTGAGGCTCTGGAAGTTCAATCCGGTGCCACTTCGAAGCCACATGTGCTAAAACAAACCATCTACACCGCAAGGAAATGCCACTGTTCTTTAAACTGAATTTTGCCTGGTGCTGTCTGGATTCTACATCCATTTCCTTATATCTGTAATGTCTTTTGCTGTTACTAGCAGTTATCAAAATAATCATTTTTTTTTTTTTTACAAACAATAGCAATAGACAAGAAGAAATGTAGGGCTGCCCTATCCATTGTTCAGTACCACTATTTGTCCAATGTACTGTCAACAATATCTTTGTGATCTTAATCGTGAGAAAGGTGATCTACTGAAAGGGTAAAAGGAAAAATGCCGTGTTATGCCCTTGAAACCCGCTTTCTATAACTGCAGAACCAATTGGCTTTTCAAGTCATACTTCATGTACTTACCACTGTACTCCAAGAAAGACAGGGAATAGATCACGGATTCCCCCTGTACTGTAAAGAGCAAGCGACTGCCGTCTGGACTCCAGCAACCAGTCTGGGGAAGCAGGGAGAACGAACACAGAGAAGGACAACAGCTATAGCTTAGGCAGAAGGAAGAACAAGAATCCTGTGCTAAAAGGATCTTGAGAATCTTGTTTCTCACAAAGATTGTCCTGCTCGTGGCCCAAAACCTAAGGACTTAGGACAGGGAGAGGAATCAGAGTGAAGCTTCAATTCAGCCATCACTGTGAAGTGCCAGTGTGGCAAACAAGGGCAATCAAGCAAATGGCATCCCATCTAGCCCCTCAGCGTCACAATTCAACTAGACAAATGGAGGGAACCCTGCTTCTTTCTTGTATAAATGATGACCATTTATACAAATGGCATCCTGGCAGGAGTGGGAAGAGGGAGGGAAGGAAAACAACTGTATCTCAGATGTAAAAGAAGTATAATATGTAAGACATAGCGATAATATAAATTTGAGATATACTATTTGAAATTATAAATAAATAAATAAAATGATGAGCAACTTTACACCCCACACCACCACCACCAAAAGGACAAGAATACATAATGCAATAGGAACAGACTAGGCTGGGATTAGAGTATACAAATAAGTTAGGCCCTGTCCACCAGACAGGGGAAGTATGGCACCATTATGGTGCTGCTGTGGTGAGGTTTCCTCAGAAATCTGAGGCAATCCCATCACATCCCCACTTCTTTCCCCCTACAAAGTGCTAGAAACCATTGCTGGAAACCCAGCACTTGTTGCAGGTTTTCCAGCACTATCATTTTTTACCTAACTTCTAGCGGCCATCATAGCTCCATCCACCACAAATGCGTGGAAGCTGAAACAGGTGTCCATGCATCCTAGCATATCCAGGTATTCAGTGGCAGCTGTACACCCGCTGTACACATCAGTAAAATGTGCAAAGACAGTGCCATAGCCAGCGCAGTCAGACTAACAAGGGATAATGGTGGATCAATATCCTGCATTATCTCTTGCTAGCGAGTTATTTAGCCGCCATCTGGAGATGGCCTTCGTATATTTATAAGAAAGCAAAGGAAGATTATCAGGACAGCCTGGATTTTTAGTTGCTTTTGTGTTCACCAGAACATGATTCCTACCTTCTCCCATCTGTTTCAAATGGCTTTCACCATGCTTCTCACCCAACTTACCCGGCAAGGCCCTTTGATGGTTGGCCACTTCTCACATGTCCACATTTGGACTTCCCACACCCTGCAAAAAAACGTGGTCAGAAGAGGTACACTCGCTTTGTGGGACTGAATGTAAGTAGATGCTGTAAGGGGAACTGAGGCAATTCATATTTGTGCCCCACCATCAGATCTTATGGGAAAATGAAGCCTACAGGGGAAGGATGTGCACTAATTTTTTCCCCATTCACTTTGCATTGAAGCGAATGGGACTGAAATTCGTATTCGTGCAAATGGAGCCACCGAATGGGGTAGGCTTCAAATTCTTTTCGAATTCCTGCAACCACCAGTTGCTCCTCCAAATCCACTGTGAATCCAGTGCAAATCCTCTCCAAAGCGGAGGCGGTTTCCTCACCTTTGCACAAAACGCTCCAGCATCAGACTGGATATTAACAGTGAGCCCTGTTACAGTTTTAGAGGGGCACATTGAGGGCTGAATTGGGCTATTTCTAGGCATCACAATTCTTTTGTGTTAACTGTTAAGAAAGCACAAGTTGAAAGACTAACAATCATTATCCCTCTCATTTGTAGCATTTTTTGAGCTGTTATGCCATGTTCCAGGTTTCTTCTTCTGAGAACAACATCCCCACAACTTTAACAGGGACCAAGGCCTATTTCTCGGCAGCATCTGGAAACCTTTGTATAGAAACAAGCAAAACAGAAATTTACACCTCAGTTCTGCAAACACACGCTAGTCACTCACCCCCAGGGATTACACAAGTTAGCCTCAATGACCCACTATAAACACTTCCACTCAAGGAAACAATGCCAACAGTGTGCAGCCAGGGGAAGATCAATGACTCATTAGCAACTCAAAGGAAGAGCTGACAAAAAACCAGCAGACATCTATAAGAAGAGAAACAAGATTTAGTAAGACACCAGTCACCCTTGACTTGGTAAAGAGCAAAGACTGCTGAGGTTCTCGGAAGAAGAAACCTGGAACACAGGATAACAGCCCAAAAACTACTACAAATGAGATGGAATCTGGCCATAAAAGCCTACATATGTCCAATTATTATCCCATATTCATAATCATTATCCCACAAGGGCTCTGGAGCCACACAGAATTAGAGTTTGGTCTAGTTCAATCAAAGAAGGCGGCATTTTTTTTTCAAAGAAAGGGAAGACATAGAGTGTTTTTCCTTTAATCCAGATCTAAGAAGATCCGGATCTAAGGAATGGGTACTTCCCTTAATCCAGATCTAGTAGATCCGGATTAAGGGAAGTACCCAATGTGTTTCCATGGGTGGTCTAGCACCCAATAGCAATGGCTGCTAGCCTCCCTGCTGTGGAAACATCGGAGCACCCATTTGCAAATCCGGATTGACCCACAAGGGGTCTGCCTGTCACCCCAGGTGTTTGCGGGGACAGGAGGTGCAATCTGCCTTTGGAGATTAGGACAGGCTCCAAAGACAAACCCCTTGTGAGAGCAATGCAAGAGAGGTGCATATTAATTGGCTCTTTGTGAGCACAGATGAGTCAGTCTCATTAATATGCACCTCTTTCCATGCCTGAAGGTAACAGGCAGCCCCCAGCCTCATTGCTCACACAAGGGGTTTCTCTGTGGAGCCTTTGCTAATCTCCAAAGTTGCCTACGGAGGGACTTTGGATCCTTTGCTAATCGAGGGACTCTGAAGTCTTGACTTTGGGGCACACACCCCCCCAATGGGTGCCTCCCCTTCGAGCCTCCTCTAGACCCCATTTCCAGATTGTAGTGGAAACAGGCTCCCTACAATCCAGATTTTCAGGTTGAAGACCCCATTGTAGACCCCTTTAATGAGGTCTACAAGAAATCCGAATTATAGGTCCTGAAGGACCCACTATGATCTGGATTTCACTAGCTGTGGTGGAAACAAATGTGTCCCTAATGGGGTCTGTGGTGGAAATGGGGTCATCCGGCTCTCAGCCAAATGGGTCCTTAATGGGTGCTAAAATGGGTACTTAGTGACAGTGGAAAAACACCCATAGATATAATCAACAGATCAAACACTGAAAAAGGGTGAAACACCGTGGTTACCGCTCTCAGCTCTTTTTCCCCGCCTACAAAAGGTAGCACAGCTAAGGCAGTGCAAAATGTGTTTAATAAGTCTAGTCACAGCAAGAATCCAGTCACTGCTGCCTTTCCAACATCTTTCCTCTCATTGTTTGAGCAGGCAGGCATCCAAAACCTTATTCAACCAAAAAGAGGAAAGGGAACAATGCCTCAGTGCAGGGCTTTGGACAAGAAAGGAAAAAAGAGATGGAGGATGCTTAACTATACACTTTCATGTTGGTGGGCAAGGTTTCTTTCTTCCTTTAGAAAGGCCATCAATCAACCCACTGGAAGAGGCACTTTCACACTGTTCTAAAGTTCTACAACAGGATTGAAAAATTGTCCCAGCGTGTTTGACAGGTGAAAAAGCTAGCATTCGAGCCTAATCCAAAATTTTCCTTTTCACTCAAGTAAGTGAAGCATGAGGCAGCTGATCTGAAATCTTACCTGAAGACTGCTGAAGGTGTAGCTGCTAATACTTTGCTACCATCAGGGGACCAAGCCAGGTATGTGACGCCACCTCCTCCAAACCACTGCAACTGGATACAATTTTCTGTGGATACATCCCACACCTGAAGGGAACGCAGCCAAAGTCAGAAACAAGTTATGGAAAGAAGGATCTTCCCAGCATCTTCTCCAACAGGCAGATGAAAACCAGAAGGCACCCATGCGCTCCTTTTAAAATAATGCAGTTCCACTGACTACTTTGCACTTCAAAATTATTCAGATGTTCAGCAACATTTTAGGCCCATACAGCAGTTACTAGTGCTTTAATTCAATTGCTGTGACTGGATATATTGATCCAGGAAGCCCTTGTATAGCCTTATACCTTCTCTCATCCTGTGCCACAAAGGCAGAAATACCACATCATACTTTCCCTGGTTGGAAAGATCATGTAGCTGTGGCTGTCCAGCCATGGGAAACGTGTCTCACATCCTATCTGTTTGTCAGCTATATACCTCTGAAAGGTATAAACATGACTGAGTTTCCTGTGCTAAAATGTCTTATTTACTCCAGGGGACCTAATACACTTGTTACAAGCAGGGTCACTTTATTTTTTGTAAAAGCTGTTTGACTTAGGAATTCTTACTTAGAAGAGATAAAGGTGACCTGGAAGAGAGAAGACGATTTATAATTAGGAGGCCAGGTACCTAGGCTATCTTGCTTTACCTTTGTTCTGTGATATATATCTGTATATTGCCGAGTGACATGGCCACCTGGCTCATCAATGAATTTCTTCTGAGTCATACTTACAAGCATGGCTGAATCCATAGGTGAGGCTGATAGGAGCAAACCTCCACTGGGTGCCCATGCTAAGCTGGTGATGGGGCTATGTCCGGGGTGGCTAAGCACTTGAGCACAACCAGATGATGGCCTGAGAGAAATGAAAGAGACAGACAACATTGTTCCTCCAGGAAGACAAACAAGGATACATGGAAGTCTGAACACCAAGTTTAAATCAGCTATCCAACACAGTTGGAAAAAGTAAAAATGGCAGCTCTTATCGCCGACAAAGAGAGAGGGACTAGCAACACTGACCCATAGTTCCAACAACTAGGAAAGGGATAAGAACCACAGCACTCTGCTCCTGTTCCCTTGGGCAGAAGAAACTAAACGGTAATGCAAAAGAAACAAAAGTGAATGAAGATCGTTGCATAGTTTATTCTGACCACATCTGGGGGAGTGCTTCAAAGGCGAACAAAGATTTGCAAGGGGGAGAGAAGACAGAAGCCAAAGGTTAGCTGTGAGCATTGTGATCATTTACTGGTCTTTATTATCTCCACTGCCTTAACATTTCAATTAAATGAGGTATTAGGATCCGATTTTAATGGTTTTTAAAAAATGTTATAATAGCATTGTTTAAGTCTTTTGAAGCTGCTCCAAGATTTTTCTTAGAAGCGTGCACAATAATTGTGATAAAGAAATAAATAAGAGAATGGAGTGGGCAGCTAGATTGGAATGGTCTCTTGGCAAAAAGACAAGATGGGCCCTTCACATGGTACAGACTGAGACCAAAACTGAGCAAAGAGTGAAAAACTAAACAATCACTAAGCTCAGCAACTAGCCAACCTGTGTGCACCTGAGCCGGTTGACCAGGTACAATGGGTCAGAAGGCGGGCTTTGGTTACTGTGCCACTAGCAAAAAAGGTAATCTTGTGCAATTATAGCCATGACCATTACAGTGGGGGAAGGGCAGAGACAAGACCTGTTTCAAGCAGGTAAAATGTCTTGAGTGTTTCCTTAAGCATTGAGTTTTGACAGCAGCAACTGGGCGGTTACCTGGTGGAAAGGGATGTGGGATCCAGACGCCAAATAAGCACACAGCTATGACATGCCACAGCAAGGATAGATGCACACAGGGGCTTCCATGCCATGGATGCTATATTTCTCTGCAAACGATGCTTCAGCACTGGGACAGTGGTGCTGAAAAAGACAAGAAGGCCAAAAAAGTCAAGAGAAGAAACAGAAGCCGTCACAAGAAGAATAGGCCATGTGTTACAGGCTGTATCAGGTTACAGTGGGGAAGGAGTAAACCGAAGCTCTTGTTTGCCCCAAACCATCTTGTGAACTAATGGTTTGGAAAATTCAAACTCATCCAGATCCTGGGACTCTATAGCAGGTGTAGAAAATCTCTAGGCTTCCATCCAGCAAACTGAAGCTCTTATGTTCAGTTTCCACACCAGCTGAAGAAAGAGAAAAAAGGCGAAACTATGTCTGTCTGCCTTTTTTAAAAAAACAGCACTAATAATGTCAGCACTGTTAGTTGAAAAGGCAGGGAAATTTTCCAGGGGAATCCAGATGTGGAACCTGCTAGGACTCTTGCAAAATACTAAGCTATGAGGCAAATTTGACTTGATGTATTCATTAAAGCATGCCTTGGTGAAAAAGGGCAAGGGCCACAATTTGGCCATCCTTTCGCTTAGCTGCTTTCACGGTTATCATTCTTGCTTAAAAATAGCTAAATCTGAGTGGCCAAACTATGATCTGCCAGATGTTTCTAAACTACTGTTACAAGGAAGATGGAAGTATAATCCACAATGATCTGGAAGATCACAATTTGGTCATGCCGGAGCTAAGTTATACAAAACTATTCTAAAACATGGCACAAGAACTCTTGCACTGTACTTTCAAAACATTCAAACACAGACATAAAAAAACTGAATGGTACCTTCTACAAGAGAGCTATTGGACCCATCTGAATTTACACAACATAAACCTTTACTTTGTTTGCTTTGTTTCTTCTGTTTAAACTTGGGCCCAAATCAGGGCTCAGATATAACATTCAGTTAACCAAACTATCTCGAGAAGGTTTCAAATGGCAAAATTTGAAAACTATTGTGCTCTTTCAAGCAGCTAAAGCTTTTGTAATGTGTGCTTCACGTGTAGTTAAAAATCGCCAGTGAAGTAATGACCAAGTGGCTTACCTGTTTGAGTTGTAGACACGGATGGAGTCATCCAGCAGGGCCACTGCGAATTTGCCAGTGTGAGGGTGCCAGGCAAAGGCTCGGATAGAACAGCCAGCCCTAGGTTGACAAGGCAAGAGACAATAAAAGGCCTCTGTGCTCACTTCATTCAAGTCAAAAGAGGGGTAAAAGTGGAGAAGCTAGTAAATATTGAGCAAGCGGTACAAGGGCTAAATATTTGGGAAATCTAAATGCTTACAGGATAGGTAAGCATTCAGAGTCTGGATGTCTAAACATTGATTAAAACCTTTACGTGTTCTCAAATCCCCACAAATGGCCTTTAGAGGCATTTAGCCTGTCTCTCCAATCTGGAGGAAGTACTTAGGTATCAATACTAGTAGCCATCAATACATCTTTCTTAAAGCTATCTAGGCTGGTTGCTGTCATCATCTCTTCTGGTAGTAAATTGCACAGACCAATGACCCATTGGGTGAAAAAAATACTTCCCCCTGTTGGTCTTAACTTTCCTACACATTAATTTCATAGAGTAATCCCTGGTTTTAGTGTTGTACGATAGAGGGGGGGAAAAATCTCTATCCACCCTTCCCACACCATGTGTAATTATATATACTTCAATTAGGTCCTCTCTTAAATGCTTTATTTCAAAGCTGAAGAGGCCTAGACATTACAGCCTGATTTTGCAAGGAAGGTGTTCTAGCCCTTTGATCATTCTGGGTACCCTTTTCTGCACTTTTCCCAGTTTCACAATATCTGTATTTAAGTTGAAGGTTATTGCACTGTATTTATTGGGTCAGCTATAGTGACATTTTGTACCAAATCCTGAGCATTACCCAAAATTATCTTTTCCCTGGTTGGTTCTGCAAACATTTGCTCTAGGAAACAATCATTTAGCATGCCTAGGAATTTTTTCTCTCTCATGAGCTGAATAAGGGTCTATGTGAGGGTAGTTGAAGTCCCTCATTATAACTAGCCTTTCTTTTTGGGGTGCCTCCTTTAACTCGTTTTCCAAATGCCTCTCCCCTTTGGAAGTTTGCTTAGGAGGGCAATAGTGTGTCCTTAATATTAAGCTTGCTTTCTGGCCTGGTATTCTTGCCCGCAATGCTTTGGTGAATGGTTCTGATTCACCAGGACATTCCATTTCGTAAGATTCTATTTCTTCTTTAACGTACAAAGCTACAAGTCTGTCAAGCTGCTACTGATAAGAAAGTATAACACGGAAGTCAAAAAACACGCGCACTGAAGCAGAAATGACTTACCAGTCCACAGCCTGAGAGAATTCTGCAATCATGTCTTCATTTGATAGCTTAAAGGAAAAGAGAGGTAAAAATCCAACAGATCAATGCCAGTCATTCAACATCTGTATCAGTTTAAATATGAACCTGAAATAGGCCACATGTTGAATGCAGCCCTAAGAACACAAAAGAGCAGAGTAAGAGGAGTTTTTCCCTCCACTTTAGCTACCGCAACCATTGGTACTTCAGTCCCATTAATTAATTGGCTCAGTTTCTTCCCCTCACAAGTCTTACCGATAAATGCGGGAAGAAGGAACCATGGAGAGAGGAAAGCCAACAACAGAGAGCCAACGTACATCTAGAGCCTGCCTTCATCCATCTGAGAGCTGCAGGACAAGGGAGATGCTATGTGATTTTATTTACATATAGATGCCAACTCCACTACCTTCTTGTCAACAAAAAACAGAATAGAATTCCCACTAACCACTCCTGCTTTCAGGAGAGCAGGACAGAATGAAGCCATTTTGAAGGTTACAGGGTGATGCTAAAAACGGCACCCTTGCATCAACGCATCAGCCAGATTTCATTGCGATCCTCAATCTATGTCAATCCGCAACGTTTGAATGCGTAAAACGTTAGAAATTATTTCACAGCCTGTCTGATTAATCCTCAATTTGTTCAGATCACCATATGCTTTTCTCATTCTTGAGAAATGGCACACAAGACCCCCAGACTATGGATCAGCCTTCCTCTAGAGATACACCAAGTGCCAATATTATTTGCTTTACCATCACCTTGTTAAAACATCAAACCCAGGTCTCTGACACTCAGCTTCCTCTGAATCCAGTCCATCTCGGGGGATGGTTATTTATTTATTTATTTGCATTTTTATCCTGCCCTATATCTAAAGATCTCAGGGTGGGTTACAACTTTTAAAACCAAATATAAAACATATTAAAACAATAAAAGTGTCCAAAAAGTGTGTGTGTTTGGGTGCTATATCTCCGTTTAGCCTAAGGCCAGGGCAAAGAGGTGTATCTTCATTGCTCTCCTAAACATGTAAGGTGAGGGTGCCTGACGCACACACCTGAAGGAAAAGACTATTCCATAGTCTGGGGACCATCACTGAGAAGGCCCTATCCCAAGAGCCTACAACAAGGAGGGCCTCCCTTACGCATTTTAAGGCACAGGCAGGTCAGAGGAAATGGGTTTTTAAATTGTTATGATTGATTATTTTTACTGAGTTCTGTGACTGATCCTGGGGCCATTTGGTGAAGGGCAAGATACAAATGTAACAAAATAAATAAATGATAAACGGTCATGCTAGCAGTTAAACAGAGGTCAAAGAAATATGGAACGCCAGGCTAGGGTTCAGTAAAAAGTTGCAACAGTTTTCAGTGCCACGTTCCAAACTAACAGCAAATAGAAAATTAAGGCTCCTTGGCACAAGTGGCAATTGTTTTTGCAGTAAGACATTTAAAAGAAGGGGAAATATGAATGGTAATCTGGAAAGCTACCTAGCTCCTTTACATAACTTGCCCAAGATGGTTCATTCATTCCCTGGTCCACATCATCTTCCTCTGCATTGGCAAGCTCTTCAAGCACCCCAGCCACTCCAATGTTGCGCCTAAGGGAAGAAGATGGTGTAAGATCTTCTGCATATGAAAAATGGGACAGGCTGTGAATATTATAAGAGCATAAGACGAGCCCTGCTGGATCAGGCCACAGCCCATCTAGTCCAGTCAGCATCCCACTCATAGTGGCCTACCAATTGCTTCTGGGCATCTCAAGCAGAAGACAAAGACAAAACTGCCTTCTGCTCTCAAATCCCTGTAAGTAGCCTTTAGAGGCTTCCTGCCTGTCTCTCCAACCTGGAGGAAATACCAAAGGACATTCTAGTAGCTATTGACACATCAGTCCTCCATGCATTTCATAAAGCTATCCACAGAACTAGTCACTGCAGTCCGATTTCGTAAGGGGGCGTATTCCAGCCTCTTAATCATTCTGGTTGCTCTTGTCTGCACCTTTTCCACTTCCACAATATCCTTTCTGAGGTGTGCTGCTGGAGAGAAATTTGCAGCAGCCTTCCTGAGTATGCCAAAAGCACAGTAGTGAGCTGTTAAGTGAGAAGATCCAACTGGGGGCAAGGCTAAAATATAATAAACAAAACTGCTAAATCTCACCAGATAGTAGCTTCCCATAAAAAACCAGGTAGGTGACCAAATACAATAGGTACAGTTGAATGGAAGGACTACAAAGCATCCTGCCAAGTCTAAGACAACTTCCAGTAGTCCATGGATAACCTTGCCAAATTGAATTGTCCTGGACCCAAAGAAAAATATTTAAAGAAGGAAACTCTAAGGAGGTAAGCCGGAGGAAGATTTTCCACTCTCCATCTGCTTATCCCATTTCATCAGGGCTGCAAAAATACAGTCCCCAGACAACCATCTGTAATCTAGCATCCTTAGGTAGCTTCCACATTTTCAAAATTTCTTCCAAGAAAGGCCATGAACTGCTGTGTTTTGGACCATAAATTCTCCTTTTGGACAGCATCAGGCAAAAGGACAAGCAGCAGCCCGGATCAAGAAAGGCGGGGCAGTGTAAGCTAATGTGCCCACTAAATTCTGAGGAAGTTGATGCTGATGGCAGTCCCAACCACCATATTTTGAACTATCCATAGCAGGCTCCTCTAAGGCTTTAAAAGAGTAACTAGAAGCATCGCTATTGTTACTCTTTCTAGTTCTTCCTATGTGGTCCCAAGGAACACCTGCCAAGTCCTGCCTCAATGGAGATATGCTCTGCCAATGGCCATCTATGCACAGGAGACACCATCCAACCCACCAGGACTCAGACCCTATTGTATGCCCCACACACACTGCCAAAGAAGAAGCCCTCTTCCTTGCTGCTGACTGAAGAGGAAGATTTAATGAAGGCTTCCAGCTGGAGTCTTGCATCTCCTCTTCCCCATCTGTGATCCCAGTCCATGGGTTATTGCTGCCCTACCCCAAGGCTGCAGGGATAGAAGGAGCACCTTTTGTCCCTGGCAACCAGAATCTTTTTTTCTTATTTCACATGACTGTGACAGGTCTATGTTTATTACTGTCCTCTGAGTGTGCTTCATCAATGGTCACAACATGCCATAAAGGCAACACATAAAAATTCCAGAGTTAAATCCAGCATAGTCCACACTCACCAAGCACTGATGCACCTCTTCCACAATGATTCACGATGATGAATAAAGGCAGGCTTGGTGCTGTGTTCGAGCCGGCTATGGGCTTTCAGGGTTTCTTTGGGAATCGTCAGGCTGGGTAGATCTTCAAGCTGAACAGCCATCCAGACAAACAGTTAGGGCACTGATTTAACCAAAATTACTTGAACAAGAAAAACCAAAGCAAACAAAAAGAACTCTGCAGACCGAGTAACAGACCATGAAAAGAGGACAGACAGCAGACAATCTTTTAGGGCTTTAAGTTGCAAAAATATGTGGAAAGCACAAAGCACTGGATAAAACTGAAGAAGCCAGAAATGCAATCAAGAGTTTTTCTTACAGAACTTCTAACACTTCATGGATTTATGGACAAAATGACTGATCTTGACTATTCAAGTGATTTATGCTCTTGTAACCTACATGCTTGACTACTATAATGCACTGTATATTGGGGTGCCCTTGGAGATAGTTTGGAAACTGAAACTTGTGCAAAACATTGCAGTTAGGTTGCTGACATGTATTCCTGACCTCATCATAGCACTCTGGTCCTTAATGATGGTGGCTGCTATCTTAACCCTGGTTCAAAGTTTTAAAGATTTGGGAGCCAAACATCTGAAGGAGCACCTCCACCTATCAAATCATGCACACCACTTAGGATCTTTTAAAGGGCCCTCTTAGAAACTACATCCCTTTATGAGATTGTCGGGATGACAGAGAGAGGTCTGTGGAGCAGTCATTGTTCAGAGATAAACCACACACTCTAAAACATAATTAAAATATAACCCACTCTCCCTGGCAAGGCATTTTATTTTACTGAGACTTCAGTATAGGGAGGTATAAAAATAAATTAAGTTCAGTTCCAAAGCTATACTTGGCTCTTGCATCTCTTCAACTTGTCACAGTCCTACCAGAAATACTTATCCAAGTCCAACAGAGAGCCCTGATATGTTAATCCACCATTCCATTCAGACAGGTGGAAATTGAGATCAGTTCAGTTTCTTGCTTTGCTTTAGAACAGCCTCTCTGAAGCATACAAGGGATTTCCTTTCACTCAGGTTAGGAATAAGAATAGGAAAACTGACTGCTGGCTCCCTGCCCCCACCCACCCCCCGGTACTTACCTGTCCTTGGAAACTGAGTGGGAGCTTTTCATAACTGCGTCCGGTAACCAGAGCGTTGTTAAATTCATAAAGTGTAATATCTCCCGGAGGAGGTGGAGGTGGAAAGAGCGCTAGAGAACACATTATCCTAAGAACCAAGAAAGAAGCATTCACCATATTATCACAACTGAAGAAAGCAGAAGCAAGTCCCCCAAACTCCATCCTACAGGCACCTTTGCATTATTCTGTGTTGCACTGCTGGCCACTGGGAGCTCAAAGTTTCATGACAATCCCCCTGTGGCATCAGAAAACAGGCATTTGAACATGGGCCTTTCATGCATCAGTTTTAGTGTGTTGTATTTGCATTTTATTTTAATCCCTGACAAATTCACTACAAGGAGAACAAATTCTGTAAATTGTAAGGTCTGAAATTTGGAGAAGCAATTATGCGCACAAAAATAAACCATCATGTCCTAGGATGCATTCACACCTAAATTTTAATCCAGTTTCAGTCCACTTTCAGAATAAGAGAGCCCATCAGCAAAGTGACTAGTCATTTTCACCTTATCTAACCCAAAGGTGTATTTTCTGAGTTAGATGGTGCTGACAGAAAACAGCTTGATACCTGGCTAATGGATTCTCTCTCTGAAAAGTGGGCTGAAGCCAGATTAAAACGTAGGTGTGACCCCAGCCTCTAGCCGACTTGAGTAAACTGAATACCTTACGTAGAATTTTGTCCCCAAAGAGAACTGAGCTCCTACTAACAATTGTATAAAAGGGGGGGGGGATTTCAACACCTCCTCTAATGTCCCTCTTTATGCAATTACTTCTGGGGCGAGACCTCTGCTTAGCTCCATCTTTTGCACCTGGGCACCACGCACAGTTATTCCGGAAAGTATCAGACTGCCTTTGCATTGCACTGCCTTTGCACGCACATCACTTCACTGTCTTTACATGCACATGCCGTCTCCTCCATTACAAGCATTTAATGGAGAAGACAGGGCACATGAAGCCTTCTCATGCCCCCACCCATCCTGTCCCCGTCCTCCTTCTGTCTCGACGAACCTCACTCACTCAGACAGCAGCCGGGGCACGCGCGCACAATCGACTTACCTGGGAAAATAAAAGGGTCGGGGAGGGGGCGGGGCTTACTCATTTCACTTCGGCTTTTCCCGGGCACCATTCAGACAGCGACAACGGTAGCTTGGAAGGGCCAAAACAAAATAGCGTAGTGCTTTGAGCAGCCTCAGTTACTGCCTCCTG
The DNA here is from genome assembly GCA_014337955.1 of Aspidoscelis marmoratus. Lineage (NCBI taxonomy): Eukaryota > Metazoa > Chordata > Lepidosauria > Squamata > Teiidae > Aspidoscelis > Aspidoscelis marmoratus. The sequence goes on along the minus strand of MTQE01002208.1, from coordinate 11,047,240 downwards.
CCGCGCGTGTGATATGTACTGTAATAATGACGGGCTGCTGCCTCCTAGCGGCTGTCGCTGAGAACAACAACTCCTTTGGATTGGCAAGAATATGTAAAGTTCGATTGCGCGAAGGCTGAATTTCAGCTGGGGGGTAAGGAAAAGCCGCAGGGAGGGTAGTGAGAAATGACAAAGCACAACAGTGCCACGCATGTGCTGCTTCTAAAGCTGCACGAGTTCTGTCCTCTTTTTCATATGGTAACCCTAGCTAAGGGTAAAGGTCTAAGAAATTCTCCATCCCCAGTTAAAGGTAAAGTTCTAGTTAAGGGTTATGGTCTGGTTTTGCTTAAAGTTCTATGGTAACTCTAGTTAGGGATAACTCCTCAGTCCTTATTAACAGAACAAGAAGTCTGCAAGTCAGGAAACAGACACCCCTGGCAAATGGCAGAAGGCAATTCCATCTTACACCGTCTGTCAGTGCCTCACAGAATAGCTGTTCTTGCAAAAGTACCAGTATGTAGGAAGCAGTCACCAGCTTCCCTTTGTTCTCCTCCCCTCATTTCATTTCCTACCTGTGGGTACCTTTTCAAGAGTAGTGAGTCCATAAGGAAACGGCAGACGAGGGAAGCAATCTAGCATGCCAGAAAACTTAGCATCAGAGATGGATTTTCCATCATGCCATATTGTGGCTTTCCCCAGTGCACTATCCCAGGAATATATTGAAATTGTAATGGGCATATGTGGCAACCCCAATATAGTCCCAAGAAAACTGTTTTTTAAACTGTATCTGGAGGCACCTAAAGGCTGTGTTCTCAGTGGGCATTTTAATCCAGTTTTAAAGCTGGGTTTTAAAAATCAGCAGCCAGGTCTGTTTTGTGTGTTCCCACTGTTATAATGCAGACTCATAGGGGAGAAACCCCTCCCCTCTCTCCTTCCCTCAGCAGAACCCCCTCCCCACGCAGTCAGCAATTGGGCACCGCCATACCCTGACTTCATTGGGGCGGGCAATTTGAATCCCACCCTCTGTATAAACTTGTGATTAACAAGGCAGTAGAACATTCAATATTACTTTCCCTGATCACAGTGGGGAAGGGAGGAGGGAAAAACCAGGCAGGCTTTTAGAAAAGAGCCGACTATGCATTGGATCAGCAAAGCAGTTCAGCATGAAATGGGGGCAAGAGGCATGGATCTGATCTCTTTTGTCTGATCTCTTTTGTTACACTGTGTTTTTCTCTCTTGTTACATGTGTTCTGATCTCCTGCTACATGCTTTCAGATCTTTTTGTAACACTGTTGTCTGATTTCTCTCATTCTTCACCTCTTCCTACCCCTTTTCAGCCAACTCAATATCCTTGGCATATAATGGCGAGAGCCCGGGAAAAAGGGGACGAAATGATGGCTTACCACTGGATGAGAGGAAACTGAGGAGAATGCCCCTAAAGCATGGCTCCCTCCCGCCCCAAAAATACTTGCATTCCCATTGCTAAATAGGAATGGCCAGCCACGCAGGTGCACATGGCTGGCCAATGGGGTGGTGTGCTGCGCTCATGCACAAAACATGCCGGGCCTCAGCAGCCAGAACTGGCCTGGCTGCCTGCAGGTAAGGAGGGGATTGTGCGTGCCTGACCAGGGGTGGGTAGGGGGGGTGTAGGGTGAAGCCCTCCCGGTCCCAGGAGCCACAATTCTGGCTTCTGGGGCAAGGGGGAGGCCAGAGAACATAGGCCCCCGGTTCTCCATGCCTGGCTCCAGAGGAGCCAATCAGAGAAGCCGGGAGGAGGGCCCATTTAGCTCCCCCATCCTTGTATGGAAGCATCCTATGTAGATGCGGATTTACTGCACAAGGACGGATTAAGATCTGATGAAGACTACCTTCTATCAGGTATTCAGGGAAACTGGTTTTAGCGCCTTCTAGCACATATTAGAAACACATCTTGTGCAAGCCAATGCAGAAGTGGGCTCTGTGAAGTGTCTCTAATGGGTGCTACAATGCAGAAGGCAACTTTGCAAATGTTTAACATGTGTTGTTAATGGGTCCTTAATCCGTGTTAAGTGCCAATGTATAAAGACCCCTTCTCCACACCTCCTCTGGATCCTATAGGGGCAGGTGTGCAGACACAGTGTGCCACACAGTTGCCTTGGTGCCAGTGCAGTGAATGCACATGGACACCAGCACTAGCAAGCAAAAATGGTGGCAACCAGACACACATCCACATCTGAGGCAAATGTTCCAGTGGTTTAAGGTAGGGTTAGTATGCTCTAAGCATCCACAAATGTGGGTGCTTAGTGCATACTTAGGCCAGAGACTGGAAGCAAAGCATGAAAAGCCCCTGTCTTCTTCTTTCTTCTCAGGCATCTTCACATGTTCAGGAAAGCAGTGAGGACACACACCTATTCACCCTGGCCTTTGGCTACAGCTTCTCCTCCCCACTTTCGAGCACGGTTATGTATTAGTATGTTTATTTTACACTTGGTTTTTATTGCTGTAACTTGCCCTGATACCTTCAGGTATAAGGTGGGATACAAACGCAAACAAACAACAAACAAACAAGCATGATGAGTGTGTCCCTAATGATGAGTAGCTAATTGCCACTGATAGATCTAATCACTTCCACAGCAAACTTATGCAGTGAATGCCAACAATATTGTAGCTGAAATCCAGCCACTGAGAAATAAGAAAGAGGCATCAAGAGGATGGGGGAAGGGGGTATAATTCCAAAAGTTAAAAATGTTCATAAATACAAAAAAGAAAATAAGTGAACTGAAAATAGAAACATAACACTCTCTGAGAATCACTCTGGTTAGGGAACCAGCCTCTCATCTGCGAATACCAGGTTTGATTCCACCCTTCCCCACAAAGCTAGCTGGGTGACCTTGGGCTAGTCACAGCTCTCTTCTGAGCTATCACAGCCCCACCTACCTCACAGGGTGTTCTGTTGTAGAGAGAAGAATAGAAAAACTTTTGTCAGCCTGGTTTGAGTCCCCTTAAATGAGTGAGAAAAGTGGGGTAGAAAAGCCAACTCTTCTTCTTCTTCTTCTTCTTCTTCTTCTTCTTCTTCTTCTTCTTCTTCTTCTTCTTCTTCTTCTTCTTCAGTGCACAATTATGAATTCCTGATATGCTACACTGAATTTCTCCAGTCTTATGAATTTCTATGTCCCCTCATTTTCCAAGGCCTGCATCTGGCAGCCATGTGACCCAGCCTGAGGCCTTGCACTCTGTCTTTTGCGCACCTCTTTGTATGTCCCTCTGTGGCTGCCTGTCCATGTTTGTGCCTGTCAGGTAATGTGACGTGAGTCAGTGAAAAAGAATTCTTTTTACACTCTTGCTTGGATGTTTGTGTACCCACCCACCCTCCACTATGCAAGGGTGTGTTCCTTTTCACATTTATGCCCCTCCTGGATCCCAGCCATTGGTTAGGAAATCTTCCAGTCCCTCTCCAGGGTTATATTTTCGTCTCACTTTTATTATATTTATCTTTGTTTTTCATAGCGGCCACAGAAGTTATTTTAAATTTTTTCAGGATATTAAATAAACGCTGTGGCCAGAAGGAGGAGGCCCACGAAGCCTGCATTCCTGACCCATCACAGGGAAGGAGAAGGAAGGGCACAACAGGAGCCGGCGACTTTGATGGCGACTTTGCCTCGAGGACATCAGAAGCATCAGAGGCCTGGTGTGGTTCCTCTTGCTCTGGACACAGGATGGGCAGCAGGGACAGGGAGGGCTTGAATCAGATGCCCTGCTGCTGAGGGGCTCAGTAAGGGTGGGAGGAGGCATGTAACATCTTCTTGAGGCTTTATGCTCTCTTCTAGTCAAACAGGACAGTTAGGAAGTGCTTGGGACCCGATCCTGATTGCTCGGCATGTGAGCAACTGGGCGCTGTGCTGCTGAGAGCAGAAACAAAGTGGCCCTCCAGCTGGAAAAGAGGTCACGGACATTCATTGGGGAGTGGGAAAGAAGAAGTATTGATCTTGGGTGGAAAGTCAGGAAGTGGTGCAGACAGCTCCTTCCCTAGTGAGAGTAATTTTCTAATGTTTGAAGGATCAGTAGGGCTGGAATAATTGGGCAGACCCAATTCCATCTTAGAGCCAAACTAGACATTACTCTAAATGCATGACTGCTGCCTAAAACAGCCTTGCTTGTTTAATGTGCCCCCTCCTTACTGCCATGCCTTGCAAGCTTTCTCCATCTCCTGATGTCACAGCATTCCACATTTCCACATCCCGCAGAAGCTGCCCTGTCAGCACAAGCGAGGAAAGAACTAGGAGGTACATGATTGTAATTTCGACCCGCAGTCATCTCCCATTTGGAAAGCAATATCTAGTAGGTCCACTAGGGGGCCTCACAGTGAGATGAGTCATCAAATTAGTTCTTTACTGATAAGACCTTCATGCGATCCATCTCAACCCATCTGTTGGGAGCTGTCTGAGTAGAACCATTGCTTTCTGAATTCCTTCTGGTATCCAGCGTCAAGTATCTTACCTGCTTGTTTTCCAAAGTCTTAATTTAATAACAGAGTGTTTCTGAGTGTGCTTAAATTGATACCCATTTAAATATTAGAAACATTTGTTGTTGTGGCTGACTCTCATTTGACCATATGGACGCCTCCATGCAGTTTCCTTGGCAGGGATACTGAAGTAGTTTACTCCTTGCCTCCTTCTGGGAACAGGCTGAGGATCAAACTGGCAACCTTCTGTTTTCCAGGCAGCTTGCTTGACCACTGAGCTATCAACCTCCATACCAAGGACTATGGGCGCGTCCGCATGGAGTTAAAAAAAAAAAGCGGGGTGGAAGTGAGACAGCTTAATGCTGAATATTTGTTTTGGATGTTTCTTCTAATGGAAGAAACTATATAAGTTTGTCTCATTCAAAGGAAAATCAGCACTATAAAATCTCTAGCTTTTCATGTGAAGAACCAAAAATAAGAAAAATTCCCCAGATGCCAAGCTGGTTTGCTTTCAGAAAGCGTGGCTTTGTGGCTCCATTTCAAGTATTTATTTTCTGTTTGAATTTACCACCCTGGTTTTCTGATCAATCGTTTGGAGGGGAGGTTCATGCACACTTCCTTTGGGGAATGCTTCCTGCAACACAGCATCATATCACCTGTTTTGCAAAACAGTGTATTGCTGAGCTATGCCCAAAGCATGCAGTTTGTGCCATTGGCATACAAATTTTAGGTGAAGCCATAAGAGCATTCTGCCCATTTTGGACTAATGTGTTTATAGCAAACTAGAGAAACTGCATTCTGTCATAGTACATACTTTCAAATGGAGATGAAAAGCAGAAAATCTGTCTGAAAAGGTTTTGAACAGATGCAGGTTTGAACATTGGATGCCTCAGCATTTTCAAAGTGCAATTGATATCTGATGCTTAATTTTGTACTGATCCTATAATGTTTTACCTTTTGACCCATACCCCCAAATACTGATAGACACTGGCAACTGTATCCTATGTCAGCCTATGATCAAGGCTCTTGTTTATTTGTTTACACTGTGGTCACGCAAGGTTAATTCGGCTTCAGTCCACTTTCAGAGTAAGAGAATACATCAGCAAAGTGACAAGCT
>MTQE01002208.1:11006159-11041633 GCA_014337955.1 Aspidoscelis marmoratus | reverse complement strand
GTCCACTTTCAGAGTAAGAGAATACATCAGCAAAGTGACAAGCTGTTTTCGTTCAGGGTTACATAAGTTTAAAAATTCACCTTTGGGATAGATAATGTGGAAAGAAAATTACCGATCACTTTGCTGATATGTTCTCTTGCTCTGAAGGTGGACTGAAGCTGGATTAAACCTTAGGTGTGGCCACAGCCTTAGTTTTGCTTTAATATGGTTTGCTTTGATTTCTAAACATTGGGATAGATGCTTTTCCAGGAATATAAAATATGATTTCCCTACATGTTATGGTCAGGAATGGTTTCAAATGCTGTCACAATAGAAATGACACAGGTTTGGGATTCACCTAGTTCACAAAATAACCTGTTTTTCCACTCACCTAGCTACTGACACCACTCAAGAAAAAAAAAATCAAATTAATGTCAGTGTTAAAATAGATAATAATAAATTAGGAGTTGATAAGTCACCTCCAGCTCTTAAGTAAGCGATCACTTTCATAGAAAAGATGTGGGAATCAGATTGCACTCCTCTCAGTGTCTTTTTCTTTTTGGTCACTTTTGGAACTTTTAGGCACTGTCACCTAGGAAAAACAAAAAGGCTAACCCACCCACCCCCACCCCCGCTGTAGCCCTTGTGTTCTCATTCCATCTCTATTCCACCTTTTCTAGCCTAGAGGGGGAGGGGCAGCCTACTGTGAACCACCTGTAAGCCATTTCTACACACAAACATTTGCAATTAAGTTTACATTTTAAAATATACTTGCTTTCAAAATGCTCTTTTCCAAATACACCACCAGGTCAAAGGCTTTGGTCACACCTAAGCTTTTATCCAGCTTCAGTCCACTTTCAGAGTGAGAGAACACATTAGCAAAGTGACCAGCAATTTTCTTTCCACATTATTTATCCCAAAGTTGGATTTTCTGAATTATTTAACACTAAAAGAAAACAGTTTATAATTTTGCGGATGTATCTTTTCACTCTGAAAGTGGACTGAAGCTGGATTAAACCTTAAGTGTGACCACAGCCAAATATTTCTGTTGGATTTAAGAGTAGTAATCCTGAATCGGCTTTCTAACTTTGCATCCATCAATATGTTTCTTTGTTTGAGGGTGGGTGGAGGCACAGATCAACTCAGAATTTTCAAACGTGCCTTTTTTGGTGCATCGAAACTGCCAAGAATTGTGCTGAACATATAGAGAAGTGTGTGCAAAATTTAAGTGAGCGGATTAAATTACACGTTAGTCTGAAAGATGCACTTCAGGTCAATTCATGTTGAAATTTCCTAAAGATTAATTGCTTCGGAATCCCTAGCGGCTGCTTCTTTGCTAAAAGGAAAAATCTAACTTGATTGTAATTTTTTTGTTCCATTAACACACCAGAACTGAAGTAGCTTTGAGAGAAAACAAGGCCGAATGCTCTTTATTAAAATTTCCCTCAATGGCTAAGCAATTAAAACTTGATTTGATTCAATTACTGATTCAAACTTTGAGAGTTAATGATAAAAAGGGATTAATCTGCCATTCACTGTCATTGACTGATCTCTCTCACACATATACTCCCAAAATGTTTCCTCCTTTTCATACCAAGGTTATATAAAAAGACAATGAATGGCCCAAACCCCTTCAAGAAGGTAAAGCAGCGCTTAGGCAGCTCTAGTCTTGAACTTTCAGTACAGACCTCCTCCCACCAACTCATTCCAGTACCACCCACAATAGCCACTCAGGCAAGTGTGGTTAGTGGCAAAGTCTATATGCCATCAAACACACCAAATGGCCTGATTAAGGAACGACCTCCCAGAAAGTAATCATCCTCCACATAAATTAGCCAGGCAGCCTTCAGCTCCCCTGCTCTGCCCCCACGGCACAGGACCGCTGTTTGGAGGAATCCAGACCCCTCATGCTTAAAGAGAAAACTGAAGGGCGAACTGAAAAGAGGGAGGGGATGAAAAGAAAAGAAACCCAGCTTCCTAGATTTTTTCACACCTCAGCTCACTACAGCCTCAGGACACGCATAAAGGAAACATTTTGAGGTGCGCTTTTTCACCCTTCGTGACAATTCTGAAGAATGGGTTGCCCTGAAAAGCCTGCAGATGAGTGAGAAGGAAATGGGAACCCGAAGCAGAAATCACAGATCCATACAGACCCAGTGAGATCAGTGTGACTTATTCTAGCCAGCCCTGCCCCTGTGTAGCCTCTGAAATCAGACAGGACTGGTCAGGAGTAAACCTGAATATTGAGGCATTTGGCACGTAACAAGATTCTGTAACCTTTTGACGACACAGTACAAGGAAGAATCCCTTGCTGGGGTTGCCCTCCTCAGCATCAGGGCATTTCCTCGGAGACTCTTATCGCAAGGCGTCTCCTCAAAAACGCCGTAACCATCTGCCAAGGCTGGGGCTGTTCTTGCTCCAGCTCTACCCCCTCCCCTTTCTGTGTTTGTACTGGCAGAAAGAGATGCTGATGGATTGAAGGCCTCTTTTTTCAAATCTTCCAGAAACCAAAAAAGCCCCAAACTGAAACTAACTGAGATCAAACAGCTGGCTGGAGCCCAAAGCGCTGTGAAGAGCCGTCCTGTGGCAAGCTACACTTGGCACAGCTCAGCCCCTGCGGAGCCACCCAGGACCACAAGCTTGACTTTGGAGGAGGCCCTGAAAACGTTAGCCAAGGATGGGGATAGGGGAGGGGAGGGCAAGTCCTAGTGGCATCTTCAGAAAGAGTCTGCTTCTCTTGCCGGACCTGGGGTGGGACTCATTATGCTTCCAGATCACAAACATTCATGTGAATGTGATTATCATTCACATAACTCTGCAATGTGTTCCAGGAGATTCATCTCACTAATCTGTACAATAGCCCTGTGAAGCCCTGTATAATAGTCCTATGAGATATTGGCTGAATCTAGATGAGTGTAAAAAGGCCACCCCAGTGAAGATAACGCAGGGACCCACTATTAGGGCAGCAGGAGTGCTGTTTGCCCAGCCAATATCCTCCTAACCTCCAAAACTTTGAAGCTGCAGAGTTTCCAATCTTGCCAGTCAACTGTGGGCCCAGAAATGGCCTCAGAAGACAGCCACTTTCAGCCCAAAGGATAACTGTACTGGATGACCAGAAATCTCCTCCCAGTTAGTTGCCCCGGTGGTAGTCATCCCCTGGCGGTGGGGGCATGAGGCAAAGCCTGCCATTATGTTTTAAGGGCCTTCTAGGGGGAATTCTCACCCCAGGGGTGGCTTGCAGGTCCAGTGGGAGTGGGCACATTTGTAAAGGCCATTTGCAGGGAATCAAGAGCAAGTGAAGGTTTTGCCTTTGCCTTCTGCTTGAGATGCCCAGAGGCAATTGGTGGGCCAATGTGTGAGACAGTATGCTGGACTAGATGGGCTGTGGCCTGATCCAGCAGGGCTCCTCTTATGTTGTTATGTTACCCCAGATTCCAGAGAATCTAAGGCTGCCTCCAGATATGGCCTAAAACCCATGATCTTCCCAGAACTATTTTGTGATATTGGGGAGATTTCCTGCAATAACTTTATTGCAGACTAATAACTCCCAATCTGGGTTTTACAGATACAGTGAAAAGACCTACCTGGCCTGGACACTTGCTTGAATGCTCCAGCTCCACCATCTTAGGAATGGCTGCTGTGCCTGCGTGGGGTCAAACCAGATCTAAAATGGAAACCATGCATGCACACAATGCAGCTATTGCACACTTCTTGGTATTCCATGCTGGTGAAATACCTGGATGAACATTGCATCCAGGTGGCAGGGGTGGCATCCAGACAATTAAGTTCTTTCACTTATTCTGCGCTGCTGCCCAGCCCTCTGGGCAACAAGCAATTATTCTTGTTAATTGTGGTATATTTAGATACTCTCTGGAGTTACTGGTGTAGCCATTGTCTTTTGTTGAAAATGAGACTTTCTTGTTTCACAGATCAGTCTCTGTCCAGCAGGATAATCAAACACAGGGCTCCAAGACAGATTCAAAATCTCTCTGGATTTCTCCATGTGGTTAATGAAGTCCCATTCCCCCCAGATTGCTGTCTGTTCATTATATTTTGATATAGAAATATATTTATCCATTCCATTACTATCCCACCTTTTTCTCTGAAAGATTTAGTGGATTGTGTGCAGTTCTCTCTCTGCCCTCATTTTGTCATCACAACAGCCTGGTGAGACAGAGCACATTGGCATGGAAGGAGGCCCCAAATCCTTCCATTCTTAGGCTTAGCTGACTCCGAATTGGGACCTCGGTCCCAGCGTGAAGCAAACATGAAGGAGCCTCAAGGGAGCACCATGCGCAGCAGCCCCAAACATGGCCAGAACTGCTGTTGCAGACTGGAAATGTGACTGGAGGTTTGCTTAACTTTCAGCCCTTAGCAGTAATTCTGGGCCTGGTTTTGATCCTCCTGTTGGCTCCTGGGTGCATATGCATCCCAGTGGCAACTTTGGGGCTTTAACAGGCTTCCCAGTGGGTCACCTTTGTTGGGGGTAGTAGTAGATCTAGAGTTCAAAGAGGGTGGATGTGTTTGCCTGCTCAACCTCAGATATGCCCTGAAACTTCTGCAGATGGTGCCTTCTGGGCATGGGGGTGGGGGGAGGTTGACAAACCCTTCTGCCCCCTTTTGGCCCCCAGTCTAACCCAAACCCAAAAAGAGGTGGCCTACCTTTAATCCTGTAGAAAAATACTCTGAGGTCGCCTTGCTAATGTGTGACTCCCAGCATGCTGTAGCCAGGAGTTAAATGCACCTGTCTGAGCCGAAGTAGCAATTCTGGCAAGCAGCATCCTGCCAAAGCAATGATTACACAAGATTCTAGAGCAGCATGCAGTATAGATCACACATATATGCCCCAGGGCAGCTGCTCCATTCCAGGGTCAACATCCTGCCTCAGAGTGGTTCCTTTTGTGGGATCTTCTTTAGAACCTGCAATCACCTCTCAGCACCATTGCCAAGACAGTAGGAGGCAATCCTAGGACAGTTATTATCTCACCTTTTGGCTCTTCACAGTCTTGCTCCTGTTTCAAAATATTCAGATATTAGCAAACATCTACCCAGTTCCCTTTGCTTTTTTCCATACCTACTTGGAAGAAGAAGAATAACCTGGCAACCTGGCAGATGGAGGTAAAGGATCGGTATTGTGGGAAAACCTGTATTGTTGTTGGATTTTCCATAATGCCCATATATTGACTTTTTGATCCACAAAGCCAGGACTATATTGGGATAGCCACAGATATGGTGACAATCCCAATATAGTTCCAGGAGAATCACAGATTTTTATCCTCATCTGAAGGCACCCTCAATCCAATGCTGAGGTCATACCTGATGTTTAAGACAGTCTAAACAGTTCCTGGTCCCAGGATCATGCCCAAATATACTCTTCTTTTTATCAAGCCACACTCTCTCCAACCCAATCTATCCAGTGTGTGAATTATTCCAGTGCTGAGATCATTTCTGCTCCTTAGTTTGGTTATATTTTTAGGATGTGATTATACAAGAGGGTTCTTGGGGGCAAATACTCATAAGTTCCTGGGTGTTCCCTTTCTCTCTATGGACAGCGCCTGACCTTATGGGCATTCTAGAGGGACACATTTGACATTACAGTGAAATGCATAGGCAGTTGCTGCTCAAAGGTTAGGAAGTAGAATCATCTATTAGCTCGAAGATTCCCATGGTTCTTAACCATCATTTTTGACTTCTTGCCTCATGTTGCCTCTGAATTTTGCACAATGGAAAAGGCCCAGAAAAACAGCCATGTCCAGACTGGCTGTAGTTCCAATTACTGCAGTAAGCTGGCTGGTGGGAGGATTTAGTCAAAGCACACTGGTCATTGTGTCTGGACCTTTTCTGCTGCCATTGGCCAAGTCACATTGACAATTGCATCACCCTTGTGCATTAGCGTTATGACAAATGTAAAGGAAATGCCTTCAGATGTCTCACTATGAAATGAGCCTTCGGGACAACTGAAGGAGTCAGGGCATGAGGACATCATAGGACACCCTTCCTGGCCTCTTGGGGAATTAGCATCTCTTCCCTGATGTTTTGATGTGGGGGGAATGGAGATATGACATCCTGAGAATGTGGGAATGGTGCCTCCATCATGTATTGCAGATCTGTCCACTGTCTTCCTGCCAACCTTGTATTATGGCAGGAAATCTATCGGCAGCTGAGTATTGTGCTTGGTTGTAGAGGGAGTCTTGTCACTTCTCTTCTTCATATTGAATGGGCTGAAAATATGCAATGGCCTCAATAGATGGATGTGCTCAGAAATATGAATGGACTTCCAGGACAGTGGAAATACAAGATGGATGTGCTCAGAAATATGAATGGACTTCCAGGACAGTGGAAATACAAGACAGTGAACTGAACTTATATTCCATGGCCAACACTACTGGACTTTGGGAGTGTCATTCTGAGCCCACCACACACACACACACACACACACACACACACACACACACACACACACACACACACACACACACACACAAATATGAGCACTGTTCTTCCCTACAGATATGCTGTCAGTTGACATTCAAATAGTTCAGCAAACAATTCCAAAATCTAGGAACTACCTGGACATACCACTAGGTGGAAGTGTGGGGTGGCATTGCTATACAGTAATTTTGAAGGGCTGTGGATTTCATGCAAGATCTGGGACTTTGGGCAGTAGCTTGAGATTTAATCTCCAAAATGTGTCCCAACCTGAACCAGTCTTTACAAGAAGCAGGGTAAGAGCGGATAACCTATGGCTCTCCAAACGTCGTTACATTCTCAACTTCCGTTAATTCTAGCAGCACAGCCAGTGGTCAAAAGAACTGTAGCTCGTGCTCATCTGGAATGAGTTGACTCCCTGGGCATGACACAAATATTGCTCCTTAATAAGGATTCTTCCTCAACTAGATGTCTTCTAGATATTGTATACTACAGCTCCCATCACCCATGACTATTCCTGTTTCAGTCTGATGGAGACTGAATTCCATCAAGCTGCACAAGCCACCATTTTTGCACAAGTCCTGGATATACTTAGTTTTGATTATACATGCACTGATAGCTGCCTTACTGCATTATTGCAATGCACTCTGTGTGGGGCTGCTCTTGAATGCGGTCTGGAGACTACAGCTAGGGCAGAATTCTGCAGCCAGCACAGTGTATTAATGCAAGAGAAGGTCACACATCACTCCTGTGGTGCAAACTTTACATTGGCAACTCAAGGCATTGGTTCTAACTATAAAGCCCTTAACAGCTCTGGACCTGGATACTTGAAAGATCACCTTTTCTTATTCCAGCCATGTTGGTATTTGAGGTTGTCTGGAACAGGCTTCATGATGATTCTGCCCACCCAGGAGGTGCTCACCAATGGGACATCTCCATAACTTTGTAGCATAAACTTCCACCCAGTGTAGGGCAAATCTCTTCTCTCAAGATATTTTTTGAAGACAGATGAAAAGGTTTTGCCCTCCCTTGCTTTCCCATCTGGTCAGCCCTCTTGAGATTTTAATTCGACCATTTTAATTATTGCATCTATCATATTTTAATGCTGTATTTTAACGCAGCTTGATAAATTTTAACTTTGTGAAAACATGAACTAATAGGGTGGGATATAAAATATTTATATACATAAATAAATGTGGAAAGAAGCAAGTTGCCGTGGGATTGATGTGAGTCAAGAGTCCAGAAATAGACCTAGAAAATGAACCAGGTGACGTAACAGCAGTGGCCCATGACCTATGGAACTGAACTGTGAGGGAGGTGAGAAAGATCCAACTGGATGGATGATTCTCTCTTGTTTTCTTGAACGGAAGACCAGAATGATCAAGGGGCTGAAACAGCTCCCATACAAAATCCAGCTGCAACATCAAGGCCTCTTTAATCTTGAAAGACAGTGTTTAAGGGGTGGCAGGATTTAAGTATATAAAATCATGCAAGATGTGGAAATGGTGGGTAGAGAAAAACAACACTAGAACCAAAAGGCATTCTATGAAGCAAGAGAATTAGGACCAACAGAAGAGGTGGTAACAGCAACCAGCCTGGATAGCTTTAAGAAAGTGTTACAAAAATTCATGGAGGGCAAGGGTATCAATAGTTACTGGAATGGTTGCCTAGGTACCACCTCCAGGTTGGAGAGACAGCAATATCCAGCAATATAATAAGAATAAACTTTAGGTTGGAGAGACAGGTAAGATGCCTCTAGGGCCCAGTTCCCATTGGCATATTAAAATGGTTTAGAAATGGTTTGGCTTGTCTGTGTCCCCATTACCAATCCATTTCAGGGGTATTTTGAGGATTATTTGACTAAAAAACGGAATAAATAAACACCTGTTTTTTCAGGTGCTCTCCCTCCCCCCATTTCTGCTTTTAAAGTGCTTCTTCCTTATTGCTGTGGGAATGCTACAGCAGTATTGGGGCAAATACATCATGAAACGGGTGGACTTTCACCCTGTGCAGGGATCAGCCCCTTGCCAGATTTGTTAAAGTGCCAGATCCATATTCAGCAGAGAAGTAACAATTCAGCCTGATAAGATGTAGCAAATCACCACACTTCACACTGATAACAGAGTTCATTTTTCACTTCCCCTTGCTTTCTCCTTGTTGGGAAGCACACTCACACACAGCTCTCTCTCTGTTGCTGCTTTTTCACTTTTCTTCATTTGTGGAGAAATAAAAAAGCACCAGTCCTGAGTTTACGTGTGTGTGTGTGTGTGTGTGTGTGTGTGTGTGTGTGTGTGTGTGTGTGTGTGTGTGTGTGCCAGCCGGTGCTCCTGGTGATGGGGAGGAGAGGAGACCGAAGGGGAGGAAGAGGTGTGTGTGTTTGTGTATGTGTGTGTGTATGCACAGGACTGGCAGGACATCTTTTGCAAAAGCATGAGGGGAGGGGAGAGGAGAGGAGAGGGGGAGCTGCAATTCCCCACCCTCTGCCATGTCATTGCGGGATCCAATCAGCAGGCAGGGGGTGGGGGGTGGGGCCCCGGCTGGCAAGAGTGGGGAAGAAAAGATTCCCTTTCCCTAATGCGATTCTGAACTGTTTTTGGTGGGGACAGCAGAGGGGTTCATAGCAATTTTAAGTGATTTAAAGCCACTGAAGTGGGGACTGCCGGAATCTGTGTATGAATTGCCTTTTTTGTTTGTTTGTTTCTTTTAAAAACCATTTTAAGAGGCATGAGTGGAAACAAGCCCTAAAGGTCATTTGCAGGGGCTTGAGAGCAGATGAAAATATGGCCTTTGTCTTCTGCTTGAGATACCCAGAAGCAATTAGTGGGCCACAGTATGAGACAGGATGCTGGACTAAATCAGGGCTATCAGGGCTCCTCTTATGATCTTAACTGTGGATCAAAGCATGGTTCAAGGAGATTCTACAGGGAATCATCCAATTGAAGCTTTATCCTTTGGTCACTGCTGTTGCAGAAGCGTTAGACAAGTCACCATTGAGCTGTTTTGATCCTTATCAAATACCTTGCAGTATCTACTAAAAGACAGGCCTTACCTAGCATTCTTTGTTCCAACAGTAGACAGGGTTAAATGTCAGTGCAGAATATAGGAGGCCCCACCCAATGCTAATATGCTCCACCTACACAGTGTGATCCAGATAAAAAATCCCTTGATCTGGATCTCTGGTAGACCTTGATAGTAAGACCTTGATACTAGAAGGTCGGCCTTCTTCCAGTTACAGGAGGACCAGTTTCAGCCGCATACCTTATTGTGCCACTGAAATGTGTCCCCCAGAAGCTATTGGAAGTTCATACAGTCTGGCTCTGAAGCCTGTGTGAGTTTCAGGGCTGGTACAGGGGCTGGGCTGGAAGACATTTGTCTCCATGCAGACAGTGTTGTTCCAAGCTGGGATGGATCTCTTTCAACCCAACCAATAGAGGTAGGTGTGGAAAGGTCCTTCTGCAGGGGCTCAGTTTTCCACAGTGAAAGGTTGCATTTTGGATAGGCGTTAAGGGGAGTGCATCAAATTCCCCTCTCCTCACAAACCAACCCAGCTACTGCTTTAAGGGCACAAATTTCCATTCTGTAGTGAAACTGCAATCCTTCTGATTCTCTTGCCAAAATGCTTTCCCACAGAATGGCAGTTCCTAGGTTGTGGGTTGAGCCATGAATTGCCTCTTTTTCACCCTCACAGCCACCATTTTAAAGGCTGGTGAGCATTTCTACTCCATTTATAGTATTTCTTTCTCACAAAACATCTTACAAAGACCAACTCACCACTGCCACCATTTGAGCTTGGCCAGGGAGTGTAAACTCTGCCAGGCTGGGAGAAAACACGTTATCTTAAATGGAAGCAGCAGATTAGGAAGGCAGTGGCGTTCCTTCCTTCCTTTCCTGTAGGGGTCCTGATCAAACTTCTGTCAGGGAAGCTTTAGATATAGGATATCCTGGCTTAAGGCAATGGCTTGGAGTCCTAACCGGCACACTGATTCTCTTCCAGCTTCAGACTTCCACAGGGTTAGAAGCAAGGGCTGCACGTGGCCATGTGTGTTTGCATAAGGCAAAGGCAGAACAGATGTGCTCCCAGCTGGGCCTGGCTACTGTACATTGACGGTGTGTGGTCCACAGAGGTCGTGCTGGGGAAGACTTTGAAGGCTGCTGGAACTCCTGTGGCAGGCTTCACTCAGAGGGAGGCTGGGCAGCCCCCTTGTGTTTGGAAGTGGCAGGGCCTGAAACCTACGCTTATTTTCAGAGGGGAAGGGGAAGTATTTTCACCCACAGATACAGTGAGGTCTGGGCACAGTGATCTTATGCCCTCCCCCCCCCTCATTTTAGTAGAGAATGTGCATTGCTTCAAAATGTGGTAAACCAACCCTGCTGCGTGGGTGGTGGCAGCGTCCTCCTCATCCTGCTAAGTGGAACTGCGCCTTCGTCTGACACCCCCACGGCGCAAGCTGCAGCACCAGGACAGGCTTCAGCTCTTTCATTTTTCCATTGCTTCTTGACCCTTGGCTCACGTGATGGGCTGAAGAAGAGAAAAGCCAAGCACAATACTGGCCTGGTCCAATGGCCTGAACTGCATAACATCCTAATGCAGCTTCCAAAATTGAAATGTCTGGCGGCATGTGGTGAATTAACGGATATTCCCCTCCCCTATTGTTTCTGCTTCGGTGCTGCTAATAATAAATAGGTGATAAACAGGCACCCTATCCTGACATTGAGACAGTGATGGGAACAGCTAGATGGCTGCAGCATTAAAGCCTTTCATTAGAACATAAGAACTTAAGTAGAGCCATGCTAGATGCCAAAGCCCATCTAGTCCAGCATCCTGTCCCACACAGTGGCTCACCGATTGCTCATGGGCATTTCAAGCAGAAGACCAGAGCAAAACATTCACCTGCTCTCAAATGGCCTTAGGCTGCATCCACATGGGATGCCTTAATTCGGTTTAAGGAAATCGAAATAAGTGAACCGGGTTAATCCTGTTTACACGACTTGCAAGTTAACCCGGTTCAGTGGCATTCCAATTTCAGCCTTAAATTGGAATCAATCCTGGGAGTCCAGACGGCAGCCCTGTCCTCCCACCCATTGCCCACCCCCTCTCTCTCATTGGTGTTCCGTCCCAGGATCCCACCCTCCCTTCCCTTTGCGTCATCCATGCTCCACCGGGGATTCCCATTCTCTCCCCTCCCCCTTCCCAGCAGCAGCAGCAGCAGCAGCAGCAGCAGCAGCAGCAGCAGCAGCAGCAGCAGCAGCAGCAGCAGCAGCAGCATCCATCCATCCATCCATCCATCCATCCATCCATCCATCCATCCATCCATCCATCCATCCATCCTGGCGCTGTGGCGCAGGCAGCTTCGCCCTGGGGCTCCTCGGTGCCCGCCTCCGCTTTGCCCCACTCCACCGCTGCCGCCGCCGCGGCGTTCTCGGCGCCTTTCGCCCCGCTGGCCGGAGTGCGCTCGCAGCCCAGGCCGCCCCTGCCTCCCCCGCCGGCGGCTCCGGCGCCCACCGCGCCATCCATCCATCCATCCATCCATCCATCCATCCATCCATCCATCCATCCATCCATCCATCCTGGTGCTGCGGCGCAGGCAGCTTTGCCCTGGGGCTCCTCGGTGCCCACCTCCGCCACTGGAAAAGGAGGACAGCCGAGAGGCGGGCGAGCTCAGAGTGCCCACCGCGGGGGAGGGCGAAGGGGGCTCCTCGCTTGCTCTTCCCCCGGGGGCCGGGAGGGAACTCGGAGAGCAGGGAGAGTGGGCTGGGAAAGTTCCGCGGGGACTCCCCTTTCCTTTCCTTTTTAAAGTTCAGAACTGCGCAAAACTGCAACATTGTTATAAGCTACATCGCTACAGTGTAGCTTTGGAGGTAGTGGCTGTTTCGAGATTGGATTCTTTCAATGGAATCACTCTTTGAAAGCGAGCTATTGGGGAAGGGAATCCTAAACATGACGTGCCTTGAATATGGACAAGCCATTGGTTACAGTGCGATTGGGGGCGGGACAGCCTGGACACGGAATCTCATCCCGGAAAACAATACTGTCCACACAGTAAAAAATGAAACATGTATCAAGGGCACGTTCTGAAGTGAGACCTGTTGAAATCAGGATTTATTTCAAATCGGTATAACGTGGTTTAACACGGAAGAAGCGTGTTAAGCCGAACTGCCGTCTGAGCTGTGAGGACTCAAATCGTTTTGAATTCGAGATAACGATGCCGTGAAGATGGGGCTTTAGAGGCATCCTGCCTGTCCCCCCAGCCTGGAAGATGTACCTAGGTATCCATTCTAGTATGGCTTTGTCATCCATGAATTGATAACCCTTTCTTAAAGCCATCTAGGCTGGTTGCTGTTACCACCTCTTCTGACAGCAAATTCCATAGATTGATGACCCTCTGGGTGAAGAAATACTTCCCCTTGCCTGATGTAAGGGTGTTAATCTAAATAAATTAATTTTAAGGTGTAGGAGAATGGACATTATAATAAAAACCTGGCAACCATACCACTGTCATGGGTGCCTTCCCTCATTTTATTCCATGGAGATGAGGCACAATATGCCTTTGGCATCCATAGCCTTGATTTAAAAATGCCATATGGCTTCCTTTCAAAAGAGTGGACAGTGCATGCTAGCTTAGGATCCCTGCTGTTGCAGGTTAAAACCCACAGTATTCCTGGGACTATATTGGAGACAATTAGGATTCAGTTGCAACTCAGGGTGCATTCCCATGATCAAAATACTGTGAAGCGAACCTGAGTTAAAAATTCAAATAGATAAAATGCCCCACTGGATCCAACCCATGGCTTATCTAGTCCCGCAGTCCCTTCTCACAGGGGTCCACCAGGTATGCAATAAAGAGCACTAGCAGGGCATGATCATCCAGATGGTTCTCCTTCCAGTCTTCCAGCAGCTGACCTTTGTAGGCATGACTCCTTCTACTGCCATTATAACTAATAGCCATTAATATCCCTGACTGCCATGAATTGGTCACCCCCTCTTTGAAAACATCCAAACTGTAGCCAGGATCATATCTTGTAGTAGTGAATTCCAAAGTTTAACAATACATTGAGTAAAATATTAGTTCCCTTTGTCCATTCTGATTCATCCAGGGTGCACTTCAATGGGTGCCCTCTAGTTCTAGTATTCTAATGAAGGAATAGAAAGGAGAAAAGGCTTTCCTTCACCTCCACCTACTTCCTCTTGAGAAGGCAGGCAGGTTCAAGGCATCGTGCCTGTCCAGGATTTTCCAGAACATGTTAGAGGAAATGCATTGATAAGGCATGCAATTAGGTGACCTTGAGATTGTTTCACCCCTTTTAGGTGGAATACACAGAAGCACCACCAGAAGTTGTTACACTGCCAAAAGGAAATGCCAAAGCCCGGCAAATTTTGTTCCCAGCCTTCTAAGGCTATGTATCACCTTTGCAGGCTGGATCCAGCCTCTGAAGCCAGGTTGAGTTGTCTGAATGTGGACAGCCCTGTACTGGCTCATTTCAGGCTGCTTATCTCAGACCAAGGTGCCCTGCCTTTTCTGGGAAAGACTAGTCCAGTGTGGAATGGCCTATAACTCATTTCTGTGCTGAAATGCATAGGGTGATTGTAGAAGCCAGCTCTGGTGCTGCTATGTGCTCAGAGGTTCTCCTGAACAGAGAAGAGGGGAGGATAATGAAGTTTCTGGCCTTCTCCTTGGATCAGCACAAGCTTTTGCAGAAGACTTAGGAGACATCAAGAAGCTGAGTTGATGGCCTGGATGGTCCGACAGCAGCCAAAGAAGGTAAAATTGAGAATTAATCAAGGAAGATGGGAATTTGGAAGGGAAGCTCCAAGGGTGGGATTTCACCTGGAGTGCCTCCCTCCTAGTCCTGTGGGCAGAAAGTGGCTGTGACTGGAATGCAGATGTTTGCTCATCCCAAACCTTTGTGACCACAGCTTACTCTTTTAGCTCCATGCAATCCCAGCCTTATTTAAGATTCTGGGCCTTTTTGCACTTGGCAAAAAGGGGCACTCCAGGTACGCTTCCAGACGGAGCATACACATTGCGCGGAGACACTTCTATCCTAGAAGCATCTCTGCACATGCTAGAGTGTCCTGCAGACAGGATGGGTGTGGAACACACTTTTGTGCTCCACAACTTACCTAGCAGCCAGCCTGGAAATTCCTACATGCTCTGTTTGAACCTCTTCTAAGTAGAAGAGGTGAAATGGGTTGTGTGACTGGGTGGCACAGGAATGGTTGTGCACTGTGTAGCCTGGTTGCCACAGTGTGCGATTGCCTCCTTAACTGAGGTGATTTGCACTTGAAGTGCCTGCTAAGTCTGGAATGCTTCAGGTGTTGCAAAATGTGGACGTCCAACCCATTCCAGCAGTTACCTGACCATTGTAACAGATCAAGATGCACATTGTCCCTCTGTAAAGGTTCTGTACTTCATTTTATCAGGAAAGTCATGCTTACAACTTCCCTGATGGGCCCTATTTACTTAATGTCTAGAGGACAGCCCACCACTGTACACGTGGCCTATAATTTATTCTGTCGTACCATTAGATAAGGGCATATACCAGTGGAACCTCTGATGGCCTTACGGGATTAGGCAAATTCACGGAAGACAACCATTAGTAATAAATATTAGTTGAATCTTTGTGTTTTGAACAAACTTACCAAAGCAAGAAACTATGGCAAGCCTGCCCAGTGGAAAGCAGCAATGAGAAGTTCAGCTGTATCTGGAACACCACGAATTGACCATCTCCGGTTTTTCAACCAGTACCAGATATACTATCTGACATATGGGAATTTATCTGGACATAAATTAAATATCCTTGACATACTATTTCTTTCACCATCACAGTTTGAAAAATCTTGTTGTAAGGCAGGGGGAAACCTATTGAAAGGACATAAGAATGCCCCAAAGTCAAACCTTTCCAATACCCATTACTTTTAGGTGAAAATAGGCATTTCTGTTCACAGGTGACCTGATTATGGGTGTTTTTCCACTGTCAAAAAGTACCCATTTTTGCACCCATTAAGGACCCATTTGGGTGTGAGCCAGATGATCCAATTTCCACCACGGCACCCATTTGGGACCTGATTGTTTTGACTGCCATGGGGGAAATCCGGATCTAATGGGTACTTTTTGGCCTTTAATCCGGATTTTCTGTAGACCCCATTAATGGGGTCTACAATGGGGTCTACTCCCAGAAAATCCGGGGTCTAAAGGTGGCTAGGGGGAGGGGATGCACCTATGGGGGGGGGAGCCCTGAAGTCCCAGCTTCGGAGGGATTTCGGAGTCATTGCGGAATCATTCCGAAGTGACCCCGAAGTCCCTCTGAAGTGATCACCACAGACTTCGGAGAGGCTCCGGAGCTGTCAGCACGCTCTGTTCGCTATTAGTGCAGACTGCGCACTCTGTTCGCTATTAGCGCAGACTTCCCTCCAAAGTCCCTCCGAAGCGATCGGCAGAGACTTCGGAGTCTTGCCACTGGTCTCTCCAAAGAGATCAGCGCAGACTTCGGAGGTGCTCTGAAGGGACTCCAGAGTGGCTTCAAAGTCTGCGCTGATCTCTCCGAAGAGACCGGCAACAAGACTCCGAAGTCTCTGCTGATTGCTTCGGCAAGACCGGCGGCGAGACCCCGAAGTCTCTGCCGATCGCTTCGGAGGAACTCCGGGGTCTTGCCTCCAGTCTCGCCGAAGAGATCAGCGCTGACTCCGGAGTCTCGCTGCCAATCTCTTCAGAGGGACTTTGGAGGGAAGTCAGCGCGGTCTGCGTTAATAGCGTATGGACCGTGCTGACAGCTCCGGAGCCTCTCCGAAGTCCATGGCGATCGCTTCGGAGGGACTTCAGAGTCATTCCAAAATGACTCCGAAGCTGGGAATTCAGAGATCGCACCTCCCTGTCTCCAGAGACACCTGGGGTGACAGATTGACCCCTTGGGGGTCGATCTGGATTCCCCAAATGGGTGCAAAGGTGTTTCCACGGGAGGGGGGTTAGCACTCATTGCTAATGAGTGCTACACTTCCCGTGGAAACACATTGGGTGCTTCCCTTAATCCGGATCTACTAGATTCGGATTAAGGAATGTACCCATTCCTTAGATCCGGATCTTCTTAGATCCGGATCTAAGGGCTGCAATGGAAAAACACCCTTTATGGATCTTATGAGTTAAGAGCCTAATTCCCCTTCCTTGGAGGTTTCAGGCTGAAACGTTTGGATCAACATTTACCTGGCCTGGTTAGAGGTTGGCTTTCTACCACCAAGCAATTTTTTGAAGGCGGCATGAGAGCCATGCATAAATTCAAGCTAGAAAATAAAACATCACTTTTAAACAATTGACAATTTTTCAGTTGACCATATGTACGAGTCCACTTTTCTCTTGTCCACAAGATGTTCTCTCTATCAATAATAGCAATATTCCTCTCTCACTTTGCAGTACCTTCTCCAGTAAGAATGGAAACCACGTTGAAGGATTTCAGGGATTTGTTAAGTCAGAACAACTATTCATAGGAACAACAATCATGCTTTTGGGCAGACAAGCAGCCTAGGGCATGACCTGTAAAATAAACAGGATTCTGGTCTCCTTCAGCAGGCTGTAATTGCATAATGGTTTGTAAATGTGTGGGCAATGCCTGAGGAAGTGTTGTGGGAGACACAAACATTTTTTAGTAGTCAGAGAGACATTATTCTTTGCCATCTCTGAAGCTGTCAAATTTTGAATTAGTTCTCCAGTTCCCCCACTGAAGAAATTAGTAATACTGGTGAGCACTACTTCTTGTTTACTCTCATGAGCTTTAATCATATCTCACTGATAGGACGAAGCTTGCTGTAATGTCTACAATTCAGTGTTCCTGTACATTTGTGTTAGAAGGCATCTATGTGATGTGTGTGATATGTAAAGTATGGATTCTTGTGTGTAGGTTCCCTCAGACATAAGCTCCCTCTACACAGCTCTCCACCTAGAGAATAACTGCCCTTTGGCCACACAGCCAAGACCTCACTGTTGCTGTGAGCAGAAATCTGTTTACAGCAGCCAGACCCTCAGTCAGGGACCAAAGTGTGTCTGCAAGTGAGCTGTAATTCCAGGTACGTGGCAGTGATTTTGGTCACGAGTTCAGCCAAGGAGTTACCTCTTCAACCCTCTGCATATCCACACAAGGGAGGGCAAGCAACTCTACCAGTGAGAGCAGCTTCAGACTATTTTGAACCAGCTTTCGGAAAGTTGCTGTCACTACAGGTTGATAAGGATGGAAGGGTTTGGACACCTCACCCCTGGTTGCCCAGGAGACAACCAAAAGTCTGGAGGCACCTGTACAATATTGTAAGCATGTTTGCATATATGTGAGGTTTGTACACTTGCACTTTGGTGCATCTTAAAGTTTTGAGGGAAACTATTTTGAAGATGATCTGGGTTTGTTAAAGTTCACAAAAGCAACATGCTTTAGGTCTTATATTAAGGTACTTCAGTGAGTTGCTTTGTGAGATTGGTCTTTTGTCAGAGACTCATGTCAGCCCTGGCAGCCATTTTGTAAATAAGCATACGCCCCAGTGATCATTTCGTGATGACCCCCCATAATCCCTTCTTGAGATCCGAAACATGCCAACAAGCTGAAAGAGACAACAACCCCTCTTTGGACCTTTCTATTACACACATGCCTTGTTTAAAATATGAACCACTCAGCTATGGCAACATAGTGAATTCCAGGGAGCTAAAGTCCAGGCTAACTAGTGTTAGCGTTAATTGGCATTTCTTCTGATGGCAGCCTGTCACTTCACAAAGGTCCATTGTACCTTCCTGGAAGCATTGCTGACAGAAGGCCTTTGTTCTAAGAAGACTCACGGGGAGCTGGGAGCTCTTGTAGTCTCCATTTCCCGAACAACA
The DNA here is from genome assembly GCA_014337955.1 of Aspidoscelis marmoratus. NCBI lineage: Eukaryota > Metazoa > Chordata > Lepidosauria > Squamata > Teiidae > Aspidoscelis > Aspidoscelis marmoratus. The sequence continues at coordinate 11,023,373 of MTQE01002208.1, read as the reverse complement.
GCTTGGGAGTTTTGTGATGATTGCCCTGTGGGACAGTGATTCCTATCCTGCCCTGGGAACTAAACACAAGGAAATCCCACATGGCCCCTCACTGACCTCTAGAGGCAATATCTGCTACTTACTGGTGGTATATGCAGGCAAGGGAACCCACAGGATGGTTATTAATTTTTTTAAAAAAATCTGCTTCCACAGGCGAGTGAGTGCTCAGTGTATCAGCGCTAACATCTGGCAGTCATCCCATTTTGTGACAGGACTACCTGAATCAGGAACAGGGGACCAGACCTGTGGATTTTTGTAAGTTGCTAATTGCTGTTTCCACCATTCTTGACCACTGATGGTGGTGACCAGAACTGGTAGGAGATGAGGGACAGTAACAATGGGGTGCTGACTGGAGAACACAACTCCCTCATTTATAAATGCAGCAAGTCCTGGCACAGGTTTTCAAGTAATAAGCTGGGCTACCAGTAATGCTGAAGAGAGGATTTCTAAAAGCAGAGCTTTGCCTACTGAAATTTCACAGCCACTTTTTGAGATAAAGAAGAATTGGCTTTTATACCCTTCTTTTCTCACCCTTTTAAGGAGACTCAAAGCAGCTAACAAAGTTTCTGTTCTTCTCCGCACAACAGACACCCCATAAGGTAGATAGGGCTGTGAGAGCTCAGAATAAGAGTTGTGACTAGCCCAAGGTCACCCAGCTGGCTTCATGGAGGAGTAAAGAATCAAACCCGGTGATTCCCAGATAAGAGTCCAGCACCATAACCACAAGACCCAACTAGCTGAGAGTTTGTTGTATCCTCTTCTACACATGTGAATATTCTGTGTATCAACTCCTGTATTTTTTACAGAAGAGATTTCAGCAGGCATGGATTGTAGTGCAGGCATCCTTGCTGAAATTCCCTCTTGCATACAAATATTAAAGCTAAAGCAGCTCTGTTTTACTTTCAGTGTGGCAATATTTGTACTTCATTGAAAGAAGTCCGGATATACCCCTGGACATATGCTCTGCGTGGAGCTGCTTCCATCCCAGAAGCAGCTGTGTGTGTGCCGGACCATCCTCCAGCCAGGTATTGGTGGAGCATGAAAATTTACTAGCTGCTGGCTTGGATATTCTGACCTACACCCTTTTGTACTTCTGGGCAAAGTATGCGGGGGGGGGGGGCAGGCAGTACAACTGCAGTTGTGTGGCACATTGCCCAGACACCATGGCAGTATGTGTGCATGCCTGTTGCCACGGCACCATAATCACCACTAAGATCACACTTACCCAGACATCCCAAAGTGTGGACACCAGATGCAACCATGAAGTTCATTGGTCTTTGCACCTACCAAAAGGTGTGAAAAGGCCCCCTATCCATCAAAAGAAGAGCACTCACTTTGAAGCAAATAGGTGGCTTCCAAAACTTCCTGTATGCCCCTTTGCAAGTATTAAGGCTGATTATTCTCAAGCTCTTTTTATGTGGGCACTTTGCAAAGCAGCTGAGTAAACTCGGGGTGTGCATGGAGCCATTTTCCACATTCTGTTGCAGTCAACCAGGAGTCAGTGACAACTTGGTGAAACCCAACAACAAAAACCTGCAGAGGGTTATTTCTGGTGCTTTACATAATGGCCCCAGTTGAAAACTTCAATGTCAGGAAACTTTTGTTCCCTGGCCTCAATGTCTGCAGTCTGAGACATAGTGAAGCCATGTGAATAGATCTCCTCCCCAATCCTATGCAAAAGTAAACAGTCCAGTCCAGAAGCAGAGCCCTTCCACATGCAGAAGTTGCTTTTGTGTTTCAGAGAATAATGAGAAGGCATTCAAGGGTACCAGATCAGTTCACATGGGACTACTAGTTTTGTGTAGGTATGATGGAGACATCCAGCATCTAGTGCTGAACAGCTTGTTAGGAATCTGTGGCCCTTTCAGCATTCAATAGTAGATCAGACCACAGTCTGATCTAGACCTCTGCTGTCCAAAGCTTAGTTCTTTCTGTCCATATCACACTAAGTCATAGACTAGGATGGGGCACTGAAATGGCCCTGTACCCTAGTCAAGAAGTAGATCTTTTTAACCCCCTTTTTCCATGCACAGTCAAAGATCTGGATCTTCAAGATCTAGATCTTTGAGATGGGGTCCTCCTGGAGATCCAGATCTTGAAGATGCCTGGAGACCCCATTGTGGACACTTTTAATCAGGTCCACATGAAATCCAGATTTAAGGGTCTGAAGGACCCATTAAACCCAGATGTCCCCTGCCCTTGTGGGGACAGGGACTTGCAGATGGAGCCTTCAATGGGGTCCAGGTGGGGACAGGGCCTTCCCGATTGGTACCAATCAGGTATTAATTGGATTCCTAATGGGGTCTTAGAAGGGTTTTAAGCCCTAGTGGGAAAAGGCCTTAAAGGAGCTGTAAATGTGCTACTTGTGAAGGTTTGTGGAGGCATACCCTGTAGTCAGGTACTATATACTGTGTATGTCCCTTTTCAGGAGCACACCAGAAAGTGCCACTTAAAGCATTGTTGGAAGTGGGTGCATTGCTGAAAAGGTCCTTGTGGAACTTCCATTCCAGGTCCTTTGAGGGTTAAATCTAGCCTCCAAAACCAGGGCCACATGGAAACAAGGTGTCCAGTGGTCTAATTCTGAAAAGGTCTTTGCTAACTGGATTTTGATGGGACCTAACTCTTGCAAAAATCGAGGCATAGCTGTATATGCACACATATGCATTCATCATATATATCTGATGCAAAATTCCCCTGTGTGTAGTTGCATGTTTGGATGTACACTGTGGGGCATTTATATACATTTATACCATCAGTAAAGTTCATAAAATACAAAATTCAATTCAGTGATGGAACCAGAAGTGAGCTGGAAAATATTAAAATGTTATGAAAAATTATTTACATCATTATTTTTGAAAATATACATTCTGTATGCATATTTAATTTGCATAGCAAGAACATTCAGGTGCCCTTGAATGATAAGACCTAACAAATTTGTGATATTGGTTCCTGAGCATGTTACACAGTCGTATTAGTATAGATGATTGTATATCACTACCTCTTGGTACTTCCTGAGAACAGAACACACTCAGCATTTCTTTAAGCAATGGGAGCATGGTCCCGTGGGAGTTAAGATCAGGGATGGTGGCTGCCATTTGGGTGGCAAACACCGTCCCCATCACAAACCTAAAGAGTACTTAACTGGTAGCTATGGGTGGCTCCCATCCAGGAGCATGTGCCTTATCAGAGCAATGGCCATGCATTCCGGGCTATTGCTATGGTGATCAGGTGACACAATGCATGACTGCACATCCATATCCATATCCGCATCCACACCCACTCACAGCCTTCACATGGAAGTAATGAAGCAGTTTTGACTGCTTCACAGCTACCAAGGATGGGAACAGCTGTGGATGCTCAAACCCACTCCAGGACAGAAGTATCTCTGCAGTGTGCAAATGCACACATGACAGAGTGTGCATGGTTGTCCCAGGAGGCCAAGTGTGAAAAGGCCCTCTGTATATTTTAACCGTGTGCTCTATTAAATCTTGTGTTGTTGTTTTTTAAAAAACATCATATAATCTCCTAATGGCCAGCTGTTGCGAGAGGCACTTCATGGCTAAAACTGTATACTACCTGTATTTCAAAGGGTCAAATAAAAAACAGTTACATTTCAAGCCTTATGAGTGCAAATTTATTTCAACTGTGTTACAGTTGCACAGGGCTGTACTTTTTTCTAATTGAGTTCTCTCGAGCTTTTTTTCTTCTTCTGAATATAGCTTATATTTTATTTTTATTTAAATTAAAAACAAGCAAAATCCAAACTTTCAAAAACTCATTGACACTGTTGTGGCACTGAGCAAGCAACATTTAGAGTGTTGTACTGTCGTTCTGATACTGACTGAAAGCATCCTTCCTTTTTTTACACCAGTGATGAATTCTGACTGATTTTATTGCTAAATACAGCCTGTCCATCTCCAGGATATGTGTGTACCTTGTTTTACTTGTTCGACAGTTTGTGACATCAGAAAGGGTTAGCATGAGGAAACATCCAGCATAATGTTCACTATTTAAAAGGTATGTCAAAATATTGCAGGAGGGAGGAGCACTTAGTACAGAAATTGTATGTTCAATGGCATCCTCATGTCAAGTGTAATGTGTAGTTCCACCTTACATCCAGTGCCTTTGACCTGGATGCAGAAGTAGCAAGTGGACTGAAAGAAAAGTGTTTAGTCAGAATGGGCATGGCCTGCTTCTGCACTTACCTCTGGTAGACCACGTCAGAGCAGGTCCGAGCTAAGTAACCTGTCCCGAGCTGGGACAAATTGCTTCCAGTGCAGAACAGTGCTATCTGCATTAAATGCCCTGGTCCACACTGGCCCTCCCACCTGCTCCAAAGTTTATGCCAGCTTTGGAGCCAGCACCGAGGGCCTTCAGGGTTCCCAAGGAACTCATTTCTATAGCATACCTTGTTGTACCTCTGAAATGGGTCCCCTATGGCATACTGGACCACAGAGGTGTGCTGTCTGCATAGCTCCATGGTCCAATATACCATTCCCTAGTTCATCAGTAGACTTTGAAAATGAGGTCTACTGGTAAACCCACACAGGATGCCATTTCGGGTGTCTTAGTCTGGTCTACCCTCCATCCTATGGAGATGGAGTGAACTAGGAGGGGGAGGACAGTAGACTGGTTCTTGGTCCAGTCCACTGGCAATCAGTGACAGTAGAAGTTAGAGGCGAGAATTCTAAACTGAAGGAACTTTCTTCCAAAAAAAACAAAAAAAAAATGGGGTGGGGGAGGCAAACATTCAACGTGTGGAAAATCTGGCTCTGTATCCCTAAAATTAACAGGGTTTTTTTTTCAAATTCTGATGAACTGTTGCCCTTCTTTTTAAAAAGAAAAAAATTAAACAAGACTATAAATACTATGGGTCTTCTTTTATCATAGAAAGCACAAAAAGAAAAAAAAAGCAGGGGTGGGAACAGATGAATTAAAAGCCATGCTGTTTCACACAGCAAAAGTCCCCCAGTTAACAGAGAGATGACCCTGAACAGAGAACCCAGTTGCCTCCTTCCCTCTTTCAACATGTCATCATAATTTAAGGCATAAATATACTTCTAGATTAAATACAGGGAGCGAGGAAGCTCCAAGGGTCCTGTAGCACCGTTGTGGGCCAGTTTATGGCTCCTTCTTGACTCTTCTACAGACTGGTTGGCCTTAGCTTCCCCTACCACTATGCATCTACGAAGGTATCCAAGTATGTATGTAGAACTTCCAAGAGCTCTGGATTTCAATATCATCACAGTTATGTCTTTAACCATATGTGGCTATGTTCACCATTGCTCTGGATGTGGCATAAAGCTATGCAAACAATGCTTGCTGCACAACCAGTGCATGCTAAACTAGGAGAAAATGCAATACCCCTTTTTAAAAAAAGTAATGCTTTATCCCTGCTTGGTATATGGACTGCATGGCCTTGCATCAACAGGCAGGTCAGGAGAGAGAGTGGTGAAAAATGAAACACTTGTTTATGTGGGCAATGGAGAGAGGGTTAGCTATGCAACTAGATCCCCTAGATTCCATTTAAAAATGAGCTAACCCACCATATATACTACTGCCCAATGCTGACAAATTTCACTGTAAATGGAATGGGGTTTTAATTGAAGAGCACCTACTCCTTGCAGAAATGCATTTGCTTTAAATGAGTGGCTCTCAAGTTTTAAGGAAAGAAGCTATTAATGGAATTTTATCGCCTCTTCTTCCTATCAGCTTCACTGTTGCTTGCCATGTCTCAATCTTGAGAGAATTTCTGTACCTTTAAGAATCCCATCAGCTATGGTTTTGTTTGTTTTTTATTTTCTGGGCTGCAGTGTACCTGAACACTCATGCTAGAGGATCTTGGTCCTCTTAAAGGTACAAGAGCTCCTTCCAAAAATTGGTCCTATCACGGCAATTTGCTATATAAACTTGCTTCTTTAAATGTTCTGGTGCAGGGACATGACTTATGGATGCTGCACTCTAGTCTTAAAGACAGCCCACACTTCTTTCTTTATTCTCTCTCAACACAAGATGTTAGGAGAGGATCTTAAGATTAATTATCTTAAGATTAATTCAAATCTTCAGTGGGTTACACCAAACCAACCTTTCCTAGCCTGTTGCCTTCCAGGTAATTTGGACTACTACCTGCATCAACCCAAGTTGGGAGGGTCATGCTAACTGGGGTTGAAGGAAGTTGTAGTTCATGGCCTCTGAAGACCAAAAAATTGGGAAAGCCTGAGCTAGACAAAAGGTGAGTCCAATAAATACCCTGAGAAAAACCCACTTCAGTCCTGCTCACCTACCAGTTGGCTAGCCCTGCATGTAACTAGCTATGATAGCAAGACGTCAGATTACTTGTCCATTTTCTTACGAGATTATAGAGAAACTAAAACAGAGTGTGACTCTGGTTGTAACTATATAAGTATGACCAGAGATTCAGCTTCTGATTTTGGTTTTGATGTTGTATCTTTGGCCACAAAATCATGGAGCCCTCTGGTGGTCCCAAGTAAATTCAATTTAGGAGCTGGAGAGGAGATAAGTTTTACACATGGTGGGGTCTTATCTGGAGGAAAGGCTAATGGCCACTGTATCTACGCTTCCCCTCCAAAATAAATTATTTAGTTGAAAGGCATACAGAAATGGTGCTGGTGGTAGGCGGCAAGAAAGGTGAAGGCAACCCTCATCCTAGATTTCCAGAAGACTGCTCTGCTCTGGGGTGGTGGCATCCTTCTCCTCTCCAGCTAGGCTGTCCTGCAGGGCAGTATTGGGGGAACTGGCCACAGTGGCTCCTTCTTCCCGTTCAGCTTCACCCTCAGGGGGCTTGCTTGCCCCCATCTCATTGTGGGTCTTCTGGTGCTTGCTGAGGTGGTCACTACGAGTGAAGCGCTTGTTGCATAGCAAGCAAGTGAACTTCTTCTCCCGGGTGTGAGTGCGAACGTGGCGCTCCAGCTCATCCGAGCGGGTGAAACGTTTTCCGCAGAAGAGCCAGTTGCAGACAAAGGGGCGTTCCCCAGTGTGCCACCGCAGGTGGGCCTTGAGGTGTGAAGCTTTCCCATAGACCTTCCCACAGCCCGGAATATGGCAGCTGTGGATGGGCTTCTTCCGGAGACCGGCAGCTGAGGCTCCAAGCCGCTCCAACTCCTGGCAGTTGGGGCAGTCACAGGTTGACCTGCCGGCAGTGCTCCCAAAGGAGCCACCTCTTCCAGACTTCAGTCCAATTCCACCTTCCATTAGGGAATTGTTGGTCACTGGTTTGGGCTTGTACATCTCTTGGGGTAGCACATGTTGGCCTGATGGAAGTAGGTGTGATGAGGAAGTGATGCCCACAGTAGGATATGGAGCAGTGTTCAAAGGGGTGAATTCAGAAGTGTAACTGGGTAGCTGGGGACTGATAGGGGCTTGGCTTGGCATGGACTGCAAGGAGCTCTGAAGTCCATCTGACTGGGGCTGAGAGCTTAGCCAATTGCTATTGGAGTGCATATCCCACCAGGAAGCTGTAGGGGTGCTAGAGCTGGTGGTAATGCCTGGATGGATGCCAGCTTTGTACCAGGAGCCATAAGGGTGGGCCATGTCCAAGGAGGTGTACACACTGGGGAGGCAGTCAGCAGATGGATGCCCCTTGGAAACCAAAAGGGACGATGGATCTTGAGAGGTGGGAGAGGCTGGAAAGGAATGAGAAAAAGGGCTGTAGTCATTGCTATAAGTGGTAGAAGCTTGAGGGCTTGCAGAAGGAGACATCAGTCCGTTCCCATTGGGGAAAGTGGCTGTGTAGGAATCTCCCATGCCTTCAGCACTCCAGAATTTTGAAGTAAAGGGCTCTGCTCCTGAGTGGTTTGGTTTTTTCTCTACAATGTTCTCCACTTTTCCAGAAAGAGATGAATCTTGGACTGGGCTAAAACTTTCAAATTTGTGGCAAGTCTCCGTCAACATAGCAAGGGAGCTGCAGTCATTCTGAGTTTCTTCCTAGAAGAGGCAGAAGAAAGAAAAGAGAGATTGAAAACAAAATATTGACAAATGGGAAAAGTGGACAGTTTGGGATTACTAAGAACGAAGCATGGCAAAGGCAAAGTGAGGACATTCTTTATGGGAAACAAGTAGTTATGTATGGGCAAGAAATTCAATGACCATTTTTTAAATGGATATTTTAAAAATACATTAATACATAAGTTTTTGTATATGTGGATTTTTTAAAAATACTTTCATTTGAAAGCCTCAAAATAGCATGCCCTTTGTACATACTCAGATTGCTTTGCATTGACTGTAATGGCTCTGTCCATAAAGTAGACATATATACTAATGCATACATACAAACATACTGTGTTTGAACAAGCTGGGAAACCTTCGTTCCTGGCCTTTGGAAGCTTCAGTGCCACCTCTGAAGTCAGTGCAGTCTCTGGAGCCACTGGTGGGGGCTGGCAGAGTACAGGGCTTCCCAATGCAGACAGCCCTGTACTGAGCCAGCAGCTGCTTATTCCAGCTTGGATTGTGAATACCGGGCCAGAATAGTCTGCCCTGGCTGGGGATATGAAGATAAGTACAAACAAGAAGAAGTGGGAAAGCATCCAGTCTTTTGAGGAAAGTACCCTGCTGTTTCTACAGATGGCCAAAGCCAAAGCTCATGATACTTTGTTGGATACCATTATTTTTCCAGTAGGTTTTGTTCCATCAGTTGAATTTGGTTCAGATGAAAGAACAGTTCCTGGGCTTCCAAGTTCCCAGGGCCCTGTTGTAGCAGCACACCATGTTGCTTTGCTGAAATGGGCCTCATATACTGGAACAGAGCCTTCTGTGCCTTCTGCACATGAGTGATTGTTCCATGTTAGGAACCTACTATGCTGGTAGATATCCATTTTGAAATCTACCAGAAACTGGGCTAGGGCAGTATTTGGGGTGCCCTAGCTTACTATATGCTCCATCCTGTGAAGAGAGAGCGTGTTAGCAGGTTGTGGGGCCTCCAATATTTATTTATTTTGTTTATTTATTATTTGTATTTCTATCCTACCCTATACCTGAAAGTCTCAGGACAGGTAACAACATTTAAAATCAAACATATATTGAAACAATAACATTATATACTAAAACAATAAGGGAGGCCCATGGACCCTTTCCAACTATGAGACAATGCCCCTCCAGACTTGCAGAATAAATCCGCAGTTAAAGGAAAAACTGCAGCTTACCTGCTGCGAATCTATGACCCGCCACCCTGACGTGGGATGAGGCAGCCAATTGGATTTGAGCTGCCCTTCTTGCTCTAGTCATTTCTTCTCGCTGCCCTGTCTGGACTGGCAGGAAGATCCAAATTTTTGTCATACTGCACAGCGAGTGACCTCTTACAGGCATTAAGGTAAGTGCACAGTAGTGATGGGATAATGCATCGCTACTATGATCTATTGATCATGGTGTGTGATGCCCCCATCATGACTGCGGATTCCACTGCACAGTATTAACGTTTCTGGATGTACCCAGCATTCCATGCAGAAAGGGATGGAGGTAAGGAAAAGCAGGTAAGATAGAAAACAATATGGAGGTAGGAAAACCAGGTAAGATAGAAAACAATATGGAGGTAGGAAAACCAGGTAAGATAGAAAACAATATGGAGGTAGGAAAACCAGGTAAGATAGAAAAGCATTTTCACTATGTGGCATCCAACTTACAAAATTACCTCTCTCTTGAAATAAGGCAAATGTGTTGATTCTGTTGAGGCTTTGATGTTTACCTAAAATGTATTTATTTACTTGGGCATATGTAACTCTTTGGCATCAAACTACAGGAATTTACTGTCGGCCTTACCAATGTGGATAGTAAGACAGTCAAAGAATGCTATTTTTAAGCAAGAGGGATAATTTATAGTCAACTGTGAGCTATAGATAACTATCCATTCTTAGAAATATAAAGAATGATTTTTATTTTTGTGCAACAAATATGCAATAGTTAACTACGGAGAAGTCTTAGTATCATACTTTGAAAATGAAGTTCGATCATGTGGAAGTTTCATTTTCTCTAGAGGTAGGTACATTAACAAGGAAGTTAAATTTTGTGGTCAGAAAAATGTGATGATCTTTTACCCCATTTATTACAGTGCAGTTTTACACATTAAGACTGAGTAAAGTGATCTGCCTTTGACAGCAGATTTTAAAGAATGGACAATTCTCCTTCACAGCAGGCCTTGAATCCTCCCCCCCCCCACATACACACTAACCCCCCCCCCATCATTGACATGATAATGAAGGTATTTTTCTTCTCAAAGGATCTAGTGCCTTTTCAATCATTCTATGCAATTAAGCACATTCATGAGTAAACCACAGAGCTTCAATTTTTTTAATGCCTTCATGTGTACATATGGGTACATCAGTTTTTGAATGCATTTGGTTGGCCACCATGGGAAACAGAACACAGGATTAGCTCAGCTGGCACCAGATGTTTTTAACTCCTACTCTCAGCAGCTGCAACCAGTACAGCCAAGCTGTCAAGGCTGATGGGACTTAAAGGGCTCAAAATGTTCTTAAAAGCACCAAGTTAATGAAAGCTGGACCAGATCAACATAAAAAGATCAAAAATACTGAAAGGCCCACAGAGAGTGCATCTTTGTACAGTAGTAGATTGTGGCTGCCCTCACATGTAGCAAAACAACAAAAACAAGCATCTCAAAAGCACCTTAGAGATGATAGCACATGCCTTTCACATTCTCAGCCCATTGCTAATCCACCTTCTCTAGCCTGGAATATTCATAAGGGAGAGAGGCAGACTTGGCTGTGAACACCCCCACCTGCAAACCATCTTTAAGCCGTCTCTGAGGCTGCCTCCAGATGGCAACCAGATATTCCCGCTAGAAGGTGACAATGTGGGAAATCCTCCACATGTGTTTACTGTGGCCAGTGCTGTCTTTGCGTGTTTTAATTGGTGCATGCATCTGGACACTGTCAGCACCTCTGTACATGCATGGACATCTGTTTTGGCCTCCACACATGCGCAATGAACGGAGCTATGATGGTGGCTACATCCAGAAAGTAAGGAGGAGCCAAAAATGCACTATTGCTGGAAACACATGACCAACAATAGTATTTAATGCTTTTTTAAACATGAATGGATGGATGGATGGATAGATAGATAGATATAGACAGATGAAAGAAAGAAAGAAAGAGAAAGTTTAATGGCACTATATTCCCCCTGTCTAGATGGGATCTTAGTAGTCTAAGGGGGCTTTTTAAAATCACACATGAACAAAGACTTACATTTTGAGCAAGTCAAGCAACCTTAGACTGCAAGTCATTTTGCAGTTTATTTTGTATGGAACACATGGGGTGATGATAGCGATTGCTAAGGGCCTCACGGCCCAGGAACATTTTCCACACAGAACATTCAAAACAAGCTACACTAAGTAACGATGTTCGTACACAAATCCCATTCATTTTGATGGGACCTCTGTAGGATCATTTCACAAAACACGCCCCATCTGTGGACTGAAACTCCATTTCAGTATGTTATTTTTCTTTCATCATTGTGGGTTCAGCTGCTTATTTAGTAATGTCATTAGTCTTTTATCTTAATCAAGTGACGGACAAAAACGGCTTACAACAAACTAAAATCAGATGCAATGTAGAAAAGATAAAGAAAAGGCCCTCAGAAAACCTATCAGCAATGTGGAACATATGAGGCTTTGTTCTACCACATGGCTCTGTGTTGCACAGAGCTGAACTGGGGTGCTTTGTCAAAGGAATTTGTCTCCTCTTCCCATGTGGAATGGGGAGGAAACAACTCAACAGGTGAGGATTCCACTCAGAACCACTGCAAATCTGGAAGGAATCCTTGGCCCTTTCTGCACGGACCCTTCATATGGATTAAGGGTCCATGTAGTTCACTTCTAGACCTCATAGATCTTCACATTAATGCAGTCTATGAAGCTGCACACACCCCTGGTCCATTCTGTCTGCACTAGACAGTGTGATCCAGATTAAGGGAGGCTTGAATCTTGATTATTGGTGGACCCATACCAGTGTGCTAGTGGGGCCCTGACTCAGAACACAGGAGACATGAAGAAGGCACATCTCCCATGTTCAGGACTACCATGAGGTGCCTTTCAGTGGTAAGTCATAATGTGCCATGAGAAGACACACCCCCAAGAAGCCCGAGGTTAGGAAGTTTTGTTCCTAGCCCTCAGAGGCTGTGTCCTCATGCAAGCCGTTTGGTGCCGATTGGGCTTGTATGGGACAGGGTGGGGGACCAAGATCGAATCTCGGGTGTCCCCATGGCTTTCCTGGTAACATGGGCTGGGGATGGATTCAGCAGGACTGTTATTTTTCTCCCTTTCCCAGGCAAGCCACTTGCTTGCCTCATACAGAGAGTAAAGCTTACTTCCTTTCCCAGGGAAAGGAAGTAAGGGGGTGCAGAGGCTTGAGATTGTTCCCGAAGTGAACTGAAGCATCTTTCCTGTCAGCCAAGATCGTGAATGGGGGGGGGGCAGAAGCTTGAGGTTGCCCCACTGAAAAAGGGAGAACACTCAAGCCTCTGCCCCCCTCCCCTCACAATCTTGGCTGACAGGAAAGATGCTTCAGTTCACTTCAGGAGTTAAGTACTTTCCTGTCAGTGTCTTTCCTGTCAGCCGAGATGGGGACAGGGCATGCAGATACTTGAGATTTCTCCCTTTTCCAGGGGGGCAACTTTACTGCCCCCCGGAAAAGGGAGAACACTCAAGCCTCTGCATCCCCTGTTCATGATCTCAGCTGACAGGAAAGAGGCTTGGCTTTAAAACTCAAGCCTCTTTCCTGTCAGCCGAAATTATGAAGTCCAGGACCATTCCCATGCGGAGACTTCGCTCAGACCAAATCACCCAAACCATGCCCAGACGTGTTTTTCCAGGTACCAAATTTGGTCCTGGTTTGGCACGGGTTTGGGCGGTTTGGTCCACGGAAATTGGGCCAAATCTAAAAAGCATGGGAATGGCCTTTGCCAAACCTGATTTTGGTCCCAGACTAAATGTGCATAGGGACGCGCCCAGAGACACAGGAGTGTGGCCTCAAAGCTCACATGAACTTCACAGCTGCAGGATAGGCTGATCCAGTTAATTTCAGATGGTGCTGATCACACCAACACTTTCCCAAATCTGGATCTACAGGCCAGGCTATTTAAGACTCAATAATGCAGATTTACAGCCAGTAAGTTCAGAAAGAGCCCTTGCTGCTGCAAGTGGAAGTTCTCTTTATGGTCCTGTTTCACTTGCTCTAAAACTCCCATAATCCCTTCCATGCCTCCCACCCTGAGGCAGAAGGTGGTGTGAAGTCTACCCTGGTCATCTCCTCTTCACATCTCATCTGGAATATTCATTTTCTTCTGTGTAGTTCCTAGTTGTTACATCACCACTAAGAACTCCTCTTTGCATGGTTAGGGTTACCACATGAAGAAGAGGACAGGGTTCCTGATCACATAATAGCTGCAAAGAAGAGGACATTTCAGCAAGTGTAATTTGTCATGCAGGCAACTCTTTTGAAATCTTAAAGGATCATGTTCTTAAAGGATCACGTTCTTCTCCTCTTTTCCATGTGGTAATGCTATCCATCCTGGTTTTCTATGTTCTTGGTATGTTTTTTAAAATGAATTTACTCTGTTCTTATCTGTTACATTTTCAGAACTGTCCAGAAGAAATATGGACTGTATGTGCAAACAATTAATAATGGAAGATGCATTTTTCTAAGTCTACTGGAAAAATTCATGTCGTTATACTCTGAAAGAGACCCACAATTCTGGGCCTCAAACAAAATGTGAAAATACTTGAAATTCAAGTAGTTTTGCATTTCATGGTGCTGTTTCATAAATCTCACCTTGTAGCACCACCGGTAAAGGTCAAATTTATAGTCAACTTCTAAAAGCAAGGAAAATTACCATTAAAAAGACAGCAATGGTGTGGGTGTGAGTATGCTCATGTGCCCATATGTGCAAAGCATCACTTTGATTAAAAGAATAGGAGTCTAGATAAATATATGAACTCCATCTTGAACTGTAAGTCCAAAATGGTCCTACAGAGTTCATCTTATTCACCCAACATTACCACATGAGAAGAGCTTTTACTATTCTCTTTTTCTTTTACTCTGTTCTCATCACAAACAACCTACATTAAGTCTAGAAAGGATATGCATAGTGGAGAGAATTGTTACAAGCACAGCACCTCCCGTTTTTTGCATTAAAGAACAGCCCTTGGTTTACAGCACTATTATTTAATGCCACCTCCCTCCTACCCTGTCAGAGCAAAGATCATCTTCAATCCAATACGGGGGAAGGGGGAGTATTTAAGCTCAGGAAATGGCCCCTTTAGGCATTCCCTGTGCTCAAAGACTAAGAAGACTACCTCCCGACCCCTGAGTCAAGAGAAGGCCCTCCCTCAAATCCTGAGTCTAGTTTGGAGCGTCTCCTGATTAAAGGAAGGAAGGAAGGAAGGAAGGAAGGAAGGAAGGAAGGAAGGAAGGAAGGAAGGAAGGAAGGAAGGAAGGAAAGGTTTATGCCACTGATGACAACACAGGGGGAGCAGCCCAACCCATCATGACCAAAGCCAGAGTGTACCTGGCTTTGATCTCAATGCGGAGAGGGGTGCCCCACTGTCAGATCCAAAACAGGGAATTCCCAGCTTGCACCTGATGGTGTGAAAGGGGCATCAGACACAGGGCATGCTCCCATGGGGCATTTCCTGTGTCCTATTACACAGAATGACACTGAAGGGACCAGTCGGTCCCCTTGAGTTGTGATGGTGGTGGTGTAAGAGAAAGAGTGAAGAACTCTCAGAACTCTTCAAACAGCTGTGTTGGCTAAAGTGCCATAACAGAGCTTATGGCAGCATAACGGTGGGAAAGCACCATCTCCATGCAGCCACCGCACTTTTCTAGCCCACTGCATCTGCAATGAACTCAGTGTCATGCAGGCACTGCACCCTCAGTGTGAATTCAAAGTGTCATTAAGGCACTGGAGCCTGCCCTAAGCTCTGACTGTTGAACCGTCATAGCTTCCAAATTATACATAAAATGTACAGCTACAGTAAGCCTACTGTGGCCCTCCAGATGTTGTTGGCCTCCCAACTCTCATCATTTCCATCCAGCATGATTCAGTTTGTAAGACCAGCAACCTCCAGAGGGTCACTACATCTCCAATCTATAACATAAAGCATGGCCTCAGCAGAAAGTGAATTAAGAATAAGTGGCAGGAACAGAACAAACAGAGAAATGAATTCAGTTGCTCTGAAAATGGTAAATATCAACATCATGGACTGTCTTCCAAAATTATGCTTTTGAAAAGAGTAGGACTGGCCAATTCTGCCTCTGTAGTTCTGATCACAAGAAATCCACTCTTGTCCAAGCATTTGTTGTGTACTTTCCTGCAACCACAGCTAGTTGCTCCCAAAGACACAGCTATGGCTAAAGAAGGCAGGAGGGATCAAAGCTCAGTAGCACCACAGCTGCTTTACACGGAGATGATATTTTAACAATGACATCTCTCTTTTTAAAAAGAAACATCTAAGTAGGTAAAGAGAAAGTCTGTGATCACACCTTGCTGAAATAATCTGTCTTATTAAGAAACAGAAGTGAAAATGCACTAACTCCGACCACACCCAATACCTGATAATCCTTCCTCAGTTCATCCTCAATTTGGGTCACTACACTCACACCTTTCTGTTCCCATCCTGGGACTCCTTTACAAGACTCTTTTAGATCTCCACCATCACAACACTTCCTGTGCTCTGATAGGATAAAAGTTCTGTGACACAACAACAGTGTGCAATCACACACTGGGTGAAAGGGAAGGCAAATTCATGTAGTATCTACCCACTATAGTACGGTTCAGCCTCCTTTAGTTTTCTTCCATGGTCACACCCAAAAAATGAAAACAGATTAGGACTCTATAACTTCTTGAAACATGTAAAAATCAGGACTCAGGAAAGTAAACTTGAAGGGAGGAAAGTCCACAGATAAAACAGACTGGACTAAATAGGTGTGAGCGTTGAGGTCTAAAGATGGACTGAAGGATTACAATGAAGGTGTGACCATAGCCAAACAATCTGCCTGAGATAAATACTAGTCAGAGAATCAGACCTGGAATAAGGTGATTTCCTATTGCCCTTGGACATATGAGACAGAAGGTGGAACAGGAAGTGTCTTTATAATGGCCCTTTGTCCTGTTGGCTAACTACTTCCAGCATTAGTTGCCATCCCGAATCAGAGCAGTATGTTTCAGACTAGGACAGACCATCCATCCCAAGCTGGGACCGATTGCTCCTGGTGCAAAACAAGATCATCTGCACTGGGATGTCTCGTTTCGTGCCAGCTCCAAACTTCACACCAGCTTTGAATACTCTGAGCTCCTGGGAGTCATTCTGGCAGTGCACCTTATTGTGCCACCAAAATGGGTCCCTTGTGGTATACTGGACCAAGGAGACATGCCATCTGCATGCCCCCATGGTCTGGTATGCCACCTCCTATGCTAGCAGAGCTCAAAAAACTGTATTGCTAGATCAAATCAGGACACCATTCTGGGCAACCTAGCCTGGTCTATGCTCTGTCCTGTGCAGACAGAGCATACGAGGAGAGGACAGGCTTCCTCAAACTGCATCAGCATGTGGAAGGGAGGCCCATAGATCCCTTTGTGGTCCATGTTAGTGGCAAATGAGGAAAGGCCCTAGAGAAGCATCCCTCTGAAACCAAGAGCTAGAAGTGCTGTTACACTCATGTTGTGCTTGTGAACTTCCTATAGGCATCTGGCTGACAACTCAGGGAAGACACTACAAATCTATGATATTAAGATCAGCCTACCCCCCCCCCGCATCAACTTATCTTGCACTATGAGCCTCATTAGCCACCTCTGCAACAGCTAAAAATTACATGATAAAATCATGAAAAGGCAGGAAACTGGTATAAAATTGCATTTCAAAAGCCCATATTTCAAAGGAAAGCCAAAATGTTGAGAGAATTTGGTTGATCCATTTCAGCACTGGATAAATGTGTTTCTGCTGAAACAGTTTCTCTTCTGAGTAGTTTACACAGCCACAGCTATTTTGGTTTTCTCTTTCACTGGCACAAGAATTAGTCCATTGGCCATTGGCCATAATCTTTTTATCAAATTGAAAGAATTACACTTTCACTTTCAAAAGATAAGTTATATTTTTTATTTTATTTATTTTATATTTATATTTATATCCCGCCCCATACCCTAGGGTCT
>MTQE01002208.1:10973644-10985486 GCA_014337955.1 Aspidoscelis marmoratus | reverse complement strand
CACAGCAGATATTACTTGGCCCTGGCTCATGCTTCTTTGAACTTGATTTTGGCCCTGGCTCTTGCTTCTTTGAACATGATTTCTTTGAACTTGAGGCCATTTACTACTCTGAAAAGCTCTGCTGGACGGCTACTCAAGGACGCAATGGTGGAGGAGAAAAAGTTCTTTTTTACCACCATCACCACCACATGGTAGGCACAATAGTGTGCTCTAACCTGTGTTCAGTCAGATTCACAGGCAGATTTATGCCACCTGCACTCTAGCTGTCAACCTTCCTGTTTCATAGCCCATAGATCCATGGAGTACCAAGGAGCTTTACGGGCTCCACAAGCATGCCGAGGGCACTTGGGAGCAATCGTGTCAATAGACCTGCTCATCTCCCGATACCAGAGAGAAACCAGGGCTTCGACAGGTGTGCCAGTCATACCAACTGGAAAATCCCCCAGAGCATTCAGGAATCGCTTGGATTCCATAAGTCTCCGGGGGCAGATCATTTCAACAGGTCCTACCCCACAGATGGGAGCTGCCATTTCAAGTCTCACCAGCGAATGATCCATCCATGATAATGGGTTGACAGTCAGCCCTCCTATCAACGGATACTCACCAGTCCGCTCTGAGGCAAAAACCAAATCAAAGGTGTGAGTCGGGTCAGATACAAATTGAGACAGCCCCATGGTCGTCACAGAGGACATGAAGAACTGAGCTGGTCCACTGAGTGTAGCCTCAGCATGGACATTGAAATCCCCCAACGCCACTGTGGCAGAGGCTTCCAACACCACATCCAAGACCACCTCAGCCAGCTCAGATAGGGAGGATGCCGGGCAATGGGGTGAATGGTCCACCACCAGCATCCTTATCCTGTCTCTCTGGCCCAACAGCATAAACAGGCCCTCAACCCCTGTTACCATGCAAATTGGTCATCTGGTGAAGGAGATGGAAGCCCAATGGACTACAGCAACACCCCCTCCCCTCCTCTCTGGTCTGGAGCAGTGCTGCACCCAATTCATCCACCCAGGTCTAAGTAATGCATGCCAGATCAGCCCCTTCATCCAAAATCAAGTCATGCATGACAGATGTTTTATTCTGGACTTATCTGGCATTCAGGAGCAGCACAGCCAGAGCAGGGGGCTAGTTGGTAGACCTCCCCAAACCCTGTCGGCTGGGTGGCAGAACAGGAGTGATAGCTTCAATACATCTACCACCCCTTCTCCTAATCTGTCTCTTCTGCTTCCCAATGCCGTATCTCCCCCTACCCATTACCACTCTGGTAGTGGCCCCCTGACAGACTTCTCCCCCTCCTGACTGGCCTTGGCACATGTTTCTCTGCCCAAAGCACAACACACACACACACACACACAGAGCTAAAATGGTAATAAACAGTAAACAGTGAAAACAACAATTCTAAAAACACCCACCCCACCCTACAATTTAAAAGCTCCCCCCCACATGGGTGGGGCCAGGACAAATGCCCAGGAACAGCAGCTTGCCAGTTCTTCTTCTTCCTCCCCTCGGCCTGGTCTTGTAGCTTGGAGGGTGAGCGGGGCCGAAAAACAAACCCCAGCAAGCAGTTCCTTCCTTCCCTCAGCCTGGTTTTGTAGCTTGGAGGGTGGGTGAGGCCAAAAACAAACCCCAGCAGGCAGCAAGTCCCTGTCATGCCCTCTCATGCACTTCAAACCACACAATGTTTCCCTGTTCCTTATGACAGTCTTTTTTGTTTTGTTTTTTGCCTTCCTTCCAATTGGCCTGATCTTTAAGTGTACTGTGACCAAAACCCTTTACAATATTACAAGTGTCTTTATACATCATACACTTGTATGGTGACATTATTGTCCCCTATAACCTCCCAAAACAGTAATAGAATAAGAGAATTAGACACTTTAAAGAGGTCGCTTAAGAATCCAACCAATGGTGTAGAAAACGTAGATAGACAAAAATTATTTTCTGTATCACAATGCTAGAATCAAGGGCACTCGAGGAAGCTGATGGGCAGAAGAGCGAGGATTGACAAGGGAAAATATTTTTTTCACCCAGAAGGTTAGTGGTCTATGGAATTCACTATAGAAGAGGTGGAGACAGCAACCAGCCTAGACAGCTTTAAGAAATTATTAGTCTACCTCATGGAGAACAGTGCATCAATAGCTACTAGAATGGATGCCTAGGTACTGCCTCCAGGATGGAAAGACAAGCAGAATGCCTCTCAATAACATCTGCAGGGAGTTAAGAGCAGGTGAAAGATCTGGGGCCTATTCACACTTGGCTTTATTCTGGAATATATTCTGGAATAGGGGCCTGCTGTCCACATGCTAGTGCAGGTTACAGCAAGCCCTAGGTGAGTCCTACCATGGTCTGCATTAGCATGTGGACCACACACCCCTATCCGGAGATATACTCCAGAAAAAGGCCAAGTGTGAACAGTTCCCTGTTTTTCATTTCTATCTGAAACACCAAGAAGCAGTTGGTGGCCACTATGAGAGTCAGAAAGCTGAACTAGATCAGCTGTGGCCTGATCCAGCAGGGGTGCTCTTATGTTCTTAACCCCATTAATGAAAGGAAGCACCGCACCGCACCACTCCTGCTCCTGCCCCAGCTGGGCTCATCGTCGTTGCCGTCTTGCCGTTTAGTGCACGTCCGAAATGGGAACACTGAAGTGTGTGCTCAGTGCTGTTCCTGCAACCCGCACCAGACCCAGACCAGAATTTTGGTCATTCCCTGGACCAGAAAAAGCCGAGAATGCATATGTGGGAAAATGCCCTCTGCCTATCCCTTTGCTATCCCTCTGCCCTTTAGATACTACTAGCCTCTGGCCCTCTCAACACCAGATAGGATGGTAGAAGCACTAGGTGCACCATTGTAAAGATGAGCAGCCATTGCCAATCATGATCTACATTTGAGTTTGAGACTGACCTGCGTGACAGAGCCTGAGTCACTTCCAAACGGTCTTTGGATGAGCACTTCAGTTATCAACACACAATAGGAAGAAGCATTCTGCAAAAACAGAGCAGTAGTCCTTATGGGTCAACATCCTGTCTTCGACTGACTAAACAGCTTCTCTAAGAAGGCCACAATCAAGCCGAGAAAGCAACAGCCCTCAGTCATGGCATTTTAGCTACCCTACAGGATTGTCTGGAGTCTCCAGAAAATTTATTCTCATCCCTAGAACAAAAACTCAAGGTCTGTCTACCCCTTACTGTCATGGGACATTCTGTCCTCAGGGATACACATAGAGGATGAGTTTTGTTGCGACCTGTTGTGACTTTTAAGATTGTGATCATACTAAGCTAAAATGATACCCACAGAGGTCACCCACAGGTTAGGTCAGGCAAACAGCTATATTCCACTTGCAGACAGCTCCTACTCCAAGGTCCCAGAAGCAAAGCACCAGCTAAAGAGTGTGAATTCCCACTTTTGGGACACCTCTTCCAAAAAAGGCATCCCCAGGCCAATATCTGGTACGTAGCTTGGGCCCAAAGCACCCAGATAGGGTTCGCATCACCTTTCCAATCCACAGCTGAAATTCTGGATGCACTTATAGATCCCATAGCCGAGAAAGGCTGTTCCAGAGCAACAGTCATCTGAGTGGACTTTCCATGACTGCTCAAGAGAAAACACCACAATGTCAACATTAAGATGCCCAACTGGAATTAAGATGCCAAGTCTGGAATTGCTACATAGTCAAGCCACCCAAGATTTCCTATCGCTAGAATACACAACATAAAGGAATGCCTCACACAATTTGTGTACCACCCCCTCTAAAATGATGCAATGTCAAGGAAAATGTGTCTGGAACATGAGAAGCAATGAAGTTGTGCAGAAATGCTCACCTTCACAGGTATACTTATGGCTTTGTCTCAAGTCAAGCCCTGTAAAAGTGAAAATGGTGTGGATGGAACACGTTGGGAGGTTGGAAATTGGGCTCTCACCCAAAAAACTGGTGAGAATATCAGCTCAGCAACCTTGGACTGTGCTGCCAGGATTTGGCCTTACATAAAGGCAGGAAGACACACCTGCCAACAAGATGCTCGAAGCTTTTTCTATGAAACTTTTGCAGGACTCAGTTGAGTCTTGCTGAATTTGGAGGATATCAGACAACTAAATAATAGGCTTCATGTTGTGGTTTGTGTTTTGCATTCCTCTGTTCATTTTCAGGAACGCTTCTGTTCTTTTCCTTCATCCAACGCTGAGGTGAATGTACAAATGGTGTTTGCCTTGCTTCCTATAGTTTCTCAGGGAGAGATCACAGACTGACAGTACTGAAAATACAAGTACTTAAAATATGTATCGATGTTTTCCATATTTTGTATCTAAAATACACTTCCCTATATATTCTATATTTTTAAAACCTGCTGACAAAGGCAAAAGACACCTTAGCCAATTGTTGCTTGACTCGCTTGCTCTAGGAACTTCTTTTTCAGTGCAAGTAGGCTGCTGCCTAGGATCTTCATGCGTGTGTTTTCTTCTTTTTTGTCCGGCCCTTGGACAGACAGCCACAGCTTAGTTTCAAAATCAAGGGGAAGAAACAAGAGAGAGAAAGAGACTGTGTTCCTTGAAGCTGAATAGGAAAGACGAGATGGAGAACAGTAGAAACTGAGATATGATGTTGAGTTTTGGGAACAAGCAGAAACCATTAGGTTTAGCGAAATAAATGCACCAACTTTATTCAGTTCTTAATTTGGAATGTTCAACAAGTGAACGAAATCCATGGGATAGCAAAAACAAAAACAAAAAAACCCCGAAAGCACTATGTTGTTTTGTAACCATTAATTTGACTGTTAAAAATCCAGTGCGAACAATAACAAAAGAAATATAATTATTTAACCTTTTCTTCCCAGTTCATTAAGCGCTTCCCTAAACACATTCCACTAAGAGTTAGGCCCTTTCTGATCTGAACCAAAGGGTCTGGACCACAAGGCCTGCACTGGTTTGGCCC
This sequence comes from Aspidoscelis marmoratus, assembly GCA_014337955.1. NCBI lineage: Eukaryota > Metazoa > Chordata > Lepidosauria > Squamata > Teiidae > Aspidoscelis > Aspidoscelis marmoratus. The sequence continues at coordinate 10,980,559 of MTQE01002208.1, read as the reverse complement.
ATGACAAAGTATGGTTTGCAACAGTGAATGGTAGCACAGGTACAGACCAACCCCTGCACCGATCCTGAACCTTGCATGATCTTTGGGGCCAGGCTCCAGAGAGCCCCAGGGAACCCATTTTGGTTCCCTGGTAGTCTGGTCCCAATTAGTCCAAGCTGATATGGCAGTAGCCCTCAGTGTCAAGTACTACTGATAATCCTGATCTCTCTCTCTCTCTCCCCCCCCCCCCCGATCTGAATTATGCCCTGTCCTGGGTGAGTAGTTTATAAGTGATGGCCAGGCCCTCCATTATTCCACACTTAGCACATTTATTGGTAAGGAATATCAGCAATTGCAGAAAAGCCCTTAGTTTATTTATATTTGATTATTTTTCTAGAATTAATGAGTGATGGTGATTTTGTAATATATGCTATTCTGGCTGAGGACTAGTGTTTAACAGTGTTAGAGTGCCTCCAAACATGCCTCTTCCTCTACCTTAAATGCAAAGCTCCTTCTGGTCCTCCAAACTGGAGGACTGAAAGCTGCGCATTTAATGCAGAACTGCTTCCAGTCCTCCAAAGTGAATTTCTGGCATAGCTGCTTCCTGGCAGTCAGATGGGAAACTGCATCACTGGATGTAGGAGCGCAGGAAAGGCACATAACCGCACAGTAAGAAGACGCTGGTTATCCAGCATCTTTTTACTTTGTGGGGGGATGGGGGATGCCTCATTCCTACTGCACAGGACAGAAGGATCAAACTTGCTTCAGTGCTTCCATCCCAGTCTGGAGGCACCCTTAAATGAGGCAGATGCATAACCATCATCTGACAGCAATTGCTGAAATCAATTTATTACACTATTTTTGAGATAAGCTACAAGTCTAACATTAAGGCTCCCACGGGTCAAATGTTTCCTGGGATGATTCACAGTCCCACAAGGCAAACATTAATGATTTGATATTTGAAAAGTGTATATTACTTAAAGGAAATGTAAATAAGCTCAGATAAATAATGATCATCTCAAAACTGAAATACAGTGACTGAAAAAGGAAACAATTTTTAATTTTTTATTATTTTATGACACACCCTTAAAACTTCACACTGTATTTCATAATTTAAGATACTTTTCAAAAATACTGCTTTGTATTTTGCAGTTTTACTGGTTGTTTACAATGCCTTTTATAATTAAAATACATTTTTGGAAGCATTCTACCAAACATCATCATGTTTAAATATAAGTGTGTCATCTAACTACACTGTTCTTTCATCTGGGGCAGAAAAACATAAAGCAAATGTGCTATATCTTTCTCTTCCCACTTCACCTCGATTTTCTGTATGCCACAAACACATGCACACACATGTACATGAAGTGCACATCTGATGGTGGTAGTGAGTCTTGATGTGTCCGTAAATATGTCTTCTGCCCAAGGTTGATCTATTATCTTTTTTTCCTGCCTCTGAGCAACTAAGCAACTAGTTTCCCCACATCTTGTGGCCTTGGCCTCTATAAATAGTGGATCCTACTAAAAGACAAACAAAAGCACTTCAAAACAAACCTTGATGCTGCCAATTTTGAAACCACTTTCCATGTGGCAGGACAGGGCAGAAGCCCTCACTCAGCAAAATGAAGGAGCTTCTCCAAAACATACAGCAGGGCTGGAGCATCACACTTTTGAAGCTCATGAGATAACACAGCTTACCATATTTCTCCTACTAAATGGTAACAAAATTCATAGTCTCAGCTACCCCCAATTTTTTTCAGAAAGGTGGAAATGTGCATTACAGTACATTTGTATTCCAAGTGTTTAAAAATTGCTTTGTATTGTGTTCTTGCACTAGACAATTCCCTGAAAATTAACCAAGAACAATACATTGCCTTTGTTTATTTTAACTTAATTTTCAAGTGAATACATTTTACTTTTTAATAGAGGGGTAAAAGTGCCAGGAAAAAGTTAAATTGCTTTCAGTGGGTTAATTAGCTGTGAAGCTTTAAAGAAAAATAAATCCTTCTTCAGAGAAGACTTTATAGCCAGTCTGGTGTGTGTGTGTCTGTTTTAGGGGAGTGTTCGCAGGTTTTTCTTTTTTCTTTTTACTCCATTTTGCATTTTCTTAGCTGTCGATCAAGTTAAATTGATGCTCAACCTTTGGACGCACTTAGGTCTGCTAGAAAATCCTCAGAACATGACAAAATGTCTTGAAAGTTTAAAGACCGCTATTGAAGTCACAGAGGAGAGGGTTTTTTTTCACAGCAACTGTCTTATCTTCTTGCAGGCCATGCTAGTTATATGAACAGCTTTCTTTTTACATGTTTTGGGCAGGAGGATCCCTGACAAAGTCCTAAATAAACATGATTATGGGATTAAAGTTTATACTAGTTTATACCTTATCTACACCTACAAATAAGGTCAGAATTTTAAAGGCAGGGAAGCCTATCCCTGGCTGCCTCCAGACTAGTGGAATAAATCTGCAGTTAAATCTAAAAGTGCAGTATACTCACTGCGCAGTGATAACTGGGCGACCCCAGTGGAAAGGCAGATCCATAGCTGCCCCTATCAGAGGAAATGCCAACTCTTCCTCTTCCTCTCCTTCTCCTTCATGCTGTTATAAGCACCCACAGAGTGCTATATTGGTGTAGGGTAACTGCAGAGTTCTTCATCCCATTCTCTGCTTGTGGCAGTGGCCCTGCAACTGCTGTGATTGTCCGGGTGGACCTACCAGGATCCTCTGTGACCATCATTAAATACAGGAATGGCCCTGTGTTCACTGAAGCCACATCACCACCATCAAGATCACAGCCAGGATCTCTGGACAAGAGGGAGGGCCCTACCCATCAGAGGCATAGCTTGATTGGTGTGGGCCACGTTCCTGCTGCTGTCATGTCTGAAACTGGGAATTCCCAGCTGTTTCCTTGGCATGGGGACATTGCTTTTCTTCCTTACCCCTTGTCAACATTTCCCAGGATCTTGTTGTGGGACAGGGGCGGCTACTTATCTTGGTAATGAGGGAGGGAATATCCCCACTCATGTGTCAAGGAAACATCACCAAGATCAGGGTTTCCAATGGCACCCAGACTGCACATTTTGCATATTTTGCACAGTGGTATTTGCCTAGCACCACTATTAGTGCTCCTCCTGTCATGCAGAAGTTGCCAGGGAGGGAGCACAGCTCCAGTGTACAGAATATGCATTGCTCATGAAAGGTTCCTGGTTCAGTCCTCAGCATCACCCAAGAAGAAGTCAATGACAAACTATTTCTGTATTGTTGCCAAGAATTCTGTACGAATGCTGACGTTTCACAGCTCTCACGATGTCAAGTCCAAGGGATTGGATGTCACAACTGGACATAGTCCAGGGGAGGTGTCCAATGAACTGTCTGGTCCAATTCTTTTGGATCAGTTTCAATTATTCCGGCCTGAGGATGTGGACAAGCTACTTGTGGGGGGTGCGGCTGCCTATATGCTCTCTGGACCCTTGCCCTTCCTGGCTGATAAAAGCTAGCCGGGAAGAAATGACCGGGTGGATTCAGGAAGTGGTGAATGCCTCTCTCAGGGAGGGGGTGGTTCCACTGGCCCTTAAACAGGCTGTGGTACACGCCCTCCTGAAGAGAGCTTCCCTGGATCCGGCAGATCTGAACAATTATTGCCTGGTTGCCAACATACCTTTTTTAGGCAAGGTGCTAGAGAGAGTAGTCGCTGCTCAACTGCAGGCATGCTTGGAAGAAGCTGATTATCTAGACTCATTTCAATCTAGCTTCAGGCCTGGTTATGGCACGAAAACAGCCTTGGTCGCCCTGGTTGATGACCTCCTCCGGGAGAGAGACAAGGGGAACACTACCCTATTGGTTCTCCTGGACCTCTCAGCAGCTTTTGATACCATTGACCATGGTATCCTTTTGGAGAGGCTACGGAGTTTAGGAGTGGGAGGCAGTGCTTGGCATTGGTTCCACTCCTATCTCCAGAACTGATCTCAGATAGTGGTCATGGGAGACATGACACCCTGAGAACTCACTTGTGGGGTTTCCCAGGGGTCAATCTCCCATGTTATTTAATATCTATATGAAGCCACTGGGAGAGGTCATCAGGAGATTTGGAGTGAGGTGTCATCAATATGCAGATGATACCCAGCTCTATCTCTCTGTGCCATCTGAATCAGGAGAGGCAGTAGAAGTGCTTGACAGGTGCCTGGAGGTGGCAATGGGCTGGATGAGGGCCAATAAATTGAAGCTGAATCCAGACAAGACAGAGGTGCTGTGTGTCACAGCATCTCGGGGCCATGCAGTTGGGAGACATCCTGTCCTTGAAGGGGTCGCATTGCCCTGGATTCCACACTGACGCTTGAAGCTTAGGTGGATGCCATGGGCAGGAGTGCCTACGCCCAACTACGGCTAGTGCGGCACCTGAAGCCTTTTTTGATCAGAGATTATTTGGCCACAGTTATCCATGCTCTGGTAACCTCTAGACTGGGCTACTGTAAAGCACTCTACATGGGGCTGCACTTGAAGATGGTCCAGAAGTTGCAGGTAGTGCAAAATGCAGCCGCTAGAGTGCTGACTGGAACACCTAGCCGGACACATATTACGCTGGTTCTAGAAGAATTGCATTGGCTGCCAATTCACTTCCGGGCCCAATTCAAGGCTGAGTTAACTTTGACTTATAAGGCCCTAAATGACTTGGGCCCCAAATATCTAAAGAAATGCCTTTTCCCATACTGACCTGCCCATGCACTAAGATCTGCAGGAGAGGCCCTCCTGGTTGTCCCACCACCTTCAGCAGCAAGGTTGGTGGGCACCCGGGAGAGGACCTTCTTGGTAATGGCCCCCAGGCTGTGGAATAGTCTCTCCCATGAGGTGCATCAGGCTCCTTCTCTGTTCATGTTCAGTAAGAAAGTGAAGACACACGTCTTTACTCAGGCCTTTGGATAAATGTCAGCCATGTGTCCCCCACTGTAAACACCGTTGTTTTAATTGATTGATATATTTAACATGTTGGATTTTAGACATTGTGATGGTTTTTACTGTTCTATTATATACTGTTATTTGATATGGTGGATTTTAAGGTTGTTACCCACCCAGAGACCTTTGGGTATAGGGCGGGATAGAAATATAAATAATAAATAATAAATAAACTCGAGGGCAACTTTATCTTTTGCTAAATATAAATAACCTTGGCTCAGCACTTGGTCTTCTTTTGTCAATTGACATTGGAAATTAAAAATAAAATATTCTTCAGTTGGAAATGGTATAATACCAATTTTGTTATGTGGCAAAAGGCAAGGACAGAAGGCAAGTGGGTGTTTTTCCAGCCTTCTAAAAGTGGAAGTCTGTTTCTTTCTTAACTTCCAGAAAACTACCTTATTGGAAGAAATCATGTCCTACGCTAAAACCAGGAAGGAGTCTGGTTACTCTTTTTGTTGTTTTTCCCTCAGCAGTCTGTGAGGCCATATTTGATTTTGCTTAAGATGGGTCTGGCTCCAATATTGGCAGGCAACATGAACACTCAGCCTGGACTATGGACACTTTTTCCCCCAATAGCTGTTGCTCAGCAGAATTCCCTTCTCCGATCATCACTCACTTCAGACATTAGGTGGACCCTTCATCCATCTCTGCCACTATGGCTTGATTCATTTAAACTAACCATTTACTGTTCATTCCAGACACTTTCTGAGGAATTCTTCCTTCATTGGCACCACCGTGGCCTGAAATAGACTGTCCGCTCCTGTGGTGTCATTCCTTGAGCCCTGGATTTTAGGCACCTTTGATGGGTCCCAAGGGTGGTGGTGCTGCTTTCCCTAGGGAAATACTGGCCTCCCCTGGGGCCCATCAAAAGCATCTGGGCCACATAATGGAGAAGAGGCCAATATCACTTACCTGCAATTGCTGAATCCCCTCTCATTTTATTTCTTACTCCATGGGTCCACACTACACTTACTTCAAAAACTACACACAACTGGGTCCTTCCAAGGGGAAAAGAGCACCTGTGGTGTGCTACTGCCAGAATATACAGTAGGTTTTTCAAGGTGTGATTATGGGCTTTTCCTCCTAAGTCAGTCCAGTTCAGAGGCCAGAATTGTCAACCAGCAGTCCAGGGGTCTGTAGAATGGAACAGTGGAAGGGTACATGATTTTCTGTGATTTATGAGGGAACCTATTTTGGCAGTTCACCAAACTGCACTGCCAAAATGGGTTCCTGGGGCTCGGAGCCCAGGAGCTAAGGTTCCTAGCTATCAGAGAATCAGACAATCTCTGGACCTGGTATGAGACTGTCCTGGAACAGCTACACTGAGGCCATTCTTTCAGCCAGAACTGCTCCAGCCCAGCCGGATCCTGCTGGACCAGACAAGCTAAGTAAGTATAGAAATGGCTTAAAACATCTACATCAAATCTGGGACACTGTGTATTGTTGGGTATTTTTGTGCATGTATCTCCATGAGAAACGTGCTAGAGCAGTGGTTCCCAAAGTTGTCTGGGCTATGACCCATCTAAGTTTACCAACTAGGGACCCACCTCTAGGAAATTTAACTGTTACCAATATGAATAAAGGACTTTTCAAATAACAGAGTTTTAATACAATTTTTTTATTACTTAATTAAATAACTACATCAAAAAAGTTATTTCAAATACGGTTAAATTTCCTAGAGGTGGGTCCTGACCCACAGTCTGGGAAACCCTGTGCTAGAGTATGACTTTGAGGGGAACGTAGATGACCCCCCATCCCATCAGTATATTGAAATTTGATGCACCGCTAAGCAAGACATTGGGATTTGCTGGGATTTGAGAGCAGGAAAGGGTTTGTCTTTGTCTCTGCTTGAAATGCCCATGAGCATTTGGTGGGCCATCATGTGCAATGGGACGCTGGACTATATGGGCTGTGGCCTGATCCAACAGGGCTTCTCTTATCTTCTTATGGCAAAATTTATTTATTTATTTATTTATTTATTTATT
>MTQE01002208.1:10958901-10973508 GCA_014337955.1 Aspidoscelis marmoratus | reverse complement strand
TTATTTATTTATTTATTTATTTGTTCAATTTCTATGCCGCTCCTCTCCAATGTTGTAAAGGAAAGAGAAATTACATACACACACGGCCATCTTGCATTTGGGTGAAAAGGCCAATCTGGGGATGCTCCTACATGGAGTATATGCACCATGTGGAGCCACTTCCACTCTGGAAGAGGCTGGTTCATCCCCTGGCTGGATAACAGTGGAGCACTAAAAAGTGCTCCACAGCTATACTAACCACATCTAGGACATGGCTAGTGCAGCTCTAGATGCACCATTTGCATCACTTCTGGGCAAAGCTTCCATGGGGCAGGCTGGCACAGCTGCAGTTCTATACCACATCACCTGATCACTGTGGCAATGACTGGCATACATGGCTGTTGCTACGGTAAGGCAAATGCTGTTAATTTAAGTGCCAGGAAAGTTTTGGATGGATTGGGTGTTCGGAATGTGAATACCCAATCCATTCCAGATCTTCACTTCCCATGGATGATTTCCCAGTGAAGGGAAGGTGTGAACAGGCCAAAACCTTCAAAATACACAAAAGCTGCAACAGAAAAGGACCTGATGCTCACTTATGAAGATTTTAAAGAAGAAAAGTACATCTTCATTATTGTTGTTAGTTACTGGGAGCATTTTACTCGGCCTTTCAAGATGCTTACAGGGTATGGTATAAAACTCTAAGCTAAACTAACATAGTTAAAAACGGCATTCTGTTTCCAGGGAGAAAAAGCAATGAATTTCAGATAGTGAGAATTCCACCCCCACCCCTCCAGAATGGTTAGAGGATGCGAGCCCATCATGATTCCTATATTTTCTTTCCACATGATTCCTGTGTTGATTCGTTCCTCTTAAAAAAAACAACTATTAAAAGGGTATGGAGCATTTCTCCATCAATGGTCCCCTTAAGGCTATTTCTTCCTCCTGGAGAAGCCACAAATATCCAACAAAGAGTAGCAGACTCTCTTCCCCAAAGTTTGGAGTGGGACACAGGTAGCCAATGAGTAGTTAACACTATGAAAGAAGTGTCATTTTAGCAACTGCCAGCCAGATGAGCCGAGTAATTATAGTAATGGGAACTGCTAGAGGAATCTGAAGGAGTTCAGACTAGTTGCATAGTCTTAGAACCCATGGAATCCAAGCCCAGAAAGCAGACGAATGACAACACTGAATATGGCATGGCTTTCAAGGAAAGTATTATTTGCCTGCAACCTTAGCAACATCTGGTGGGGGGGGGGACTATTACAGCTTGCTTGCTCTGCTCCAATTCTCTGCTGCTTCCACGTGTACCTTTGGTAGGGTGGCTCACTATGATAAGAACATAAGAGGAACCCTGCTGCATCAGGCCACAGCCCATCTAGTCCAGCATCCTGTCTCACAGAGTGGCTCACCAATTGCCCATGGGCATCTCAAGCAGAGACAACGGCAAACCTTCTCCTGCTCTCAAATCCCATCAAATGGCCTTAGAAGCATCCTGATTGTCCCCCCCCCCGTCTGAAAGATGTACTTAGGCATCCATTCTAGCAGCCATTGATGCATCTGTCATTCATAAATTTGTCCAACCCTTCCTTAAAGCCATTTAGGCTGGTTGCTATTACCACCTCTTCTGGTAGCAAATTCCATAGACTGATGACACTCTGGGTGAAGAAATATCCCCCCTTGTCTGACTCTCCTACCCATCAGCTTTATAGAGTGCCCCCTAGTTCTAGTGTTTTGTGTTAAAGAAAATAAATTTTCTCTATGCATATTTTCTATACCATACATGATTTTATATCCTTCAGTCAGGTCTCCTCTTAAACGTCGCCTTTCCAGGCTGAAGAGGCCTAGACGTTGCAGTCTGATTTTATAAGGGCGGTGTTGCCGTTTTCTGCACCTTTTTCAGTTCCACAATATCCTTTTTGAGGTGTGGTGACCAAAACTGTACACAATATTCCAAATGTGGCCTCACCACAAGTACTGACTTGTTTTCTATACCCTTCCTAATTATTCCCAGCATTGAATTAGCTTTTTTTGCTGCTGCTGCGCACTGGGCTGACACCTTCATTGAACTGTCCACCAGAACCCTGAGATCGCTTTCCTGGTGTATTGCAGAAAGCTCAGAAAGCTCAGATTCTTGGCCACAATGTGCATTACTTTGCGTTTATTAAGATTAAATCCCATTTGCCACTTGGTTGCCCAGTCATCCAGTGCTAAGAAATCCCCCTGGAGTTCTTCTCAATCTCTTTCAGTTTTTACTATCCTGAATAATTTAGTATCATCAGCAAACTTTGCTATTTTACTATGTACCCCTTCTTCTAGATCAGTGATGGCGAACCTTTTGAGCTCGGTGTGTCAAAATTTGCAAGAAAACCTAGCTTAACTCGGGTGCTATGTCACATCTAGAAATATTCATAATTTTGTGATATTTGTGGCTCTAGTAAAAAAGTTATATTTTTGATATATGTATTTTATTAAAAGCAAAAACAATTATTTACATTTGCTAAATCTTCAATTGAAAGTTAGTATTTCGTACACTTCAAGAACAAGCAAGCACTACACGCCCAGGTACCAGGGTGACCATGTGCGCCACCCAAAAGGGCTTGGTGTGTCACCTGTGACACGCGTGTCATAGGTTGGCCATCATTGATGAATAAATTAAAAAGCACTGGTCCCAATCTCTTTCCACCCTGAGAAGTGGCCATTTATTCTACTTTCAGCTTCCTATCCTTAAGCCAGTCACTAATCCAGGACAGAACCTGTCCTTTTATTACATGACTGATGAGTTTATTCAGTAGCCTTTAATCAAAAACTAGTCCTTCATCTGGGCTGTCCTAAAGAGGGCACCTGGACTGTCACAGGGCTGGGTGTGAGTGGGAGACCCCACCCTTCTAAGGTGTCCTCACGCTGGTGCTGAACACCAGACACTAGCTGTTTTTCTTTGCAGAGGCATGCCAAAAGTGAATCTTCTCTTTGCATGGCACACCTCTTCCAGGCCATCAGGGCAGGAACTGGCCACAACTGGAGTGTGGCTATTTACCCACCTCAACACTCCAGTTACCAAGGGTCACCCCATCTAAAACCTGTAGATACGACCCACATCAAACAAAGGTTTTGGGTTTACGACCCTCTATTTTCTATTTGCTAAGAATTACATGTTTCCACCCTGCCACAAATGACAGACAGAAGCATCCTTCTATATCTGGAGTGAGACCAACACAAGATCAAAGAGTGGAAGCCCCTCCTCCTTCTACAGCATTGATTGATCTCCTTCACAGGCACACCCTTGCCCAAGCGACACGTGCTTAAGAACAAAATAAAAATGTAGCCATGCAAAGAATCTAAGTTGTGAGTAGGATTACATCCTGTACAGCCCTTTACTAGTTTCATTATAGTAAACTGAGTTTCTATCCACTGGAAATGCCACCTTTTTGTTTATTCAACCAAGAGAAGTTACTTCGCATTGCTTCTACCTGGTCCCATAAAGCAGACCCTTGCCTCAACTGTAGCAACAGAACAAAGTCAGTTTGTAGTTACCTTCTTGATTTCACTGCAATGAGAACAATTCATGTTGCTTATAAATTCAACGTTCTTCACCTCACGGTGGCACAAGGGATGTTCAAGGAAAAGGATTTAGGTTTGAAACTGCTTCTCCGTTACTTCACTAAAGATACCATGTTGGGTACACAGCATCTCTAGGTTAAGATGGAGATAAGAGGTGAGTGTTCTGTTGGAAAGCCAACCACAACAAGCAGAAAAGGCAAACAATGGGTCTAGAAGGACCAATATGGCCCTTACATGTCTGAAAGAGGCCTTAGCGAATGGCCAAGCCAGAATCAAAGCCAGAGAACAGAAATACCTGCCAGGATTCTAAAACATCAGAGGACCACCATTCTAATGGTGCTTTCAATGCCAAAGGGCACACAGCAAAAATGCAGTTGCACAGAACCTTTGTTGAGTCTCCTGGGACATCCAGAGTGGAGGAACCTTTGTACGTGATGTGCATAAGAACTCCTAAATCAGCTAACACTGGATGAGGCTTTAGGCCGGTTCACACTTATCTGATAGAGCAGTTTTGTTTGCTAACTGGGCAGGTGCGATCCACTAATGCCTTGGTGTGAGATAACCCCTCCCCAACCACCTATCCACACGCTTCCCAGGAGTGGCTGGACTGCTCCTGGATGGGGCATCAGCATCTTCTCCTGGTACAGCACAGGACATGAGTGTGGCTGTGCAACTGTGCCTGCGAAGTTGTGCCCAGTGCCCAGATCACCATGCCAGTATCTAAGAGTGTACCAGATGGGGATCCTTACCATCTGGTATGATACTGTTATACTACATTGGGCTAGGAAGTGCAAATAGGCCCCTAGTTTCAGTGGAGAAGTAATTTTCACTAAATGAGGATTGGTTGATTTACATGAAGGACACGATCTACTGCCCAACCCCTGGTTGCTGAACCAATTACTATAGCTGTTTGTAGATCTGAGACTATTTGGAATTATCTAAATACACAAACCTTTGGCACTACCCACAGAGGACATTATCCTCAGAATAACTCATCCATTGGGAACAACCTGCTTGTCGCCATCTGGATGCAAATGCTAAGAAGTTAAGGTATGAGCTAAAAAGGGCTCACTCCTCCTATTTGCAGTCTTCATACAAGCATCCCTCTGTAATCCCCCAGCATGGATCTTTCACATAAAGCCTCACTGATTTATGCACAAATTTCCACCTCATTCTGAAAATGTCCCACACTTCTGTGAAATGGTGGAATCTGCAGAATGAAAAATACTATGAACAAGTTCAGTGTCCTGTTTAAACCTTACCTCAGTCTTAGGTAAATTACTGCCTCTTTCTCAGCCTCTTCTTGTTTGTTGTTGTCATTGTTGCTGGGTACCATCGGGTCAGGTCCAACTCCTAGCTGACTAGCTGACAAGTGTGCCCCCACTTCTGTGTCTTTTTTGGCCAAGATACAGAAGTTGTTTGTCACTGCCTAGTTCTCAGGAGAGGCTGGGGATCAAACCTCCAATATTCTGCGCTCCGGGGTCTTTGCTCTACCCCTGAATAGCAGCAGCAGCAGCAGCAGCCACTCCCCTCTGTCGACTTTACAGGGATAAAATAAAATCAGCCTATCTTACTGGGACCAGTGTGGCGGTATTGGTAAGATACCAGGTAAGAACATAAGAGGAGCCCTGCTAGATCAGGCCACAGCCTATCTAGTCCAGCATCCTGCCTCACACAGCGGCCCACCAACTGCCCATGGGCATCTCAGGCAGAGATAAGGACAAAACTTCTCCTGCTTTCGAATCCCAACAAAGGACCTTAGAGGCATCCTGCTTGTAACAAGAAGCTTCAAAGCAATACACAAACATGATTATTCATAAGTGGAACACAGAAAAGCACTTCTGGAAGGAAATGTTTCAGTGAAATCCATCCTCCATGCAGTTTGCTCAAGTGTAATCTTGCTAACTAAAAGTGAATTTAGAAAGCACAGTTCATGTGCTTTCACCCAGCAACATGCCTTATCTTCTGAGTCTCTCTCTATGTGTACACACACACACACACACACTAGCATAAAGAGAGGAGTCCTTGAATGAGCCAGCATGCTAAACGTGGTCTTAAGTATTTTTATCATCTTCCCAAGCAACGACACTTTAGGTAATTTTGTTGTTGTCTGAAACTAAGTCCTTTTGGCTAGGAAGCCCCCAAGCTCTAACTCTCCAACAAAGGAATGCTAGCTAACCAAAGCAAGGACCTCAGTGATGTGTCCGTGTGGATTCCAGTTTTCCAACAGGCTGGCTCTGCATTTCAGCCAAGGGGCGCCTGTCTCTGGGATTTTCTTTAATGTGGAACATGACCTTATTAATGCACCTATTTCCAGCCTGTATTGCACACAACTTTAAAAAGAAAGAAAAGAAAAAACAAACTTCAAACAATTTGCCCTTCCTAAAAAAAAAAAAAACTTTAAGAAACCTAGCTGCTGTTATTTTCCAGTCAATCATTATTCCCATTTTAATTTAAAAGGCTTGTTATCAAGCTAGCCCTTTCAAATCCTTAAATTTCACACTTTTGCCTTATACCAGGACTAGATTTTTTTATTTAAAAAGTACAAAAATAAGAATGACTCCCAATCCAAAAATAAAAGTTTTAAAACTGCAAACAGAAAGGTTGGATGGGGAGGGCGGATGAGAGAGAGAATAAACCTTCAGTGAATAAAATCCGAAAATAGCCCTGAACTGGGATTTTGTCCTCAGCTGAAACTTAAATATTTGCAAATTCGGCTGCCTGAGAAGTCCGTTTTCATCTGCGTGTTTTCTCAGCCCTCCTGGCGGTCTATGTCTCAGGACAAAATCAGATTCACTCAGGAACACAAGTTCTCTCCCCTCTCCCAAAATCGAACGGGTGAAGAGAAGGGGGTGTTTTGTGTGTGTGTGTGTCTGTGTGTTTGCTGCTGATCCAACGGGGAGAGGAATGGTAGCAAATACGCACCCATATATATGTGTATATCGGGAAAGTGAAGCTTATTTTTTTAATAATAATAATAATAATAATAATAATAATAATAATAATAATAATAATAATAATAATAATAATAGAAACATGCAATAATGACAAATTTACAGATGACAAAGAAAAGACACTTTAGGAGCGCCATCCATCCCATCCCTGCACATCACACGGGCTCTAAAAAAAAGTTAAGGCAAAGTTTAGCTCCTCGGGCGAAGGGTTGGAACAAGCTGCCCACCACCGCCTCGGGGCGCTTTCAGCATCCACGTTGCCCCTGTTTGCCCCGCTCCCGTCCCGTCTTTTTCAGTGCTTAAGTTTTCCCAGCAGGGTGGCTCAACAGGCGGCAGCACTAAGAGAGGACGGAGCAAAGGGAGAAGAAAGGTGAGGGTGGCGGTGGAGGGGGGGGGGAATAAAACAAAACTCTCCCTTACTTTTCTCTCCTTGGCTTCCCTACCTGGTCCGGCCAAAGCACCAGCCCGTCGCTGCTTCCAGCCAGGAGGGATACTCGGGGCGCCGCCGGTCACGTCAGCAGGGCGATGATTCCCTCCAGCGCCGGCGATGCCATCGCTGCTGCTGCTGCTGCTGCTGTCCCAGCCTGAGGGTTTTGCTGCAGAGAGTTTTGAGGAGGAGGAGGAAGGACGGAGAGAGAGAGAAACGTGCAAGGAGGACGGGTTGGCTGGTCTGGAGTTGGAAGAGACGGCGATGGGGGGGCGGGTGGAGAGGAGCGAGCGCTTCTCCGCTTTACAGGATCCACCCTCTAATTACAGCCCGGGAGCCTTTGAGGACCCGCTAGTATCCAATGGAGGAGGAGGGAGTGTGGGGATGTAGTAGCGGTGGCGGTGGCGGTGCGGAGGGGAAGCAGTCGACGTCTTCTTCTTCAGGGAGTTTTCCCTCAGATTTAAGAGGAGGGGAGCAGGGGCTGACTAGAGAGAGAGAGATTAAAGGGACAAACAAAGCACAGGAGCCATGAAAAGAAACCGGGGTGGGGGTGGGGGGTGTAAGGAGGAAGTAAGTGGACTGAGGGAGGGGAGGGAAGATGAAAGACGGCATCCGGGCTTGGGAGGACAGGTAGCTCCGAGGCGTTATTCCGTGAAACCGAGCATCCGTCTGCACCTCAGTTTTAACCCAGCTTCAGTCCACTTTCGGACTCCTGAGCCAACTCAGCAGTCAAGCGACTGAAACCATTTGCTTTCCACGTTATCCAACCCCAAGGCGGGTTTTCTGAGGTGGCTAATGTGAAAAGGAGTTTGTCGCTTTGCTGATGTGCTCTCTCACCCTTAACTGAAAGTGGACAGAAGCTGGATTTAGGCTTAGGTGTAGATGGATCTGAAGTGAGGCGACCTGGAAGATGATGGGGAGTGGGGTGGGGAGAACCTTAAAAGGCATCATTCGCTCCGTGAGGAAATTGTATCCTGGGAATGAATTGGGAGGGGGGAGTTGTGAGGTTTTCAGTTTATGCAGGCATTTGCTCGTTTTGAAGCCACAAGAGCAGCTATTCCTCTGGAAATTGCTGCTCCCGACCGCATGCATTGCGCCTCAAACACAAAAACAATGCAAGAAGAAAGGGGGCCATTTGGCTTTCCATCTTGGGTACCCAGATGCGCCTAAGATGGAAACTCCGTCCTGGCTGGCTTACAAAACTTGGCAGTCAGTAGGGAGGGCTTCCTTGAGGTGGTGGAGACCTTGCTCACTCTGCCCTGCTAGAGGGAAAGTTTCCGTGAAGAAGTCCATAGTTAAGGTTTGCCAGATGGACAAACTCTGCAAAACAACCTTAAATCAAAAGCTGGCAATTTCGGCAAGTTTTGTGCAAAACCACCAGGAAGCATTTTACACAAACATGGTGTGATGTGAGGTGATTGCACTGCAGTCCGTTTGTGCAGCAGAGTGCCACCAAGAATTGCAGAGTTCTGGTGCATGACTGGTGGAAACAGTGCCCTGAATAAACCTTTCAGGGGTATCTAGATTTAGGAGGCTGGGAGCTTAGACCCCTGGACTGTGGAATGTATTAAGGAAGCTAGCCATAAAGTCTTCTCCTTGTTCACAAGCGAATCTAACATGATTTGGCCGAAGTCAGCAAGCAATGGACTGCAACCGTTATATGTCTTGCTAGCCATCAGATGTGCCAGATCTGCACAGTTTATTTTGCTTAGGGTAGAGCAGTCAGCCACTGCTGGGTTTCCCCTGTTTAATTCAGGGGGGGGGGGAAACCTCTTCCACTTTCAAAATATTTGAGAAATGCTGATCTAGAGTACCTGAGTTTCCCTGGCAGCATCTTTTTCATTCTTGAACCACTCATTGTTTTTTGCTGAGGCAAATAGGCAGTCTCTCTAACCAGATTTTTTTTAACTGAAAAATGCTTAAGAGCCTCTCAGAGAGACTTATTTTTGAGACTGAATTCACTAGTTCCTTTTCTTTTATTTATAATATTTATGCATCAGTTCCCAAGTACAAATCTGCAAGTATTTTCCAGAAAAACTTTTACTTGAACAACAGTTTTCCCTGACTGCTATTATGACCACAGACTTGGAGTAAATATTTTTTAATAGTCACAGAACACAAATGGGTTTGCAAAACATAGGGACGGTATCTTGAACCCTTCAAATAGCCATAATAGTAGCTTTTTAATTACCCAGTTGAGTCTGCAAACTGTGAGAACTGGACAAAGAGAAAAATTTGTTGAGCAATGAAGGTAAGCATTAAACATTGGAGATGAGAAACAACTGATAAGTAGGCAACAACAATAGAACAAAAACTACAATGGTTTTATCATGAATAACAAAGCAAGGAGATCTTGGATGAAATCATGCTATCAGTTAAGCCACACTGATCTCCATATAAAGACTGCAGCCCTGGTTTATAGACATTTAAGTCTTTAAGTCTTTTGTTTTTGTCAAGCAGCCCTGGAATTGGATTTATTATTTAGGAAATTTGTAACTTCCTTGTTTTCCATTTAAGGAAGACGGGGGGGGGGGAGAGAATGGGATTTCTTTCAGTGAAATCAAAATCATTCTAATTCAGGCTTATCTCCTGAAATTCCATGTGGATTCCCAGATATTGTTGGACTACAGTTTTGGTTATCCATTGCAGCCAATCACAAGGGAGCTGTAGTCTAACCTCAACTGGGGAACAAAAGGTTGGGAACCACTGGCCAGTGGTGCTGCAGAGAGGAGACCCATCTGACCAATGTTTCAATGGAGGCCTAGACTACCAATGTCAGTGGCTCCTCGCAGACCAAAACACAGTATTGACAGTTCTTAGAATTGCCCTAAGCCAGCAAGGTCCCGTTTATCATCTATGTAAAAGCAAAACCATGCCATAAAATAGTCATTTGCCAATTTGTAGAAGCAACACTGTGTTGTATAAGAGATGCCTGTACTAAAGCTGAGAACTGAAACCTAGTATTGTTAGTGAGTTTGCAGCTAGTATGGGACCAGGAATCGGAACTGCTCTGTGCAAACATTAAAAGTAAAAGCAAAGGTGCTGCTGGATGGAGCCTGATTGGTTGTTATGTGGGCACATTCATGTAGTTTTCTTGCCTTGACAAAAGTATGGAAGTGGTTTGTTGCCATTACTTTCTTCTAGAGAGATGCTGAGGACCTGTATTTAAAACAGATATCCACCACTATGCTATGGTTCTCCCTACACAAAGGTTATATTTTTGCAACATATTAAGTTCACGTTTCCATTGCTTGCTCCTCTTTGCTCAGTCTCTCCACCCATCTATTTGACACAGATTGCCTGGCCATGTAAAGAGAGAAGTCACCTTTTGAGCAAAAGCTTAACTAACACTGATTGTCTTGGCACTATATTGGAAGACATACACCTGGCATTCCAAATCAATGGTCATGTAGGAGCTGAAAAACCCATAATATCACTATTACAAGAGACCCAACAATGATGCTGGCTTTTCTATAATAACAATGCTTACCTTTGACATCAGGCAAGCACCTTCTGGAATCAGCTCAATTGAGGGTACCAGAAACTAGCCAAGCACATAAGGATATGAAAAGTTCTTGGCCAGGTGCTTGTCTAACTTCCAGTGGTCCCTCTTGAGCTGATCCCAGAAGGTGCTCACAGACATTAAGATAAGCTCAGGATTGCTTCTTGCATCTCGGAGGAGTGGTAAGGGGCAATCACAGGATCCTGTTTAAATCTTGGTAAAATGCTGATGGGTTAGCGGCTCCTATTTTATATATGTCTTTTAAGAGTGCATCTAGAAGTGACAAAAATAGAGCTATTACAGCACTGCTGCATTGGGGTCGCCTCATATGTCATTGGCAACCCCTCAATAGTCCCACGTTTTGTCCCTAAAAAGGAACGGTAGTGGGTTTTCCAGCTTTAGCAGTTTTTAGGGATGTACTGATCTTTCTGAACAGAGCAGCAATCAAACCTCCATCCAGCATACGTGGAGGTGGTCACATGCACATGCAGGAATTTGGCAGCAGCCAAACTGTCCAGATTGTGCATCACCAGAAAGTGCAAAGAGACCACCAGGGCCAGCACTGTGTAGATAGGAAGCTATATCAGACTGCTGTCTGGAGGCAGCATAAATCCTGCCTGTTCCTAAAATTTATATATGTTGTTAATATCCCATCACAGACTGCTTTCCTTTCCTCCATGTCTTCTGCACAAAAGCTCGGTGAGGTACATTAGATAGAGATGCAGCTACTGGGCCTAAGTCACCCAATGGGTCTTTGGTCCTTGTCTGATCCTCTTCTAGCCACTACATTTATCTTGCCTTTCCATAGGGCTGCATAGCCTCAGTTCTGTACCACCCAGCTCTGTATCGCCCATGGCTAACCTGTAGCTACCTTAGATATGAGTAGCTATTAAGCAGTGGTTCTGAATGGCAGTTGCTGGGAGGCTCTGATCAAGCCACTGTCTGCCCGTGGCCTTGAAGATGCAACTAGTTGGTCACAGCGAAAAGAGACTGCTAGGATAGCTGCCACTGGGCATTGCTTATGTTCTAAATATTGCTGTTTTGCAACCCCCGTGAGCCACAGACAATCTGGCCTGTGGCAAGGATTGATGGGAGTTCAGTAATTTCCCTAGTCCTGAACCAGAGGCCAGTTGGCTGTAGTGCACGAAGGCTAGGACGGATTCCCTTTTCACATTGAGGTAGGTAAGAAACACATGGGGACGTGTTCCTTCCTGCCTAGGTGTGAAAAGGGAATCTGTCCCTGCATGGCCTAGCCTGAAAAGGCCGGCATGGGGGAGCGATGCTCCTCCCAGGCCTGTGTTGTGTGTCTGCGTGCGCTGCCAGCTGATTGGCCAGTTACCCACGCCTGTGCAGAATGCAGCCCAGAGGGGATGCCTGGGGGGAGGTTCCTGCAAGTTCTAGCTGACCCGATTGGGTCATCTAGAGCCCAAGGAGGCCAAAGATCCATCCCGGTGTGCTGGCAGCTGCCCCAGCTGCCAGGACCCTCCTAGGTGCTCACCGGCACCCAGAGAGGTGGTGCCCTCCCCCCAGCCGCACAACCACTTACCTTGTCATGGTGGTCGCGTGGCCGGTTGGGGCAACGTGCCACTCTGTGTGGTACACTGGCCCCACGCTGTCAGCACATCTGGTCCGAAGCACTGACAGCTTGGGCCCCGTCTACCAATAGCAGCAGCTGGGGGTGGGGCTTGCAGTTGTTCAAGAGGGAGACTGCAAATGCTCTCCCTCCCGTATAGCCGGGAATGAGTGTAGAGTGCAATTTTGTGCTCTACAACCAGAACACGAGTAGGGCACCCTGGGATGGGCTGGAGCGGTTCCGAACAGAACTCCTGGCCCAGCAGAGCGAATGCTCCATCCCAGGGTGTCCTACTCACGTTTGGGAGGCCCTGACCTCAGGACACTTAAAATCCTGTTCTAAATCAGGCTGCATGGAGGTAAAGATGGAAAGGATGCTACTTGTAGAATCAGAGTAGACTTTCATGCACAAGTCCATTGCTTCATAACAGGCAGAGTATTGGACAGTAAGTTATGGACCCTCCAGCCACATGTTGGGAAAGGCAGAAGTATCCTGAAGCAGACTTCAGTTGGAAGTAAGGAAGGAATTTGGGCATCATTTGCTTTGCCAGGGTTGGCATGGCAGGTACCCTTGAGGTACCCAGAGGTCGAAGGCTACTCCAGTGCAATGCAAGTCATCTGGAGTGGCAGCCATCCCTTAGAAGCAGGACCCAGGCAGTGTCTCTTCCCTGTTGCCAATGACAGTAACTTCTTGTTGAGGCTCTAATTTTGTGTATTACATAGGAAGAACAAAAGAGATCCAGTTTTTTCAGAGTGCCCCCCCCCATTAATGTCCCTGCTATTCTCCTGGGTTGCCAGGGAGGCTTGTTTCCTTCCTGTGTTCAGGTGTTTCACAGGTGCTTCTCATAGCCCTTTTGAAGGAGGCTCATGGGTCACCTCAGCCTGCCTGCTGTGATCTGCTCACATTGCAGCCTGATCCCAGACTTGTCACTTTACCATTCCATATTGAAGAAAGGAAAAGATTCTGAAAGGAGTTTCCAAACTAAAAATATATCTAGCTAGAAGACAAACAATGCGCTGTAAGGATCAAGGATACTGAGTCAGGCTGAGCATGTTTATCTTAGCAGAAAAGACGCTGAAGAAGAGGAAGCCAGGGTTCACATACGAAGGAAGAGTTTAGATTAAGCAACACTTTACAAGGAGCCGGAAAAATTACAGTGTGGTTATAGATCTCAGGGATAGGCAGAATGCGGAGGCAAGGCAACATGGATCTGATTAATGCAAGGCTGCTGGATGATTTGCAGTGGATTAGTAAGAGCTTCTTTCTGACTCCCGATGGAATGGCAGTGGCAAAGAGGGTTGCCCCTCCTTCCCCTTTTTAATCTGGATTGTTATAGTTAATGGTCTACAACGTGGATTGCCAGCTTTTTGAGGGTGTGGGGGCATTTGGAATTTTGAAGGCCTGCCCTGGCCACCCTCTTCTCTGACTGCTGCTTTTCCCAAAGCAGTAAGCAAGGGAGGTTGGGGGAACAGGCTCAGAAGCTCTGCAGGCACTGTGTTCATGGGTACCGCATCGGCAATGTTTAATCTAGAGAAACTCAGATGTGGGTTTTTTTTCTGTTATTTTTTCTGTTTGTATTCTTTCTTTTCTTTATAAAAGCATTAAATAAAAATTAAAAAAAAAAGACTAACCTTTTACTATTTGAGAGTCCTTCATTATGAGAAAGGGTATATGCATTAGAGCTGTCCCTTCTTTATGCATGAGTAAAAAGTCCATGGTGCCTAAAACTGTGAGTTTCTCCACTGGGGGAAAAAAAAAGAGCAGGATTGACAACCACCATTTTCCCAGTCCCTTGGCATTAGCAAGTGTTCAGATCTGTGCCACTTGGGCTGTGTTCACACTTAACTGTTAATCCAACTTCAGTCCACTTTCAGAGTGAAAGAACACATCAGCAAAATGAACAATAATTTTCTTTTGACATTATCTAACCCAAAGATAGATTTTCTGAGTTAGGTAATGCTGGAAGAAAACAGCCTGACACTTCGCTGACATGTTCTCTCATTCTGAAAGTGGACTGAAGCTGGATTAAAACTTAGGTGTGAATGCATCATTTGGTCTCCACAGAATTCACATCATAGTGAGGAAGAAGCTACTGTATTTTAGGGATGTGCATGAATGTTTTAAACATCCAAAATTTGATTGAATGTGGACAATCGAAATTTGAATAGAATGTCTACACATTCAAATTTAAACATTTGAATGAATGAAACATTTGTTCGAATGATCTGAAACATTCAAATGTACTGATATGTATGTATCACATACATATTGTACAAATCTCATACGTATCTGTACGCATTTGCGCTGATAGTACAGGATAAAAACAGGTTGCATACGGGATAAAATGGGATGTGTACAAAATGCGTACAGATACGTATAACACATTCAAATGTTGTTGACATTCATATCTTCAAATATGAAAGTCGTCGGCATTCGAATCTAACATGTGAACGAATAGATTCAAATGTATTCAATTCGAATCAGATTTTGTTGCATTCAGATTCTAAACATTCGAATCAAACTGAATGTTTAGTTATTTGATTAGATTTGAACTTGAACGCAAAAAAAAAATTGTGTATCTCTCTACTGTATTTGAATATGTAAGCTAATG
>MTQE01002208.1:10943730-10958872 GCA_014337955.1 Aspidoscelis marmoratus | reverse complement strand
AAAAAAAAATTGTGTATCTCTCTACTGTATTTGAATATGTAAGCTAATGGAATAGAAAGTTCGGCTGTGCTCCTGAGCATTTTGCAGCTGCATTTGAGCTAGTCGCCTACCTGTCAACACGTGAGAAAACCCTTGTCTTTTTAATATTACTAGTCTTCTCAACAGTAGGCGGATTCAGGGCTGTAGAAGGTGTTGCTCAGGGAAAGGAATATATTCTTCATTTGCAGCATTCTGCACCCGCTTTACAGTATAGAGTGGCTGTTTTCTCAGTCTCTGCCTTACCTGTACCCATGTGATCTGCCACTTACCTGAAATTCCTGCTCTCAAAGAGAAAAGTAAAACTGGAGATACTGGCTGTATCCATATTGGGGCCTGACTGAGGTACTCAGCATGCAGCAGGGACGTACTGCCATGATGTAGGAGCAGGAGAGGTGAGTCCACATGGGCGAGGTTCTGAAGCAGCCATCTGGGGCCACTAGAACCTTTATCTGGGTGGAGTATTGCCTTCAAAAACCTATAACCCTGGCCAGGGATTCCAGCCTGGGACTGGATGTGAGGGCAGAATTCTGGCCACGTATAGCATACAAGGTCAGCTCCAGCATTTGAGCTAGCATCAGGGCAACACAATAGTCTGCATGTTGCCCTGATGCCAACTCTACCAGAAAGGGGCAACCTCATCACGGAAAATCACACCCTTGCTATAGGTTGCCTCTTTGGGGGCTTGGGATAGGATGTGGCCACCCCTAGAATGGGAATGTGCAACTGACCTCCCCGCTAGCAAGCATAGGACACTCAAAAATCATGCCTAAAATCTATATTATAGATCACTATGATCTATATAATGGGATTGCTGTAAAATTAAAATCAGGCCAGCCCGATCACAGGAACAGCTATTAAAACAGAAGAAAACGCTAACATTTTCCTATCTATTCCTGAATGTCTAGGCTTGTCCCCATGGGGCTGCCAATGCCTCGCGGTGGATTTGGGGCAGCCTTAATGCGAATCCTAATTCACATTAAGGAGTCCCCATGAAAACAGCGGTAAAC
This sequence comes from Aspidoscelis marmoratus, assembly GCA_014337955.1. NCBI lineage: Eukaryota > Metazoa > Chordata > Lepidosauria > Squamata > Teiidae > Aspidoscelis > Aspidoscelis marmoratus. Next base: position 10,957,826 of record MTQE01002208.1, on the reverse strand, counting down.
CCTTGCACCGGGATGCCACGGTTTTCTCACCACCCCCTTGCCTGAGTGTGCAGTCACCCAGGTAAAGGCTTGCTTTACCCCCAAATGATTGCCTGATGGCTTGCCTGCAGTCAGCTGAGCAGCTGTCAGGCAGATATAGGGGCTGTCAAGCAGAGCTCTGGTAAAATGATTAAAACAGCCGTGAAAGCCATTGCTGTTTTAATCATTTTACCAGAGCTCTGCTCATGCACAGGACAGCCCCTATACCTGCCTGACAACTGCTCAGCTGACTGCAGGCAAGCTGTCAGGCAGTCATTTGGGTTAAAGCAAGCCCTTACCTAGGAGATTGCGCACTCAGGCAAGGGGGGACAGTTGCGATCGCAGCATTAGTGGCAGGGGCAGCGAAACCCCACCCACTAATGCTGCAACCATAACCCAGGAGTGTCCCCATGCCCCCAGGATAACCCATTCTTGCTCCATAATTTGGGGCAAGAACAGTTAATAAGGGGGTTTTTTTACTTTGTTTTTTGGGATTTTGTCCCTCACGTAGCCCGAATTAGGGCTTTGCATGGGGACACGGGCTCTGAGTATAGGGAATACTACTGTTCTCTTCATTTTGTCTTTCAAACAACGCTGGGGAGGAGGGCAATGTAAATTATAACCATTTGCTTGTGTTTCAGGGACAGGAAAAAAAAAAGCTTTTCCAGTCTGTGGTCCAAAAGATGCTGCTGATGTGCAAATTGGGGCAAAGCAGCTCCACTCCTTTCCTGAACCAGTCATATCCCAACATCATGGATATTTCAAAACTGAAGTTTCCTTTTGAAGCCTCCTTGCAGTTAGGGTACCTGTGCATAAAAATACATGCATAATCTGCCCTTTGTACCCTTTTGCGCATGCACACACACATGCACGCACACACACACACACGCACACACACCAGGAAAGTGCTCCAGACTAGTGAACCAAGGCTTCAAAAGATATGATTTAACTGGACACTTTCTGTGCATTCAGTTCTTGGCACAGGAGTTCCCATTTGACTCTTGGTAAAATGGAGTACTGAATTTGTTTATAGGCTAGAGCACTATTAACAGGCTTGTACACTCAGACCAACTTCATTTCTCCAATGGATTTAGGCAGCTGTAATTGATTTTTATTTTTTTTTGCCCCTATTTATTTTTCATCCTCGTGGCAGCACTGTGAAGTAAGTTAGAAGGATAAATTTTGACTGGATTGTTTTGGTTATTCAGGACATAGTCACACAGTTCTGAAAGTTCTAATGAAAACACCCCCAACATGATCTGTTCTTATACCAAAATGTTATAGTAGCAAGAAACACAGGATAGAAACCTTTCATTAGTGCTTCCTTGGAAGTGTGAACCAGGCAAAGTGAAAAATTTGTGCAGATTTCCCACAAACTGCACTAGCAGCCAGGGATATGCATGAATATTCGTAACATTCAATATTTATACAAATTCAGATATTTGTATACAAATCGAATGCTGAGACATTTGAAAATAGACATTCATATGTGAATGGATACTTCAAAACATTTGTGCGAAACTTTGTTACATTCATGAACCTGGGGAGGTGGGAAAGCGGCTGCGCCAGTCACATCTGCAGTTGATCCAGAGTGCATTCAGTGTAGATTGAGAGCAGATTCAAAGTGAATTCAGGGCAGATTTGATGCTTGCAGAGCGGATATGTTGGGGATACGTATGTGATTTGTATGGGATATGTATGTGATTTGTATCACATATTCATATCAAATTTGTATGGAACATTTGTATCAGATAGAATCCTACCACATTTGAAGGGGATCTATTTGAACGCATATGAATTTTCTGACATTCAATTTGATACAAATTGAATGCAAAAAAAAAAAAAAAATTCATGCACATCCCTACTAGCAGCATGTGGACATCCATATATAGGTATCAGCACTCAGCTGGTGTGGAATGCAGCTGTCCAGAAGAGTTATCAGATACTGTAATAGCAGTGGCATCATGACAGCATCCTGGTAGGGCTAGCAGACAGGTCTGATGCCACATTGGATCCCTTTCTATCCCTTCTCCTGAAAACTGCATTTTAAAGCAAGTCTAGGAGATCCAGGACTATCATAAGAGAGTAGGTACAGTGCCACCAGTAATGTTGTCTGGCCTGATCTGTGTCAATATAGCACTGAGATGGACATCTAGGAACCTCCGTGTGTGCAAATCCTCACAAAGTAGCAGCAGGGATTCCCAGAATCCTGGTCCAATTTTATGACTCCAAAGGCCCAGAAAATCTAGTATATTCATTGTGCTGCTTTCAAGGGAACTCCAGCTGTCTTTTGACAAGTTGAAGTTTTCTCATAATGCCTGCAGAGCCTCCAAGTGTTGTTGGGATTAAGGAGTAGAATCTGGTGGCATCTATATGTTATGAATTGTACTGACTATTAGTAAGCCTGGTCACTTTTGCTGGTATTATCAGTCACAACCTTAAATGGTTTGAGATCAAGTTAGTGGAAAGACCATCTTATTTCAGTTACATATGATCATAGGAAGCTTCTCTAGGACTTTTTTTTTTAAAAAAATCCTAGAAGGTTGCTTGTAATATTTAGGTAGCTTTTCAAAGTCTAAACAGAGATTTGAAACAGAGCCTCCATGTGTATAAAGCGTGGATCAGGGCTGAATGGAGTGGTTCTGAGCCTCTGTTGCAATGGAGGTGGAAGGGACACTGTTAGGTGCACCAATCCAAAGAGGGCTTCTGCACTGCCCAGAAACTTTCTGCAGACGGATCCCAGCCACATAGCTGAATTCCTTGGTGGGGAATGCTAGCTGGGGATATTGCATACCCAATAAGTAGCCCAGAATTCCAGGTTTAGGTTCAGAATGTCATCGCCTACACAGAATTAGCTGCCAGGTGGTGGCTTCTATGATTCTATAGATATGACAACTGTTTTCAAGGATCTGAAGGGCTGTCAAAATGCAGAGGGATCATCCCTATTCTCACCTACACAAGAAGGAAGGACTAGAAACAATGGGTTGAAACTTCAAGGGAGTAGATACAGATTAGATATTAGAAAAAAAACTTTGCTGGTTAGGGTGATCAGTCAATGGAATAGGTTGCCATGGGAGGTGGTGAGCTCTCCTTCACAGAGGCTGGACAGACATTGGTCTAGGATAGCTTATTGAATCCTGCATTGAGCAGGGGGTTGGACTCAGTGACCCTGGAGGTCCCTTCCAACTCTATAATTCTATGATTCAGAGTTGTTTATCCGATGCTTGCCACCTTTGAAAGCCTCTGCAGATTCCCTCTTGCCAGCTAATGCCTAATGCATATTTCAAACAATTTTGCTTCCCTCACATTGGAGGGATATTGTGCTTGGTGACACTAATAATTCCACTGTTCAGGATAAAAATATAATTATTTCCCTGAGGTATTTAAAGATGGGGGTAGTCTATCTGCTGAACTTGCTGATGGATTGTGCCCAACCATTTTAAAGGACTGAAATTCCCTCAAAAATGCCAACAGGAGTTCCAGCATATAAGCAGCACCAAATGATATCATGTTTCCTCTCCCTCCACTGTCTCTTTCCCCTCCTCTCATTTTTTATGATCACCCTTTGCCTGACACAGGAGACCTTGCTGTGGAGCCAATGAGCCTTCCCTTTGCCTGTATTTTCTCCTTAGTTAGGAAAAGAAAAAGCCACTAATTAAAGATACGGCAGCTCTTGTGGTCATTTGGAGTCTGCGCTTTGCTAACATTTGGAAGTGTTTAGTTTTTTGTGCATCTGAAGCTGGAGGGGGAGGGAAGGAAGGGCAGTGATTGGTGAAAGAAAAAAAAAGAAATCAAAGATCACAGTGGCATGTGCTCCTAACCTCAAATTGATTTTCCAGCATGACATTAAAGACCTTTTTTAAAACATGTACACAGAGAGAGAGAGACAGAGGGAGAGAAAGGCAAAGATAGGGACTTCCCAGATCAGACCAACAAACACGTTGGCAGAGCAGGCCACTGCGGGGGTGGTGATGGTGGGGAGGGTATTCATTTTAATTATATCCACACCACTACCAAATTTGCCCAGTGCTTTTAGAGAACCAGGCCTCAAATACCAGCCTTTGGCCACTCAACAGTTTCCAGGACAACCTTGACTTCTCCCAGGAAAAGAGATCATCCATAACATACGTGGTATCACAATGTGGAGAGACATTTGCATGTCTTTCACTAGTATTTTGCATGATTTATTCTTTCCTTTCTGTTATTTTCACAGTGGCCCTGTAAGGTAGACTGAACTAGCTAGATGTTACCACATGAGTTTGACAGCTGAATGAAATTTCCAGCCAGCATAAATAAAGCTATCTAGTTAGAGAAAAATCCATTTCTTTTTCTATTTTTTTCCAAACCAAACTGGGTTACTTGATCCTGAGGCCCTTTGATCTAGGAGGGGGTGGTAAGTGGTGTATTGGGGTATGGGTCAGTACCCTCCCCTCTTGAAGAAGCTGTGGAATCTGCACAAGAACACCACAGTAGAATCATTTCCTTACATGCTTACAAACAACTTTTCCATCCATAGTAAGAATATGTGTATTATACCTGTTAAATAAGTAAAGTGGAGTGTATAATTAGAGAATGTAAAGATGCAGCCAAGGCCATGTTTTCCTTGTTAACTTTGCATGAGTCAACAGGCAGAGAAAGAGGGAGAGACCATGAAACCTGAAATCAGGATGGATTGTGGTGGCTATATAGGAGTGGCTGAGGCAAGGTAGAAGTTTTACAGTAAATTGGACAACATTCACATTTCAGATTTGACTAGTCTTCAGCTGAAGAAGAAGAAGAAGAGTTGCCTTTTCTACCCCGCTTTTCTCACCCATTTAAGGAAACTCAAAGCAGCTGACAAAGCTCTTCTATTCTTTTCCCCACAACAGAACACCCTGTGAGGTAGGTGGGGTTGTGAGAGCTGTGAGTAGCCCAAGGTCACCCAGCTGGCTTCATGGGGGCGGGTGGAATCAAACCTGGTATTCCCAGATAAGAGTCTGGCTCCCTAACCACTAGACCAAACTGGCTCACAGACCAAACCAGCTCACACTGTTAGATGGCAGCTCTACCTTCAATCCTCAAAAACACAAGTTAACAGAGTGTCTAATGTAAAATAGATGGAGGGCACCAGATTGCCAAAGCCTGCAGAAAACTGTACTTCATGGTTTAAGTTGAGCAGGGAATTTATTTTCCTGCTCTTAATAGGAGAAGAGTCAAGCAAGGGCAAGGTATGATCCCATTTGATGTAACATCTCCAAAGAGAACATTGCTACAGTTTTGTTACAGTGACCCACAACTAAAAGCCATTTGACTTCATACTGCAGTTAGTTTGGAGCAAATCAAAGCATGTTTGAGCTTTTATCATATGCTGTGACTGCACCCCTCCCGGGATCTTCAGGTAAAGGGCAGAATATAAATTTATAAATGTTATAAATGGTTTTTAAAAAGATGACTTGAAGGTTGGAAGCAACACAAAGCTAAGGAAAGTGGCTTGTTGCTCCTTTTTAAAAATTAGGGCATTATCTAAATCGAAGCTACCTGTGTATCCATTATGGTCCAGGGAAATGAGCATAAATAAATAGCGGGACTCCTGGGAAGCTTCTGTGCTGCATTCCTTGGTGAGCAATGTGGGGGCAAGCCTTTGTCTGGATCACTCAGTCCAGGCCAAGATCGGACCAATGGAATCCATTTTTTTGCACCATATAGTGGGTCATCCACCAACATAGTGCATTCTCCAAGAGGCCATGTTTCCCAGGCCTGGATCTGGCAAGCAGATACCAAAGTCTATAGAGGCAGCTGGTACTGTCCCTATGGATCATGCAGAAACTGTCATTGTTTGCATCTAGAAGGTCCAAGTCTCAAATGTCAGCATCCTCAGGCTAAGAGAGGTTTTCTGAATCTCAGATCATCCAATTCCCATCAAAGTAGATAGCAGGGAGCCAAATGAACAAGTGATCTAGTCACATACTTGATACCTCCTTGGTCATGGTCACACCTTCACTTTAAATGTTCTTCAGCAGCCCATTTTATGATTGCAACTTTCACACTTTTTCATTTCTATCCATTTTATTTGTATCCTCCAGGGTGGAAAGTCCACAAATAAAGCGGATAGAAATGAAAAAGTGTGAGCGCTGCGACCGATCAGGAGATGCATTGAAGAAGGCTTAAAGTGAAGGTGTGTTTCAACATCACATGTGATACAATTAAAAAACACTTGACAAAGACATCTAAAAAGACCAACCTTAGAAGAGCTGCTGAATGAGCATATTGTACTAGAGGAAACATTCCCTTTCCTTCCTCACCTCCTTCCCCATCCACTGACAGAAAGGATAACTACTAAACTTGTTTCTCCAAGTTCTTATCTGCTAATCAATCTGATCTGCTTCTTCTGTCCTGAGGGCAGTGCTGAGGAGGGGGCAGGGCACATGAATACAGATCCTTTCCATTTAACATACACCTTTTTTGTCTCCAGCATCAGTAGTGGTGGCATCCTTGTGGCACTATTATGCCTTATTTCTAATGTATATATATTGGAGGGGGGAATTATCTATGAATCAAGAGAAATACATTTCCAACCAAATTTGTGTTACTAATCAACAACCATGTATAATTTAAAAGCCAAAAGCAAATGAATTTTTTTAAAAAATGAAACAAAATCAAAAACTACAACATTAAGAAAAGGTACATGGTTGTTCTGTAGCTTGCAAACTCTTGTTTTAAGATCATATTTCAACAAACCTATTAATATTTTGCCTTGGAAAGCTTCTTGAAAAAAAAAATCCATTTAATTGATGTTGAAATAACCCAGGGTTTTTTTTGTAACCAGATTGCAGGAATTTGTGTTGATTTTCAATTTGCTGCAATGTAAAATCTTGCAACTGCAAATAAACAATGTAGCAGTTCTTTTTACCCTGGCCTTTGATTGAAGAAACAGTCCCCTCTTCTTTTTCAGGCACTGTTTCTTGCTGTTTCAGTATTTTTTTATTTTATTTTTTTTACTGTGTTTTTATATTGGTTTTATTGTAATCCACCCTGAAACCTCTGGGTACAAAACAAGTTAGATATATAAACAAATTTATTTGATTTTATCCACAACTGTCTTCCAAAATCTTTGAAGAAATCTGACCGACTGTATGAAACTACAGGATATTTGGTAAGGACTCTTAAAATAAATTCTTCTTTCAGACTGCATCTAATTAAGCTTGTGGAGACATTATTACAGTAGATAACCAAGTCAGTCTCTTTGTGAAAGCCATTGATTTAAATGTTTGAAATGAAAATGCTTCAGTTCTACCATTCATCCAAGAAATCACACATTTTACTGATCAGTATCACTGAAAGCAGAGAATTCCAATTAACAATTCAAGGTAACATTTTTTGCTGAAAAGTTAATTTATACTCTTGAACTGGGAATTTGCTACCAGATTTCATTTAGATATACCCATTAAAATCTACACAATTATTTTTTGGAGATCTGTGGTTGCCAGGGTGTGAGCCAGCCACACATCTCTGTTTTAAGGAGTGGCCACCCCAAAAAAGTGAGGCTTACCCCAAGAAGAGGACAAACTGCTCTCAGGATACCCCTGTTCAGCAGAGATTGCATTAGGGGCCACATCACTCTGTGATGTAACAACCTGAGAGTTGTTACATCACTGACACCCCAGAAACATTGGTAAGGGAAGCAACAGAGAGTGGTCACCCTGGGGCCCCAAGCCTAGGCACCTTTGCCATCTAATGGAGATGTGATCAGGGTTTCTAAGTACCTTTTGTGAAGATTTTCAATTTTCTTTTGTACTCCTGTCCATCGTACACCACTGTTCCCCCTATGATACTCCTTTAAGTCCCTGTTGTTCACCCTCCCTTGCTCTATGTTACATTTTTCTCTGGTTTGAACAAGGCATGGCTTGTTATAAATATAATTGTACTGGAATTAAATGATCTCTAAGGAAAATGATCAAAGGCTGCAAAAGGTTGTGGATATGCTAAGAGGAGGGATTAGCAAGACAACAGTATCATCTGTATTTGCAGGACATTCTTCCATCCCATCCCCAGTTGCTTCCTTGCAGTTCAGCCTCAATTAACTCAGCAGATGACTGGACATAAGAAGTGTGTTTGTGCGCCCATGGCTAAATCTTCTAGGACGTGTTACCAGGAAGGAAGCCAACTGTCCCCTCTACTATCATTTGTGGCAATCCTTAGTATGAATTTCATTTGTATTAAATGCCTTGTGCCGCTGCTTGATATGGAGACATTCTCCTTTAATCCTTCCCTTCCCATGCCTACATGCATTGTGGTCATACCATGGCAACAAAGTCCTGGATGGTGAAAATCCTGGGTCCAGATTCCTGGCTTAGGAGCTTGAAAACAAAAGCCACAGATGCTGGAATAGGCCATCAACAAGGATGCTTGAAAATAACACATTCCTGCTTAACAAAAGAATAGGTAGGAGGCTGAGAGACAGGGGAACAAATAAAAGGATAACTCCTGGTTTGTCAAAGGGGATGTTGGAAGTGTTGCTGTGGATGGACACAGAGATCTCTCCAAGTCTTCCTTAAACAGACACGTTTCAAGAGGCAATCCAGGTAACCTCTAAGTAGAGGTGGTAATAGGGCTGAATGTTGCCCAACAAACTGAAACTGAATCCAGAGAATTGTGGATCAAACTTTCCAACATTTTTTTCCGTAAAACTTCCTGTTTAGTCTCAGTTTTGTCTCATTCTGTCTTGTCCACATGCCAGTGTTTTTAGAGTTCCCTGTGAAATACTATAGAATAATTATTACACAAATGTGAAAATACTGCATTTGACCTGGATCGATCTTATATTGCATTAGTAACTTTCTTCTTGTTGTTCATATCCCTAGCCTTCAGAATCATTTCCCATACACAATCTGTTACCATTCATGCAGAAACAGAAAGATGTCCAGGACCTCATTCAAAAAAAATGTGAAGGAACCCCAAACATAGTAAGCATCCATCAACAACTCTACACTTTAAGACAAAAATTACACATCAAAGTTACTTTTGGAGTTGGGGCTTCTTAATTTTTTTCCCCACTCTGTATTTGCAGTGTGATAGAACTATGTTAGGAGTGACCATAGTTCAGTGGTAGATTATCTGTTTTTCATACAGAAAGTCCTAGGACGTTTCCGCACTTACCAGTGCTATTATAGAACACGGCAGGCTACACTGTACCTAAATAAGCAATCTTTCCCAAGCTGCGTTGGATTGTTCCTGGCACAGAAAAAGACCATTCACACTGGGACAGTGTGTTCCACACTAGCTCCTTCACTGGCTGGGAAGTTCACGCCAGCTTTGGAACTAGTGCAAGGAGACTCTGAAGGCTCTGGTGGGGCACATTTCAGCAGTGCACTTTACTGTGCTGCTGAAAAGGGTTCCCTGTGATTTACTGGACCATGGGCTCCATCTAGTCTATGTTCTGTCCTGTGCATATCTAACGTACTATGATGGGAAGAGGCCTCCCATGAATTGCACCAGCTTGGAGGCCCATAGACTTCTTATTCAGCACTTCTGGCAAATCCCCAACCACCTCCTGGAAGAATAGACAAATCATTTCTCTGTTATTACCCAGGGAAACTACATGGATGCCTCCATACAGTCACAAGAGTTATCTAGTACTGCTTTCATGATTGGCCTTAGGCAGTGTTAGCCAGAAATGCCAGGTGCATCTTCCTTGAAATCTACCAGCATGCAGCAAACCTCTTTTTGGTCCAACAAGCCTGGCAAATCCACACATGGCCATTCCAAACACGTCTACATGTATCCATGGGTGCTGCCTGCTACTGGACTATGGTCAAGCAGTAACCCAATTATTTTGGATTGTTAAAATGATCAGCACAAGAGCTTGTCTCCATATTAGTGTAAAGGGCCAAAGAAAGCACTTCTACGTAATTTAGCAGTTTGATTAAACAGATTTAGGTAGTAGATAGTAGGTATATACTGATTTTCATTTTCCAGATTTTCTGGTTCTGTGTGTATTTAACATATGTACACATGTGCTACATATACCAAATGCATAATTATGCAAACCACACGTTTTAATTGTGTGCAAATCTTTTTCATTTTGACATCTTGCTGTTCTTCACTATTGAAAATTCTTTGTACCCCTTTCTGAAATTGCACTTCACTGAAGAGAAGCCTTCAGCTACATGTTCAGTAAAATAGGGAACTCCAAAATTTTTATTTGCTGTCAATGTACATGGTATTATAACTCATGTTTAGGTGAAGAGAAAGTGCTTAGTCCCACTAACATATCCTTGAAAACTTAAAAAAATAGGGCTGACCTTATGAAGGTACCCACACAGTGTGATTTTGGCTAAGAATTCTCTACCCAATCACGTCAACCCTGTAATTGCTCCTTCAAATGGTTTTTCCTCCATGATTATGGCCATGTCTCTATATAGCATTCAAAATACCGTGGAGGGACATTTAAGTCTACCTAGCTCCACAGCACCCAGTGCCAAAGGGAGATGCAAGAGTTTTGGAGGACCAGTTTGAGAACTGGCCTCTGCGACCACAATGGAGACATCAAACTCTTTGCCAAGGCCATGAGGGCAGCTCCCCCTCATAGAGGTGCCTCCCAGAGGAGTCTTTCATTTGCAGAGTGCAGAGATACAGTTTATCGTCAACTAGGGAGGTCACAAAAGAAAAACTGTAGGGAAAGGGAATAAACAGACTGCAAGATGCTGTTATGTACTCCAGGCTGTGATGCTGCCAAACATTTCCTTCCGCTTTCACAATCAGAAACAAACAAAAAAAGTACCAGATCTTGGGGCCATTACTTCACAATCATCTCTTGACATTTCCTTCCTCTAGATGCGCAAGCAAGATGGCTGCCTCCAGCAGTGATTCCAAGAGCTAAGCCAGCCCATGGGACCCTTTGGTCCATTCAAAGTTTTGTGGTCACCCAACCAAAGGGAGTGAGCTGAGGAGAAATGAAAGGGTTATAAATAAACACAGCATTTAGGTCCTTTGGCTGATTACAGGGCAGAGCCGCAGTCTGGCTGTGCAGGAAACTTGCTCTCTTATTTTAGCAGCTTGTGTTTTGGGTGACCCGACTCCCAGGGCCATGAGTGAAGCCGATCTCTGTTATCAAGATGCTGTTATTCACTGTCAGTGAGCTGGGGAAGAAAAAAGATCTAAAACTTGATGGGTATAAACATGTTTAAACATTTCCCCAATACCTCCCCCAATGCTGGCCCTGGCCCTGTGACATGTCAGGGCACATTTTATCAGCAACTTCCTCCAAAGAGGGAAGTATTTTTCACAAGTGGTATTTATATTCTTTAAATATGTAAATGGGGAAAATGGGAAGCCTGGAAATGGCCCCCTATTGAGAGAGAGTTCAAGACAGCTTGCAAGATACATTGATCAATATTCTATGAACACTCATTCTACTTTTATTTTCAAAACCAAGAAAAAAACAATTTATAACTAAAGCCTTATTTTCAGGCTTTAGACAACTTTATCCTCAAGACAATGAAAAGGTCCATTTAAAATATTTTTTAAAAAATATATTTTATTTGAATTTCATATTACAAATATGTATTTGAATATCCATAAACAATACAGTATATTCTGGCATATATGACTACTTTTTAACCCAGGAAAATCTTCTCAAAAGTTGGTGGTCATCTTATATGCCAGGGGTCGTCTTCTTATATGGCGAGTATATCCCAAACTCTATATTTTAACTGGAAAAGTTGGGGGTTGTCTTATATGCCCAGTCATCTTATACGCCAGAATATATGGGTAATCCTCCTTGATTTGCCAGGCAAGGCTATTATTAATTCTTCCTCTTCTGGTTCATAACAACATAAGAACATAAGAGGAGCCCTGCTGGATCAGGCCACAGCCTATAGTCCAGCATCCTGTCCCACTAATTGTTTATGGGCTTCTCAAGTAGAAGGCAAGGGCAAAACCACCTGCTCTCAAATCCCAGCAAATGGCCTTTAGAGGCATCCCACCTGTCTCTTCACCCTGGAGGATGTACCTAGGCATCCATTTTAGTAGCCATTGTTACACCAGTCATTCATGAATTTGTCTAACCCTTTCTTAAAGCTATCTAGGCTGATTGCTATTATCCATTGCAAATTCCATAGACCGATGACCCTCTGGGTGAAGAAATACTTCCCTTTGTCTAATCTGACTCTCCTACACATCAGCTTCATAGGCTGCATCCCCATGCTGGCCATCTGGCACACTTTTGGTGCTGTTTTTGGCATGCATGGGCTGGGTATGGGACTGGGAACACATTTCAGGTGTCCCCATGTCATTCCCGGCAACGCAGGATGGGTACAGGTTGGGCACAGATGGAGGCATCCCCATGAGGACCGTGCCGAACCCTGGTATGGCAGAGTGGTGCCACCTCCTCTCTGCCCCCTCTCTCCTCATTGGCAGCCGGACTGACATCAGCCCACCCCTGTGCCGTATCCTCCCCTCCCTTAGTGGCACGACAACCAGGACTGGGGTGGGAGGCACGGAAACAAGTTAAAATAAAACTTCATCCATAAAAATAACTTTAAAAAAAATTTAAACTGTCAAAAGCTGCTACGAGTTTTAGCGGCAGTACATACTTGAGCAGTTGTGCATACCTCCACTCCACTGGGGATCGCGAGAATGGCCATAAACTGAAAATCAAGACTTTATTTATGATCACCTTGCAGATTGGGGAAAAGGGGGTTGCAGATGGAACAGAAATCAAGTCATTATGCAACCTGCCTTGGCATTCTTGAAATGGGGTTGGAATTACCTCTGTGGAAATGGCAGAAAATTTAAAAAGCGAGCTGTTCTCCAGTCTGCCTTTGTGATCGGCATTTTAAAGTTAGCAGCTGCGATCTTCAATGGACAGGATAGGGACAGCAATCAGACCCCACCTCCCAATGACGAGCGCAAATATCCTCCCCGTTAACCCATTAGTGTCCCTATGTGCGTCCCCGGCTCACTGAGCAATGCGTACAAGTCCCCAAAGCATGCCAAGACTTCTTTTTTCAGGTATCAAATTTGGCACCCTTCTGACACAGTTCGGGGAGTGGGGGTGGCATGCTTTTCACGAACCAAATCCAAAACCCATGGGGATGGACAGTGCTGATCCCACGCTTGGAACCATACCAAACTTGCATGGGGACAAGGCCATAGAGTGCTCCCTGGCTCTAGTGTTGTTTGATAGAGATTTTTTTTTCTCTATCTACCTTTTCCACACTGCACATGATTTTATATACTTCAATCAGGTCCTCTCTTAAACACTGTCTTTCAAGGCTGACGAAGTCTACACGTTACAGTCTGATTTTGCAAGGAAGTGTTCCAGCCCCTGAATCATTTTGCTTGCCCTTCAGTCTTGGTCTAAGCGATGAAATGTTGCTGTTAATAATTGGATCTCCCCCCTGCACCATTTATAGCCAGTATTGTAAGACCAAAGCATCTAGGACACATCCTGCAATGATATCATTCTATAATATAATGGTGACCAGTTGGTTTTTAATTTTTTTTCCTTTTCCCTGAAATCATCTTCTTTTGCAGTCTCAAAGGGCCTTAAATTCTCACATAACATTACTTCCCAAAGTATTCCACACCAAGCTGCTCTTGTGGTATTGTCAGGAACTTCCATAGTTGAAAAATTAGCAGTTAGGCAGCATAGATCAAGTAATGGAAATGGAATGGAATAATGTACAAGTAATTTATTTTCCTGGGGTTATTTGGGATGAACCCAAAATTCAATAAAAGTTAAAATCCATAAGATTTTTTACTAAACTTTTCCAATTTGGAAGACTAGTCCCATTGTGCCCACCACCCTCCCTCCCTTTTTTCTTATTTTTCAATACATTGAGGCTGTGGTCTCACCTTCACTTTAAGCCATCTTCTAGTTGCTTTGCTCAGTTGTTTTTTTTTTTTTTTTTAATAAATCTGATTTATAACTGGACTTTCCCTCCAACATTCATACTTTCTGGAGTCTGCTTTTTCACAAGTCTCAGCCCATGAAAAATCATACGTCACTGCTTGGGTGTGATCAATGAAGAGGAGCAAAGGGGACTGAACTACCGTATTTTCCGGCGTATAAGACGACTGGGAGTATAAGACGATCC
>MTQE01002208.1:10917881-10943107 GCA_014337955.1 Aspidoscelis marmoratus | reverse complement strand
TTTTTTTTAAAAAGTATTTATCAATGTTGCACTGAACCACTGGAATAATAGATCACAGCTCGGGGTAGAAAACCAGACGGCTATTCACACTTAGGCCTCTAGTCAACAATTAGTGCACCTCTGGTGAAGAGCATATGCACGCCCACTAGGTTGTTACAGCCTAGAAGCATATCCACCCTCACTAGAGGTGCACTAATTGTTGATTAGGTGTGGAGCACTAAATCACATTGGTTCCACACTTTGCCAAATATCAGGAAAGGCCTAAAGAGGTTTTCCAAGATGTCTTTACTGTAAAACATTCAAAACATGGGCTACTTTGTCCCACCTAAGGTAAAGATCAAAATCAATCACCTCCTGATGAGTGTCTTTGTTGCCGGATCCATAGTTACAAAGACATGGAAGACAGTTGGGAAGTCCCCCAAGTCACTTCTAGTCATGTACCCAGTTGGGAAACACCCAGCAAAACATTCTCAAGGAGGAGGGCAAAGTAAGGATGGTGTGAGTCAGATTCCCCTAAGAGAAAAAAGTAAAATAAAAGGAGTGTGCTTCATGGGAGGGATACCTTTTGCTGCCACTATTAAAAAGGAATAGCATCACCCTCTCCCAGGACAATATGGGACTGACTGAGGCATATTTTTGATGCCACAATAGGAAGAAGCAGGTTAATGACACTTTCCTTGGAATCTTCTGCCCTTCACGCTTCCTTCCCATCTGTGTCTAGATAGGTTTAATTTCAAGCTTAAGGCACTAGGCATGTGCACGAATATTCATTACATTACAAATTCATACAAATTTGGCCAAATTTGGACATTTGGATTCGAATAGAATGTTTTAATACATTTGTATGAAGCTTTGTATGGGATTCATATGCATTTATATGAGATTCTTATGGGATTGAACATTCATATTGAATACGAATCCTACCACATATGAAGGGGATCTATTCAAATGAATATGAATTTTCTTGCATTTGATTTGATACAAATCAAATACACAGACACACACACACACATAAAAAAAAAATTAGTGCACATCCCTGCAAGATGCTTTCTGCATAGGACAGTGTCTCATCCCACGGAGGGATCTAGTCTGCTTCATTCAGCCAACTAATGCTGGACAAAGCAGGCCTCACCCCCTGGAATATTCCATCCACCCTGGATGGAACATAGACCCTATTGTGGTCTACTAATAGACCTTGACAGTGAAGTGTACAAGCATACTAGCAAGTATATGGGGGACCAATTTTGTTGACATTTGCTGCTGAAAGTGGCACTGTAAGTCAGCATGGTACTGAAATAAGTCTTCCCAGAAACTGTGAAGGCTGGGAACATTTATTCCTTGCCTTCCCACATGCTTTGAGGGATGAATGCAACCTTCAAAAATCAGTACTGGAGCCAAGAGGGATTTCCTGAGTGTAGACAGCACTGTCCCATCCCAATGGCAACCCATCAAGGTAGCCAAGGTAAGTGCAAAAAATGGCCTATCACTCAAGAATGAGGAAGATAGTAGAGGAATAGAAAATGCCAGTTCAAGATACAAAATCATTGTGAAATTGGTGCTGCTCACGTACAAAGGTTTTCCATATTGTTCATGCAATCTTGCTGTCATCAAATTGCCAGCCTGTACTTTGTAATCTGGATTTCCCCTACCATGGAAAGTCCAGTGTATAAAAACAGCTTAGTGAGGGAAACTTGTTATTGTCATTTTTGTTTTGTTTCACTGGAAGGCAGTTGCACTTGTATACAGTAGCATTTCAGTAAATGGCCTCTTTCATCCCATGCTTACTTTTGTCTGTTGTTCATGTTGAACACAACCTAGCTATTTTGTTTCCATTGAGCCAACTTTGATTTGGGCATGGCTCATCTTCTTCACTCATTCATGTATTTCCTCACCCACAATCCTTAGAACCAGTAATGGCAATAAATATTTCAGGTTTGAAAAAAATATTGTTTTAATATAATTGTCCCTGGTAGGATACTTTTTCTGAAGTGAAAGGCACCATTTCCCATGGCACATCTCTCCAGGGAAGGAAGAAACTGCCCTGAAACAAAGGCATCTATGCAGGTGATTGTGCTAGAAAATGATCCATGCAATTGCTTCAAAGGCACTTGCCTGCTGCTGAAAGTGGAAGTGGGGCAGCAGGAGACAAAGGGTGTTTCTGCACATGTGGACGGATCCTCAGAGGCCCCGCGTGTCCGCACATGCACAGGGAGGCCGGATTGGGCGGGCAGATCCCCTGGGTGCTGCGTGGAGGCCACAGCACCCTTTCCAAAGGGCATCTGGCCTTCCATGCTGCCGATGCCACCCCTGGAGCTGTGGGACTGGAGTAAACAGCTGCCAGTCACCACACATTTCTGGTGGCACACAGCGCACGGGGGAGGGCAGAAGGAGGCAAACCAGCTTGCTTCCGCCCTCCCCAAGATGGCGGCCGCAGGGACATTTGTCCCTTCGCCTGTCCATGTGCGGAAGCTTCCTGCTTCCACACGGATCCAGGTGATGGGACGGACTGAAGACATAATTTTTTAGGTCTTCATTTAGATCCGGTTTTCAGTGGCGAGACCTGATTCAGAGATGGATCTTGTGCGCCAAAATGTGGAAGTGGCTGCCTCCAAGTGTCCCAAATGAGGTCTCCAGTGCAGAAGGTAAGTGCCAATGGGTCTTAAATGGGTCTTAAATCTCGCGTTAATCTGGTTTCCATGGCCAGTGTGGAAACACCCATTGTCTTCTACACTCAGAGGTGCTCTACTAAGGTAAGTGGAGATGCAGCCTTAGAGATGGTTCACAGATAGGATTGCTCACAGGCCAGTCTACTCCTCCTCCCTCTCACAAACATTCTAGGATAGAAAAGGTGGATTAGATAGATGTGAACACAAGGGCCACATGCTACCCCCTCTAAGGTGCTTGGAGGGAGGGAGGCAGGCAGGCAGGCAGGCAGGAAGGCAGATTAGATAGATAGATAGATAGATAGATAGATAGATAGATAGATAGATAGATAGATAGATGATAGATAGATAGATAGATAGATAGATAGATAGATAGATAGATAGATAGATAGATAGATAGATAGATAGATAGATAGATAGATAGATAGATAGATAGATAGATAGATTTACCTTGCGGATGGAGCTGCCATCCTGGATGTGGCCACCATGCATATTTATGCCTGAAAAAGATAGCTACACATGTGCAGTGGTAGCAATTGCACACTACTGAGTATTTCGTGCCATTAAAATAGATGTGCACATCACTAGATCATGCCCAGGCAGCACTAACCCCCATGTTGTCTCATCAACAAGTGAGTATTCTGGAAGGACCTTACTGAATACTGTGCTAACATCTGGAGTTGACCTTTCTGATGGCTATCTTGCCTCCTCCCCAGGATGACACCTCCTTTCCACTGACACGTAGAAGAGAGCACAGATGGAATAGATATTAATAACCTGTTTGAAAGACAAGAGCAGCCTAGCAAGAATGCATCTTTGGCTCATTTTTGTAGATCTGTGCAACAAAATTAATCCCCTCACTTTTAGTAGGGCCCTTATTTTTCAGAACTTAATTTGAGGCCTACAGCTCTGATCATTTCTAATTTTGCCTCCTTTTTAAATGTGACTCCCCAGTTTTGAGCCAGAAGGGACTTTTCTTTCCCTCATCTGTACTGTTCGGTCCCTCCGGGAGGCAAAAGCTGTGGAGGGTACATCTTTGGGTGGCAGGGGACCTTGAGGGGAGGGAGCGCAGGGAGACAATATAATTGAAGGGAGTGTGCTGTATGGGGTATACTTTGTAAATTAGATTTCTAGTGGAATCCAATTTGGAGCAGACAGCGCCGGGTTGACAGCTACTAACTCGATTACCTGTGCCTTCTAATGTTCATTCTGTGGGAACTGCCAACCGGCTCCACTTGCAGGGTGGATGGGTTTGATTTAGCAATGGCTTTAGTGGGACATTTTCTGGTTTGGGGAGGGAACCAGGCCCTGTTGTGAAGCTGAGCTGCTCTTTTTCCTCTTCTTTGGCTATGAAGCTTCAGGGTCCATGCTATCAAGAGGTGGATAGATGGCATGGTTCTGAACACAACTTCTCACAAGTGAACTACCACGTCAAGCCTTTGCCAGGGACAAGACAAACCCTGTGTGATCTGGGGGCTTATGTGTCCACCCCAGAAATTGAATGTTAGCCACTGTACTTCAGGCTCAGGAAAGTGAAAGGAGTATCTCCCAAGAACCACCCGGCATTCTAGATTAAAGGCTGCCTGTGGAAGACACAGAGAATACAGAATACAACTGCATCATAGTTAGGGTGGAAGGAGCTCCAGTCAAAGGAATCAAAATGCCTTCTGTAAAATCATGCAAAGAATACATAAATAATACATCTCAAACATCTTTCCCTCATCTTCCCAAATGTGCTTTGCTCATTTTTGATGACAAGGGCATTTCTGTATTGCTAGTCCAGTATACAAAGGGGACCTGAAGCCTTCCTTCTACACTGTGGTACTGTCCAAGGGAGGTCTGGGACCTGCTAGTATGCCCTCCCTACGTTGGACAGAGCATAGACCAGATTCAAAAGCTCTACCAGTAGTCTAAATAGAAGCTAAACCAGGAATATATGGTTGTGCCTTGTTGCACTACTGAAATGGTTCTTCTGGGAGCTCCGACACCAGAACTGGCTCTGAAGCCCAATGCAAACAGACCACTTAGAATGGACCAGTTAGAGTGTTCCAACAAAGGTAAATGTGTTGTAAACTGCCTCGAGCAAAATTTTCTTTTGGAAAGGTGGTATACAAATAAAAAATGGAAATGGAAATGAAAACATCTTAAATATTCCTGGCCCATCCAAGCATAGGAAGAGAGCCTTTTCAGTTGTGGTCCCTGCTCTTCCAATCAAGATCTCTAAAAATTTATTTCTTTATCCGTGCTTGGTTTGGCTCACTAGAGCTACTGTGTTAAACTAAACTAAATTTTCTGTATTCTGTGTGTATTTTGCTTTTTCCTTTGATTTTTTAAAAATTAATTTGTAAACGGTATAGAGTCATTTGAAAACCATGTTATATAACACCTGTGGCTATACCATGGCAAAAGCTAGTCTCATCCAGTAGCTACACCCCTACTACCATACTTTAGTCAAGCTTCATCTTGGCAGCACTTACTGCTTCTGCATTATTTGGATAATCTGAAATAAAGCATGGATAATCTAGAATATAATACATCTGGATGCGCTTTACTCCAGATTATCCAAATTATATGGAATAAGTAAGCGCAGAAATATTTCCAAAATATGACATTCTGCCATGCTACGTCTTCTAATGATCATGTAGACAGGACAAGCCTGGTGGCTGTGAGTCACTCTGACTTGTTAAATCAAGTAGCCAACAGTTGACCCTTGATATTGATCGACATCACTTTTGTGCATACATGACATGTATACTGGATGGAGCAATCATGGCAGTTCTGTCTAGTAGGTATGTAGATGTGCTCTTGTTGGAAAACCCATAAACAGCATAGGATTTTCAAGCAATAGTTTTTAGCACAATTTCAGGAGAGGGGAACTGGGGATATGGTGAGGTTGTCTCAGATATGTGAAGCAACCCCACCATAGCAGCACCATAATGGAGCTATATTCACTCTATCTGGATGGGGTCTAGGTCTGTCTCCCGTCTTTTGTTCTCTTTGTCTTGATGAAATAAGGCAAGCAATCTTAAAAATATGTCATTAGATACAATGCCTTATGCTGTCCTCTGAAAGTTTTTGACCGGCTATCATGTCACAAGGTTTTCACAAACAATCTTCTGAAAGAAAATGCTCTGCCACTCAGTCCCCAAAATCATAACTGCTATAGGAGATTATCAGTCAATGGGCATTTGTGTTCTTAACTTCTGTGGGATACTATCCCGAGGAAGTTCAGTTCAGAGGCAGTGGTTGCTGTTTGCATTGTGAGCACCAGCCCTGTCCTAAACCTAACCCAGACTTATCTGGGGCCTGTTGAAGTTCACAGTCCTGTATGGGACCATTTGCATCATTGTAGCAAAGGCCATGTGTGCCGGGCCATTGCAATGGCAATCAGTGATGTGGCACATGACTGTGTAGCTACAGTTGTGCTGACTCACACAATGTTTGTATATCAAAGAAATGAGAATGCTGCATCCAGGAGCTGACTGAGAGCATGCTAGCTCAGTAACGCTGGTCACGGCAATGATCAGGGCAATTCTGGGCCACTCTGGGACAGAAGCTGCACCACAGTGTTCATATGCTCCATCCCAGAGGGTGCCAGGTTATTCTGATTGCCAAAGTGGAAACAGGCCCGATATCTTTAGGCTGTAACTGAGCACTAAGGAAACCGCACCACACATCAGATTTCCGTCCACGCAAAATGTGAAATGCAAAGGATTGGGAGGCGGGGAAATGGAAGTAAGCTTAAGGCTCTGATCAGAAATGTGCTTAATTGGGAGAGGGGGGGAAATCTGCTGAAATCAGCTGGATTTACTTCCAGTGACAATGTTCAGGATGGGGGTATCAGTGTTGTGGAAACTGGTGGTTGAAGAATTCTGGGTTGTATTTCTAGGTCAGGAAAAGGAATGAACTATAATGGGATAGAGCAGGATGGTATAAAACCCTGGAAGGGAAAAGGGATTTAGGTAATTAAAAAAGAAGACGGGGTTTGGAAGATTTTTGAACTTTCTCTCCAGCTTTGCTACTAAGCTTGGCAACCCTGTTTTTGGATACATTTCTAGCGGTTTCATATCATGAAGAAATGGCTTTAAGGACTAAGCTACCCTGAAATGAAGTTGTTGTGGGGCAATCAGATTTTTGCCCATAGCGGAAAAGGAAGGTCCAATTCATATATCAAATTATATACTATTATCACCAGTCTGGTTACTCCTCCAGAAAAACAAGGAAGCCAAGAAGAAGAGCTGATAACAGAAGTCAATCTGATTCTCCATTCAGTATTCATTTAAGAATTCCCTCTGCTGGTTTTAATTCCAAGTTTCTTGTTAAGTAGGAACAGGGCCCTCGAAATTAATCTTTAATCCTTGGAGGCTCCAGGATAATCCTAGAGGGTTTTCTGGCAAACTGAACTGCCACTAGCAATGTGTTCTGCATGCTTAAAGCATTCCTGCACAATGTTTGACCCACCAGACTGAATGTAGCACACCAGGCACATAAAGCAACCCACATCTCTCAAAAACTGGGCACAGTTATGGAGACGCGGGATTTAAATAAGAAAGTGTGTACATACAATGCATAACAAAATATGGATATTATCAGAATTCTTGGTAATCTATTTCTTTACCTCTCCAAGCTGCATGTTTATGCTTATTCATTTTTATACTGCTCTATTGCATAAATCTCAGGGTAGTCAACAAAATTAACAGAAAATAAACAAATTACAACAAGAAAATGCATGCAAAATCATGAAAAAAGTAAGATAAAACTATAAACAGGCACAGGTTGGTGTTAGGAGAGAATTCGAGGTGGGAAATCCCACTAAATACCAAAGACCAATTTGTACAGATACGTTTTAAGAAGTCACTGGAAAACATCTAAGACAAATGCCAGACATACCTCTCTCTGTCCCAAAGCATGGGCACTACCAGCAAAAAAGTTCAATGAGCTTCATGAAGTGATGGAACAGGAGGGCTTTGGAAGACAATCTCAACTGGCTGGTGGGACTATGTGGGTGGAGATGATCTTCCAGGGATTTGGAAGCCAAGTCATTTAGGAATTTAAACATCAAATGTGAACATATGCTATCCCCATTTCGCTCCCAAGATGCTATAACGTCTAGGCATATGTATCTGATAACATCACACTTTCATTGAAGGATCCAATATGTTTACACGAATCCAAGTAATTTCTGCTGCTGTTTTGCTGAGCTCTTAGAAATCGCTATTTGCACCATTCCCTCCAACCAATAACTTCTACCAACTATACAGGACTTTTGTAGTGCCTTATTTAGGAGTTCCCAAATTTTTATTGTTTTCATTTTTTATATATATAAAGAACTTAGTTGATTGTACTGTTCTTTCCTGAAGTATTGTTGCTAAGATTTAAGCCAGCTCCAGTTGTTGGCTGAATAGATCACTAACAAGCAATATTTCAGAGTATAGCCCTACTGGAATTATTATTTGTTAGTTAAACTGCACCAGCTCCAAAGCTTCCGCAAGCTTCAGAGATAGTGTGGGGGCTGGTGTGGAACAGGCCACCCCAATGCAGACAGTTTTGTTCCATGCCAGGAGCAACTCATCCCAGCTTGGGATGGAACCCACACTGTACTGGGATTAGCCTAGGTACGTGTAGACATTCAACAAGAAAAAGCTCCTGTGCCATTACATAGGCATATAAAGGAGGACTGTAACTACAGTCCGGATTTCTCATAGAAAAATCTAACTAGCCTCTTCTACTTTTAAGGATGGAAAGTGCTTTCTTTATTGTTATTACTTCTTTCTTTTGCTACAACATTTGTGGCTTCTACGGTTCCAAACCCACAATTAAAACATCTGCAAAAATAAATTACGTTCTAATAATTTGCTTCCTTCCCCTCCCCTTCCTTCTGTCTGCATTTGTAAGATCACAGTGGTTCAAGTTTCCACATGCCACTTGCTTCCATCAACAATCACATGCATAGATGCATCAGTTCATGCAAATACTTTTAAAACTACCTTTCGCTTGCCCATCAGTTTTGAAAAGACACATTGCAGAATAACTAAAACCATACAATACAGACACAGCCATAAAACTGTAATTAAGACTACTTTGTGTACTTTAAATGGAGTAGCTGCTATTTGGCAAGGCCATATTTATTAGTGGTGGTGGGTTGTTTGGCCTTTAGAAGCAGTGATGTGCAGAAAATGCTCAGTGGTGCTTAACTTCTAAAAAGGTTGTTTTGCATTCCAACCTCAGAGTCCCCCGCCCCCCCTGCCCCCCCCAAGACTGAGTTGGATCATAATGTTCCTCTCACCCTCTTGTTTTTTTTTCCTAGAAGGCCCTGCAACCCTCTAATATATTTCTCATAACATTTCCACACTTTTTTTTTCTATGCATGGAAATATCTCGGAAATGGAGCATCAGGTGAACATTATGCTGAGATACAAAGGCCCTCTCTGCACTGAGCCTTATTCTGGATTATATCCTGGAATAGGGGCTTTCTGTCTGTTGTAGTCTGCACAAGCATTCAGACAGCACATCTCTACCCCAGCATACTATCCAGAATATGGCCCAATGCAGAAAGGGCCATAGACGGCATAAGCTGAACTGTCTGGGTGGGAGAAGTGAAAATGGGACCAATTTGCATGATGATTCTTGACATTTATCTCTTTCTTTATTACTGATATTTGGACAGGTATGCCATATGGATTGGAAATATAGTTATATCCTTAATAGCCACATAGAAAAGAGGGTGTCAGCAGGTATAGGTATAGTTTGAGGTTCCAAGATGTATGAAATTCCCTGTTTTGCACAACTACTGATAATATCAAAACCCCAGTCTGGATTCCTTCTACTAACTAGGGGTGTGCACAAATACAAGTTTTGAATTTGATTCGAATATTCAAATGTTCAAATTCAAACAGAGGAAAACGAATATATTCAAATTCAAATTGATTTGAATACATTCGTATCTATTTGTACAAATATTTTATTCATATTTGAAGATATGAATGTCGACAACATTCAACATTTATGTATCTGTACGCATCTTTACACACCCCATTTTTATCCTGTTTGCATCCTGGTTTTGTCCCGTACATACTCGTATAAATGCATACAGATACTAATAAGATGCGTACGGATACGTATGTAATGCGTAGGTATCCATACACATATGAATGTCCAAATAATTTGTACAAATGATTTGAAAGATTCAAAAACAAATTTGATCAAATGTTTCTGAGTCGAGATTGTTTTGTCCCCAGAGCAATGCTGTGAACTGGCATGTAGTGAAATCTCTGGCTCTAGGAAACACAGCCTGAACATAAGACTTGTCCACAACTTCTTAGATTTTTAAAGGCTTTACTGGTTACAAACACACATAACCTGAAATAATTTCTTTTCTCTCAACAGTCTTGGTTAAATACCTTGTTCTCTCTCCTTTGTGAGTTTTATCTTTCTTCTTCTGTGCTTTATCTTTCTTCTGTGGACTTTGTCTTTTGTCAAAGGAAAATACTCTTTCCAGGTCTGACTTGGCTGCAAACTCACTACATACAAAACTGAAACTAACTGGAGAGGCAGTATAAGACCCTAGAATTTCCCACAATCCTTTTCTTTCTTAAAGCTATAAACATCTATTTCCCCTTCTAAACTAATACATAGAAAAGCCTATAATATCTTTAACTAAATGTATGTCTCAAGAGCATCATGATGCTCTGGAGGCATGACAGAGATTCAAACAAATTTGATCAAATGTTTCAAATATTCTTGTACGTCCCTACTGTCAACACTTTCAATTTTAGCACATAATCACTTCACTTCAAAATGGATTGGTTGAAGCACTTGAGCATTCCTTGCTTTGCTGCTATACAGGGGCCTGAACATCTTCCCACTAAATCTGAACTTGAGAATGTCACTCAGTGATAAGATAGCTAGATGTGTGGTGGTGGTGGTGGGAACTTAGCAAAAAAAAAATCTCATTAAACTTATACCTGCTGAGGTTCATGCATCTGCATAACTGTTAAAAGGTGTAGAATCCTGCCCACCCACCCTCCAAGGAAATAAAACTAGAGCTCGTTCTGTGCTCATCTACAAGAGATCCGGATCAGTGGGTCCAAATTTGCCCACTTATCCAGATCATGGGGAGCACACCTCCAGGGGCTAGAAACTGAAGTTCTTAGCCTCATGACCTGTGTGGGGTGCTTTACAGCAGCATGCTAAGACATGCCACTGAAAAGCATCTCATTAGCCCTGGAACACAGAGGCATGCCTTCTCCACACCTCTTGTGTTCCAGATCAGGCTACATTGGTCCCAGTGGCAGATCTGATTAAACGGGTCTCCCAGAGATGCCAATTAAGCCTTCCTTAATCCAGACCTTGCTGTCTTGTGCAGACGAAGCCAGATGAGTGAGGTGCCGGGCCTTTGTGATCCGCATTAACATGCAGATTTGAAGGCCCAGATGTGTAGTAGCAGGACTATTAATACAGATAAAGTGTTTGTGTGGAAAGGGCCAAGGGCCTTCCTGCACTGCTACTTCGGCAGCATCAGAAAGGAGAATATGGGCCTCCCACAAGTTAATGCAGAACACAGGAGGCCCTTCCCAGTACTGTTACACTCTGCCCATGTTGGATGGAGCATAATCCTGATCAGAGAGAGCTTAATTGGGATTACAAGTAGGTCTCAACATTGAAAGCTACTGGCAGAGCAGTGCAGCCTACTCAGAAACATAGAGGCATGCAGAAACCACACTTCTGTGTTCCTGACTACTGGAAGACCCAATTCAGTGGCCCTTTGGAGTGATTGGAACCTGGCCCTGAAGCTTGTGCAACCCTTGGAGCTGGAGCAGGGACCCGTCTAAACCAGTGCTCTTGTGCAACTGGTGCTGTTCCAGACCCACTGGTGCAGATTACAGAGAGGCAAGTGCAGAAAGGACCATATGCTTATAAAGCAGTGGAGGCAGGCAGGCAGGCAGGAAGGAAGGAAGGAAGGAAGGAAGGAAGGAAGGAGAAAGCATCCAAAGAACTTGAAGTAAAACTTGGCGAAGGCTTTATTTAGTATCACATTTGCATCTTCTGTTTGCCCTTCCAGCTGCTCTCCCATCTCTACAGAGTATATGACACCTGGATGCATCTGAATGCTGCAGAACTGATGCTTGTTTCTCTGGTTTATATACTTATTACCTCATAGCAAAGCAAAATAAAAAGGAGGTGTGACTGACCTGGGCACACCCTCTATCAGGGGGACTTAAAATGCATGAAGATGCACACCCACAGTAGCAAATTACCATGAATGCCCTTTTTTAAAACTGGGAAATTAAAAGCAGCTGAGGGGAAATCCAAATGTTATCTCAACCGCAGAGCTGCTGCCGATAATCACTTCCACCCAAAAATCATTTCCACGTGCTTGGGCTTCACGTGGCTCTGGCCGTGTTCAGAAGAGATTCTGTTTAACAGTCCATCGAAAAGTTAAACCGAGTTGCTAGTTAACTGTGACACAGTAGGGGCAGCTTTTGGGTTACAGTGCTCACACTCCGTAGTTGTTTGCACTTAGTGTGCAGCCGTCGAGAAACATAATGGTTGAATGGAAGGAAACTAATGAATATATATATCTGATTCTTTTGGGGACATTGGCAATGCTCCGTGTTCCTCGCACCGGGTCACTGCATATATCCTTTGCATGGGTGCCATTCTTATGACCACCAAGGATATGCCTAAGGCTCCCAAGTTGCACTGTGACTCCCAAGAAGACTACTGCCTCCAAAGGTTCTCAACTGTCCTTCATGTACTTTGGTAGAATACCTAATACCATAAGGTGATCCAGTGAAAAATGCACTGCCTCTTGTGCTTTTTGCTGCAATTTCCTCTGAATTAGGAGGTTGCCCAAATAAGAAACAATAGCCATGCCTTCCAGGCTCAGGGTCCCAAGACTGCGACCAGCATCTGCCATCCTTCTTTGGAACTGGGGAGCGGGGAAGCAATTCCTCCTTGCTGGCTTTGCTCTTCCTGTGAAACAGCCCCCACTGCTGCAGAAGAAAGCAGGTAGCTTAAGACCAGGCAGACCACAAGCGACCATGCTTTGGGTCCTGGAGAAGATGTAAGTCTGTGAAACCCATGCAAAAAAAGAGAAATTTAAATATAAGGTAGTCAATAAGAGTATAGGAAGTAATCAGATATAGCAAAAACTATGAAGGTGGCATGCAAACTATTACTATCGGAGAGATATTGGTGTAAGTAAGACTCAATTAATAATCCAGGCCCTGGTCAAAATCCTAATGCAACAGCCTCTCAGAAAACTCCTCTTACCTTTCAGGACTGTAATAAGCAAACATGAGAGATTCATGGCTGTAGTGTGGAATTCAGGTCCAGGTTCTTGTGACTTTAGTGAGACTCCACTGCAGCTGCCAAGCATTCAGTGACTGCCAAGCATTAGTGAGCCAGGCTGCATGGGCAAGGAAGCCCCATGCTGTTGCCGGCCAAGCTGGGAGAATCACAACTGCAATGCAGTGGAAGGAGGAGGATGCTAGGCAGGTACCTCCTGGGCCTGCATGAGGGTGTGGCAAGCAGCAGCAAGTGAGTGGGAAGGGGTCATGGGGAGGTCCCAGGGGGTTCTTACCACTGCCCATAGGCAGGGCAAAAGGTGCAGACTGCAAAAGGAGGCGAGGGAGCAAGGCTGCTCAGCTAGGGAAGAAGAAGGCACTCTTGGGCCAGCCTGGCCTGACCCAGCACAGCTTAATCTACTGATTCACTCTGCCTCCACAGCGGAGCAAGGGGGAGGCAGTGGTGGCTGGGTCTGCGTAAGTGGGCAACAAGCACTGTTAGATAAGGGCAGAGGGGCAGGATGCCTTCCACTGGAGCCACCAGAGCAAATGAGCAAGGCACAGGTGCCCCACATAGATCCTGGTGGGCTTTTGGCTAACCATCTGTCTTCTGCTACCCAGCACTCTCCAGAAGAGGTGACATTTCTACTCCACTTTTCTCACCCATTTATGGGGACTCAAAGCAGCTGACAAATCTTTCTGTTCTTCGCCCCACAGCAGACACCCTATGGGGTAGGTGGGGCTGTGAGAGCTCAGAAGAAAGCTGTGACTAGCCCAAGGTCACCCAGCTGGCTTTGTGGAGGAGTGCGGAATCAAACCTCGTGACTGCGAGATATGAGCCCAGCACTCTAAGCACAAGACCCAACTGGCTCGCCAGGCTGGGGCAGCTTGTGCCTGTTGCAGTACATCACTGGCCCAGCACAGCATACCCAGCAGGCCTATTGCCAGCTACCACTCCTGCCTGCCACTCATCTGCCTGGAGAATTATATTACACATATAATTCTTACCTCAGTCAGTGATCATTTGCAATAGTCACACTATGAGCTAACAACAGCCACACTCCCAGAGCTAAGCATTGTTTGTATACAGTTTTGAAGAAAGGGTTTTAGAAAGTGTACTTTGAAATGCAAGCAATCCGTGCTGAAATTCCATTTTCCAAGCAGGAGCCCTGGCTCAGATTCTATATAGCATCCCTAGGGAGAGCAGTGTGCCAGAGAGCAATACCAGTGGCTACAGCCCTGTCAATCAAAAGCAAATCCAGATGTTTCAGCACCTTCTCTGGATGTTACTCTAGCTCTCCAGCTGTGAAGATGCCTCAGCTTTTTCAAAGAGGTGGGGACTTGTGTGAAAACAAGGTATCTTTGGTTCATGATATGTATCTTGGTCCTCCTGCAGCCTTTGGAGAACAGGTTTTGTAGGCTTATGCTGTACTTGAAAAACATGCAAAACCTGTTTTACTAGATCTGGAGGTGGGAGAAAAGGCAGAAGCATATATACCAGGAGAACCAATCCTGCTGCCATTGACATTTCTTTAGAAACCTACTGTATATTTCCACAGCCTTACTTGGTCAAAGTGAGCCTGCAAACCAGTCTCGAGGCAGTATGATAAGAGTTATTTTCCCTGACTTCTCCTC
Source organism: Aspidoscelis marmoratus (assembly GCA_014337955.1). NCBI lineage: Eukaryota > Metazoa > Chordata > Lepidosauria > Squamata > Teiidae > Aspidoscelis > Aspidoscelis marmoratus. The sequence goes on along the minus strand of MTQE01002208.1, from coordinate 10,928,520 downwards.
TCCTCATTTATGTCTGTGTTGTGTGTGTTGTAGGGAGGGAGTCCAACTTCAACTGACTTACCTCCAGGGACTGAAAATCTGACAGAACTCCTAGCCAGAACGCACACTTTCCTTCAAAGGGGAAGCAAAATAAACCATGGAATGAGTTCCATGTGCAAGTAGCTCTCCCTGTCTCTTTCCTGCTCCCTCTCTGTACACGCGTATGTCAGCCTACATGAAGGGAAAGGAGGCAACTGTGGGGAAGGCTCATAAGATCAGCAAGGCAAAACGTAGGTCACAAAGGTCTGGGCTAGATGCGTTCTACCCAGGGACCGGAGGAGAAGAATACAGCAGAGACATGAGGAAATACTGGGGGTGGGGGGTGGGTGGGGGCTTGGGGAGAAGGAACTGTATTGTTTAGTTCAGGGAAATGGGTGAGGAAATCAGATGCAGAAAGAAGAATGCAGAGAAACTGGGTTTTAATTGATGCATCTACTAAATAATTAAAGATTAGAAATTCTGGAGTCTTCTCAGCTATTGAAAAGCAGTGTTGAGAAGCAGTTAGTGCAGTATGAGGTGCAGATGGGGGTAGATTGGAGGCTATGACTCCTACCTAAGCTGAAAGTGGGGGGGGGGGCCTTGGCAACCCTGGCACTCCACAAGGGGCATGGGAAAAAGGAGTTTGTGGCATACTAAATGAGGGCTCCCCTACTGCTATCTACCTGGCTTAGCAGAACCACGGGTTAAACCACTTTGGCAGGGAAGCTAGGTGACTCTGCCTGCATTTGTACCAACCAAGGCACACAGTGATATGGAATGAGAAACTTTCCGCTGTATTTTTTGGCAGGCGCGTTTCCTTTTCTAAAAATGCATGGCTTTACAAAATTAAATGGTAACAACAACAGAGTTAATATATAAGGGGTCAAAGTGAGCTGGATAATTGCACTTTCTTCTGACGATTATTCAAGAGGAAGAAAAGAGGAAAAAGAAAGATCCACACCCATTTTCACACATCAAAAAACACTACTTATAATCTATATGGAAAAAGGAGTCAGAAAATGGGAGGTAATGTAAAAACACAAAAAGGGATCCTAAACAATTTGGAGCATCTGGAATAAATCAGTTTCTTGGACTTGCTTGTGGTATTCCTGCAAAAATAAATAAAAACATAAAGATTATACTGTTGCACAGCATGATACGCCACCCAAGGGAGACTATGCAAGTTAAGATAAAACCAAGGCAATGGTCTCAACTTCCAAATCAGGTGGTAACAGAATGGTTCTACATAGCTACTCCCTAGCACAGGTAGGCTAATGCATGCTTTTTTTAACGAGATGCAGTATGTAACGGCCTAAAACAGGGGAATATGAGTGTATAGATGGATTGGTGTGAATTGGATGGGCAAAAACTAAGCACTCATATTTCAGCTACTGACATTTAATCTGAAATGAGGCTCTACTTTTTATTGTACAAGTAAATCTGAATATTGGCTGCATCAATTCAAGACACAGGAAGAAGTCTCACATAATGAAATGCTCTTCCCCAGTTAAATATTTTCTGTATGGAAGAACTCCAGTCTATCCTTCCCGAATGGTGATGTGTTAAATCCCATCAGCTCCTGACAGCAGTCTGCACTCTTACAGCCTATAACTCCCACAACCAGATTTTGCCCTATGGCTAATTCCCATACTGAATTGTTCTGGCCTCAGGATAACCTGGTAGTCCTTTTCACTCATCCCAGAGGTTGCTCAGGGGTCAGAGACATGCAGTCGCACATGCTGAGAGTCACTCTTCTTTAAATGTTTTCCAATATGGATCAAAATACCACAGGATAGATAAACTATAGATCAAACAATATCCATAAATCACCAAGCCTGTAACTCCTCTCAGGGCCCCCAGCCTTTCTGGTCAACAGCAAGGAACGTTGGGAGCTCAGTAACATCTGGAGCACCCCTGCCTGAGCACCCCTGTCCTGGAATTGTGGTTCAGTGGTCAACGTCTATTGAGCGAACAGATGAAACCAGGGCCATCCTATTTTTCAGATTATAGAGTAGTATGAAGAGTTCCGTGTCTCAGTCGGACTTCATAACAAAATGATCCAGATCCAGCCAGGACAGCTTACCTGTCTTGATGAACTTGTGCTCTCACATCTGTGGCATGGAAAATCCAAGGAGTACAAGGCAGAGGATAAGAATGGTCCCTTTTCCTAAAACCTTTAAATTACTTCTCTCCATCTTACTTACTGCCTCTTTTTTTTCTTGTATAAGCAAAACTTGGGGGAAATGCTATTAAAATTTAGTAGGAGCCGCCAAAAGCCAAATAAAAATTACTCTGCAGTTTCAGCCCACAGTCTGCGTGCTTTGTACTACCAACATACTCTATTAAGTGGAGGTCTCCACAACTTTACTGCCCCCCCCCCAAAAAAAAAATCCTTTTAATCCATCAGCATTATAGAGGTGGGAATTTCATGAGGGTGGCGAAGCGTGAAGACCCTACTGGCTGATCGCCATCTCACGCACGGCGAACTGGTAAAAGTTGGCCTTCCTTTATTTCGTTCGCACGTTACATGCAAACACGCATTTAAATGTTACACCTCGTTTGGCCCTCGGCATAAAGGGATTCCCCAGTAAGGCTAATCGATGCCCTGCTACCTCGTGCTGGACGGCAAGCGAAGGATGCTGCGTCCAGCTGTCCGTTTTGTGCAGCAGCACATTTTTGCCTCTCTGCTCTCCTGCACATTCCACGCGCGTTGGCTTTTCTACTGTGAGCGTGTGAAAGAGAGAGAGAGAGAGAATGTGTCAGTGAGTGAATGGAGGAGAGAAGAACGCGGCGCGAGCACAAGCCCTCATCTTCTTCCAAAAAGCCTCCCTCAGCCCCGGATGTTTCCCTTGTGGTCAGAGGCCCTGAAATAAGCTCCTCTAATGGATGTGTGGGCTGTGGCTGCCGCTCGCTCCACCCGGAGCCCAACTCGCCCATGCCAGCTGCCACCACCGGGCTCCAGACAGCTCAGCAGCGGAGAGGATCGGGCGTACCACAAGCATGTGCAACCTACCTCCCATCGCGGCTTTTCCTCCTGCCGGAGCAAGGACAGAAATACCGGGGACTCGGGCGGGCGGGGAGGTGGTGGATGGCAGGCAAGGGGGGCGGCGGGGAGGAGAGGAAGAATAACTTTTTGGCTCACAAAGGCTTTCCTGCAATAAGGGCGCAGGCGGTGGATGGACGCACAGAGTGGGAAGGGCATGGCATGGCAGCGCCCTTGGGTCACTCGCTGCGCTTAGGTTCTGAGAGAAATGGGAATTTTTGGCTTGCCCTCTGACCCAGGAGCCTTACTCGTTAGGGGGGAGATTGGGAAGCTACATCTTCCTGCTTCTAAATCAGCCCCCAGCACCGAGAAGGTTCTTCTTGGTTCTTCTAAGGGACTACGTGCCCTCCTGAGCTTCAGAAAGCACCAGCACCCTATCTAAGGATAATGGAAGTCATAGTCCACATGTTTATCTAAACTGAGCGATCTATATCGGGCGCTGGAAAGCAGAGGGTTGCCAGTTCGATCCCCAGCCTCTCCTGGGAAGTAGGCGATGGAAAACGATTTGTGTCTCTGCCCGGGAAAGTTCACGGAGGTGCCCACACAGTCAACCAGACGTTAGCCACGACTCAGTGGTACCCGACAACAGCAGCCTTTGAGAAAGAGATACAGTTTGATCCAGGTGCATTGCTCTCCAGATTTGTTGGGAAATGGCATGCACTTGCGATGCCAAAATGACGCATTATGCTGCAATACAAAACCTGGGGACCTGACCTTGGCATATAGCACTAGTGTGTTATCTGCACCACAACTCACCCCCAAGTTGGACAGGCACGATTCAGCTTAGGACCAGGCAGGAACCCTTTTAGCACAAAGATATATTAGGCAACCCCCAAATCGATACCAAAACTGTAGGGATAAATTCATAAGCTTAAGGCTTTGGGGGCCTTGAGTCAGGGCCCGACCAATAGACTACAGTGAGTTTTTTGTTTGCTTTGTACTAATGTGTCCCTTGTTGCCTCTCCCATCGTATATCCGCAGATGGTTTGGCCAGAGCTAGCTTGGATCTTGCTCCAAAACCTCTGGCTCAGTTCCCTCTTTAATTAACAGACAGAACGCTGTTGCTTTTTAAAAAGCGTTCCTTTTTTTGCATACCTCCTATTCTCCCATACGACCTCTCAAAATAAAAGTAGAACTTAAGAATTGATATGTCTTGGGCAGCTTGTTTGAACTAGCCATCTTACCACCACTGGAACGCAAGCTTGCTCCAAATAAACACATAAATAAAAGGAGCTCAGGAGTTTGTGTCCTCTGCATTCTGTTTGACCACACAAATGCTTCCTGCACCGGTATTGGGCCTGCGGCACTTCAAACCTGCGTAGGATTGGGTGGTCAAGCGAGTGGAGGACACCGACTCTGCAGCCCAGGAAGCAAAGTTCCATTCCAGGTCCCATTCAGCCATGAAGCTCTGCAGATAACATTGGCTCACCGCTTCCTAGCTTTCATCTCAGCCTACCTCACGGGGCTATTGTGAGGATAAAATGATACATCACACACACTGAACTCATCAGACGGAAGACAGGGATGAGATAGAAAGTGGAATGAAATGAAAAGTGTAAGTCCTGGGGGAAATCAGAAATTGGACACAAGCTGGACACCCTTGCTACACTGGATCTCCACATGTGCCACCATCTGCTCCAGAGATATCTACTCATTCTGTTCAGTTGTATATACATTGGCCACCACACTAGGTTGTCGATAGCTTGGACACGGCTTCTGAAATCCTGGAAGCTGGACTTCAGAGCTTTGTGGTTTGCTCCCCTTCCCTGATTCCCTCTGACCTACTGTCTAATTAGCACCAAAGCCTTCGGCTAAAAATACCTTTGAGTGCAGGGCTGGGCAGGCTGTGCTCTGTTCCTTTCTTGTTTTGCAGGCTGTGTGGTCACCACGGGGAATGGGAGAGATCCACCCAGCTTCCCCATGCCAGCCTGGCAGATTGCAACCGATGGCCACAAGGCTGCACCGCTGAAGCTATTTCCAACCCTTGGTGTTAGCTCATTGTGCCCTTTTTTTGCATAGGGTATTTGTGGGGTTCCAGCCTGCAACCTCCTGAGGGAGCACACCACAGGCAGCTGGCTGATAGGGGCAAAGGGGGCAAAGCCGATCACTTTTTCCTCTGTACATATTTTAACTCAGCTGGCTATTGGCTGTAAAGTCCACTAAGAGTGTGTTCCCATAGGTATTTAAATCCAAATTGAGTTAGAATTCCAATTTAATTTTCTATAAATCCAAATAGAATCAGAACTTGGTATCTAGCATTCCCATTCAATTTTTTTATTCCTGGATTTTATGAGGACTATCTTGCAAAAATCCGCAGAAAAGAAGTACTGAGGAAAACAGGACTTTCCCCCCTTTTGGAGCAGAGTCTGCTCCCGCCCCCCAAGTGGGAATGCTCCCGGACCACTTGGGGTGGAGATCTAGCCTTCTGGCCAATGCCTGCCAGATGTGCATGGGATTTCACAGCTGTGAAGCCCCACTTGCCATGCCCGCAATGCTAGAGCACCAATCAAGAAAAGGCAAAGGCTTGAATGGGGGGGGGGGGAGAGCTGCTTGACATAGTTTTGCTTTTAAAACCTTTTTGTGTGATACATATATATCTTTTTGATAATTGTTAGCAGCTACTAGAAACGTAGCTATGAGAAATACATTTCTAGTAGCTACTAACAATGATCAGAAGATACATATGTATCAAGCAAAAAGGCTTTAAAGCAAAACCGTGACTCAAGTAACTCTTCACCGCCTTCCAATTGTGCTCTGCCCCTTCACTGATCTGCTTGAGCGCACATTTCCCCGTAAGTGGATGGAGCTACTGTTATTGGGAAAGGGAGGATGTGAAAAGCCATCCCCACCTTCCGACTGCACTCTGCTCCTTCTGATATGCTTAAGTGCAAATATGCTCTTCTCGGTAATGTGGATGGAGGTAATGTTACTGGGAACGTATGATCTGAAAGGGAGGGTGTGAAAAGGGGAAAGTGTGATTGCCCTGTGTGTATATTCTTCCCTTCAGCTGACCAGGGCAGGCTTACAGGGTTTGCACTACAGGTGGCAGAGATTCTCCTGCCGGGGATTTGCGCAGTGAGTGAGAATGGCAATATTTGGGTTCAGTCCGGTTTAACGTCAGGTAAATGGGAATAGTCTGAAATCTGCACTCGACCCTGTATCTGGATTAAAATAATCCACCTATGACTAAAATAGTCCAAACAGGACTAAAAAAGTCAAGAGGGAGCAGGGCCTATGTGTAGTGGGATCAGCTTTCTTGCATAGAGTTGCAGCCTTCCAGGGCCACATCGAACATTACCATGACCTGTTCTGAATCCTGTGCAACTTCCTTCTGCTGCCTTCTACCCTTAGCCTGCCCCACTAGTCCCATAGAGCACCAGCTACCACTAGTGCTCGCTTGTATATGAAAGCTATAGGCCTCACAATGCATCAAAGCAGCTTTGGCTAGAGCAGTATTTGTCCCTTCTTCATTGGGTCTTATTCCAGATTATATTCTGGAATGAGGAGAACTGTCATCAGCATGCTAGTGCAGACTACAGTAGGCCCTGGGCAGGTCCTGCCATAGTTTGCACCAGTATGCAAATGGCAGGTCCCTATTCTAGGATATAGGGCCTTTCTGAACTTGGCCTTATCCCAGAACAGAGACTACTATCTGCGTGCTAGCACAGACTATGGAAGACCCCAGGTGAGACCTGCCATAGCCTGCATTAGCTTCTGCCTAGCAGACCACTGTCCCTAGATATATTCCAGAATAGGGCCCAGTGCAGAAAGAGCCTTTGATCTATTCTCTCTGACAATCAGATAGTTGGATCCCTCCATACTAACTCAAGGCACTCGAAGCTATTTGACAAGAAAGGTTTACTGTATCTTCTCAGAAAGCTACAAATGTTCTTCATTGAAAATAACCACTCGTGGTCTTGAGAGATCTGAGGAATTCACCATCATGACCACCTCTGCATGCATATTGGGGGGGCGGGGGCGGGGAATGGAGAACTCGCTGACAACAGAAAGATACTGCCTCACTGTGGCAATAATGGACTCAAATGTTCCTTTTGGGAAGAATTCCACCCCTCCCTTCCAGGGAATAGCTGAGACTCTATACTTCAGACTACCCAGTCCTCAACCAAAAGATGACATAATGACAAATTCTTTTCCTTGGAATGGAAGAATAGTTGCACCCAATCCAAAAATTGGGAACAATCAGTCTTTGCTGATGCTCTGTGAAGAGGAGGTAATCTCCCATCAGTTGAGAACAACCAAGAAGCTGTCTGTCCAGCCAGTAATCTACATTCCTTCCATGATTCTGTTACTACAGCTTGCACATATATTCTTCGCTAAAAGCTGAGATGTGCTCATGTGGAAGTTTCATTATAAATTCTCAATAAAAGTTATTCTGTGATGTTAAAGAATTCCAGGATCAATCAACTTAAGAATCCTTGGGGATGTCCCCATGCACGTTTGGTCCAGTACCGAATGCGGGCTCGGTAAGGGCCCATGCATTTTGGATCTGGTCCGCAGAAAGCGAACCAAATCCCCCCAAACCGTGCCAGACCAGGACCAAATTTGGTACCTAAAAAAACAAGTCTCGGCATGGTTTGGGGTCCCAGCACGCATTGCTTGGCAAGCTGAGACCACGCATGGGGACGGTCCCGGGCTATCCATGGAGGAGACTGGTGCTCATATCATTGGGAGGTGAGGTGTGCTTGCCATTCCTGCCCTGTGCATTGGAGATCGCAGCTGCTGACATTTTTTGGGAGTGGAAAAGTCCTGATCGCCAAGGCAGGCAGGATAATGGCTTAATTTTTGTGTATTTTCCACGGAAATATTTCCACCCACGTTTCCTGGTTGCCAAGGCAAGCAGGATAATAGCTTGATTTTTGTTCCAATTCCAAAAATGTTCAACCCCATTTCTCGATTGCCAAGGCGATCATGATAATGGCATGATTTTCTCCCTTTTAAACCTAACGGGCATTCTCGCGGTTCCCGGTGGAATGGAGGTGTGCAAAACTGCTCAGGCACCTAACTGCTGCTAAACCTTCTAGCGGCTTTCAGTCTTTTAAATTTTAAAATAAATTTATTATTGTTATTAAGCTTTGTTTCAACTTTTTTCCGTGCCTCCCAGCCCAGTCCTGGCTTTCTGTGCCACTAAGGGAGAGGGGGATGCGGCATTTGCAGCTGGCGGCACAGGGGCGGGCTGACATCAGTCTGGCTTCCATTGAGGAGAGAAGGGTGGAGAGGAGCTGCTGCTGCTCCCCCATGCCAGGGTTTGGCACGGTTTGCAGGGGGGTGCCTCCATCCATGCCCAACCCACACCCAGCCCTCATTGCTGGGAATGGGATGGGGATGGGCTAGGAGCAATCTCAGACTCACATCCAGTCTCATGCATTCCAATCCCGCTCCAAACGGCTTGCGTGGGGATGTGGCCCTTTAGCCTGTCATTCCATGTCTGCTGCGTTCACATGTAAGTTTCTGTCCACCTTTAGAATGAGAGAACAGTAGTCATTTTTCTTTCTGCATTATCTAACTGCAAAGCAGATTTTCTTAGATGACACTGAAAGAAAGCAGCTATTTGATTTGCTGATGGGTTCTCACTCTGAAAGTGGACCGAAACTGGATTAAAAATTGGGTGTAAATGCAGTACTGTCTTTGCTGGTATTCATGAGCAGCAAGTGAAGGTGTCTTTCCTTTGCATTTTGTCCTGTTGCATGTGGTACTCTGAATTATACCTCAGTATAATTATACTTGAAAGTTTCCCACTTACTATTTATTCTTTTTTCATCTGACTTCTCTGACAGTGAGAGCCTCCCAAAAGGCCTCCCAGCTTCAATAAAAGTAAAAGAGGCAAAGTCAGATCACATGCCATATAAGCTAGCAGTGGAGAGAAATAAGTTCTTCAAGGCTAAAAGGAATTCTTCAGTTTAAGCATATATCTGTAGCTTTGGGCCAGACTGGTCATTCTTTGCTGCTACTGCTGCTGCTGTTGCTGTTGCACAAGCAGAAGCTGATATCTCTTGTTACTTTGGCTGATGGGTGTTTGGAGATTGCAGAAACAGAAAGAAAATACAAAGATTCTAGCCATCAGAGCAGAGTATTTCCTCTGCTCCTTTTTAAACCAATAGATGAGGCCAGGCTGCTCTCCTGTTTATCTTATCTTATTGGTTATAAACCACCTTTACAAAACAACTGCCCAAAGTGGTTCAGTTTGTTATAAAACTTGCACAATTACAACAGCAACATCACAAAAATTTTAATTTGTTGTTGTTGGGTACCACTGAGTCATGGCCAACTCCTGTTTGCCTGCACGCACACCTCATTGCAGGTTTCTTGGCAAAGATAGAGAAGTAGTTTGCTATTGCCTACTTCCAGGGAGATGCTGGGGACTGAACCAGAAAACCTGTGGTTTCCAGGCTACTTACATTACCACGTAGCTACTGCCACTCTCCCAAAATATAATACTACATAAAAATAACAGTAGGATCAAGAAATCCTGGGCTAGGAGCCCCCCGTGGTGCAGCTTCATTAGCAGTGCAGTTTTGCAGGCTGAAGAGGCTTCTTCAGATGGCCTTGGTTTGAGAACAGCAGGGACTAGGGATGGGAGCCAACTCAGTTCAAATGCTACAAACCAGGTTCATGAAGTTCAGTATGTCACTCACAAGCCTGCCCCTCTTTGAAGGTGAATGAGTGCCAAATAGTTTACAGGTCAAACTCACCCATCTGTTGTTTTCCACTCTCCTTCTTCTTCCCTTGCCTGCCTCCCAGCCAGAAAGCAGAGGAAGTGAGGGGACGATGGAGAAACAATGGCTACCAGTGAGTTTGACCTATAATCTCCATCACGCTCACCTTCCCCCATGCACACTTCAAGGAGGACCAGTACAGTCCCTGGAGAATTGTGTGCCTTTACCTGTGTCTGGAGGAAATCTTATTTCTGTCAAGGAAAGGAAAATTTTTCATCTTGCTATTACTAGTTATCACCATGAATTTATCCAATCCTTTGCAAGAAGGAATAATGAGAATATCTAATAATCTATCAGTCATTTTGAGCAAGTCTTTTTTTCTTTCGATAACTTTTCTTGAAATGTCTTCAGTATCAGAAGGCGCATCCCCATGCATGTTTTGGTCCAAATTGAAAGGTTCGACAAGGGGCATCCCCATGCACTTTTGATTTGGTCCGATTTCCATGGACCAGATTGCCCAAACCCATACCGAATCCGTACCACATTTGGTACTGGAAAAAACAAATCTCGTCACCATTTGGCGTCCTGGCACACATTGCTTTGCAAGCTGAGCCTGCACATGGGGACGGTCCCGGGCTATTTGGAGAGGAGATTGGCACTCGCCTCAGTGGGAGGTGGGGTTTCATATCCTGTGCTTGCTGTTCCTGTCCTGTGCACTGGAGATCACAACTGCTGATATTTTGGGGGAGTAAATGGTATTAAAGCCAAAATGATGAGGGGGTTGAATGGTCTTCGCTGCCCGATGAGACTCTTTTATACAAGTATTCCACACACACACACACCATTTTCTGATTGCAGGATAATGGCTTGATTTTTTTCTCCCTTTTACACAGAAAATATTCCA
>MTQE01002208.1:10906161-10917833 GCA_014337955.1 Aspidoscelis marmoratus | reverse complement strand
AGGATAATGGCTTGATTTTTTTCTCCCTTTTACACAGAAAATATTCCACCACCACCCCATTTCCCAATTGCAAAGGTGGGCATGATAATGGCTTGATTTTTCTCTTTTTTAAGCTTGCCAGGTGTTCTTGCAGTTCCTGGATGGAGTGGAGGTGCGCAAAACTTCTCAACCACTCAAGTGCCACCAAACCTCATAGTGACTTTGTTTTTTTTAAAAAAATTATTTTTTCCATTTGGTCCCGCAAAAGGGGGGGGGGATGTGGCATTTGCAGCGGGCAGCTCAGGGGTATGATGACATCAATCTGGCTTCCAATGAGGGGAGATGGGTCATAGAGGAGGTGGTGCTGCTCCCCCGTGCCGGGGTTTGGCATGGTTTGCATGGGCACAGCTGAATCTGCACCCAGCCCGCACCCAGCCCACATTACTGGGAATGGCATGGAGATGGACAACAGTCGATCTTGTTCCTGCACCCAGTCCAATGTGGGCCCAATCAGACCCGAACAGCTTGCATGGGGATGTGGCCAGAGGAAAAAGGTAGCTCTTCTCATTTTAGCAAATAAGCACTTCTTATTTCTCTGTCATTCTTTATCAGACCTTGTAAAGCACAGCAGATAATAATGGAAGTTCCTAAATTTCTAGTCCAAATCTTACCTCAGCTCTCAGTGGAAAAGAGTGGCTATGTTACCTCTCTGTAACATGAATATCCTAAATGCTGACCTACCTTACAATGTTGTTGTTAAAGGATTACTAAAAATAAGTGTACACTCTGGGCACTCAGGAAAACAAATTGCTGCATAAAGTCTGTTCTTACTGTCTGTCAGTCTTTTCTCCCCCCGCCCTTCCTAGTAAACATGCTCCTTTAAAGTTCAAGCAGCTCCAAATGTTTGGCTATGCCGCCAGGTAATTTTCAGTGCAAGAAGCTGTGGGACAAGCTTGAAGTGTTGCCGTGAAATGGGTGTGTTGATTGTGCAGAATTCGGGTTGGGGGAGAGTCAGGGGGCATGTTTCTTTTTTGGCGGAGTCCCTTTTCTGTGCCGGGCTTGCCACCGCTCTGTGGCCTAGGCTTGGTTTAGATGAATCATCATTTTGAGTGAACACACAAACCATAATTAGCTTTGGAATATAAATATGGAAAGTTCGGCGAATGTTACTGACCAATATAGCTCCTCAGCTCATTATCTGCACCCGGGCTGCTCCACACAGCTATTTTCTGAACAAAGGGCTTCACTTTTCCAGTTATTTAAATAAAGCTTGGGGAAATTTATGGGACATAGAAGCTGGGGAGAGATGGTGGTTCAGGAAGAGATACTTGGCTGTTTAGCTTGCAGCTGAGAAGGCAGAATCTCTCCCTCTCTCTCTGAGGAGAAATAAGAATGTTCTGTAGCCTTCTTCCTGGTTCTCAGTCTTTAGGGGGCTGAAGAACACATGAGAACAGTCGTTTTGTGGTGAGCTTGTGAGGTGAGCTTGTCAGGGTCATTTCATACTAAAGTGACTCAGAGGGCCTTTTCACACTTAACTTCACTGAGACACTGTCCCCAAAAAATTAAGATCAAGGATTCCAGCCCTATCCCAAACGTATCAGGAACATACCCTGCCATGGGGCTTGTGTGAATGCTGCTGTCTGGCAGTGGCTGGCCATTGCTAAGGCAACTGGGTGACACAGCATGTTACTCTGCAGCCACAGCTAACCTACTCCATGCAGCTTTTGCACAGAAGTAGGTGCAAAGGCTGTGTCTGGGGCTGTACCGGGAGCACCTATTATAGCTATGGAACAGTTTTTACTGCTCAATAGCTATCGAATTGGGGATGACCGTCCACATTGGGAGCGACTCCAAGTCGGAAGCAGATATGAGAAGCCATCTGACTATATGTGTTGTGAACTATATCTTATTACTCACACATAGGTATTCATTCTTCTTCCATTCTGTTTTTTTTTTCACTTGTCTCATGACAATTACTTATCATGCATTTATTCAGATTTCCATGCATTTAACCATCAAGTATTTTTAGAATGTGCTTTATTTTATGCCTATGCTGTAACTAAGCAATAAACCTCCTTCTGGATGAACAGCCAACTTGACTCCTTGTCTTGGAACTACCCTGTTGATCAGCCTGCTGCACTTGTGCCTGGATGCTCTATCTCAGGCCGTGTACGGATGCTCCAAGTCATTGCTCTGTCTGAAAACTAATTATCTTCAAGAAAACCTCCTCCTTTATTTTCTCTTACCTTTTCCTTAGTTTATAAAAACAGTAATTGAGTTTCTAAGTGGGCCACAAAAACAGCACATTCTCATCACTTGCTCTTAGGAACAAGTGTACAGCGGTACACTACCTTGGAATACTGAGGTCCATTGCTGTCAGCATGATTAATAACTATTGATGGACTGAGCCTGCATCCAGACATTGGTTACTTTTTCCACTAGTTTGATAATACGGAATAAAGCATGGACTGTTATAACTGACATCTGGATGCAGCCTGTTGTGCTATCCAGGGCAAGGGCTGTTGCCACAGCTTGCAATGGTAGATGCTTTTTTCCCAGTCATCTGAAGAAATTCTTTCATCTGCCTCCTTGTTTTTATTAGATGACCCAGAGATAGTATTAGAAGGTATAGAGGTTTTTTTGTTTATTGGCTACTTTCTCTGATTATACATAATTTTGTACACTTCTGTGATATCCTTTGCTGACGTATTGCCCTGCAGATTTGGGGGACTATAATGCATTGGAACTTCTACTTTGTATTGCAAGTGCTTTTATATCTTGTCTCAATTTCTGAATCTTCTACTTTCTGAGTACGATAGAACAGGTAGCCAGTCTCAATGGCCATCCTCCAATGGTGCAAGCCACACGATTGGGAAATACAATCCTGCCTGAAACCCAGACCGGTTTCTGCACTGGGCATTATTCCGGATTGTATCTGCGAATAGGGACTTGCCATCTGCATATTAGTGCAGATAATGGCAGGCCTGGGCAGTGTCAGCCAAAGTCTGTACCAGGATGAGAATGTGAAGTCCCTAGCCTGATATAAACCAGAAGTAAGGACCAATGCAGAAAGAGCCCCTGTGTTTCCTAAGTGCTCTTTTATGATGCTCAGTTTTCATGGTTTGGGCCAAGGAAGGAGAGATTAAAAATCTTGCTGATCCCGCACTCAGAACCGCACCAAACGTGCATGGGTACACAGCCACAATGTGCTTGAGGCGAGGGCCATATGGTCAGGGAAGTCACAGCTACAGCTAGAAAATGATATTTTAATCCAAAATACTGTTTCACCCTGTCTGGGCCTGCAAGTGTGGCTTCCCCAATTTTGCCCTCTTCTCTCCTCCTCAAGAAAGCTGTCAAGTACCCAAGGCTTCCTGCTCTTCAGAAACTTTAAACAGGCAATGTTTTATCCATGCAGAGTCTCTCAGTAAAGTGTCTTTCCTTGCAGCAGACTGTGTGCACTCCAGAGTAGGCAGTAAAGTTCAAAAGGCATTTTTGGTAGCTCCCACACTTTGGCTGGTATGCAGTTGCCCACTGTGTTGCATGGCAGATGAATTCAGATGCACGTGGCCTCACAATCTCTGGCCACAGTCACACCTTGCTGAACTAGTCTGTCCTATTGGCAAATCGGACTCAAATGCACTAACCCAGATCACACACAATGATAATCCTTCCTCAGTTTGTCCTCAGTTTGGGTCATACCTTTCTGTTCCCATTCTGAGTCTCACTTCTGAGTCTCTTTTAGGTCTTCATCCTTCACCACCGTCACAACACCCCCCGCACTCTGATAGGATAAAGTTCTGTCACTCAGCATCTTGCAACCAAGGGGTGTGCGCAGAATCTTCCCCCTAACCATCTTGCTCCACCCCTCTCCTCACTTGCTAAACATGTCACCATGCAATGTGCTTCATCTGTCCATAGTTAAGAATACCGTTGAATTTTTAAAAAAGTTTTGCACAAAAGCACTAGAGGGCAACTTCTGTATTTCATTTGCCCACACTCACATCGGATGATAGAAGTGGTCCTGCAGTTCCCCACTAATTGCTTCTGGGCATCTCAAGCAGAAGATAAAGGCAAAACCTTTACCTGCTCTCAATTTTGTGCAAATTTATTTATTTAATATATATTCCTAGCCTTCCCTATACCCAAAGGTCTCAGGGTTGGCGAGTGTGCGCAGAATCCACTCTGCCCAATTAGAGTGTCATGTGAATTTGCACATGAGAGCCTCACTGGACCGAGTGGACTCACCCATCATTGGTTCTGCCTATTCTGACTCTGGTACCGCTGCTTTTTCGATGCTTTGCCTTCTACCGCACCAGCCCCACTGGGCAGGGATGTGGCTGAACAGTGATCTGATAGCTTATCAGCTAGTCTGCAACACGCTTGTCCCAGACTTAGGAGAAAAATGTCAAATATTTTCTTTGGCTCTCATGCGGCACGAAAGTGCATACAATTCAAGGAGCAGAAGTGAGATCAATCACGGGCCGGGGCAATCTCCATTCCCCCCAAAGCCTTCCAAGTCACAAGTCTTCACCCCATCCCAGCTCTGACCGCACACTGAGAACGGTTCCCTAATTGCAGGCTCCAAGGAAAGGAGGCCAGGCTAGGCTGCTGCAAGCCACATGAGAGGCGACACCAGGGTAAAAGGAGGCTCTGGGCCTGGCTTCAAGCCCCCTTCCCACCCCTACCCCCACCCTTGTTGCAGACGTCATGTGGCAGTGATTGAGCTGTGGTTGCAAGACCTCATCAAAGCTATGGTTCCAGCATACAATAAGCTCCACAGGAAGCAGGAATCCTTGTGTCTGCACAGAGCAGGGGAGGGATGGTGACAGACAGACAGTTGGGTTGAAAGGGTTAAAAGGCCCCAGCCTGCAAGCTGTGTTCTTAATAGCTGAGGGATTATCTGCTGCTATCACATATAGAAAGGAAATCCAGATACAGGAGTAATCCCTGCCTTTCCCTCTTTGTCTGTGGCCATCCACATGTGTGTTTAGAAGACTTGTGTGAAGGTAGCAAGGATAAGCAACTAGATAAGTTTTTAAAAATTTCTTCAGGAAGAAGCTTTACACCAGGTCAGGCTATAACTCCATCTCCCCAGTATTACCTGACTGGCAGCAGATATTACTCTCAAAAACAACAACAACAGCGACTCCAGGAGCTGAGGGCTTACTTAATTGAATATGGATCAATATCAATGCAAGTAGTCCTCCAGGTTAAACTGGAATTCCTATGGAGGAAGTCAATCCCTTTTATCATGATTTCTACTGGATTACCAGAGCTCACACATCTGTATCTTGACTCCTTGGTGAACCTCCCCTTGGACTGGGATACATGAGTTGCATTCCTACACCACACTTCGACAGAGCAGATAATCAGTTTAGAGACCATTTTAAAATTCCACTGTGCCAACAAGAATTTGGCTTTCCATACCTTTTGTGGACCAAATCATTGCAACCAGAGCTAAATTCAGATTAAGTGAGGACTCATCCTAGTTCTGAGAATGGGCCTGTTTTATCTTGGAAAGTGGGAGCAAGCAAGTAATCTATTGCGGGAGGTAACTACACTTTGGGGGGCATGCACCCCATTTCCTCCTGTCAAGTGACAGACATTATTTGTGGGTATTGTACTCAGGAGGCTGAGAGCATCACTACTGAAGTAAGAAGAGAAAACACAATGGAAGTTATGCTTTATCTGTCTCTTTCTTTCTCTTGAGCCCCAGCAAGGAGGACAATGTAGCCTCCATTTCCTTTCTCTCCCATCCCTGCTTGGGGGAAACACTTGGATGAACCCCCCCCCCGACTCTGAGGAAGGAAAGCATTGCAGCAAGCACGCCTCCACTCTCAGATTTCAAAAGGGTTTAATTTTTCTTTTTGCTTCATTCTTCCCCTCTCTCCTCCCCCTTTTCCTTATTCCCTCCCTCCTCCTTTACCTCTCTCCTTTCCTCCTGATTTTAAAATGGTCTCCAGTATAGGTGCTTTGCAACAAGAGCTTCTTCATGTGCTCCTGGCCTCAGTGGTCCCCAAAGAGACCTTGATCAAGGGCACTGGAGGATCTGATTCCTCCACCACTGCAAACTTCAGCCTGTTTGCCCCATGTGACCATCAAGTTTGCCATTGGCATCACACAGGGGTACATGAGGTGAAGGTCATTTGCTGACCACTGGCTTCACTACCATGAACATCGATCCCTCCCATGTCCCCCCCTTTTCACTGAGCTCTACCCCATTGCACCCTGTTTTGAAATTGCACACTTGCACAAAACTGCAAGTATGAAGGAGAAGAAATTGAGATTGGTCTTTAAAGAAGCTTTCCTGTGTGGCAGACGTGAAATTGTGCTTGAATGGATACAGTTGGGGAGGAACAAATAGTGAATGATTAGTAATGAGACCAAATTAATCTATATTCTGATGCAGTGACAGAAAAATATGGGGGGTGGAGTTTGACTTTCCCATCCCAGTGTTTGGAAGACAGAACAACATCCAATTGCTGACTGCACAAGGAGAGGTATTTGGTTAGAGGAGAAGAGAAAAAGATAGTCTCTCCATGCTAAGCAAGGGCAAAATGAAGAGTGAGAATGAACAAGTTCATTTAAGCCCATGTCTTAATGCAAATGTCAGAACAATGGGGACATGTACTCAATCCTCAGTCCCCCACAATATGGATTTTCCAAGCTATATCAGAATGTACCCTTCTGGTTCTCTCTCTTTTGCAGAAACTAGCACCCATGCAAAAACCTATGATAAGCCTCTTGCCTTTTCAATGGAACAAATGGTTTATGGACCATTGATTGTGTCCCACAACTATCCAGTTGTTGCTGCTGGTGATTCCTGTCCATGAAATTTGCCTTATTTATTCCCCCTCAGGTTTCCTAGTGAGCCCACAAATGTCCTTCGCATCTGTCAGGGGATAGCAGGAAGCTATTGTGAGACCTTATTTAGATCCTCCACATCCTCTTGCAGTTTAGAGGCAGCCTCAGATTGCTTAAAAAACTGAAGAGGTTTCCTCAGAAGTCATCACTGCTGACCCTGGGAAATTATATACAGGACTGCTGGCGTGTGAATATCAGTACACTGGATATCATGCTGTGTGCTATCATTCTTTGATGGGCGCATATCACATCATGATTACCACTTCACTACTGAGCCCAATTCAAGGTGTTGAAATTGCCATATAAAGCTCTAAATGGCTTAGGCCCTGGATATCTGAAAAAGTCCCTTCTTTCCTGCCTGCGCTTTAAGATAAAAAAAGGGAAGCCTTTCTTGTAGTCCTGCTACCCCCAGAGGTGTGGGGGTTGCAGTACACAAAAGGTCTTTTTTTGTGTGTGGCAGCCCTCTTGACTTTGAAGTAGCATCCCAGCAGAGGAACACCAGACACCACCTTTATATGGGTTTAAAAATCATACATCTTAACCAAGGCCTTTGCCACATATAGTTTCTTCTGAATGTAGTCCTGACAGGGTAGGAGGGTTATATTTTTAGTAGGGATGTGCACAAGTGTTCTAAACATTCAAAATTCAATCAAATTCGATCAAATGTGGACATTCAAATTCAAATAGAATGTCTTCACATTCAAATTTAAACATTCAAACAAATTTTGAATGTTCCAAAACATTCGTTCAAATGATTCAAATGTAGAGATACATATGTATTACATATGTATCTGTACGAATATCATACGTATCTGTATGCATTTGCACTTATAATACAGAACGAAAATGGGATGCATGCTGGATAAAACGGGATGCGTACAAAATGCGTACAGATACGTATAACACATACGATTGTTGTTGACATTCGTATCTTTAAATACAAATGTTGTCAACATCTTCAAATATGAATGTTGTCATATCTAACAGTCAAACCAATAGATTCAAATGTATCAGATTCAAATTGGTTTTTGTTGCTCTCGGATTCGAAACATTTGAATCAAATAGAATGTTCGTACATTTGATTTGACTCGAATTTGAATGCAAAAAAACCCATTTGTGACCTACCCAGGAACCTTTCGGTGAAGAATGGGATACAAATGTAATAAATACTGGATGAGCTCCTATACTTCAAAATTTACGACTGTACTGCTATTTATCATTGTCATGCAGTCAAAGGTTTAACACCTTTTTCTGTATCCATACCAGCTTTATTCACACTTTCCTTTAGTACTGACAGAGTACATGCTCATACTGTACACATTAGGGTAGTAAACCATTCAGAAGGGTTGGGCTAATATGAACACTGATGTCAGAAAGCAAGCAAAGCCTGCAATTATAAGCCACACGCTGACAGACAGAGACTCCAGCGCGTGCCCTATTCCATCACTGTAATCCTACCGTTAGCAACTTCTCTTTGTGAGATATCATTTCCTTGGCAGGCTCCCACTGTTTCTGACAACCGATTGATTTTAGGAAACTCCTGTCCCTGACAGCTAGGCCTCTTCCAGAGAGGAGCTCCATGTAGGAACCGTGGTTGAGTGCATGCAGTAGTTAGCAAGCTGGGAATCTCAACTTTCACTCAGAAAGAAAAAGAGAAGTAGTAAGCACACTGATAGCTCTTCATCCTGCAAAGATGGGCTTGAAACTATAAACATAGGGGAGTGGAGTATTATTCACTAGCACTTTCCATGGTGAACAGAAGCCAAATCCATTGTGCTTAATATGCCAGTATTACTGACACCAGCAAAATGCATCCTGTAAAAAGGTAACTTGTACAAGAGCTGAACTTCACTTGGTCTTTCCAGCACATAACTCAAGTTTATTTTATATTTATAGCTTCTTTCTTGTTAGGCTATACAACAACTATGTGAGGTGCATTTGGAGAAAAATAGCCCCTTGTGATCCATTTGCTTCAGAGCCCATTCCAAAGTACCCCAATGATATCTCAACCCCTTTTGTCCTTCTGGATATATTTTCTTCTCATGTTCTGTACTACTGATGTTCTTATAAATAGTTCATTTTTTTGAAGAAATTTTTCTACCCCACTTTTCTCACCCATTTAAGGGGACTCAAAGCAACTGACAAACCTTCTGTTCTCCTCCCCACAACAGACATCCTATGAGGTAGGTGGGGCTGGGAGAGCTCAGAAAGAGAGCTGTGACTAACCCAAGGTCACCCATCTGGCTTCATGGAGGAGTGTGGAATCAAGCCCAGTGACTAAGAGATATGAGTCTGACACAAGACCCAACTGGCTTAATGTTACTGATAGATTTTAATGTTGTGTGCTATCAGTTCTTGTGCAGATCTTATTTTCTAGGATTTAATGTTCTTTTTTAAAAAAGTAATAAAGTCATTGTGAAGAAACCATAACTTTGGAGAAGTAGCTCTCCAAGGTGGTGGTGATGGTGATGAGGGGGTAGAATTCCTTTTTGAAATTTTGCTATGAATATTCTGTAAGTGGTCTTTGAAAATGTTTGCTCCACAGTGACTAAATTTCTGTGTGCTACATTAAA
The DNA here is from genome assembly GCA_014337955.1 of Aspidoscelis marmoratus. Lineage (NCBI taxonomy): Eukaryota > Metazoa > Chordata > Lepidosauria > Squamata > Teiidae > Aspidoscelis > Aspidoscelis marmoratus. Next base: position 10,908,417 of record MTQE01002208.1, on the reverse strand, counting down.
TCTAATAAAACAAATTCAAAATCTAATGACATGAAACTCATTGAAACACTCCATTCATCTCAAGCCTGAGCTGGAAACCCTTATGGTGCATGCTAATGCAGTACCATGGTCCAGAATTCTGACCCTGGCTGCTGGTAGATCTTGTTGTTGAGGTCTGCCAGTAAACAAGGTTAGAATGCTATTTGGGGCATCCTATCCTGGGCCTGTTTGCAGTTGACTATATTCTGGAATATATTTCAGGATAGCAGTTTGTTGTCTGTATGCTAATGCAGACTCTGGCAGGCCTCATTTGGGGGCTGCTGTAGCCTGCACTAGCATGTGGACAGCAGGCCCCTATTCCGGCATATATCCCAACATAAAGCCAAGTGTGAACAGGCCCCTTGTGTATGATCTGTCCTGTGCAAACGGAGGCCCATAAATCCTTTCTTGGCACAGGACAGAAAGGGCCATAGCCTCCAACTCTCCCTGTCATTACAGTGTTAGGCATGCACTAGCTAACTCAGCTCTCTACCATGTCCTAGAAAAAAAAATCAGGACCAAGCATCTCCCCACATACCCCAAGCCTCTGTGTCTCAGAGCCACCTACTTCCTTGATAGTAGGCAGGCTCAGGAGAATAACAGGTCATGCAGAGAGGAGTGAGAAAGGATGCTGTCCTTTGCGGTGAGTAGAGCTTTCATATGCTGTTCCTAGTTTGCTTCAGGGAAAGGGGCATTTGCAAACGTTGCCAACTCCTTGCATGAGCTGTCATTAATCTGAACCTGCCAGCCCTCAAGGAAGCAAATAAATGGCTGCCAACATTTATTTAGGATAAATGTTGGTTCTGATCAAAGGAAGACTTGCCCGTTTTGCATGGCCTTCAGACAAAGCCCTCAAGCTGGCCCTCAGCAGGGAGAGGAGCTTCTGCCTGCACCCACCTGCTCAGCCACTACTGAGTCTGTTCCACTAACTAATTTCAAAGTTTGCAGGACAGGTTCTATCTGAAGTTTTGTCCACAACTGTGCTTCATAAACTGATTGTACAGAAGCGGCCTCCTTGCTGTGGCATCTGAGATTTGGAATCTTCCCCTGAGACAACAGTCCCCTATGCCTGCTGTGTCTTGATGCAGGGGAACTTCAGGCAAAACATTTTCAAACGATGGTAACACAGGGAAGTGTACCCGAATTGCCTTCAAGACGCACAGTTTGAGCGAATGACATGTATACAGATTGCTGGTAATATACTGTGAATGTTGTGCTTTTGGGCACATTGCTATCAACAAAATGCAGACTTCAAAGAACACTTGCATGGTGAATATGTGACACCTGCCTGCATAACTTATAATAATGAATGAGCCCTGAAACTTCCCCTTCTATTCCATCACTGTAGGGCAGGAGTAGCTAATCCGTGGCTCTCCAGATGTTGCTGAACTACAGTATAGGTACATTCACATGGATATAAAGAAGAAATTAATGGCAGGTGAGAAACTAGATATTTTTACCCATCATTTTTGTAGGAAGAGAAAAACTAGATTAAGTAAAGCAGAGTGTGTGAGAGAGAGAGGGAGCGAGGGAGAGAGAACAGTGTAATGCAGATGGGTCTGAAAAAAGCATGGGCTGGTACTGTATTGAGAATGGCAGAAACTGTAATCCTTTTCACACTTACCTAACATATCAGTCACGTGAGGCAGTACTGCGGTGGCATCCATTTGCACTTCAAATGCTGGAAAAGCCCAGTACTAGGCCAGCAGCTCCTGAAGTGTGGATGGCCAGGCCAGACCACTATGACAACGTGTATGGCAACATCCAGCATGCACTAGTATGTTACCATGGCAATCTGCACACTGCACAGCCACAGTTGTGCTGCAATTTCCCCTCTCTGCATTACACCGAGAAGAGAGTTTAGACACAGTGACCAAGAGTGCTTTAGAAAAATGTGGATACCTGTAAAATTGGATCTCCATATATACAAATATACTTGGGTTTTTTTTCAAATAATTTAAAAAAAAATCAAAGCCTGTTGTGCAAGAGAAAAGGAAGGATGAAAATTGTAGTGGATAATACCCAAGCAAAGACAAGGGGGCAGAGGGGTGAATGAGGGACATTGTGGCAGCAGAGATGGTTTAACGCCCTCCCTCTTTTGTAAGGGCAAACACAGAGCAACCTGCAGAAAAAAATAAGTGTACCCAGATCAATGGCAACCCAAAGAGAAATACAAGTGCAGAAAACTGCATTAAAAACAGGAGTAAAGTGCAAAAACCGAATTAAATAAAACACCCC
>MTQE01002208.1:10876302-10889306 GCA_014337955.1 Aspidoscelis marmoratus | reverse complement strand
GATAATGTGGAAAGAAAATTACTGGTCACTTTGCTGATGCATTCTCTCACACTGAAGGTGGACTGGAACTGGATTAAACCTTAAGTGTGACCACAGCCCTAGTCACACTTTTCTTGAGGTGAGGGTGAGACAAGGCGGCTCCAGGAATGGCACAGTCACATTACGGCCAGCAGAAGGTGGTCAAGGGCATGTGGGCCAGGCCAGTTCAGCCCCAGGTGCCAGAGCTTGCTGGCTGAATGCTGCTGCTGAGCTGGGCACAGACTGGCAACCCTTCATGTAGTATGCACACACGTTTTTAGTTCCAATTGGGGGTGGGAAAGTCTCTGGAAGATACGGAGATGCACTTTGACGTCTGATTTGACTCCATTTTGTTTAAACATATGTGTGATCACAAGTGGGAAGCGTAAGACATTTGCATATGTCAGAGATTAGTCTTGTACTCTTAAGATCTTTCCAGAAGCATTCTTCACACTCTTTCCTTTCCCTTTCAGCCCCTGTACTGTTCACACCTAGTCCCCCCAAATGATATTTTTGGCATGGGCAAGTAGCTAAACTAGGAAGAAAAGTTTATATCCAAGGACTTGTGTAATTTATGCTTATCCTAACACCTAACTTATATTTTAGAAATGTATCTCCTACTGTTCACAGATCCTTGAAGAGAGTAAATAAAAACACAGCGTCTAATGTAAAAATATCAATAAAAGCATTGACAAAGGACACTGCTTGTTCCAGGCTCCTTTTGGGCTGAGGAGCTTTTCACATGCAACCACAGGAGGCACTGAGGTGTGGTTCTGAAGGGAGGTTGGAAAGGTTTTAGGCAAAGGCCTTGCTTGTCTCACCTCTCCCACCTGGCCAGCCATTAGCTATGAGAGGTCAGTCACTGATGGAGGAGAATGTCAGAAGCAGAAGGCTGTGCTCACGAACACATAAAAGTGAGATACTAATTTATTAAAGGGCATTGCAGGGATAGAGCTATTTCACAGGAAGAGCTCACTCAAGACAAATGAGCTAAAGTACAAGTCATGTTAGTATCCAAAGTGTCTAGAAACTGTTTCAGTACAAAAAAGGACAATGTAAAAATGCCCCAAGATCTGAAAAGTAGCACACAAAGAAGCAATCTGCCTTGGTTTTGTTTGTAGGCTTCCACGGCTGGATTCGTATGTGGCAGCCCAGAGTGGTTTTGTTGCTCATGCCTTGTGTTATCTGAATATCCCAGCAGTGCTGCTGCAGAAAACCAATGGATCTGGCCTACAGAAGATGGGCATTAACCATTATCTAAGACAGGATTTCCACTCGTGCAAGGGGATGGGCACAAAAATGTTTCATACTTAGGACTGTAAAGATTAATCAATTTTTGAAGGAGTCGCTTTGCATGAAATGTGATCTCTGGAAGCTACTTTTTGTAATTCCACTAGAGGGCTACAGTGTCTGAAATCGAAGAGAAATTCAGGCAGACAGTAAGGAAGCTGAAGCCAAACGTAAGCAAAGGCGCGCTGGCCTAAGGTCATGTGGTACGTCAGTGTCAGGAATGAGTCTCTCGCATGCCTAAATATATTTGACCTTAGCCACATTACGCTGCGTCGGTCTTCCATTGGACAAAAATAATTGCAGGTTCAGCTGCTTGGTTTCAGGGCGTAGCTCAGCCCCCTCTGTTTCGCAGCTACACCCACAGCTAATTGAATCTTCTTTTACAGGTGTTAAAAGCAGGTCATGACAATTTAGAGCACTGTGTCTGCAGTGCTAACAGGTTTCCAGTCGCTCAGAAAAGGAGGCAACAGATGATGTTCTCCAGTGTTCATCTAGGGACTGTCTGATGAGCGCTGCATTTCTTCCAATGGAGTCATTCTCAACTCTTGAAGTGATTTCTGCCTCACTCCTTGTGTACAGGGCATTTGTAAACTTTAAAAAGATGGTAAAAAATACTGCATGCTTGGTCATATCAACTATAGCATGCTCTCTCGCACACACGGACTTCTTCAAATGCTGTTAATATAGTAATATTTTATCATGTTTTCAAGCAAACGTAAAAGTGTATGGATAAAGTGCTTAAATAAAATGAACAACTAAATTGGTCTTCAGTATAAATGTGAAAGTAAGAATGAGTCTTGAGAATGGAAAATATATATTAAAGCTTTTTGGGAAACACTTTTTTCCCAGGGGAGAGCCATAACTATATAATCTGAACGATAGTCATGACATAGGGCACTGGTGACAAACGAACCGGTTATAAAAATTATAATAGCTATTTTCAGAATAGCATATAGCCTTCCTTCATTACTCAATCTCATATTCTCTCTCTCTCTCTCTCTCTCTCTGAAAGGTCATTCAGAATTGATTGCACAACCACAGCTCCTCAAGTCTCCTACCATCACTTCAAATGAAATCTTGTGTTATTTGAGAATAGTTGAGTAAGATTTGCACAGCTGAGGGAGAAGTAGCACTTCTCTTCCAACATAGTAAGAAGGGAGTGGTGGTGTGCTGTTTGCAGTAACATTGCAGCTGGGGTACCTTTGTTTCCTGGCTGTGATGTGAATGGCCACGGGTGTCACTGAACAAAGGAAATAGCCCTAAGGTTGGTCTCCTAAAGTAGTGGCATGATGGCAACAGATGCTGCATTCCCATTTAAGATTTAAAGAGCTTGGAATTTGTTTTCAAAGCTGAACATTCCCACAGGATCAGACGAATCTGCAGTTTCAGAGGATTAAAGGTCCTGGAACGTGAATTATCTGTATTTGAATCAAAAGAACTCTCACTGCGGGGTTTAGAAATAATCCTCATTATTTGTCAGTGGAGACACAAGTAGTTTTTTGGAAGTGTAGAAGCATGATTTAGGGGTGTTCTCTTCACTTTCCCCTGAGCCAATGATAAGCCAGGATTTCCATACTGCCATTTTGTTTTATATGCTTTACTGAAAAGTGTTTTTTATTTTTATTTATTTTTAAATTACTGCAACATGATCACTGACATTTTGTTGCAGCTTATGGAGTGGTGAAATGAAGATGGACATAACATTTATGCAGAGGAAGAAATGATTTCTTTACAATGAAAATTCTATTATTTAAAAACGTGGATGAACGTTTATTACAGGCCCTGAAGTAGGCCCTATTCACTGAAACACATAGGACTATAAAGAAAAAGATCAAACATTTGATAGCATCTTAAGACTTGCATGTCTTCTAGCTTTTGTTTTGGTGGATGCTTCCTGCTATTTTTTTTTAAATCTGTAAATCAATACAGCCAAACTGTATTCTTCTGTACAAGAATACCCTTGTATTTTCAGTGTTGATGGGGATGCTGATCTCTAAGGAGAAAGTAAACTGCAACCCACCACATGCAGTAACTCAGAACCTTCATAATTTCCTAGTTTTCTGATTTGTTATATTCACTGAAGTCAGCTTTTATGTAGGATTGCATAGAGTTACAGTGTTTATTACTATCCTTACCTGTTCACCCCCAGTATTCACTACGCTTTAGGTGCTATGCTTTTCACCTCTCCTGCAATAGTAATACTAGCTACTGTGATAGTTCTACAAGGATGGAGCAAAACAAATCTGTGATAGCACCAAATGGCTAAAGACTGTGACATCTCTGCCCGCTTAGAGAAAATCCACTCCTTTGGATATTCAAAGACTGCAAGTTCCATCAGCTGTAGCTAGTACAAGCACTAAGCTAGCCTTGTATCTGGCCAGCTGCACTTGTAGTGTGAATGGACAGCCAAGGCTGCCTGGACTGCCAAGGCAATGTCCAAACCAGCATCTGGTGAATGGTCAAACATTGCTATGGCAATTCAGCAGCTGTGTGCAGCCACAGTCACTTAGAAATGGCCACTCTCCCAGAAGAGAGGGCAAAGGGTGCCAATGAGGAGCAATCTGGTCATTCTAGCTAGTCTGTGGACAGAGTCCACAGCTGGATTGCTCCTGGGGGGCATGTCACCTTCAGGTGAGTTGCCATGGCTCCTGGGTGCAGGCAGAGTGATCCAGTGAGCAGCCTGTATCACTGTGCTGCTGATGAATTAATAGGTCCATGGTCAACATGCAAGGGTGACAGGAGTTGTTGTCCAGCAACATTTGGAAGACCACAAAACATAAAACTGCCACATAAAGAAGTTGATCTAACCCACACATTAATTTCCACTTTGCAGCTTCTGACCAAATTTGTTTTCCTCCAAAGGTCTGCTGTAGTCATCGCTAGGCTGCCCAGCCTTTTTTCTAGCTTCCCTTCCAGCCCTCACCTTGACTCTCAAGCCTCTCACTAGTAAAAGGAGAAATAATTTTCCTGTTCCATCAGCTTGTAGTACGTGCTCAGCACCACCAGGGTGCTGAATTCTTTCTACTCCATGTGGTCACCTTTGGGGCATTGTGGCATCTGCAAAGCCCATGGCTTTAAAAAGGACAACACTTTTTTTCCTATTTGAGGATTTTCTACCACAGGATGTGACATCAGAAGGACCTCTGCCCTGGAAGACAGCAACTTTACTCCAATCACCTCCCCTGATGTTGCATCAATGTCATTTCCCCCACGCCCCTTCCTATTGCTGTATAAAAAGCCCTGCCAGAATAAACTCCTGGTCTTTGCCATCATGACCAGCTTCGAGTGCCTTTATTCCACCATCGCAGCCGATACCCAGCAACTGCCCTCATCGCAGTGGCTACTCAGCTATTGCCTACATGACAGCTGCTACCCACATTGCAGGGACCATTCAGCTACTGCCCTGATAGCAGCAGGCTCTAAGCAGTTCCCCTCATCGCAGGGGTTATTCAGCCACTGCCCTCATTGGAGCAGCTCCCAGACCTAGCAACAGTCTGTATTACCCCAGTGTATGGGCATGTTCATTCCCTCTCTTCAAAAGATTGTTGGATGCAAGCTAGAAGCCAGATGGCTTGATTTGTTCGGCTCTGAGAAATCTCCCACAGATGCAGGCATTGGTGTAAGCGGCCATAAAGTTCCTTGTTTAGAGCGATGTGCATGGACGATGAACTCTCAGAATGGGGAGGACTTCCAGAGGGAGTGACTTCAATAAGGAAGGATGAGCCGGTCTCTTTGATTTCTTGCCAGAGCTGTAAACTAGCTGGGACTGCCTAGACAGCTTCCTCTTTCTATCTTCTCTGCTTGTGTCTCTGCTCATTCTCATGTTCATTTTGTAGTCATAAAATGCTGGCAGCGTACAAGGCAAAGGAAACCCCAAAATGAAGAACATGTGATGGCCCTGGAGAAACTGGACCCTTAATTGCGGATTTTCCCTATTCCCCGTGAAATACTTTTATTCTGCAGCAGAATGCAAAATGTTTTCACTGACTGACAGTATGTACCTGCAACTGGACAGCTTTTAAAAAAAGAAAGTACCTTCATAAATAATGGCTTTGTTCTCAGCCTGCATGCATTAGATGAGGACCATCACCTGCTAGAGATGTTTTGCTCTGGATTCCTACTATGAAGTTTGGAGTCAGGCTCCTTCCAGACTGCAAGAGGCAATGTGGGATCTAAATAAGATCCTCCACTTCCTTCTTGCCTCTCCCAGCAGACATGAAGAGTAGCTATGGGCTTACCTTTCACATCTGCTGGCAGCTTCTGAAATGAGCATGTTTCATAGTAGTGGTAGCAAGCCAAGTGTATGCCCACTTCTTTCTATTATTTTTCATGGACCTTTCCAGGGCAAGGAGAGGAGCCTTTTTAGTTGTGGCCCCTCTCACCTCCAAATGAGAACTGTGCAGCTCTCTTGCTAGTAACATTTTAGAAAATCTTTCAAAACATCCCTTTTTACATGTGCCTTTAGTAATGATTGGTGGGTTGACCAGGATAAATTACAGTTGTTTTATTCTTTTTATTTATTCTGTGTCTATGTTTTATTTGTAAACTGCATAGAGCCTTTTTGAAGTCTACAGTATGCAAGTCCAATAAGCAGATGAAGAAAGAAGGTGCATCTGCACTAATTGTGAAAAAGTCATATATGTACTGAATTAAGTAAATCTTTCTGCTTTACTGCATGTGAAGAGATTCTGAGAAATCAGCTTCACTGAGCCTGATTTCTGGAATGTTCCTTCAGCATTTGGAAATTAGTGAAAATAATATTGGTATGAAAGTGTACTGGAAATAGAATTAGGTTATGCTCATATTAGATCCAAATGGAAGAGAATACATCCTTCTACAACAAATTGTCCACCAAAATAACATCCATTCCAGGAGGAACTGTGACTGCATATTTTTTAAAAATGTCGGAGTTAAAAAAAACCCAATGTTATAGGCACACCACAAGAAAAAAGTTCATTTTAGGGCACAATGGCAAGAGAGACCATTTTTTGCTAGTTCACACATGGTTCTGGCTCAGTTTCATTCTCCCCCCAGACCTGGTGGCCTGCCTGAATCTGGCAAGTTAACAGAACTTTTTTCCCTCCACCCTTCCCATCTTTACGTCCTAGCACCCTCTGTGATTGGACACAAGCCCGTCATTCAAATTTTGGCTTCTCAGAGGAGGGTAAGATTATTCCTTCTATCCCCATGCTTCCTCCACCCTGTCTTCTCTTTGTAAATGAAATTATACAATCTGTGGAGGAGTGAGCTAGCCTCGTGAGAAAATAACGCTTCAGTCTTTCCTTTTATTATTATTTTTAAAGACATAGGGGTGTAATTGTGAAGATCTGAATCTTCTGCCACTGGGGGAGGGGGTCCAACTCCTGCAACAGTGATGTTGTTTTGCAGGAGGAGAACTCAAATTTACTACTTTATTCCAGCATGCTGCCAGATATTACTAAAGAATAGTTCAATAGTCCCCTTCATGCACCAAGGGAAGTTTGGTGATATGGGGAGGTTGCAACATGGACAAAGTTTGCATAGACATCATGCTTGTTGTGTACAAATGTCATATGGGTGATTACACTAAATTTGGAACAGGCCTTGATGTAGACTGCAGTGTGAACAGTGTTTGAATTTTTGATGGTGGGGAACACGAGAGATGCATGGTTGTAATGGAATTTGCAAGCCCCTCTACCCAGTTCTGCAAATTATGTTATCCAGTCATTGACTTCTAAAAGTTGGAAGTTAAGGAGACCATCACAGAAGGCAAGTGGGTTGGTAGTCAAAGATTCTGGATCCGTGGCACTCAGAGGGTCCCATGGAATCTGCTGATTTATGGCATGATGCTTGGCATTCAGCTGACTTACTTGAGCCACCTGCAACTTGGGGACCATCTACATACTAAATTTGTCATAGGATGCACACAGCCAGCTAGCAGTGCAAATGATGAATAGAACCATATCAAAGGTCCCGTTAACACAATTTTAATGAAAGCTCTAGAGTTGTTTTGCTGGGACTATTGGAACAGCTTCAGTAGATGCACCTTTTCACTCTTGGGTGATGGTTCCATCTCCCCCGGTACCTAGGCACCTTCCATGTTGCTGCAGCTTCTAATATGGTGGAAGTATGTATCCTCCACCCCAATCCACACACACTTGGCAGTGCTGCTGTGTTCATGTGTGGTGGGTAACTCCTGCCCCTGCAATGACTCCTGGGTCTGAGTTGGTCCTCTCTCTCCCTCCTCCTGCCACTGAAGAGGGAAATAGAAGTAAACATATAGGAGATGAACTCTGAAAGAAAAGCTCTTAAGAAACACAGTCCAGAAGGCGATTGAACTTGGCTTTCCGGATTCTTGAGGAGGGAGGGGGGACCAGCCTTGCCATCAAGTGGAATGAGGTAATTGCTGCAGATGACAAATGTAGGACACAGCAGGGAGCAGCAGCAAGGTTTTGAAGTGTAAGCTGAAGGAGCCACATGGGCTGCCAAGGACATGCCAAATGGCCCAGGCCTTTCAAGATCATTTAGACTGTGGGGCTCCCTTGAGTGTTATTTTATGTCACAAATTTCTCGTGAAAGCTCTTCTTTGTTTTGGACTATTTGACAGTGCACCTTCGATTATGTCTACAGGGAGTATGAATTTAGGTTTAGGTTTGAGGAAGATGCATATGAATGTGACATATTGCTTTATTTTTTTTAACATGCTTTCTTTGTGTTACTTTTTAAAAATGATTCTTGTGTGCAAAGCTCTGGTTCCGTACTGAGATTCCAACCGCATTAGTTTTTATTCTCCCATGTCCTGATGCAAAGAAGAGGCTTGTGTGCTTTTTACAGCAGCCCAAGCTTCAGCTGTTAGTTCATTCAACTGATGAAACATTCTTGGATGGATTCTGAAAAGAAATTACCACTTGGCTCTCCACCTCAGGCCTTTTACCAGCCAAATGCCAAGTAAGAAAAAACTAAGGTTTTTTTCCCTGCAAAAACTATCCCTTGTTGTTGCTAGGTACCACCAAGTCATGGCTGATTCCTGGTTGACTGTACAGATACCCCTATGCAATTTTCTTGGCAGAGATGTCGTACTGGTTTGCCATTGCCTACTGCCTAGGAGAGGCTGGGGATCAAATAAAGAACCCTCTGCTTTCCAGACAGTTTCCTCTATCACTGAGCTATAGCCACTCCCCAAACTATCCTACCTATTATTATATCCCAGGAAAACATCTGTTCCCTACACAGGCAAAATTCAATTTCCCTGTTAATCAGGCATCTGTGTGCAGCCTACTACTGCACACCTGTGGGATCCACAAAGATTTGGGGACTTGAAGGCTGCAGGTCCTCTGAACATATGTTGAGTGCTCTTTCGCCAGGATTCTGCATCTTCTTCCAGGTTCAATTGCAAGGAGAAGTAAAGAGAGAACTGGATGTTCAGGCCAACGAAAACCCTGGCTGCCACTCTAGAGGTTTCGAAACTAAGGGCTGAGTATAAAATAATATGTCTTGCTTTCAGAGTGCAGCAGAAGGGAAAGTATGCATTGCAAAATTGTTTGCTCTAATTTGTGGATGGGCTTTGTTCTGACCAAGGCATCTCATTCCTGCTCTTCAGAACATGGGAGGAGCATTTTAAAGCCAGTAAATGGGGAAAGTTCATTCCGCACCCACTCTGTGCAGGGAATAGATAAGACTCTGCAATCTGCATCCACCCCCTGCTGCCCTCCTTTCCTGCTGTTGATCTATGCTAGCAGGGCACATGTTCTTGGACAGTTCTCGGAATGGCTTCTGTCAAGGGTTTCTGTTCATACCACAGGGAAGTTGCCAGCCCACAATCAAAATATCAGTCTTAGCCCAGGCACAATTAGGAAATCCATATCCCTTCTCTTTTATAGTGCCGTGCCTGCCATCAGCACCAGAAGCAATGCAGAAAACACCAGGCCAGCAACGCTATCTGAACTTCAGTGTGGGAGATGGGAGAACATGTGGGTGGAAGGCCATCTACCGACAATCACTTCACAGACATCTGGACTCTCTGCACCTCTTGATAAGTTAAACCTTGACTATAGCTGTGTTAGCAGAAATTCCCTATGCCAGTACAAACGCATAAACAGCAGTGACCTTGCAAGTCCTCTGCTGCCCTGGAGCATAAACAGACTAGGCAAAATTAGCAATTCAGCCAACATTTTGTGTAAGTCTGAGGAATATCCCTCCCCAGAGATGCCTAGGGTTCCAGAAAGAGTGAGTGGCAAGGTGCCATGAAGTAGTTTCCTTTCCCCCAAATCTTGTAATCTGCTATACAAAATGGAAAACGGAACACCAATCAGCTCAAGGCCTAAAGCTTCAATGGCTGGCCCTGTCCTGACATTCAAATTAACTTCTCCAAATCAAGTGGCTGACTCTCAAACAATCTTTCCAGTGAACAGAACTCACAGATTAAACATGTATAGAAGTATATTGTTAACTTCTGATTCCGCCATCACCCCCAGGTTCTCCAAATCCAAGTCTTCTTTCTAATCCATACAGATAAAAATGCTCCCTCCTACCAGATGGAATTCTAAATATGATTGCAAGGCATTCTCTGAGGTGAAATTTTAATGAGTCCCCTTCGGTCTTTGGGACTGCGTTCACACCTAAGCTTTAGGCCAGTTTTAATCCAATTTCAGAGTGAGAGAACGCATCAGCAAAGTGACTAATCATTTTCTTTCCACTCTATCTAACCCAAAGATGGATTTTCTGAATTAGAAAACAGCTTGACATTTTGCTGGTGTGATCTCAATGTAAAACACGGTCAAAATGAACTGAAAGGGGAAGCTGTTTCTTCAGCCAAAGACTAGGATAAAGAGGTACATTTTCATCAGATAACTGAATGCACAGAGTGATGGTGCCTGACGCACTTCAGAGACTGTTCCATAGTCTGGAGGCTATCACCAAGAAGGCCATCTCACAAAACCCCTTTAACTGCTGAGGAAAGTGACACAGCCAAGAAGGCCTTGCGCCAGCAGATCTAACACAGGCAGGTGCTATATGGGGAACAAGTAGCATGAGATACTCCTATCTATCACCTATATGACAATTCAGAAATCACCCACTCTGAAGGCACAGGCTACTTTTTAGGCCTGCCCAGAGAAACACTGCCAGTCACATGGAGGCAGCCTTAATTAAGACAGGTTATCAATATGAGGTCTGCATAATAAAAACAATTCAGGCTACATCTGGACAGGGGGAATATAGTGCTGCTATGGTGGGATTGCCTCATGTATAGTAGGCATTTTTACTATCGCTGGGAAACCCAACGCTTACTGTGGGTTTTCCAACAAAAGTGTTTTTTAGGCAACCCACTTACCTTCCAGGCGGAGCTGCTATCCTAGCTCCATCCAGTGCATAGGTATGGAGGCTGAAACAGCTGCAACACTGTATAGTTAGCAAGGGATAATGGTAGGGGATCAATACCTTGTGTTATCCTTTGTTAGCAGGTTATTGGCCACCATCTGGAGGTGGCCTCAGTTCTCCATGTGTCCCCCAACAGGCTTACTAAGAGTACCAAATAAATGGCACTACAACATATGGTGGAAATACAGTACTGAAGAACCAGCCCCAGGAAAGATAGATCCTATGTGTATCTGGGGCTGGAGTCCAACAATATCTGCAGGCCACACAGCTCTGCAGGGATACACCACCGCACGTTACAAACTTTCTTCCATTCCAACAATCTGTCTGGTACCAAATGCCAGCAGATGAACACAAGCCTATGCCTGTCAGAGGAATTCAAGAGCAGCTGCCAAGCATATTCTGTGCCTGTATTTTGCTCTGAATGGCGTGATGTCTACACCCTTCCTTCATGCTGAAAGGTAACATTATCAAACAGCTGCCAGAAATAGCTTAGGCCACCCAGTAGCTGCTAAGTTGCATCTCCTAGATTCTGAGGACGGGTTGGAGCAGTGTGACTAACAAACTACACCCCAAGCTCCCAGGACACATATGTGGTTTGGTGAAATTTCTCAGCCCCTATACTAGATCTTCTCCTTCCTGCCTTTCTTTGTAGGCTAGTTCTACTTTTGATATGCAAGAGAATAAAGGATATACTCTGTTGCATGGGATTTCCTTCCTTCCAAGCAGACATAGGATGTTAGAAGGCCTTAGCCCTGTGGTTTTTCAAGCTGGATGTGACTGCCTATTTAAGTTTACAAATACCCATCAAAATAAAAATAAAATTAGAATATAAGGCACCTGGATAACAACTTTTGTTGCAGAAAAGAAAAAAGTGACAACTATAACTATATTAATTAATTAATATTTTATCAAACAAACAAAACCAAACACCACTATACATTTTCTTGGCTATTTCTAATAAAATAGGAATAAATAATAGATTTTACTCACCTTTGTAGGAATAACAAAAGAAGATTCCTCCCCCCCCCAAATGCTATGTCTGCACTGGGTGGAGCAAAGAACAGGATAAGGGGTCAAAATGGTATCCAATCCCAGTCTACAATTAGGACTCAACGAGGTTACCAGTGGACTAGCAAATACATGGGGAAAGCTAAAGCCAAGCCATGTATTTAACTGAAGAAAAACTAGCCTTAACCCTGCTGATTATATGCATCTGACACACCAAAAACACAGTCTCTAAAATTTGAGAGTAACATTCCCCATCAGAGGGGGGGAAAAGATAAATACAGTGCAGCATAGCTAAGTTTAACATTAAATACATGGTAAACAGCCAGCATAACCTGGCTGTGTTACTTTGTGTTTGGAAGAACCACAGCTTCAGAACAGCCTGATGCAAACTGAACAAGCCTGACATGGAAGAATGCCGTGGCTATGGGAATGATGGGAAACTGAGGATTTCATTTAGAAAGACAAAAGATTAGACTTCAAACTGAAAAATGTGGGTAACACATCATGTAAGAGGAAAGTGAGGTTGCCAGGTCCCTCTGATCTCTCTGGCCATTCCACAGATGGAACCAAGTGGAATGGGTTATGTGCCAGAGTTGCTCGCTCCCAGATTTTACCAAATATGTTGGGCATATTACCTAAAACCAGGGCTCTTTCCGCACTTGGCCTAATTCCAGAAAACATCTCAAGATAGGGGGTTTGTTGTCCATATGCTAATACAGACTACGGTAGGCTTCATCTGGGGTCTGCCATAGTCTGCACTAGCATACAGACAGCAGACACATTCTGAGATATGCTTCAGAATAAGGGCAAGTGCAGAAAGGCCCTGGCCCTGCTTCCTTTTCATATGTCTGTGCATGAATAAATCAAGACCGGAAGGCTTTTGGGTGACCTTAGGGCAATATATTTCAAATGAAATTTAAGAAGGATATTATGGCAACCACATTTCTGTAGAGTCATCCCATGTCATTGCTATCAATTGTGACATGAGGTGACCCCACAAGGGGATATCTATAACAAAACTGAATCAGTTTTAACTGACCTCTCTCTGCTTGCCAAAGTACACTGTCCTCACAAAAATACATTGGCTGTACTCACAAGAACAAATTTTCAAAGGACAAATTAAGGGGAAAGTAGGTCCATTTGTTTTACCTTCAAAGTCATCCTGTGACAAGCTTCTATCTGTGAACTGCAAATATCAGGAACTTAGTTTATAGAATGGTGATTGTTACAAGGTGCTAGGAAAACAACTCCAGCAGCATTCATATGATATGCATTTTCTAGGACTCAAGGGCCGCATCTTCACGGCATGAGTTATTTCAGTTTAAAGAATT
>MTQE01002208.1:10812408-10856729 GCA_014337955.1 Aspidoscelis marmoratus | reverse complement strand
GTACCCATTAATGGGTACTTAATGTGTACTTCTAGTGACAGTGGAAAAACGCCCCTTGTCTCCCCATCTGGCATGCCCAGTCTGAGGAAGTGGCAGCAAAGTGCTTGCCAAGAGAACACTATTTTACACCCTTGCCCCCAGGCAGGCAGTGCTCCAGCTGCTTTCATAGAATCATAGTTAGGAGGGATCTCTAGGGTCATCTGGTCCAACCCCCTGCTTAATGCAGGATTACCTAAACCATCCCAGACAGATGTAGGTCCAGCCTCTGCTTGAAAACCTCTAGTGAAGGAGGTCTTCCTGCTCCTCCCTGTGGCAACCTATTTCACTGACTGATCACCCTCACTGTAAGGACGTTTTTCCTAATATCTAATCTGTATTGACTCCCTTGAAGTTTCATTCCATTGTTTCTAGTCCTCCCATCTTGTACAAGTGAAAATAGGGACAGTCTCTCTGCACTGTGACAGCCCTTCAGATACTTGAAGACCGGTATCATGTCTCCTCTGTCTTTTCTGTAGGCTAAACATTTCTAGATCTTTCAACCTTTCCTTGTATAGGACATGGTTTCCAGACCATTTTGGGAGCCCTTCTTTGGACTTGCTCTAGTTTGTCAATGTCTTTTTTGAACTGGAGTGCCAAGAACTGGACACAGTACTCTAGATGGGGTCTGACCAAGGTAGAGTAAAGAGAAATAATTACTTCTCTTGATCTAGACTCAGTACTCCTCTTGATGTATCCTAAGATGGTGTTTGCCTTTTTTGCCTTTTTTTTGTTGACTCGTGTGTAGAGCGATGGATGCATAACCCTCCTCTGAACAACTTCAGGGCTGCTTAGTGTAATGATGGTCTCTAAGGCAAAGAAGAGGCAGGATGCAGGTGTCATTAGTTTACTAGCATGACTGTTTTGACCCAGATTTCTGTATTAGTGATTTATTCCCTTTGCTCTTCTGTAAGTTTCTGTTGAAAAGGTCTCACATTTTGATTAATATTCAGGCATATTTAATGTAGAAACTTGTTGAATTGTTAAATCTCCCTTGTCTCAGAGTAAATTCTTGATGGCCTTTTATGAAAGTGTTGAGAGGTCTTGAGTACTTGGTCTTTTCTCTCCAGCATTTGTTGGCAAACAATGAAAGTTAAGACTTTTATTTGTAGGCATTTTTTCCCTAGTGAAGTACAAACTTAAAATGGGCTACACTGAGATATTTGTTTGCTATATGATGACCTGCTAGTAGTGATACTCTGGCTTGTTCTTTTGTTTGTACTGTCCTTGTCTGCTTTGCAGTTGTTTGGGCATTCTTCAGTCAGGGAGTCAAATGGGACTGATTCTAAAGGTTTTGCTTGCTTGTTTGTTTAAGAGGAAAAAGTCCTGTAGTGTTTACAGAAATCTCAACTGCATAACATAGAGGTCCCAAGCACATCTGAGGACCCTTAGAGTTAAAAGGTCTTGCTATAGTGAGCTTGATGCAAATTTGGGCAGACATAATTTGTCAGTTAGAGCAAAAAAGAGTAAGCACATCTGTTAAAATGAGAAGAAAGTCGTTCAGTGTGGATCTTCTACAGGCTGATGTACATAAAGACAGTCTTTAGAATAAAAGATTTTCACTGTTGGCAATTCTTCATGTCTGGTCATAGGAATTTGTTTGTAAATTCTGTGCAGTCTGCAAAAAAGAAACAGCTAAAGCAGTGTAGTTGCTGCTGGTATAGTAATTACTGCTGCCTTTATAATTGTTTCTTGTACATATTTTTGTTGTGACTCTTCAAAGATCTTGGGTTTCTAATCCCAAATTGCTAAATATGATTCATAGTAGATAAAGCTGAACTTGATGCTGGTTCTGAAAGGTCTGCACTGGTTGCCCATCTGCTACTAACCCAGTTCAAGGTTCTGACATTAATCTTCAAAGCCAAAACAGCTGACAGCCCCCCTCCAAATAGCTGAAAGATTGCTCCCATGTAGGACTGTCTGACTGGTAAGATCAGTAGGAGAAACACTCTTTATAGTTGTACCATGCTCAGGTAGGGGTGGTATGAGAATACTTTCTCTGTACTGTGAAGTAGACAAAGTGCCAATATTTGATGATTTTATTGTTTAAATGTAAACTGTTTTACAATCTACACAGGTGAAGGATGTGATAGAAATTAATAAATGGCTCTTGGGCTTCATAAGTAGCACTTCAAACAAAATAAAGAATGCATAATAAAGTCATCCATTGTGTATCACAGCTTTGGTTTTGCAGTTGATCAGTAAAATGAGTCTGTCCTTGTCTAATGCAATCCCCAAAGCTTGTAATAATGTGAATTGGCCTGTTCAGCATCACTGACTTATTTGTAGGACTGCCCTAGTTCCCCTAACTCCTGGTTTGGTTTGCCACTTTGCATACCTGACAAGCCTCACACTGCCTCCCCGCTTTGGGCCTCACCTTCCTGGGGCAATATGAGGACAAAAGGCCAGGCACATATTTAAGTTGGTAATAGCAACTGGTTGATTCCTAGGAGCTAACATTAGATTCTCAGAAGTTTAGATACCACTGATGTTTGCAGCCTTCCCACCAATAATAATTAAATGATCTCCAAGCAAATAAAGGCAAAACATTTAGACTTGATCAAAGTTTAATGTGTTCAGAAACTGTTTAGAATTAAATATATGAGCTTTCCATTTTCAACAAACATAACTGATTTTTTGAAGTCTGATATAGTAGTACAATTGGGTTTGGATTGAAACATAGTTGCCCCATTGTTCTGTATCATGCACTTCCTTGGATTTGCCAATTGTAATTCTTTTGTTGGAAACCAAGATGTTTTGCTGGTTGTAACAAAATATAGGAACTATATGAAGTAAGCAGATTGCTTTGTACATGGATATGCTAACTGCAGTATGCAGATACGTCTTTTGCATTCTGCTTTATGCATATGAATCACTCTCAAAAAGGCTGACAAGATAACATTCCTGATACCTTGCTGGGGCGAAAAGCGTTTATCATCCAAGTCTGCATTTAGGGTCTATTGTTTAGAGACCTTCGGGTATGGGGTGGGATATAAATGTAAATAATAAATAAACAAATAAATACTAATTACAGGTAACTTAGAATGAAATAAAAATTGTTGACACTTGCTGTTCTTTCCTCTTTGGTTACATTTGCTCAAATTTCCCCCAAAGAAATGATTTTTTAAATCAGGTTTACATTGTCACTTAGATTAGCCCTTTTCATTAAGTGGTGAACTGATACAGCAAAATGTTGAGAGTTTTAACAGACTACTCAGACATACTGGTTTTACAGGTATGGTGTTTGGTAAATTATTCAGCATTATTTACATTAGAACTTGCTTGCATTGCTCAATACTGCATGCATACTTGTTAAGAAAGAGGTTAGAGCAGTAAAACTGTTCATTTTCAATAGGAAATGGTTGGCTAAATGCAGGATTTTCCCCCACTTGAAGGCACAATTTGTTTCAGTGTGTTCATTTTTATATTTAGTTTTTAATATTGTCACCACTCTTGAGACCTTTGGTGTAGGGCAGAGTAAAAATGTAAATAAATTTTGTTTTAGATCCCCCTTTAAACAGGATATGCTGTTAATTTTCGGTCTTAAAATGATTGTAATTAAGAGCTTCTAAATAATTTTCATTCATAATAATCTCCTATATTAGTTTATATGTTATTTATTTATTTATTATTTACATTTCTATCCCGCCCCATACCCGAAGGTCTCTGGGCGGGTAACAACAGATTAAAATATAATATACATTAAAAGACATTTAAAATTCAGCACATATAAAACAATATACAATATGTTTAAAATGATAGTGTCTGTACTGGGGGAGGCAACATTAACAGCTCAGCCAAAGGCCAGGGCAAAGAGGTGTGTCTTCACTGCCTTCCTAAATATATATAAGGAAGGGGCCTGACACACCTCGATGGAGAGGCTATTCCATAGTCTGGGGGCCATCACAGAAAAGGCTCTCTCCCAGGTGCCCACCAACCTCACTGTTGAAGGTGGTGGGACAACCAGAAGGGCCTCACCACTTGATCTTACCCTTAGATGGGAGTATGGGGCGATATATAAATGGATAAATAAACAAAGTAAAGTTGCTCAGTTTGCTTCTGACCAACTTAACTTGCTACATTATCCCTTTTGTCTCTCCTAGTAGTCCTCAAAACAGATAAATAATATTTATCAGGCTTAAGAACTGAGGTTTTGGAAGCATTCCTGAACATTACAGGTATCTGCAAGTAATGAAAGAACGTTTGCAAGCTAAAGTACTTTACCTTTGTCTGTGAAAAGGAGTAGCGATTAGTAGGCACAAAATTGCTGCTCTGAACAACAGAAGTGTTCTATTTGACTCCCTCTTCCATTATGCGTAGAAGTTTGGAAGCTAGAGTATCTCCTTAGGATAGGTTTTGTCTACCCTATTGTGTTTCTAACTTTGAATAGACAATGATCATATAATCAAGCATATTGCTTCAAATTTTTGCCTCATCTGTCGTTTACTTTTACCATGCTTGCAAAGCGAGTAAATATTGAAATTGAGAAAATGGTAGCTTGCCTTGTGATCACCTTAAAGGCATAAGAGGAACCATGGAAGTGCAAAGCCCACATGACTGACAGCCAGTAAGCCTTTATTAGGTTAAATAAATAAGGCTAATTTGTTTTCCTTTCTTCTGCATAACAGAGAACATTTTGCTGTAGTTTAATGTTACCTGCTTGATAGCAAATGAATCAATCTGTTTTAATAGGGTAGTGGGAGATCTAATTTTGCAAACAGCAGGGGAGGATCCTTTCATGAAGTCACAGGTGATGGTGTTAGGGATGATATCTAATCATGCTTCAGGGAAATGGAAGGTAGTCTTGAGTTGGAATGTTCCTATCTGCTGACTGCTGGTGGAATAGCATTATCCAGAAATAGTGAAGCCTTTGTTCCAAATTTCAGTATAGCCCTAAATTGCAAGATGATCCTTGGAAAATTTATGTCATTTAGTCTCTTGACTTCTACCCTCTTCTGTGTTATGATAATATGGCAGAGTTAGCATATTTGCTGTTATATCTATCATCATTTTGCCTTTATGCTCTTAAACCAAAATTATATTTAAGGCAGCACACAGGATGCAGCATTACCATTCATAGACAAAAGAAGTTAATTCTATGTTCTGAAATTATGTTGTTTATCACATTATTCCCCCTCCCAAAAAGAGAAATAATGATACAGTGTGATAAAGAAGTCTCCAGAACTTCACTCCGTCTTTCTCACAGTCCCTCCAGAGTGACTCTCTAAAAGAAGTAAAACACTTTGAAGTGCTGTATAAAAAAGGCTGCTAGCCTGTAGCAGATAGTTCCCAACATTACCTTGGAATTGCTTCCATGTTAGACTTGCCCTGCTTGTGGGCTTTATTTAAATTTGTCCCATACTCTCAGCACTGGGCTCATTTTTTCATTGCAAGCTAATTGACAGCTCTGACTGCGAAGTGATTTTGTATCTTCTTTTAAGTGGAAACCATGTTGCAGTGCTAACTGCACAATAACTATTGTAGACTCCTCGTGGCTTTATGTATACTTTGGTCCGACGTAAATGTGGGAGCTGGACCATCCTACTGGCATATGCTAATTGCCTCTGAAAACAGATTGCTTGGCCTGCTGTGTTTCACATCTGTTACAATTTATGCAGTATTTCCCCCCCATGCGTGAAAATAATCAAGCAGTAGGGCTGGTAAGAAAATAAACTATTTGGGATGCGTGGCTGGGAGTTATGGAAGAAGCAATTAGATGATAGCATAAGCATGGCCCAATAAAACGGGAAAGAAAATTGATAGGCTTGAAAGCATCCCACTCCTCCCTTTACAAAATGTTTTATATCCTCGCCTACATTTGAGAACTCATCAGTGTTGCACTATAATTCCTATGGTTTTTGTAATTGGATATTGGCTTTCGAGAAGAAGGAAGAGAATATGGTGCATGGGCTGTTAACAAATGATTTTTCAACTTTATATACCCTTTCTGTGATCACAGTAATTAGCAAGCTAGCAGGCTCCCCCTCAAAACCCTGATAACTTCCTTAGGAGAAGTGCTACTTAAGCTCAAGTGTCTCCCAGCCTGCTGTATTTATTGCCTTTTCTCCTTTTATTGTTGAGATGATTCGCATCTGTTTTGCAGATTAGTTCCCCGGGTGCTACTGCAATCATTTCCAGTTAAATAGATACTTTAAAAAAATCTTTCTGTTAAGCATAGCACTTTGCAAGTTCCCAAACAAAGAAACTTGGAACAAACTCTGAAATAATAAGGTAAAGGTTTTCTGTTTCTAACAACTGAGCCTTGGTGCAGTGCAGGGGTCTGATAGTATGGCAGGGGTCTAATATTCAGTTTTTTTACCGGAATGTTCCTAAAGACAGAGTTTGAAACATAGGTCAAAAATTAAACAGTCCTGAAGGAGTCTTTGACTTTCTAAACATTCATCATGCAAACAGTATTGAGAACAAGCCTGAGTGAATTCAAGCTTGTGTGCCTTTGTATCCAAAAAAAATTTTTTTTAAAAGAGCTTATCTTGTGTGAACCCAACAAACAGGTTTTAGTTCTGGTTGACAAAACTTGCTTATATCAGCAAATCATTAAAATTAGTTACCCTTTAGGATTTGGACTTAGTGTTGAACCACAGTTGATCAAAACTAGAAGCAAAAGCCTACAGACTTCCATCTATGAAAAGGAGGAAGGAGCCTATGAGCAGGACATTATTATTGTAAACCAAGAATGTAAAACCCGTGTGACGTTTCAGAGGTACCACTATCAGCTAGAGCAAGCAATGATGAGGGATAATCCACGATATCTGAAGTATCAGAGAATAAGTGACACAGTGCTTTGTTTTGATGAGTTTGTGTTTGTAGCTATAAGTTTTCACATGATTGATACTTCCTTGCACTGAACATTGAGGAATCCATAGACGTTTCAAGTAAGAATTGCATATTTCCCCCTTCTGTTACCACAGCTATAGAGTTCGTGGCCCAGGGATTTCCTTTCAGAAGGTTCAGAAGTTCACATAGCAGAATCTTAAGTGGACACAAAATGAAGATGTTTTTCCCATCCTCAGTGTGCTCCAATAAACTCTTCCCCTATCTGCCCATCATTTCCTCTGTTGCTTCATGACTGGTCATTTTTCCCGTTGGTAATTATTTATTTAAATTCCTCCTTTAGTCTCCTGTGCTGCTTCTGGCCATATCCCACCCCCATAAAGATAGACACAAGTCTCTGCCTTTTATAAAGAAGGGCTCTGTCCATCAATCACAGGTGCTATTCCCAAAGCCTAGCAGTGAATGAAGTCCTTGCCAGCACTACAAAGATGACAGAACTTTGAGAAAGGAGAAGAAAAATGAAATCAAACTTTTAAAAATCTAAACCCAGAGCTCAGGCTGCTAAGTGTGCCTTGAAAGAATAACAGAGGTGTGTGTGCATGAGAGGAACGGAGGAGATGAATATTGTTTGTATTGTCCCTGAGACTTTTTGCATACAAAGAATAAGAGGAATAGTTAAGTAACTACAATCTGCCCATGACAGTCTCCTTTTGTTTTTGTTAATCAACAAAGTATCAAAAGAAGTATGCAGAACAAGAGCAAAAACAAGAGCTGTGCTTTTGGAGGGTAGAGTGGGATTCTATCTCTCAAAATACCTCTTCCGCATACAGGTTCTATCCCAGCTGCACTGCCACTGGCCACACCAAAAAAGGGGAGGTCTTCTTCCCCTCTGTGGGAATGCCTCCTTCAGCCACAGATAATCTGGGAGAAATCAGAGTACAAATGGATAAAATTTATTCTGCAGAACATATGGACTTTAGACCGAACACAGCGTGTACCTGATGAATTTTGGTATTGTTGCTCTGAGTCCCAAGGTTAAGAATTCAGTCCTTGCAAAAGACATATTTCCAAGAAAGCTTTTTTGAGACTATGACCACATATGTTGCCTGTAGGTTAATGCAGGTATAAGAGTTCCTTTTAGGGGGCTATGGTGAAATTTGACTTTCCCTTCATTTTCTCCTCTTTCTCCTCTGTGCTCAAAGTTCAGAAAAGTTCGGTTTCAGTGTAGACTGAATTCTCTCTTTTTGTCTCCCTTCAGGTGATCACAGTACCCACCTCAATATACATGGTACCAGTGGTGATGGTCTGGCTGATGGCACAGCCTTGGAAGAAGGAGAAGCCAGCCCAGAAGCCCAGCCACAGCAAGGACGAAGAATGCGTAGAGAGGCATGTACTTGTCCCTACTGCAAAGATAATGAAGGAAGGTAAGATCGTGCAAGCACAGCCTGCCAAAAGTTCTGGAAATGTTACGGACCTAAAGTTAGTATTTGAAGTATAGAATTCAGGCTTAATTCTAGTTTGCAACTAGCACTTCCCTAACAACAAGTGCATTTTGTTAAAAAAATTAATTATTTTCCCCTCTACACCCACTCTTTGAGCTGCCTGCTAGATGGGATCATCTCTTCCAATCACACAATATAAAGGGCTGCACACTACACATGGGTTAGTTGCTGGTGATGATCTTCTTCAAGTTCTTTTTTTATTGAGGCAACGTTGTCACAGAGTCCACCAGCAGTTTATCTAATCATTTCTCAGTATTACTCATGAGCCTCCTGATGACTGTTGATGCCATTAACTCATGAATCAATATTAAATGTGATGGTTACAACAGCATGTTACTAGACCTAATGCTCATTTTGATCTGATAATGCAGATTGGCCTGTGCAGTAATTATCAAATCTAAATTGGCTGGAGGACAAACTGTTCAACCCCCAAATTAGAACCAGCTGGTGGGTTAATCAAAAAGTTTGTAAACCCAAGTCATGTCTGACCTCTTCCCTTGTCATGCCTGCTGCCTCCTCAGATCACACTGTACCATGACCCTTTCCCCCTGCTTGTGCCACACCAAGCCCCAGATCACTCTGTGGTCACTCTCCTTTCTCCAGTCATGCCATGCCCTGGGCAGAATCTTGTTATTTCTCATCACATGTCTGGGTTCTTATTTGCTTGCCTGGGAACCCTCATCACTCCTCTGTTCCTCTTAGCGAACTAGGCCTTCTGGAGGGCTACATGTCTTTCCAAAAAGGACAGGTGAGTGAAGGCAGTGTTTGAGGCCTAGTAGGCCAAGAAGAGGCAGAAATTGTCATCAGCCTTAGATACTGTGGCCATAATCAGCAGAGCAGCGCAGGTCCATGGACACCGCAAGACCCTACAAATGCAATAAGGCTTAGTGGTGCGCAGTCAATATAATGGGGAGAGGCCAGTATGTGATATGAATCTTGGGGAATGAGAGAGAGGCTGGGGCACAACGTGGGGAGAATTGTACCAACAAATTGATGGTTGAGTTCCCTGTGGTTCAGACCCTTTTGGGACAAAACTCTAAACTTTTCAGAAGCAAATCCCACAAACCCAGTTTGTACCCAAGTGGTTTGGCACAGCCATGCTTACTTGTAAAGCTGTAGGAAGTGATGCAGAGCTTCCTCTTTAAAAAGGGCCCTATTGTATTACAAGTTTTAAAAGTCAATTCAGCTCTGTGTCTGTGAAGAGAGAGGTCCTTGGGCATGACACATATACTTCTGTTGTTGGAAGAGTGGCTTAGCCTTTCCTTCCAGGTATCGCTGGACTTATGTTTTCCATCTGCTCTCTCTGCATCTCTGACAAATAGTCAGAGAGGAAGAAAGGAAGTCTAGTACACCTTAGAGACTAAATTTAGAGTCTCTAAGGTGCTACTAGACCCCCTTGCTTATTTATACAGACTGACACAGCTGCTATTTTGAACCTTGCCAAAGAGGTTAGGAGTAGCAGATCAAAGTTATAGCGGAATGAAAGGTTGATGAAGGCTTCCTTTTCTGTTCAAAGCTGGTCTAGATTTGGTTTCATCTTTGTTTATACATTTGTATTTTACATGAAATATTTTGGATCCCTTTTCATTTTAAATTCAGGGCATTGTAGAATAATTATGTTGAATAGTATAAAATAATATAATGTGAAACTAAAAAAATTATTAAAACAATGCACAAATGCATTGAAAGATACTTCATGCTCTGAAGGTCCTCCTCCATTTGTTTTGGAATTCTGCGGAAGAAAGCTGACTTTCTACTAATACCACTTGTGGAGAAGGACACCCCTGGGCCGGGGGTAGGGCGGGGGGGGGGGGCTTGCCAGGATTAGCTCTATTGGCACACCGCTTGTTTTGTCCAGTACCTAGAAGTCTCCATACTTCCTGTGGCATAATAATTCCAGCACTAGAATTTTGAAACAAACCATGCCTGGTTTTTTTGTTCCCTGGAAACCATGTTCCACCTACTAGGCAAAACAATTTGAAAGTAGGTGAAGGAGGCTGTTTTAAAGAAGCAAATGAAATAGCAGTGGTATCAAGAGAAACAAAACGAAGTGAACCAAATAATACATGTTGATACTTGAAAATAGCAGCTGTTGATGTCACAATGTATTTTATCTCGGTGTCTTCCTCAGGAATGGGAGTGCCTGTAGCTCAGTAGAAGAGCAAACTGCCTAGAAAGAAGAGGGTTGCTGGCTCGGTCCCCAGCCTCTCCCTGGAAGTAGGCAATAGCAAACCACTTCTGTATCTTAGCCAAGAAAACTGCATAGAGGTGTCCATGCAGTCAACCAGGACAGCAATAGTATAAAAAGTGATAAATGATAAAAAGTGCTCGTAAATCTTAGTTTGATATCCTAAACAAAATGTTCTTACAGAAAAGCATATTTCAGAGAAAGTCAGCTCACTCATAAACTCTCCTTCAATAAAATTAGGTTCTTGAATGAGTTGTTTTGCCTAGTAAGAGTCTTTGCCCCTTTCATGAAATGCTAGCAATTCTTGAGTAATTTATATCTTCAGGGTGCAGCTTGAATCTTTTTTTCACTTTGCTCTTCTGTTTTTTTTTAAAAGCAACTCTGCATGTTCTGCAGACAGGTACACCAATGGCTTCTGTTTTCACAGAGTGATGCAGACTACAAGCAAACTTGTATGCCTGTTAAGTAGCGGTGTTGTGTTTGTGTTCTTGGTTTTAGGGGCTCTGGGGACCCAGGCAAAAAGAAGCAGCACATTTGCCACATCCCAGGCTGTGGAAAAGTGTATGGGAAGACATCTCATCTGCGGGCTCACCTTCGGTGGCATACCGGAGAGAGGCCATTTGTGTGTTCTTGGACGTTTTGCGGCAAGCGCTTCACACGCAGCGATGAACTGCAGCGGCACAAGCGGACACACACAGGTACTTAGAAAGATCTGGTTCTGGCCCTTGAACCAATATTGGTGCTTGCAAATCAGGATTTGTGTCCTCTTTTCACTTTGCAAGTCAAAAGGGAAGGATTTCCCCATTAGTATTCTTTCCAGGCTTTGCATATGCATACCTGCACAGGGTGTTCTCAACATACTTTAGGTACTTCTTGATAGTCACAATGCCTAGATGTTTGCCTCTGTTCTTTTTGCTTTTTTCAGGTATTATTCTTGAATTTTCTACCCTGCAAAACAAAATAATACTGAATTTGTGTGTGTGTCCTAACTGAGTAAGAAGCAGGAAAACTTCGAACACAATGACTTGATTACCCCTCAATTTGGGAACTTGCTTCTGCTGCCATTTCAAAAGCCCAAACATTTGACAGATAGTACAGTATAAGATACATGAGTACAATTTAAGTATAGGCACATCTCAGTTTACGTGTCAGCTATGTTCTGGGAAAATTATACTTAAATGAAAGTTGTGTAAATTGAACACTTGATGTCAGTCTAAAACTGGAGGTTAGGTTAACCACAGCCAAGAACTCTGTTGACTTGCATTGGGCTGACCAACCAGCTTGACAGCTTCACTGACCTGCATTGGGTTAACCAATCCAGCTGAGATTTTACATTGACTTGATTAGGAAATTGACCTCTCAGTACAAGGCAAATGGACACAGTACAACCACCCCAAAGAGGATCTACCATGAAGGCAGAGCTGAAACACACAAATGCCATGCCTGGAACCTGGAACACACCGGTGCCAACTAGGATACCATCATCCCAGCCTCTACACACCACCAAATACTAGCAAACAGGTTAAATCCACACAAGCACATAGTGACCCAATTCCACTCCACATTTGGCACATTCTGCTCAAAATTAGTCAGGGCTAACCAAAACCTCCCAAAGTCAAAGCTCATTTTCACTCATAGACCAACCAAACACCATCTTGAAACACTAGTGGGAGTGTTACTCCCAGACAAAAAAGAATGTTGCAGCAAGCTGCACAGTTACTCTCTGATTTCAGAGTTTTGCTAGAAAACTACACCACACTCCACTCACTTGCTTTAAGTGGCCGGTGGTCAGTGTCACTGTTGGGCAAGTTGGCCAACGGAGTACAAGACAATGTAATGTTCAGGCAGGGCAGTCAATCTAATGCAAGCCGGTAGAGCTTTTGATGAAACTAAACAATAGCCTATCAGTGTGTGCGGAGGGGCAATTCAGGTCACAATGTAACATTCTTGTTATAGTGAAACCATGGTGTTGAGAATTGCACAACCTGAATACATCAAAGCTATATTGGGGCCAGTGATGCCTCTCCAATGTTTAAGAGTATTGGTAAAAAAAAAAAGGAAAACTTTTTCCAGTTTTCTGTGAAGTTCACCAAGTCCCCAAAGCAGGCACTCAGGAAAGATCTACATGTTTCACTGCACTCGGTGATAGAAGGATTTTTAGCTTTCTATGCCATTTCTGATGCTGCGTCTCCTGATGAAATAGGCCTGAAGCCCAGGCCAAATGACACCCACGAGCCTGGGAATTCAGCAGTTTTGGTTTTCCCACATCTTGAAAGTCACTGAGATGAGGTTCTTGTGAGAGAGGAAATCTTCTGTACTGGGGAGGGGCAGCAGTATAAAGGGCTAGTTGAAGTTGGAAAGTTATGCAAGAGCATTTTATGTTGAGTGCTCTGCATGTTTCCTTTCAAATGCTGTTTTTCCACACATTACTATATCCACTACTAGGTACTATCTGAAATAAAATAAGATAGTAATAATTTTATCTGTCTCTCCACTGTTTCTGGAAGATAACAAGCTAAATGCAAGTATCCACTATGGAAGTATTTCAAAAAGTGGCAAAAATAAATGATTATTTTCCAGTAAGGACATTTAAAATCTAAATGGAGCAAAGAATTGTGCAGATAACATATGGCAGTCTGTCATCTGTGGGAAATATAACTTTGCTATGGTCACAGCATAGAAGACTACATCTTGTGTTCTGGCCAACCTTTCAGGACACAATAACAATCCCTAAAACTGTCTTATTTGCAGATCTGAAGAAAGCTTACGTACAGGGAGGTTTTTCTTGAGACATACTGTGCCTTTGTTATAATATCCTAATAATTAATAACTATCAGTACTTTAAATTGGGCCTAGAAGCTACAGAACTGAAATAAAGCATCTTATCATCCTAGAGAAACATAGATGTTACATATCTTTACAATTTTAAATTGCACAACAATTTTACTTAATTAATATGCAGTCACTTGTGCTGTTCCATAGGGCTCATGTTCCCCCTTATCCTGGCTCTCATTGGTTACTGCTACTGCATCTTCTAGAACCATGACAGCAAACCATTTCTTGAATTCTGACTGGTGCAGGCATTTGAAGTATCAGCACAGACAGCCTTTTTCTGATCCCATTTCACTGAATTTAAGTTCAGCATAGTTATGGATGATAACAGTCATATTTCAGTGGGCTTACAGCATCTCCTATGGAGTCAGTTTTTGCAATTTCATGTCCTTTTTCTTTCTTCAGGGGAAAAGAAGTTTGCCTGCCCAGAATGTCCTAAGCGCTTTATGAGGAGTGATCACCTCTCAAAGCACATCAAGACCCACCAAAATAAGAAAGGAGCTGCACCTAATAACGTTCCCATGGACGTGTCTGCTGTCTCCATGGATACAGGGGCTTCTACAGAGGGCAGTGGAGGAGCAACACCATCAGCCCTCATTGCGACCAACATGGTGGCCATGGAAGCAATCTGTCCTGAAGGCATTGCACGTCTTGCTAATAGTGGTATCAATGTCATGCAAGTGGCTGACCTCCAGTCAATCAACATCAGTGGCAATGGATTCTGAGCCAGTACAGATTGCATGGTGGTGGTGGTGGTGGTAGTGGTGATGTTGTCCACACCTGGGATTCTAAAGGTAGCGATGGGTCCAAGAGATAAGGTCTTTCATTACCCAAATGGTGGAAGACAGGGACTCAAGTTTACCACTTGGCCTTCAAACCCCATTTTGGTCTCCCAGGAATATTGCGTGCAGAATAAGGCCTGCTTTGTTCAAGTCAGCTCTTGATTGCGGGGAAAAATGGGAACAGTCCAGGGCTTGACTTGATTTTGTTTTGCGCCTCTCCTCCCCAATTTAAAGTCTTTCAGCCCTTTCTTAGGTACCCCAGATGCCATCATGCCTTGGTTCCAAATGTATATGATCACTGAAATACTTTTTAGCAGAAAGAAATCTATATTATTATTATTATTATTGTAATTATATAAAACTATAAAATATGTTCATTTTGATGAGAGAAGTTAATTGCTGTGACCAAAGTTTTTGGTCAGCATTCAGAGGCCTTAACTTGGAACTCCTTCAGCTGTTAGGCAATACAGTACTCAGGCTTATGTTCAGATGCTATATTGTATTTTACATTGTAACTATAAAAATATGAATTTAGCTTTTTGTATGCTTGACATTTAGGTTTGTCACCTGCTCCTCCCTCCTCCCTTCCAATGATTTGGGAAAAATTCCTCATCCACTTCAAAACATAACTGAAATCCTCTGTCCTCCCACCCCACCCCACAAACTATTGTTTTCTCTGTTTGGAGAGAAGTGAATCAGTATAAGTTAACATCAATTGTTTGTTTTCCAGAATGGTAGGGTCCATGACCCATTCTGATTTTTATTGTGAAAAGGCAAGTACAAGGAGACATGAGCAGTTGCAGATTGTTAATACTGCAGAGAGGAATTTATGGTTATTGTCAGACCTGTAAATGCGATGAATTTGACAGCAAGAAGGAAACCTTTTTTCACTTGCAAATGTAAACAGAATGGAGTCCAAGTAATCTGACCTGTTTACAGGCACTATGCCTAGTGCATTCTGGGTTTAGTGGTATATATATTATCTTTTTATAGGTGAGGTCTTTAATATATGTCTTGCTTGCTCAGCTAAAAAAAATTCATGTTAGGGCAGAATTTAGATCTAGGGCTTGTCCGTCCAACAAGCCAGCGCTATGGCCATATATAATATAGTAAAGATGTGCACCTTGTTTCTCCCACCCTTTTTTTAAGGCTCAAGCTGTTGTACTGCTATGAAATGTAGCTCTTTTCCAGTTTATTCAGTCTGCTAACGGCTGTGTTTGGTTTAAGCTTTGCACCTACCTACTGGGTGTAATCCGCTTTTCAACAATGTAGTTTTTCCTGCCAGCCATTTATCTTTGTATTGTGGGACAGCAGTGCTGAGGGCAGTTGCCAGTGACCGAAACATAAAAGGGCCAAAACTACTAGGAAAGGGAGTGACGGATGCAGGCTCCCCGTTGACGAATGGGGACTTGTCTTCTCCAGTCCAAAGCCAATCCCCTCAGCATCTTCCAAAGGCATGGATGTGGTGCATGCTTTCTCTGGAGCCGTATTTTGCTGTATTGCTGGTGTCATAGACTTTATTTTCTTCTGTGTATTTACTCCTATTAATTAAATGGTTTTTGTGAAAAAAAAATGTATTTGGGCTGTTAGAGGAAATTTCAGGAAGGTAACAGCTTTTGGCAAACAAACTTTCTAGTTTTCCTGTCTTCTGATATCATGTTCGGGGGGATAGGGAGCGCTTGCAGGGAGTTGGCAACGTACAGTAGCTTTTGATACTGAGCTATAATATTTGACCGTAATTTAATACCTACCTTATCAATGTCATTTTACAGCAAGGAAGAGGCCACATTGTTTTCTACTTTCTTTACAGCTGCCTTTCCCCAACACCCAAGCTCACCATATTCTGCTATTTTTAATCAGCCCGTTTTCTTCACTGGTCCACCGTTACCTGAACAATCAGAGCACTAGAAAACATACCCCGTTTAATTGGTCCATAATCCTGGCCCTGAAGTTTTGGACTTACAGCAGTGACTTAGCGACTCTTTTGTCAGTAGGGGTCAAAGGAAGCAACTCTGTTGTCTTTGCTTCCTTAGGTAGTTTAACATTTTGTCACCAGTGCTAACCTGGTAGCTGTGCCGATGGACCTTGGTGATTGCTTAGTTTTAAGTGAGTAGTATTCTCATGGTCTTTTGTAATTTCAGATGACCCTAGTCTGATCGACAATATTTGTTTAGATCAGGGAGACTGATACCGCTTTCTAATTCCACAGTGTGATGGTTTTCTTTTTTTTTTTCCAATCCACCAAGTAGAAATAATAACAATTTACAAGGAACTGCTATATGCTCTTTGTTTGTGGTCATTTCTGCAGTGCAGTCAAGGGAATTGGTTTAGTTTGTCCTGCAAGCCATCTTGTTTATTTACATTTACATTACACTGTGGTAAATACATTAAGGGTGAACCATTTTTGCTTGAGAAAAAATAAAGTTTTGAGGCTTGTTATACTGAGATGCACAGGAAGAGAGGCAGTGGTATCCATATGTCTTGTCATCTTTTATTAGTGAAAACCTTTGCACATGTACACCAAATTTTGAACAATTCACTCATATGAAAAAAGACTGATTAATATATGCCATGAGCATCTTACTACCAATTATATAACATCTAGAATTGTGCGCCTTTAAAGCAAAAGTCAAATGTGATCATTGCTTTATGAACACAGTTACTCATAAAGGGGGCAATGGGATTTAAAATGTTATTTTCTCAGAAGGACTGTTTGGTAGCAAGAGAACAATGACTGTTCTTAGGAAACATTTGGGTATTTATGCTAGACTGTATCTAATGAATGGTGATCTACTCATAATGCAGAATCACATCTTGGTACAAAGCATATCAAGTAGTTCTGTTGCACATGACAGATGAGAAAGTGTCTTCCTGAATCCGTTCTGCTTCAAATCCAAGAAGGGTTTTTTTTGCAAAACAGCTTTTGGGATGTTCTTAGACTAGCATGGTACCAAAGAAGTAAAGATTTTGAAAGCTTGAAAGACTGCTTATTTTGAGCACTCAAGTCTGTTTTTACTATGTTGGGCCACAGGATTTCATCGGAGACAAATCAACAGTGGCAACTGTTTTGTCCATTTACCATGTGCTAAAATAACAAAACAAGCATTTTTGTATAGTCTTAAACTATATACCCTGGGTAAATTAATTACCACATTGCAAGCAGTATTACAAAAATCAAAGTTCCAAACCTCAGATCCTCATTCTCTTTTGTCACTTGAACAGCTGATTAAAATTGAGTCTTCAGATCATTTTTGATAGCTATTTGTGCCTTCCCCCCAATACCTGAACATTTCATAGTTTGCTGGCCATTGAATGCTTCTCCACATGTTTGAGAGCCAGTTCTGTATCCCAGAATAGCAGAAAGTATTAGTTTCCGGTCACCTAGCTGTTTTCAAGCTATGTCAACTTAAGGAATTCATGGATCTCAAATGTTTGTAAAGAGGAATATTCCTTTGGTCTTTCTCATTGGTTCTTCTCTGGAAGTGCTGTCCACTACTTTTTAGTCTGCTGCCTTTTTGGTATTCCCAAACGCATTTATGCATATTCTTTATGCACATTTTGCAGTTCAGGAAACTTGGCCTTGTAAAAACCTGTTGAATATTTTCACCTTGCCCTTGGTTTGTTCTCTTAAAGAATGAATCTTATCTATATCCAGGAGCTAAAATATTATCAGGGTATAAGTGATACCTGGACTTTTATATGCCAAGCTTCTCATCCCAAATGATCAGTTTTTTCCTGTAGCTGAACTTTCAGGGATTGCAAAGCATTAGCTGCTGTTTCCACTTTGTGATAGAAGTCAGCAGAAAAAAACTGAAGGATGAACATTAAGGATGAGAGAAGCTGTTGTTAAAGCTCTCTCCTTCATTTCTTTCCACTTCCACACAGTTGTATATCAAGAGAGTTACGGTATTTGTGTTTTTATAGCATCTTCCAGGCTTAGAAGCATTAGAAGCACCACATTTTGGAAATATTGGATTCTGGAACCCTAATTTAATACAGTATTCATTATCTCAATTTTTCTTGCAATCAGTGGCTTACATAGAGGTAACCCAGTGGCAACTTCTCTGTCTGCTTGCCATATGCTAAATGCTTTCTCTATATACTTGCCCCTGCCCCCAGGTATTCAGTGCTTTGGCCAAAGTCACTTTATTATGTGTGGCAGTATGCCAGATGTTGACCCTACACTAAAGAGGATTTTTTTCTGTACTCTATCATTTTTGCATTGTTGTTCCCAAATACCAGGAACTCTTGATTTAAGAGACCTGCATTTAGAGATTCTTGGGTTTAACAAGACATTTTGATGGAAGATCTGTTATTTCCTCCTCTCCTTCTTTACATATTTACATACCTTAAAATTTTTCCCTTTCCCCTGTACTTCTGTCCTTAAAATAAGAAAGGTAGCAGGGGAGAAGAAAAACCTGGACCCATTAAGAAACTCATTCAAACATAAGTTTAGTCGTCCCCGTATATTTACACACTTCCAATTCCTAGAAATCCTTATACAGAAACTGGCTGTTCCCCATTCAACCCTACCTCAGTCTCTCCCATAAATCACAGATCTCTGCTACCAGATGATGATTACATGAGTTACTTTGGCAGATTGCAATAAACAGCTGTAAAAGGATCCAGGGGCTGTTGCCCCCCTCCCCCCACTTCCTTGTATTTTCTTGCCTCCATCCACTTCTGCACTCCAGTTGCCACAGGTACTTCTAGGGTCTTTTTCCATCTCACTGTGTGTATATAATGTAGGGAAGGAAACCCAATGGTGTCCTGCAGGTCAGCCCCCTTTCACTAGATCTGTGTTTAAAATAAGTTGAGTCAAGGGTTTCACTGATGATCTCCCATCTTTTTTGGTTTATTTCTGAACTTTGGATAAGAAAATCTGCTTACTATAGTTGGTCCAGGTAGTATTTTTCTCAGATTATAACATGCACCTGAAATTATAGAAAAGAAGCAGTCATTGAACAAAACAGCTACATTTCAAGATCTTCATAGTAATTTGCACTAGAGCAATGAACTGAGAAAGTTCCTGGCTTGCCAAACTAATATGTAGCCCCGCAATACCATTGTGCTGTGGTTATAGTCTTGCATGTATTTAAGCTTCCATTTGGCACTTGCATGCAATATACAGGACGCAGAGTGGTGCTCATGTTGACGGTATCCCTCACATTTCTCCTCCATTGGCAGGAGCAATTTGGTGCTATTCTGTTAGTGTCTGCTGTTTTTACCTATTTCACAGGCAGAGTTTCTTGAAGCCCTTATTCCAACCTTTGCCCCCCATCCTAACTGCTTACATGGGACAGTGGAGTCATGCAATGAGTATCAATAACTAGGGACCCCTTGACCTGCACCTGCAATGAGATCTTTTAACTTGGTAGAAAATCCAGTTCTCTTCTTGGGTGAAAAAAGTAGGAAAACACTGCCAATAGCCTGTGGTGTAGAAAGACTTCAAGTATCCTAAATTGCCTGTGGGGTTTTAAAAAGGGAATTGTCTCTACTGCTAAACAGCCTCAGTACCGCTTGGCACAAACTTTCCCTCCCTCTCCTGGTTTATCGGGCTTGCTTTACGCTGTGTTCTGTGGTGCAGTATTGTGATCTGTGCCAAAATAATGCTACGATTCTGGGTTATCAGCTGGTTGAGGCAGTTCCTTGTGGTAGCCTCCCAAAGAGATGATCTTTGTTTCAGTACACGTGCTGTCCAGTTTTACACATGAAAACAAGAGATAGGAATTGTGTATCCATTCAGAACAAACTTAAGTGATAAGTAAAAGAGGAGCTGTGTTGCTTCTGCACTTGTGAGGGTCGTTACTTATTTGGACGTTTCTCTAATTGAAGTGAAAGATGGCCTAGTACAATTTGAAGTTTGAGAACATTAGAGTGTATATAGATTGGGGCAGACTTGTCTTTTGTGTGACAGACTGGGGAGAATGGATTTTGTGTTTGTTAACTAGAGTTTAGGAAGCTGTTTTTGCAGAGAATCATTCCAACGTGCAATTCTGAGCTGAATGTAGAAAAACCTTGACCACTGGAGCCTGGTCCTGATTCTGAAACCGGCGAGTCAAACCTCGCGATTCTGAAGAGGCGAGTCAGGCAAATGCCATGGGCAGGATCTATATGTTATTTTCTTAAATTAATTTGCAGTACTCCTCCTGGAATCAAATGTGCCTTTCATTTTATATACAAGGATTCTGTATAGCCAAGCTCGTGTTAGTAGCCTTAAAAAATTACTTTTTCGCACTCTGTGCCTTGAAACAGCCTTTCTAGCTTTAATCTTGCTGTAATCCAATTTAAATGGGCAACAGGAGCTCAACAACTAATGTAAACTTCCTCCCGTCTTCTACTGAACGGAAGAGTGCTTGCTTTGTATATGCTTTGCAGATTAAAAAAGGCAGGGGAATGGGAGTTTCTGACCAGTTGCTATTCAGCGATTTGCCAGCTATGCTGATGTTTAATAAGCATTTTCATTATCTCCAGTGGCTTGTAATCATCTTCCATATAACATGGCTGCTTTTGTAGCCGCTCCCAGAAAGTGGGAAGGTGGGTAGTTAACTAAGTCTATTCTGGTGCTTACAGCACAATTCTGCAGACACTTAAGCCAATTTGTAACACTGGCAATAAAATAATTCTTGTCTATCTTTGTAAAAGACTGTTTTATCTTGTAATAATGTATGTGCTTTTTTATATAAAAAATCCAATTACAGATGTAATGATGTCTGAAACACTTTTTAAAAGTGCTATTTTTGTACAAAGATTGAAGTAGTTTGGCTCCTTTGTATACTGATTATAATTTTTTTTAAAATATGAAAGGAATAAAACAAGTATATACAGAGTTTGTATTTAATCTGCTCGCAATATGGGTTCTTTGTAATGCCTTCCAGGTAGTTAATATAATCTGTATGAAGCTTCTCCACTTCTAGCAGTGTTCTAGGGCCTTTTTTTATTACTGATTTTTAAAAATATATTAAAAGTTGCAATAAAATGTGAAAAAGAAGGAAAAGAATGAGAAAATGAAAGAGTAACTTCCACTCACCCATTTGACAATTATACATTCATACCTCTCCCTAAAGGGGTTCGCAGTTTTTAAGAACTAACACTAACGTTCTTTCTCTGATCAAACATGTCAGTTTATGTATTTCCCTTGCCAGTCTTCCATGAATTCTGACATACAGCAGTTGCACAGCCCTAATCTTGTACTGAAATGATCTTCCGTAACACATCTCCAGTAGTGGATTCATCAACTTAAAAGAAAAAGTTCTGTTTTCAATTTTATATTAATCCTTAAAATCTTGTGTGTGTGATTGAATCCAATTATTTTTGCTTTTTCGTATGTCCGAACAAACATTAAAATAGTAGATATAAAACTATCAAAGAGTACCTAAAAGAAAAGGAATAATGTTTAAGAACTACCAGTATAGACAATGAAAATAAAGTCCATGTATGTGAGTACTGAAAAAGCCCTGATTCTAAGGGAGCAGCCTACAGCAACAAGCATGCCTCCACTCCCATTTCAAAGCAGTGTGCAGTGGGGGTGTCGCTTGATCTTATTCACAGTTTCTTTCCCAAACACAACTTCAGTTCCACATCTAGACACAATAAAGCTTCTTGAAGATCAGATCTCTGTTTCCTTTTCTCTGTAATTGCAGTTCTGCAAAAATGTGCAATTTCAGAGCTCCGTGCAATGGGGGAGAGGTCACTGAAAAGGGGGGAACGTGTGAGAGGATCAGTATTCATAGGAGTGAAGCCAGGGATCAGCAAATCTTCCCCCTACCTGCTTTTGTTGAGAAGTCCATGGATCATGTGTGGCACTTTGAAGTTGTGTGGTGCTGACGTGGTAACATGGGGTGTTGTAGGGATAAGGGGACTATGGCCCCAAATGGGTGCAGCTAAGGCATAATCCCAACTAACCTGGAAAAAAATAGCCTACACAATATTAGTACTGTACTATTTGTCCTAAGCCTGCTGAAGCAGAGTTTGCTTTTCCATAAAAGTCCCCTTTTAACATAAGAAAACATGGTTTCTCTTGCTTATTACCAAGGGAAAATGGAAGAGACATTGTTCTAACTGCAGGGAGGGGAAAGAAAGAAATGGAGGATACAGTGTCCTCCTTGGAGGGGTTGGAGAAAAAAGAAGCCCTGTGTCTTTTGTCCTCTTGTGCCACCTCAGTCGTGACCTTCTCAATCTCCTGAGTATAACACCTACAACAAAGCCTGTCCTTCCACAGGAGGAAATGGGGAGCATGCCCCCAAAAGTACAGTTTACAGTACCCTCCCTTAGTTGTTCTCACTTTCCAAAATAAAATGGCCTAATGCTCTGCACTGGGCTGAAACTCATTTAATCCCCGTACCCTTTACCTTGGGTTTCAGCACTGTAGCCCACAAAAAGTATCGGAACCCTAATTACTATAAATTACTGTTGGCACAGAGAACTCTATAAACAATCTCTAAACCAGCGGTTCTCAACCTTCCTAATGCCGCGACCCCTTAATAAAGTTCCTCATGTTGTGGAGACCCCCAACCACAGGGGCAGAGCAGCTGGGAGGTGGGAGGGAAGGGCGGTGGGAGACTCATCGCAACCCCTCTGAAAGGGTAGTTCGACCCCCAAAGGGGTCCCGACCCCCAGGTTGAGAACCACTGCTCTAAACTGACTAGGGACTTACTGTTTTAGAATGGTCTTTCCAAATTTGTTGTAACTAGCATTTGTACTTGCTCTTCTCACAAAGTGGCCCACCAATTGCTTCTCGGCATTCTCAATTCGAATAAAAAAGGCAAAACTTTCACCTGCTCTTCACTCCCTGCAGATGGCATTAAAGGCATCCTGCCTTTCTTTCCAACCTGGAGCCAGTCTCTAGACATAGTGAAAGCTCAATTGCTCATGAAAAGTTAATTCTTAAGTGCTCAGAAACTCAAATAATTGGGGTGAGGGTGAAATGTTATGAAAGATATTCTTGTAAGAAGCTTTTTCAAATGTGTGATGAGTGACTACAGTCATCCTTTGAATATTTTTTTTTCTTTTTATGTAGTTGTTAAAATGAGGGGCTGTGGCTCAGTAGTCATGGAAGTAGCCTGGAAAGCGAAGGGTTGCCAGCTCAATCCTCAGCTTCTCTGCAGATGTAGACAATGGGAAACCCTAAAAATCCTGCATGGAGGCACCCTTGGAGGTGCTCATGCAGTCGACCATGACAATGGCACCCAACAACAGCAAAATGTGATTTCCCTTTAATACAGTCTTGGTAACTTTCAGTGATCTAGCCTAGTGTGTGAGCTGGCACAGTTGACTAGGCCTAATCTGTGAAGCACAGTTGAATGTTGCTAGACTGCGTCCCCTCTCAAGTGTCACTGACTTACACTAGTTGACTGTGTCCTATCACTATGGTGCATTGACATCTGTTGGCAAACTAGTTCTCCTTATGCCATGTTTTTCAAAAGTAGAATTACATGCTTAACATGGTTTTACAGTACAGTGATTTGTGAAAACTGAAATTAAACAAGGGATGACTGTACTAAGGAAAAAATACAAATTATTAGCAGTGGTATATAGAATCCAGAGTTGGTAGAAGGAAAACTTAATGCCAGTGGGCAATTGCTAGTGAGCCATCTCAGCCTGAGACTTCTCCACACCCCACCCCACAATATGGCCTTGCTGTATTTAGGAGTGCATAGTCAGGATTACTTCACAGCTAAATCAAAACTATTAAAATAACATAGAATATGCATCTCTAATACATTAATCAATAGGCTGCATAGAGATTTTAGTTTTCAGTTTTTTAAAAAAGACCTTGCACCTGATATATACCTATGTACCTGAGATATTTATCATTCCAAAACATATAGACAGAGACAATAGTTGAAAAACATATTTTGATAATAGTAAATAGGTGACTTTGCTGTGTCTACAAGACAAGTGCTTTATCACTCTGGTGGTTACAACAATGTAAATGTTGCCCACTTCAATAAGGAATTATCGCTAGTAATCTCACTAATGCCATCTGTAGAAGTGTTTATACAACCAGCTAGCAGACGTTTTATGTATTTATTCCAGTGCAGTTGAAAGGCGTGTTTAGAAGCAAAGCAGAAGAATTTTGCGGTTTTGTCCAGGGAATATTGAAAGATGAATGTAGCAAACATTTAGCAGAAAAGGTTATCATTTTTGCAATTATACCAATGTGCACAAATTTTCTGTGCCAAACTATATTGGGGTACCACTTCAGAGCATTATACTACTCGGAAGCCACCTTGAAAACAGGGATTTGCAATAAGAAAATAAAATAAAATAAAACCATATACCTGCTCTAGACCCTGTGCAAGGATACTTCCCACTCACCCACTGTGTGTTGAGGAAGACTTGTGTCTAAATGCCTTGGGTACATTAAAGGAAGCACAATGGGCCATTCCTGATCTTTTCAATTTGCTGTTAAATATTTGCTGTCTTGGGCATTTTGACAGAAAACCATCTATATTATTTAAATTTAAATAAGTTACTCAGTGGCAGTCTCCATTTCATCCTGTTTTCACCTCTTCCATCTACCCCTACTATAGCCCCTATAGCTAACTGTGTCCTTTTCACTCAGGCATTTTCCTATCCTGGCATTCAGGATCCCTGTGACTTTTCCTCCTTCCTCCTGCCCTGTTTTGACCTTTGACACCACGACCATTTAGTTTAATGCTCAGACAACAACTATCATTGGTAGAGCAAACTATCTGGAAAGCAGACTGCCAGTTTGATCCCCAGAGTCTCCCTGGAAGTAGGCAATGGCAAACCACTTCTCTGCCAATGAACCTGTATGGAGTTGCCCATGCAAGTCAACTGGAGGTTCTGTGATACTTAGCAACAACAATCCAGAACAATAGATGGGGTCTCATATGGTAGCTATCATTTTTTCGAAATATACTTGAGTATATCAGTAGACTATCTAGAGTTCATACCTCTGCCTCCTATTTATAGTTTACTTTGAAAAGCACTGAGTAAACACAATGAACACAGGAAAAATTCACAGTGCTTTAAAATGAATGTTGTTTAATAAAAAATGTTGCTTAATAGCCCAAAACATTTCAACAAAAAATCCTCAACAAAAAATCCTTTGCTAAGAACTGTAAACACAATATAAATAAAATATATTCATTAAAATATTTAAGTTCATTTTTTCTGAAACGCATTAAGCTATTGAGCAACAAATTTTATTAAATACCATTCCTTTTAAAATACTAATATTTGTCATGCATTTGTTCTGCTTTTGTGGTGAACTAATGCATCCCAGCATAGCAAGGTTTAATGTTCTGAATTCTGCATTAAATTCTCAGTTATTATCTCAGTTTGTTATCCCATGCCTGCACTTTACAAACTTGCCCTTGGCCTTCCATTTCTCCCATTTCACAGAAAAGAAAATGATCTTCAGAGGAAGTAATTAGCATAAACTGTATAGTTTATCTTGGACTAAAATATCCTAGAAACCTTGCATAATTGAACCAATGCTAGTTAAAGTATTAGTTCAAGGAAAATTTTAAAAAAACCTGCTCTGACTTGGCTGCAGTACGAATATCATATATGAAATTGCCTTGTGCGGAGTTGAATTTTTCTGGCTAACCCAGATTTTTTCTGCTCTGCCTGATAGCCGTTCTGTGTTCTTAAACAGAAGCTTCCCCCATTCTACTTCCTGAGACCTTTTGAACTCCAGCTATCAGAGACAGAACTTACAACCCTCTACTTGTAAAACATATACTTTATTACAAAACTGTTTTCACTTTCAGTCAAAATTCTTATATTTTCTGGGGAGAATAAATGCACAGTTTGCCCAAATTACATGCGATTAAAAGTTATATCCTTTGATTTTACTCTAGAGAATTACGTGAGAAATGCTTTATTAAGTTTGACTGTGATATGGAACTGAAGAAACCTCACCAATTAATCCATTGATCTTTTTGCATAAGCTCCTTAGCAATCATATATACTTACACACCTACCAAAGGAAGATATCCCTTATCTTGAGGGTAGGGCGAGGGATTGCGCTGTGTTGACCATATTTTTGTTCATTTTGGGAATTCTGAATAAAACCTATTGCCACCTAAGAGTCTCGACGTGTAATACTGAATTTCCAATTTCTCAAAGGTGTATATCTGAGTGGGTTTTAAAGGCTTGCTAAGAATCGTGTTCCACTTTGGAGAGTCTCTCTGCTCTCCATCTCCCATCTCATATACTCATTAAATCTGGAAATAGTGTTTTGGCCTTCCTAGCTGACATCCCTGGCTAGGGCATCAAAGATCCCCTCCTTAAGTTTGCAGGGGAGTTGCTTTGCTGTAATGAAGGCAGCTGCCTTGTGGGAGGTGCTTTTTTGGTACAGTGGCTTAAAACAACCTAATATATAAAAGATACCATGAAGATTCATCTTGCCCCTAAACAAGATGTTCTCCGTTCCTCATTTCTGATTCTTTGACGGTGATCGGCAGCTAATAGCAACCAGACCCATCCCACACACCAAAGCTGGCCAAGTCCTTCCCACTTGGCCTTGGAGAAGAGGTGTCAAGACCAGTGAGCTGACGCTGCATACCCAATTGAGGTGCTTTAGGAATGCTTATGGAAGCCCACAGTCTGCTTTGGAAACTAGCTGCCTGGCATCTAGTCCTGGAATGGCACTGTGTGAGTCTTAGAGGTCTGAGTAAAAACCTCAGCTGCATTTCCTATGGATCTAGTGCTCCAATTGAAGGTTTGGAGCATCTCCAGGGCTTGATATTGGAAATCGGCCAAAACGGCACCATCCAGTGTCCTTACGCCCAGTGCTGCTTTGGCATCTGGAACCTGACACAAGGACGCCTCCAGGCCACATTTCAAGGTGAGAGAGAGCCTATTGCAAGTGGGAGAACTAAGCGGGAAGTGGGAGAAGGATGGGATGTAGGATTTTAGCAGGAAAGCTCAAAGCATTTGCATTTGCTGATCCTGTCTACCAAGGGGAACTGGGATTTGTTAAATAAGACATGGTTGCTCATACTAAATGATGTGGGAACAAGGGACATATAAGGAGATCCCAGCTCTTTCTGTTTTCCTATATCCATAAACCTGAACGTCATGAAGCACACCATTGTGTTCTTAATGCAGAATTTTCTCATCAGCCTGAAAATTATGCCAAATGAATTGCCTGTGTGGGGTGGGTGGGTGGGAGGGTGGGTGGGTGGAATTAAATGGAGTAAACTGGTACTATTGATAGATGAAGAATGGCAGAAACAGCCTCCCTGTATGTCATTCATCTTCCAAACAGAGTTAAGGCGTGCAAAGGCAGGGACAGCTAAAACAACAGTCATAAGGCACCTGAAAGACCAAACACATTAATGATGATGTAAGCTTTCATGGACCAGGCTCCATTTCATCAGCTGCATGAAATCACACAGCATAATCCTAAACTGGAAGGCAGGTGTACACATGGTTGGTTGCAGAGAACACTTATGTATTTTTTGCCAATTTAGATCTATGCATTGTGCATCTGATGAAATGGGCCCTGGTCCATAAAAACTTTGTGTTGTTTTAGGACAGGGTGGATGGAGGATGTACAGTTCCCAAGACACACAAGCACCGTCTGGCTAAATGCCAAAGAATGATGGGACCAGCATTCAGCAACATCTGGAAAGCCATACGTTGGCCACCCCTGTTTTAGGACACAGAGAAAGACCCTAGAAGTAATTTCTTTCTGTACAGAGCAGCATAACAGAAACAATGGGGGTATTGCAGGGATTCTAGCAGAGTGCAGTCTCTTGTGTTTGTTGGATCCGATTTCTTGTCAGCACTTTTGCGAGCCTGATTCGGTAAGGCATACTTCCTCAGCATATGCTCTGCATCTACTTTGGACCACCACTTTATGATTAGTCCTAATCTTTGGTCACACTGGTTAGTGCTGATGGGAGCTGTAGTCCCAACAATTT
Organism: Aspidoscelis marmoratus; assembly: GCA_014337955.1. NCBI lineage: Eukaryota > Metazoa > Chordata > Lepidosauria > Squamata > Teiidae > Aspidoscelis > Aspidoscelis marmoratus. The sequence continues at coordinate 10,828,693 of MTQE01002208.1, read as the reverse complement.
AAGAGCACTGGGTTAGGAAAGATGGCTAAGCTCAGCTGTTGAGAGAGGCTTAAGGACAGCTTAGAGATGTGGGAGTGTTCATGCACATTTATCATCTGATGTCTTGTCTCCAGATGATAGACAGTTGATTGTCAATATTCTGCCTCCTCATGCTGAACTGGCATGTTTGGTTTTAAGTGAGAAACCACTAAAGGTTAGAACTGCTTCATTCATTAGGAAATTGCAAGAGACCTAACAATGACATGTAGCTCAACTATAATGAAGGTGTGCTTGGGTTTTTTTTCAAAAATACCCAGCAATGTCAGCGAGGAATCTAGTGTTCTGGCATGTTCACTTACCTTTTCTGATGTTCTCGTAGAGGAGAGAAGCACTTACCTCACATTCTTCTTGCTTTCTGAATTTTGTACAGAAGGGGCAAGTCTCCAACAGGCCCATTGCTTTATGCAGTAATATCATTGAACCCATAACTTGCAGAAAAGACCAGTTGTAGTGTCGCCTCTCTCTCACTGCCTACAGAAAACCCCAAAGATTCCAGGTTTGTGCAGGCAAGTGTTTTATCTCCCTTCCAGGAGCAGAATATGCTACACCCCGGACTCTTTCCTGGCACAGAAGGGCTGTTCCAAAATACTTGAGAGGATTCTTTCTGGCTTGTTTATCCTTACAACAAACTTTGTGAGATAGTTTACGTCAGGAGCTTGTGATCCATCTGAGGCCACTAAGCCTCAAGACTAGATCAGCATCTGAACTGGGGTAATCCTCATTTTGGAGTCCAGCATTCTAAGAAGGGCACTACACTGTGTCACCCTTTTTCTCCTACTGCTTGGCTTTTCATATAGTGAGGGTGGTGAGAATAGGTCAGGGTATTTGTTTCTGCAGCTTCCTAGGAGAGAAAAGATTTTCAAGTAGCTTTCTTGCACAGACACCACTGTCCCTCCTGGCCTCAGTTCTAGAGAAGATTGAGGAGCTGTGGTTTCCACAGAGAAAAGCAAGGTCACAGAGCACATTGTGTGTACCCAAAGTGAGAATCTATCTTTCCTTGCTCACTTCATGCCAGACACAGTTCCAAACAACCTAATTTAGCAGGATGAGAACCCATAAATTCCTGGTGACCACAGATTAATGATAGTGTCTTCCTCACCATAAAATCATTCTTTGGTTCTTTAACAACTACCCTGTGGTGTCTGAAAGATTTCTTGCCAACACAAAATCTCCTTGCCTCCAGAGGAGTAGGAGCTAAAGAGAGCAAGTGGTTCCAAGATTGAGGACCAAGGTGAAAACATCATGGAAAGAAAAGTATAAGAGGAACTAGCGATGGGCAGTAAGACTGACACAACTTCATACCTAGGATGGCTAAACTGAATGGAGGATTGGCAGAGGCTTTGCTATGCTTGAGAAGACATCTGTTAATTTAGCTCACTTTTGAGGCAGATTTGTAGCTCATTCTGTCAGGTGGCCTAAGGGTGCAAAGGTGTGAAAGAAGTGAAGGAATACCAGTAATATCAAAGGTTAAAGCATTTAATTGGTAGTAAAGGTATGTTGCAGTTACAGTGAACATGGAAGGGGAAATAATACATTGGATAAAGGAAAATCCAGTTGCTGATGATTTGTAACATAAGATCACTATTATCATTGTCATCATTCTCATCATGTTTAGATCTTACAATTGTCAAATGGCAGGAGGCAATATACTGTTGCAAAAACTATGGTTTTTAAACCACATCTAGAGGCACCTTAAAATAAACACCTAAGAAGAGATTTCCCAGACCCTTACCTCATTTGTTTACTTGAATGGGTTTATATAGCCTAAAAGTTATGGAAAAGAGATATTCCCCTCTCACCCTGCCTCACTGTACTTCCCTGGAGGGCTTGTGTCCCCTGGGGCTATGAGGCCAGAAGACAAGGCACTGAAAGGAAAGATATTAGAGGGTCAGACTGTGCTAACAGCAAGTTAAACTTTGGATGCATTTGCAAAGAGTTAAAAAAAATAGCCCCTCTATGGCGACTTAAAGATGGTTCACAGGTGGGGTTGCTTACAGGCCAGTCTGTCCCTCTGCCTCTCATGAACATTCCAGGCTGGGAAACGTGGATTAGAGATGGGATAAGAAGATAAGGGCCACACGCTGCCATCTCTGAGGCAATTTTTTTTTCTACGTGTGAATTCAGCCACTGGCAAGGCTACAGTACTGCTTAGATTCCCCTGAAAACCAGCTGATGCCCAAATTAGCCAAACCTTCACTGAAACACATGTGAAGAAGAATGGGGGAACAGACTTAAGCCCTGGTAAACTGAATGTGGTGAGGTGATGGACCGCAGGGGGTGGGCATTCCTGGCCTTCTGGGACAGTGGCCCTGCTCTACTCTTTTCTCTTTTCCTCTTGTCAGGTTGCTGGATTAGCGGGAAAAAAGCTTGCAATTCCCCAGCTTGTGAGTCTCGATCTGGTAAGGATGCCAAGGGTGTCATGTTGTCCTGTAGGTGCAACTCTGATCTGTGTAATGCTAACATCGTCCATGATGGGTGGCACGAAGGACAGGGTAAGTAAGAATGAGGCATCAAAGCTTGAAACAGTAAGGACTGGACTGACGCTGAAGCACATTATCAAACCAAGCTCTCAGGCATGATACATATCCCTGTTTGGTTTTGTGCAAAGCTACAGACTCCTATTTGCTTGAAATCAGTTTGCACTCATGGCCCATTTCATACTCATGCCTTGAGGTTAGCATGCCAGACTCACATCTCACAGTCCTAGGTTTGATTCTGCACTCTTGCACAAAGCCAGCTGGGTGACCTTGGGCTAGTCACAGCTCTCTTTCTGAGCTCTCACAGCCCCACCTACCTCACAAGGTGTCTGTTGGCAGGAGAAGAACAGAGGATTTTTCTGCTGCTTTGAGTCGCGTTCAGGAAAGTCCACAAAGAAAGTGGATAAAAGTGAAATGGTGTGAACAGTCATAACTGAAGAAGGACTGAAGAAGGTTTAAAGTGAAGGCGTGACCATGGCCTTAAAGAAAAAACCCTCTGAGGCAGCTCTGAGGGGGCTTAGAGATAGTTCACAGGTGAGATCATTCACAGGCCAGTTTACCCATCCCCCTCTCAAGAATATTCTAAGCTAGAAAAGGTGGATTAGAGATGGAATGAGAACAGGAGGGTCATATGATACTATCTCTGAGGCACTTTTGACAGGGGATTCCCTTGCTACAAGTGAATGCAGTCTTAGCAAATAAGTTTGTTATCCCCAAATATTTCCTGTCAATGTTACTTCTGTGTTATCTCTTATCCAGGTTCTCCATGACTTAATGCAAAAATGTTTGCTTCCCATACTCCAACAGCAGGTGCACCATTGCAAGGTGGGAGGACAGCTGTTTGTTTGTGTGTTTCCTTCATCTAAAGACTCCTAGGAGAGACCTTGAAGGATCAGGGAAGGAGCATACTGAATCTCTGAGTCAGCATGATAAATGCAGTTTGATGAAAGGGGCACTGTTCATTCCATGAATTTCCTCTCATGGAAACTGCCAAGTCTGTGGGAAGAGGGCCACCCTTCCCCCAATATCTCTTCCACTAAACATCTTCCATATGAGATGAACCACAACTTTTATCCTGAATTCTGTAATCTTAAATTATAGGGGTCACATCTCCCATTCACCTTTTGGTGTACACTCAAAATATGTCGAGTGGACAGTCAAAAAGCCAGAGTCAGTGTATACTCCTGGCTAATACACATCAAATTAGAACCTGGGAGTTCAAGTTTACTTGCTGGCCTTGAGCCAGTCACTGCCTCCCAATCAGATCTACCAGGAGGATTCTCAAATAAAACATGCTATATGCTGCAATAGGACGCCGTAGCAGTATCTGGTCGGCCAGACTGGAGGATCAGAAGCTTTGATGTTCCTTCACAGCAGCTTTCTGTCTACCAGACTGGAAGCTCCATCACCCACAGTAGAGGCAGGGCATTCAAAGGTAAGTGCAAAGTAAAAAGATGCTGATAAATCAACATCTTAAATGCTTCATTACTGCTGCAGCCTGGAAAAAGCTGTACATGGGCAGTGAAGCATAAGAGTGTGTCATGATACAGCCAGGTTGAACAATTATATGTTCTTCAGTTTAAAGAAATGATCCAATAGAAGAAGAAGAAGAGTTGGCTTTGCTACCCCACTTTTCTCATCCGTTTAAGGGTACTCAAAGCAGATGACAAAGCTTTCTATTCTTCTGCCCACAACAGAACACCCTGTAGGTAGGTGGGGCTGTGAGAGCTCAGAAGAGAGCTGTGATGAGCCCAAGGTCATCCAGCTGGCTTTGGGGAGGAGGGTGGAATCGAACCCAGTATTCCCAGATAAGGGTCTGGCTCCCTAACCACTAGACCTGGCTTGTAAATTAATGTTGCCAGAAATCCTAGAAAAAAACAGATATGCCCAAACCTTGTGCCATTATCCATCTGCTTCTCCAGTTCTAGATGAACAAACTTGTGGAGTTGTTGGAGTTGTATAGTGCTGCAGTTTATATTGTGATGACGAAGTGGCATATAAATAAATGCAACCAAAAGATCTTGCATATTCAGTAAGGCCCAGTCCTCAGTTGTGATTCACTGCAACTCCTCACTGAATGTATGCTCACCAGGAGGCCTGGGTCAGACACTGGCAGGAGGTCAACGTGATGGCAGAAGCAGGACAGTAAACAAAGACTGCTCCTGGAGCAATCTCCACTTGCTAGGATGTCAGGTACTCCAGTAGTAGTTTCACTGGTTTTCTACTCTCAAAATGGGAAGTGTTGAAGATGGTAAGTCCACACAGCATTTGGGAGGAGAGCACAATGGCAAGTGCTATGGAAGTTCTTCCCCTTGCTCTCCTATTATAGTGCTCCAAGTAGCTTTTATGATGCAGTGAGTGCACCCAGGGCACTGAATAGTACATCTTACATCCTCAGAGTGCTCTTGTGGTGCAATAGTTGTGCGTAGATGTGTAGCCCCTGCATCAGGCTGACCCCATGGCATAATTTATCCATCATGTGGTCCATGAAATGCTATCCAGGACTCTTAAATTCTGTCTTCCCATTTTCTAGAGGCAAGCAGAATGTGGTTATTACGTACCTGTTTGAATGCTTACCATCTTTAAGGGGAAATGTTCTTTATCTTTTCTTGCATCTACCACTACTCAGGCCAACTGAGTAATCAGAGCAAATATGCTGGCTACCTGGATTCTTAGGTTCTTTTCCCAGCACACCAGTTAAAAAATTACAGGTTTTCCTGGTTCTACTTTTGATAAGAAAAGAAAGAGAGAAAATATTGTTTTCCAGTTACTAAGGACAAACTTCAGGGCTTAGTACTGAGATGCACAGGAGATCAACTGGAAAGTCTTGAGTTTAAATTGTAGCTTTGGGAGAGCAACATGACAAAGGGCCTTTCCACGCTGGCCCTAAAAAGACATTTAGACGCACATTAAGGACACATAAAGACAACATTTAGACTTACCTTCCACGCAGGAGGCTGGATTAAGGACCCTTTTTGGCGACGCTTCCGCATTTCAGCAGGCAAGTTCGGTTTCTAAAACCGGTTTTGCCGCCGAAATCCAACCCTAATGTAAGACCTCAAAAATTAGGTCTTAATCTGGCCCTTCGCCTCAATCCGTTTCCAAAGCAGGACGCTTCCACACATGGAGAGGCGAAGGCCAGATGTCCCAGTGGACGCCATCTTAAGGAGGGCAGAAGCAGGCTGGTTTGCTTCCTTCCACCCTCCCCCACACGCCAGTGGCACTTTGATGACAGGCAGGGGCCTGCCTGTCAATGAAGCCCTTTTGTCCTTTCCAGTGATGGGGCATCCCTGGGAGGCGAAGGCGAAGGCAAACTCCTGCCTTCGCCTGCCAGGGATCCCCGATTGCTGGAGAGGAGGGGAGGTGGCAGCGGTGGTGGCAGCGGCAGTGGCAAAGCCATGTTGTCACTGCCCCACCACCACCACCACCGGGACGGGGAGGGGGTGCAAAGAGCAGCTACTTCTGTTTCCGACTGCCGCTGCCACCACCGCTGCCACCATCTCCAGGGATTGGAGATGGAGGCGACTCTGCCGCCACATGATCCCCTCCCCCAGGAGGCTGGGCATGACAGGCAGTGGTGGCGGCGAGGGACGGAGGTAGCTACCCTCTGTGCCCCCTCTGCACCCTGATGGCCTGCCGCCGCCGCCACCACCTGTCATGCCCAGCTTCCTGGGGGAGGGGATCAGGCAGTGGCAGAGTCACCTCTGCCGCTGCTATATTCCCGCTGCCCCTGGCGGTGGCCTGGGTGGGCCATCAGGGCGCGGAGGGCAGCTACCTCCGCCCCCCCCCCCCGCTGCCACCATGTTGTCATTGCCCCCACCAGGCTTCCAGTCAATTCTATCTGCAGCGGGCCCAGCGTGCTGTGCGCATGCGTGCAGCACGGCCCCTCATGCTGCACGCACACAAACAGCACACCGGGCCCCCTGCAGATAGAATCGACTGGAAGCCTGCAGGTAAGCCGCGAGTGCACGAACGTAAGCCGGGGTGGGTTGGGGCTAAGGGGGTGGGTTCCCTGGCCCAAGAAGCCACATTCATGGCTTCTGTGGCGAGCGGGACCCCAGGGAAGCCACCCAACTGCCTCCCACCCTTGGGGAGCCAATTGGGGAGGCCAGGGGGAGGGTCTTCCGCCCTCCAGAGGACATATTGGAATGGGTCCTGGTATGTCTGCACAGCACCCACTCCAATCCCTCTCCACGATCCGGCCTTGCCGCTGCCACCCTACACGTGTGCGGACGCATGGGGGTTCCGAGGATCTGTCCCTACTTGGGACAGATCCTTGGAAAAAAACGATTTGCTGAAAAAAGGATCTTTTTAGATCCGTTTTTTGGCTGCCAGTGCAGAAAGGCCCAAAGAGTTACCTCTGAACTGCCAATCCAAAATTCTGTGTTGTTCTGCTGACTAAAATGCTAGAGAATGGTGGATTTCTTTTTTCAGTTGCTCCAGAGAATAAGAGTAACAGTAAATATTTATATTATCAGATTTGAACAACATTTGGGACCTGTAAAATCAGGACTCAGCAAAGCATGACTGAAGGGAGGAAAGTCCACAAATAAAACTGATTGGACTAAAAAGGTGTGGATTTTGGGGTCCAAAGAGAGACTAAAGAAGAATTACTGTGGAGGTATGACCACAGCCACTGAAGAAATACTTTCTCATATGTGGACCTTTCCGTGTTCAAGATTTTTTGAGAAGAGGCTGCTTGGCAGCAGATTTCTTGAATCAGCAGCAGAAAGGAAAGATTAGATTATCTTTGAGGTCCCACTGATGCTTTCAGTTATTATATGTATGCAAAGAAACATAACATAATGTGAAGTCTATTCAACATGCATAGGCCTGACACAGTGGAAGACATATTGAATCTTCATTCTTGGCAAGGAACAAAATCCATCTAAGACACTTTAGAGGCAGAAAAGGCGAATGTGTCTCTCTGCCAAATACAGTAAATGTAATTTTTGGTACATTAGTATCACTCAAACTCTCTCTCTGAAGTACCTTTAATATTAATCTGGTGAGAGTTCCTTAGGCAAAGCTGTTTCAAAAATGAACCTCTACTGGGTGCCTGGGAGTCCTAACCCAGAAATTTTTAAATTTGATCTAATTGGGCCTCTTCTGAGCTTCTAGAACATCACACCCCATTTCCCTAGAGGTGCAAATAAAATATTTGCTTTGTTTCCCCAGAATCTTCTGTGTGTTTCCCTAGATTCCTCTCTGATATTCAGACTCAGGTACAGCAAGCGAGTCAGCAGGACAGGAGAAGGTGAAATAAGAAGTTACCAACTGACCAAAAATAAATGGCCTAGGCTGTTGTCATGCTATACTGACAGTGCCTTGACTTGAAGCTCGTCAAGCATAGAACAGTTTTCTTAAGGCCCAGATCCCAGATACGATTAAGCAGAGCTGAAGTGTTTAACTACGGAACATATTGTATCTTGCTCCTTATCCAAATTGCTCAAGCAGGAGCATGTTACATGCAGTCACCCACCTTATCGTTGTATCAGTTCTGTGATGTAGTTTAGGCTCAGAAATCATGGCCTTCATGGCTGAGTGAAAATTTGAATGACACATACACAGTCTTAAGTAAAGATGAAGATATGCTTGAGTCAAACTCAGCTCTTGATACCTCCTGGACACATCCAGGTCATTTTCTAACTCAATATACAGAAGTGATTCACCACTGCCTTCTTCTGAGGTGATGCCAAAGATTGAATCTGGCACCTTTTGCATGTACAGAAGCCCTTTTATCACTGGCTTACAGCCATTCACAAAACTAGCATTGTGCTAGACTAAACTATCTGCACAGGAGAGTAGCTTTAGAGTAAACTCTGTGTGCTGAAAGTACAGTAATCAGGTTACTGATTAGTTACATTTTCATGGAAACAAAGTATAAATCAACAAATCTTTTTTAGAGAAAACTGAAACTATCTCATTGGAGGCTCACACAATGAGGCAATGTTTTGTTAAAGCTGGACCTGAAGTCTAAGGGGTTAAGCCAAATATTTCACAAATAAGGTGGATCATCTAATGAAGCTTAATATTTACTACCCCACAAAGAGCCCTCTAGTACCTTAAAGCCTGTGAATTTTGTGCTGTAATCTCTCAGAATCAAGTACCATCCTTCAAGGTTGTAAGGGACACTGTGATACTCACAACTGATCTCCTTCCCTTGCTTGCTGCTTTTATGCTGTGCAAAAGCTTATTGGGTTAAAGAGGACAGGGTCTTCTGCAGAGACAGATTAAAGAGAATATTGCATACGGAGTTATTGCCTTTAACCTTAGCATGATGGTCTTTGCTCTCCTCCATCTCTTCCTGGACCGTGGTCACACCTTCACTTTAAACCTTCTTCAGTCCATCTGCAGGTCTGACTGCTCACACCTTTTCATTTCTATCTGATTTATTTGTGGATTTTCCATTTAGCAAAATCCAAATGGAGTGTGGAAAGTCCACAAATTAAATGGATTGAAATGAAGAAGGTTTAAAGGAAAGGTGTGACCATGGTCCTGGTGTTTTGTAGTCTCTTACTGTACCTTGATGCCAATATCCACGTCCCTAGCCTGGCACTGAATATAAAATCAAACAGCCCTCTGCTACTAATGCTATAAAGTTATAAAGCAAGAAGATAATTGCTGTCTGCAGAGAAGGAAGGCCATACATCTCAAGTTGGATCTTACTTTAGTTCCATGCATTCTTAAATCCCATCCTGGGGCATTCTGATTCCAAAGTTTGCTCCTCCCTATTTAAATCTACATCTTTGTTACATTTGTGGCTGCATGAATTTGGACAAGAGCTATGAGGTGCTCCTGGTTTCCTGATCTTCTGGTCTGAGGCTCTCAAGCTCTCTCCCTGCACCTTTGGCCCAGGCACCACAGAGCCATGAGCATGGCCTTCAAACATCAGAAGTCAACAGGGAGGATGTAGGAATGTTGGCTGTGCAGATGAGGAGGTCAGCGGGTGCTTACAGGCACGGAGATGTTCTTTCTCTGGCTTTCATTTTTAATTAAAACTTCAGAGGCAAGTCTTATAAAGATGGAAGAAAGCTGATGCCAGGGTTGGGCAGAGAGGTTAGAGACAGACATAAGCACCTGGTGGTGTGGAGGAGTGGCTGATGGGATGGATGCCCAAGGCTGGGGGCCAGAAGGCTTGGGATTGAAGATAGTTACTCTGTGAGAAATAAAAACTATGAAAGATTACTCTCCCTCTCCCTCCTTGAAGCAGGGAACACACTGTACCAATTCTCCCATCACAGTATGAATTTTGTGACCTCATCTTATCTCTGCAGCTGAACTCTTCCCTGGCTCCAGACAGACCATCTGGATCATCGCATCCTGCATTTTCCTCTTCTTTCTGGGTTGTCTGGCATTTCTAGGTAATGTGGTTTTGCAGAGGTGGGAGGAGAGGGTTGCTACGTTTTTAAAATATTGGACAGCTCTGAGTCAACCCTGAACATCTGACGTGGGAGGAAGAAGCAAAAAGAAAAGGGAAAGACGTACCTGTAGGCTGATGAGAAGATAGTAATGCATAGCACAGACCCTCACAAAATGCTAAAACTAGGAGAACTGCCAAGATGTGTGCGCGCATGTGTGCACGCACACATGCACATACAGACACAGGGATGAAGACTGGAGAAAGCAAGAGAATGAGAATTAGCAGTGATGGTGGTCAGGAGTAAGCAAGCTCATGGGGAGGGATCCAGCGAACAGAATCTTGGCCAATCCCTTCACCCCCGCCCCACATTCATGCATATACACATTCAAACTTTTTTTTTTTAACTCAGTGCACAGCACAGGAGGAGTACAGCCTATAACACTTGGATTCCAGGGTAGCAAGTGCCAAGCAGCTTCCATACTACCTTGCATGCAGGCATAGAACACAAATGTCTACAGGAAAAGAGCTGCCATGGCTACTGCTGTATACACAATGGCTTCTGCATGATCTGGTGCAAGCTGAAACCTCCAATGCTGGGAATAATTAGGAAGGGAATAGAAAATAAGACAGCAAGTGTCATTTTGCCCCTTTATAAATCTATAGTGAGGCCACATTTGGAATATTGTGTACAATTCTGGTCACCACACCTCAAAAAGGATATTATGGAACTAGAGAAGGTGCAGAGAAGGGCAACCAGAATGATTAAGGGTCTGGAACACCTCCCTTACGAAACCAGGCTGCAACGTCTAGGCCTCTTCAGTCTGGAGAGACGGCGTTTAAGAGGGGAGCTGATTGAAGTATATAAAATTATGCACGGTATAGAAAAGGTGGATAGAGAAAATTTCTTTTCTCTATCACACAACACTAGAACCAGGGGGAACTCTATGAAGCTGATGGGTAGGAGAATAAGGTCTGACAGGGGGAAGTATTTCTTCACCCAGAGGGTCATCGGCTTATGGAATGTGCTGCCGGAAGAGGTGGTGACAGCTACCAGTCTGGATGGCTTTAAGGTAGGGTTAGACAAATTTATGGATGACAGATGTATCAATGGCTACTAGAATGAATGCCTAGATGCATCTTCCAGGCTGGGGGGGGGAGGAACTGGGGCGCTTCTAAGGCCATCTGCTGGGACTCGAGAGCAGGAGAAGGTTTGTCCTTGTCCCTGCTTGAGATGCCCATGAGCATTTGGTGGGCCACTGTGTGCGACAGGATGCTGGACTAGATGGGCTGTGGCCTGATCCAGCAAGGCTTCTCTTATGTTCTTATGTTCTCCATGTATAGTTAAGAGAGGCGGCCTCACTTTGCTGAAGACCACAAACAGCAGGAGATGTGGTTAATCTCACACAGGCAGGATCCATATGGCAGCCTTGTGGCGCCATGAGTGTGTTGTAGGGGCATGCTCCTGTTTCTTTGGGTGAATTCAGTACAGAGGACAAGTGCACCATGTGCATGGGCACCATATTCTTTTTCCCTGCCGTGCTTCCCAAACAGAGCTCCAGTGGCAGGATGGAAGGAAGAGTTCTCAGAGTCATCACTTGTAGCACTCCTCCACATCATGTGCAGATCTCACCACAGTAGAGACACGTATACAGCGGACACTTGAAGCATGATGTGGCATGATCCAGCCTTATATCTCTTTCTCAGGAGCAGGCTGATGAATTAAGGGAAACAGTTGTAACACGTGGTGTGGTAGTCCTCACTGATAAATTAGAAATCAAGAAATCATCAGATAGCATAACATTCATCCAGATGTGTTTACATATCAGCAACCTGTTGTCATTACAGCAAGATCAGCAGACAGCCCTGATGCCAAGTCAGGGTGCTATTGGTATATCACCCCCAAAATCTGAAAGGAGGATACCAGTGACACAACCTGCTCCTATTTTTACATTAGAATATCCAAAATTCTTTATTTTCAACAAGATGAAAACCTGTGATTCCATGCCCTGTACGCAGGAGGAAGCAGTGAGAAGGGATATCTGTAAACTTGGAGAAAGATAGTACAGAAAAGCTGAAGAAGGAGAGTGAGCAATGGCAATTATGAAATAAAAGGCTATTTGACAAACAGCAAACAGTATATATAATAATTTTTCATTGCCAGAAATTGGAAAAATGGGAAATCACCTATATTATCATTGCCAAAAATCCAAATATCTACAGATCTGAAACTCAGGAAATAAGAGCAGGTGGTGGGAAATGTAGCAAACCTCAGAATAGAAAGTGTTGTTAGGTGCTTTTTACCAGTCACAGAAAAAAATTGTCAGACCAGTGGCCGATCAATGTTTAGCAACCATTGTCATGGGAGATATATCTTGGTGGGGAAGTGAATGCAGACTGCAGTGTGGCGCAAAATAAGGTAGCTATCCAACTGCCTAAATAAATATCTGTGTGGAAGGCACTTTTATTATGTGTCTGATGATTGGATGCTTCTTCCTAATGGAACAACTTGAAAAAGCTATGTCTGATCATCTCCGAAGACAGGCTCTCTTATGGATAGGCAACTGGTTAAGGAACAGGAAGCACAGGAATTCTTAGCAGTTTGCTTCACTTTCCAACAAAATAATTTAGGATAGAGAGCTTCTATCATTGCGGAAAGTATGTCATTACAGGAACAAATCTTTCTTTTTCTCTCATTGAAGTCCTAAGGCAACAGAAAATCCCTGCAATGCTGCACTTGAGTCCAGAAGAAGCTGGAGACCTCACTGAGATCACTACTAACCCAAAGCCAAAGTTTGAGAGAAAACTGCCCAGGCAGGAGCTTCAAGATCTACAGTTTCTCCAGGTGCCAGTTTCATTCCACTGAGAGACACTCTAGGTGGCCACCCTGTCCTACTTCTTCATGGCATTATCATGAACACCAGCTACATGAATCAGAAGCAGGAGTTGTTCAGCAGAGGGAAGAGTGCTGCTAGCCCATTGCTTCTCCTTGCCAGGTGCCCACATCTGTGCTAACATCACAGCTAGGGAACTTTGGTTCTCCAGCTGTGAAGTTGATAGCTGTGGGAGATCACTGAACATTCAGCCATCTCCTATGTTTGATTACTACTATATAAGCCACACAACATATACTATTTCGCCCTGTATAGTTTTAAGTCCATACTGGCTGGTGGAGCAGCAGCAGGGTCACCAACAGCAAGAATAAGTGCTGTTTGAGGACCTTCTCCCACTCTGCAATTCAAGCACTCTAATGATCACTTACGATGGGATGGCGGTGGGTGAGTCCAGGGGCCACACTCATTCAACAAACTCAGTCCACCATGAGCATCTTATAGACACCATGCAAACACTGCCAATCCTAAGAAGGCCCAAGTGTCTTAACTTTACAAAGAACAGTCTTCTGAAGGAACAGCCTTCAAGTGGGGGATGTCCAAGCTAAGTCAGGACAATTATAAGGAGAGAGCACAGAAAAAGCTTGAGGTTGCCTATTTTTCTTCCCCTGGTAAGAAAAATCCCTTCTACAAGTAAAGCAAATTTTGTTATATGCATATAACATTGTTATACACATATCTGAGGGCCTTTCTGTCTTATTTTGGCAATGTCTTAACTTTATCACCTTATTCAGATCACACAGATATTCTGCATCAAGGACCAGCAAAGCAAATTCTGGCACTTGCACCATAGTCCAGAAACCACTTCTCCATATGAATCCAAGAGCCCAGAAATGCAATCAGATGACTTCCCATAATGGCTTACAGGCAGTTTTTTTTTTTTTTTTTTTTGCTTTTGAGTCTGAAACTGTTAATGGGGCCTTAGCCATTCACTTATCCTGTAACACACTTCCAGTTTCAGAGAGGTAGAAGTGGTAGAAATAAATCCATCCTCCATGGCGTGTTCTTCCCACTTCCTTTTCTTTTTGCAAGCTGCATGAATAAACTACATCTTGCTAAGCCCACAAACATGTGATGGCTTGTGCATGACCCCTTGAATACACTGCTGGGGCTGGAGCTGGTCCAAGGTTGCCATGTGCACATTTTGTATCACTAATTTAGTGACACAAAACAGCTCGTAGAAATGTTGACAGCCAGAGTTCCCGAACAAGTTGTATAAAACTTCCATCAGCCTCATCCATGATTAGCATTTTGACTTCCTGGGTATAGAGACAAATGATACAAGCTCTCCTCACTTCTTTTGAAACATTCCTGTGAAGACAGAATTAACTTCTTCAAAAGTGAAAACACAGTTGGATAACTGAATTATGGAACTCACTGCCACAAGATTCAGTGTCAACTTATGTGGCTTCAAAAGTCTTATGTGGCTTCAAAAGAGGGCTGGACACTTTCATAGAGAACAAATCTATTGATAGCCACTTATCTGGCCATCTGAGTTCCGTATTCAGTGCTGAAGCTGATTTGCCATTAATACCAAGGACCTGGGGACTGTGAGGGAGACATAAAATGCTAAAGCAATCATGTCTTGGGGTGCCATGCCTCTGGTCTTCCATACTGAAGGATCAGGAGCTTCGCATTTAAGGCAGAGCTGCTTCTGGTCCTCCAAACTAGAGTAATGGAAGCTTTAAATTTCTGGGGGAAATGCTTCCCACTGGCCAGATAGGAAGCTTCATCATCTGCAGTAGGTGTGCAGTAAATATCAGTAAGTGTACAGTAAAAGATGCTGGTGTTTGAGGAATGTCACTCTCCAACTGTGTGGGACAGAAGCAACAAAGCAAGTTCACTGCTTCCATCCCTGCCTGGAGGCACTTTTGGTTTTGACCTTAGCATTTGTCTAGCCACTATAAGAGTAAGCTGATTTAGTATAGTATTGTTTATGTTCATTTTCTGGTGCAAACTGGAACAGTCTCTGCGTTTGAGGCCATTCATAATAAGAGACTCTTCTCTATGGCCAATGTGCAGGTGATGAATGACTCTGAGATTTTCTGCATGTAAGGTTGCTGGTCCACCAGTCAACTATGGCTGTTCCCTTCTTTCTTGACGTTTATTTATTTATTTAACCATGGCTGCAGTAGAATAGCACCCAGAGATGGCATGGTAATGTCAGAGATCCAAATGAAAATAAGCATGTTTGGACATTTTATTGTTTGAAGACACCAGGCTGCCAACAGGCAGAAGAAACTGGTCCACTTGGGCAGTGGTACCACAGCAGAGTTTCCTCGCCCTCACCTCTAACAAGCATTTACAGCAGGATGATGCTGGATGAGTGCAAGTCTGCGCTCATACAATCCATCCATTGCGCCAGATGGAGCTGGGCTGAGCAGATTTTGTGTCTGAAGGTTGAATTACAGTGCTGTAACAGCGTCATACATATCTTGCCTAAATCAGATTTGGGAAACAATGCAGGAAGTACTTTTTGGGTTGAACCAGGAAACTGACGAAATTATAGTATTAACTTATAATGACACTTCACAATTTATTTTGAGAGAGGGAAGGAGAGAGGCGATTTAGAAGTGAAGCTTGTAATATAGGCACATGATGCTAGAGCCATTTCCGTTTTGAGATTTCCATAGATATTTTCCACCTACTTTCCAGAACTCAAAGTTCTGTTCACTTCAACAAGGGCTAGAAACCTGCACAGACTGGGAAGCAAAACATAAGAGTTTTAAAGGACTCCCACACCCACACTAATAATTTTCTGCACGTTCACAGAGCAACTGAAGAGCCGTTGGGAGGAAGTGGCTGTACCACACTGTTAGAGCAAACTGCCCGGAAAGCAGGGGTTTCTCAGTTTGGTCCCAATCCACTCCCCAAAAGTAGGCAATGGCAAACCACTTCTGTATCTCTGCCAAGAAAACTACATAGAGGTGCCCATAGAGTCAGCCAAACATCAATAACAACTTCGTGGTACCCAGCAACAAGAATCTACAGAACAGGTCTTTGCTTCAAGGATGTAGTTTATTCTGTATCTTAATTCTCTCTCTGCCCCCCCCCCCAAATATCAGATTATCCATGAAGGGCAGAACTCCAAGCTTTGGCAAGGAACATTCCACCGGCAACCAGTGGCTATCAAGGTCTTTCCTCCTTTGTATTACCGGCAATTTGCCTCAGAGTGCGCCATGTACAGCCTTCCGTTGATGAATCATGACAATGTGGCCCAGCTTCTGGCTGCTGGATTTGGAGGTCCAAATAAAGAACAGGGTGGTCTTCTGGTGCTAACACTGTATCCCCTGGTGAGTGCCATGTGAATAGACAGTGAAATTTTTATTTATTTATTTATTTATTTATTTATTTATTTATTTATTTATTTATTTATTTATTTATTTATTTATTTATTTATTTATTTATTTATTTATTTATTTATTTATTTATATTTCCTTGCTGCCCTATAACTGGAGGTCTCAGGGCAGTTACAATATTATAAAAATCTTAGACAGGTCCCTGCCCTCAGGCTTACA